>OZ005650.1:231736687-232936687 GCA_963930645.1 Salticus scenicus
AAAAAATAAAAAAAAAATGAAAGTTGTGTTTTTATACTTAACTGAGATTAATTAAATTTCTTAATTTATTAATTTTATGAAATGAGTGAGAGGAGAAAAAAAAAAAAAAAAAAAAAAAAAAAAAGGTTGCTTCCATAACCCATTCATGCGCGGTCATGAGCGAGGAGCAGACTTACAGACCTGATAAAACCGAGGACCGTTTACATTTTATGCACATTTTTTATACAATTTTTATTTATACATTTTTTATACATTTTTATATTATAATAGTTTTTTATACATTTTTTTTATTTTTTTTTTAATAATTTTTATTTTACAAAAATTTTTTTTAATTTTTACATTTTTACTTTTACCGGGCCTCAGGTAATATTGATGCTGGCCGCTTTAACAACAGGGGCCTCGTTCATGACCTAAAATAAACAAAAAGTGGCGGTAGCGGTGGATGCCTCATTGGCTGGTAGGTCCTCTTCTTCCGGTGTTCTACTCCTTTTGCTGCTGAAGAGTGGAGGTTTCTTGCTGATGCTGACACTGCTTATTGTTACTGGGAAATGTCGTCTATGTTGTTTGTGAGCCATCTGACTATGTGTTTTGCCTTGTTTTGTACATGTGTGTTTTGTGCTAACTGTTTGTACCATAGAGTTTCGTTTGCTTGTGTAATTTGAGCCAGATGGTGGTGGTCCGTTAGAGGGCAGGCTGTTAAGTAGTGAATTGATGTGCCTAGTGCACCACAGGCGCAGTCTGGGCTACTCTTCTTCTTAACCCGATTGAGATAAGCAGGGAATGCCCCGTGTCCTGTGTAAATTTGTGTCAAGAGCTTGCAGCTAACGAGTGTCTTAGTGTCCACTGTTGGGAAGTATCTATGTGTTAGCCTGCCCGTGTCCCCATAGTCCCACTCGAATTGCCATTGTTCGGTGGTGATCCCTCTAAGTTTTTTCTTTAAATAGGAAATCGGCTTTTCTAGGTAGAAATGCTCGCGGTTAGTTTCGTTTTCCGCTGCGTATTTAGCCAGTTTGTCTGCTTCTTCGTTTCCTTGGATCCCTACATGTGCTTTAACCCATTCAATTTTAAAATTATTATTTGACCTTTGGATTTCTGAGTGGATTTTAATTACCATGTTTTCTGTCGTGAATGGTTTAGAGAGTGCTTGGATGGCTGACATGCAGTCCGAGTGGATGCTATATGATATTCCCTTTGTATTTCCCCACTCAGCAGCTTTGAGTATTGCCAGTAGTTCGGCCTGATAGACACTGTTGCACTTCCTTAGGGGCACTGACCATTCGTGTATTTTGGAAACATTTTCGAAGGCTACAAAGGCCGAACCTGTAGCTCCTGATTCCAGCTTCGAACCATCCGTGTAAATTTGTATATCTTTAGTTGATGAGCCTATATGTGGTTCAGGTGTGTCTGCTGGGTGCTTGCGCCAAATATTTTGTTTTTTGACATAATCTGTGTGGTTAAACATATGGTCGTGTAGTTTGTAGTTCTTGTGGAGTCTTGTAATTGTGCCATAAGCTGCTTCGTATTGTACTTGGAGGTGTACTGGAATCAGGCCTGAGAGAACCAGAAGAGCAGATGTTGGGGCCGTTCTATATGCCCTCACGATGGCCAGCGCGAAGTGCCTTTGGCAGCTAAGCAGTTTGTCTTTATTCTGCTTTGTTAGGTCGTTCCCCCAGATTGGGGATGCGTAGATCAGTGTCTTTTCCACTACTGTTTTGTACCATGTTTTTACCAAGTTTGGTTTTAGTCCCCAACCCCTTGAGACCATACGCCCAAACAGGTTGAAGGCCTTATAAATTTTTTTCGTTTGGTGTTCTATGTGTGGTTGCCATCTTAAATTTTTGTGTAGGATAACTCCGAGATATTTCATTTTTTCTGAGGTTTCTAGCTCAATCCCTTCATAATGGATCCCATCTAGTTTATGGGTGCAGGAAGTCGGGAGGTTTCCCAGGCGTGGTCTGTTCAGGTATAGTAGTTCCGTTTTGCTCCAGTTAATCGTGAGGTCATTTTCCTTTGCCCAAGTGCCGAATTTTTGTAAAGTTGTGTTTGCTGTATTTACTATTGTTTCTGTGTTGTTTGCCGAAATTGTTAAAATAAAATCATCTGCGAAGGCTTGGATTTTTGTGTGTTTCCCCCAGCTATATTTGAGCGCTGTCTCGGCTATTAGTAGCCAAAGGAGGGGCCCTAAGCAGCTTCCTTGCGGACAGCCTCCAAAAGTCTGTCTTGTGATGTGTATGCCATTTTCTTCCAGTGTCACATACCTGTCTTCCAGAAAGCTTGCTATCCAGTTGACTAGGTATGTGGGACAGCCAGAGTTTTTGAGATTTTTAAGCAGAGTCGGCCAACGGATGTTATCAAATGCACCTTTTATGTCTATTGATATCAGCAGTGTTTGTTTTTTGTCTGTTTTGTCCTTACTTATGTTATCTATTAATTTTTGAAGTGCATGTTCTGTGGAGGTGCCTTGTTTGAAGCCGAACTGGTTTGGGTTCCAGTAGTTAATTGAGGTTAAGTGGTGATTAATTCTGCCGTGTATTATTCTTTCTAGAATTTTGCTAATAGCTGGTAGGAGGCATATTGGCCTATAGTTTTTTGGGTCTTTTGGATCCTTGCCTTCCTTGTGGAACAGAACCACTATACCCTTTTTGAATTCCTTGGGAAAGTATTCCAATTGGAGGCTTTTGTTGAAGAGCGCTAGGAGAAGGTGCTGACTCACGCGGTTGATTTTTTTGACCAGGTTGTAGTCAACGAAATCGTGGCCTGGGGCTTTATTTTGTTTAATGTGCTTGATTATCCTGTTTAACTCCTGTGAGGTAATTTTACGTGGGTTATCTTCGTCGAAGCGGGGAGGGAACGTGCTTAGCCTATGCGGTATGTGTTCTTTAGTTAGATATAGTGAGTCCAGGAATCTAGTGAGGGTTCGGTCTATAGTGACGTGTTCATTATCTTCTAGGATGTTGCATAGTTTTGCGGGGGCTGACATTTTACCTGAGGCGATTTTGTATTGTGGGCCGTAGGTATCTTTGGCGCTTTCGCAGAAAGCTACCCATGCTTTCGATCTTTCCTTCTTTATTAATTTTTTGTAGATTGCGCGCTCTCTCTTATACTGAATATGTTGCTGTTTTTTGATATCTGGGTCTGGCTGGGATTGATACCTACGGCGGAACGCCCTGACCCTATTTCTAGCAGTCTTGACCTTATCGGTCCACCAGTTTGGTTCCTTTTGTTCGGGTGTTTTTCGCTGCTTATAGCAGGAAAATGCTATGGTTTTAAGCTCTTTGATTAGTTCCTCCGTTATTTTATCCAGCGTGGTTCTGTCTGCTGTGTTATTTATTGGGCCGATACACTTTTTACTTAGTTTTTTTATCTGTTTTTCAAATTTCGAGTGTTTCCCATGTTTTGTTTCGAGCCTGTGACGGCGGTAGCTGTTGTTACTGTAGTCTAACGAGAATCTTATGAATTTATGATCACTGCCAGAGTGGTCGTCGCTTACTTCCCAGTCCTTTATGTTGTCGAGTAACGAGGCCGTGGTTATGGTTAGGTCCGGCCAACCCCTAAACCTGCCCGCCTGAAATGTAGGGGGTGCTCCTGGGTTATTTCTGACTATTAGCGAGTGTTGCATTAAGAAGTCTGTCAATTGCCTACCCCGTGTGTCAATATCTCCGTACCCCCATTGTGTTGAGTGGGCATTGAAGTCTCCTGCCAGCAGGACGCTGCCCTGAGTTTTTTGAAGGAGTTGTTCAATTTCCCGTAGTACTGAGCTAAAGCATGAGCTTGGAGGGGCATATGTGTTTATTAGGGTGATTTTTTCTTTGACATTTTCTATTAGTATTGCTGTCGCATGTTCTGTACTCCCCAGTTCTATTGGGTTTGTGCCTATTCTTGTTATTATAGCCGCTTTGTTGCAGGGGGTTTTATACGCTTGCCAGCCTGACCCCAGGCCAGTGATTTTGCCTGTGTGTTTGTTCTGGTGAAAGTCCTGTATCATAGCTATCTTTATGTTGTGTTGGGCGAGGTACCTGAATAGGTCCTTTGTCGCTTCCACGCTTGAGTGGAGGTTGATCTGAATTATTTTTATGGTGTCTGGTCCCTTTGTGTTGTTACTGTTGTTGTTTTGTTGTGTCTGTGTGCTATTGTTTGTTTCTGCAGTGTCTTCACCGTCCATAATGGTTTCTATTTTGTGGACGCCTACTTTGGGCATTGTTGCTTCTTTGTTGCTGTCCTCCTCTTCTGAATGAATTTCTTCTTCTGGTTACCATTTGGTAACCCTCCTCGTCTTTGTTTTGCTGATTGTATTCTATGTGAGGTCTTCCATCTTCAGCATAGTGGATTGAAGTATTTCCTGTTATTACATCTATTGCTTTGGTCAGTTGGGTTTTTTCCCCCTCCACTTCTGCTTTTCGGATCGCCAATATTTGACGATACACATAGCAAAATCCAGAGTAGGCTGTGTGTTCTGTCACTAGCTTCAGCTTATTTGTGTATGCGGTCTGGTTGTTATAAACTGTGCATGGGTAGCAACAGGTTTTGTCAGATGCACACTCTGCCGTTCTATGCCCCCCGGCGCACCGTGCACAGCGGGTTTCCCACCTGCACATCTGCGCCGTGTGGTCATAGCCCTGGCAGTTGTAACACCTGACTACAATTACTTTTGGTTTGACTAGACATTGCTTCAGACCTAGGCACAGTGACTTTTTTTCAAGTAGCGCATCCGCTATCGGTGCTGGCAGCTGAATAGTGTAATTCTGTAGATGCAGATCCGCCTTCGTGAGGTTGTCGATAAATCTGATGTCATAGTCTGCTTCCGGCTTCAAGTTCAGAGTACTTATGATTTTGTCCTGGACAGCTCTGGCTCCTATTTTCTCTGGTACGTCTTTGATTACGATTTTCTTCTTTCTTACTCCTGCAGTTTCTATACTCGCGTTGCTTGTTATTTCTTCTGAGTCTTTGAGGTTTGTTTTGACTTCCTCCGCTTCCTTCGCATTATTGCAGACGATCTTCAGGCCATTCTTAATTCTTTGGACATGTCTTATTTTGTCTTCTGTGAGTTCTACTTGCTGTATTTGTTTAGTTATCTCTGCAGCATTCCTGTTGTCCTTTGCTTTGATGATTATTGATGAAGTGGCCTCTTGGATTGCTGCTGCGTAGCTGCTTGGAGCTTCTTTGTTCTTCTGTGCTTCTTTGTTGCTAGGTGTGCTCGTTGAAGTTCTTTGTTCTTTCATGATGGCCTCAAGGGTCTCTGCCTTCGCTTCTGAGTGCTGTATCCTGGCTTCTAGCTGAATTAGCGACTCTTCCAGGTCTTGGAGGGCTTCTGAAATTGCCAGCATGATCGTTTTCGGTAGTTTTGCATTTTTTTCTGTGATCCTTTGGATGTATTGTTTGGCTAGTAGGGCTTTTCTCGTCGCCGTTGAAAATCCGTTGTAGTTCTTCTCCTTCTTGCACTCTTTCATTTTATTGCTGATTGCTACTAGCTCTTCGTCTGCAACTAGGCGCTTTGCTTCTGCCAATGTCTGGGCTTTTTTGCTTAGGCTTGACCCATGTGGCTCTGAGAGAGAGCACTCCTCGTATTCACTGCTTTCATCTGCTTCTGAATCCTCTGCTTCTCTAGCCCAAGAGGTGTCTTTCGTCTTCTTCTTACTTGTAACCTTTTTCTGCTCATTTACTGCTTCCTCTTTCTGCGTGCTATTTTCTTTGCTCGGCTGGGTTTCTTTCTTATTTCCAAATCCTTGCTTACTCTGGCTACCACTGGTAGAGGCTTCTCCTGTAAACTTGTTGCTCTTGGACATGAAGTCTGTTATCTTCACATTTTCTTTAGTTCTAAGTGAGGTGCTGCTTGCCGATTTTTTCCTAGAGAGGTTGGTCATTTTTCCTTTGAGCTCTTCTATCGTCGTCTTTGGTGGCGACACACTATTTTGCTTTCTACGTGTATTCATAGCGAAACAATTATGGATTGCCCAGGTGGACCCCCCGTGGGTCCCCAACACCTGCGTCAAAGCCCAAAAAAAAAAGAAAAAAGAAGAGAGAAAAAAAAAAAAAAAAAAAAAAAAAAAAAATTAAAAGTTTAATTTAAATAATATTAATAAAAAAAAAAAAAAAAATTTTATTTAGCATTAATTGTTTAGGTAAGGTTAGATTTCTCTGATTATACTGAATGTTTATACTCTGATTATATGAATACTATTTCTACTGTATGCAGGGCTTTTGGTTAAGCCAATCTTAATCCCTTAATATGCTAGTGTATGATGCTGATGAAAGAGCGTGTGTTCTGAATGTTGACGTTGGGTTTTGCTATAGCACCAGCGAAAGGGAGAAAAAAAAAAAAAAAAAAAAGGAGTATATATATATATAAAAATATTTCCTTTCCCTTCCCTTCCCTTTCACTCCCTTTTTCCTTTTTGCTGATTAGCTGCCATATGGCCATGCTGATAAACATGCTCTTACCTTGTCTGCTTACTTCACCAATTTGGCCGGACCCAGTGTGAGTCCTAGTGCTGCTTCTGTAGAGGGTAGTGATTTATTTTCTAGTGCTGCTGTTGAGGTAAATAAGCAAGGAGACATAGACAAGAGGGTTGTTTTTCTTTTTATTAGATATTTCTTTGTTTGCTGTTAGTTTAGATGTGGGAAAGGGGGAGGGGCGGGGGAGGGAGGGAGAGGGAAAGAAAAAAAAAAAAAAAAAAATAACAACAAGGGGGGTAGGGGGGGAAGAGCCGGAGCAGCTTCCCCCCCCCATAAAAAAAAAAAAAAAAAAAAAAAAAAAACTAAAAAGGGGAGGGGAGCCTAGAGCCGTCGAGATCTCAGAAAGCCTATATAAAATTCCGTGACCTTCGGACTTAAAAAAAAATAAAATAAAAAAAATCTATTTAGATATAGTTTCAATCACTTTACTCATCAATTCATGCGGACAGAATAATAAAAGCAGAGGCTGGGATCAATAATTACTTAACTTAATCAGGGAGAGAAATGATTAAAAGAGGAAATAGGAACTTATCGCAATAGGCTAAACAAATGCAGAGCTGAAACTCAGGCATGAGAGATAATAAGATAGCTTTGCAGGTGAAGCACAATTGATCTAATTTAATTTCAATTTCATTTTAATTAAAACCCATCCTGGTTAATATTTAAGAGTGAATTTTGATAAGCTAGGGCTTATGAGGGGGCAAATTGCTGAGCTCACATACTCAACGGGCAAAACTGAATTCTTAACGAAAAACATAGAATTTTAAAACAAAAAGTAATTGTAGATTTAATAAGATACCTAGGTATTAAACTGAATTGCATATTAACATTGAATAAAAAAAAAAAATAAAACCTGAGAGAATGAAAGGATTGGGGATGCCTTGATGGCAAAAACCAGGATGGCTAGGCGCTAAAGCACATGGTGGGACCGGAGTTTAAGAGATGAAACAATTAACACTTAAATTAATGAATTTATTAAGTAAATTTAAAGATATTACCAAACACGGGCTTGACATCTGGCACAGGGAACTCCATGGGGGGATGGATAGGGCGTAAATCCAAAGGGAACTAGCCTTGCATTGCTAGCTAAAACGCGCACAAAAATAAATAGATACTGCTTGATGCAGCGAACTTTCGAAAATGGCGCTAGGCCTGCGGATGACTGCTAGGGTTGCCGGTAAGGCGGGATTGCGCCAAGAGGAGTGCCAGAAAATGAGCCAAGGAGAGGGGAGAAAGCTATTAACAACACATGAAACTAACGAGCCAAGTGATTAAACCCAAGCAATTAGGACTAGAGGGGGGAGGGGACCGGAATTAAAAATTATAAAAGAAAGTAATTTAGATTAGAAAATTAAATAAATAAAAACAATTAAGAGGCCCAATGGGATAGATATTCTAAAAGTAATTTATTAATTTTAAAAACAGTTAAACTTTCCCAGCACCTAAAAACTTTTATTTGTAATTCCCTAGTTAACTTGATTTTTCTAGCAGATTTAAGAGTTGAATTTTGATTTTATGTTAGCAAGGGAGTAATTAAAACAGTAGTTTATTGTTATTTTTTTTCTTTCCTCCCTCTTTTCCTCTCCCTCTTTATCCTTAGGGACAGTTATTATCAGTTAATGGTAAGAAAACCAAATTTAAGGTAAATTGGGATTTGATAATTAAGTATTTAAATAAGTGGAAAAAAAAAAAAAAAAAAAAAAAGAAATTTTTAAGATAAAGTTACTAATGGAAGCTGAATTTACATGTCAAGAAGATTTTCTAAGTTATATTTTTTTCTTTTTTTTCTTCCCTTCTCTTTCCTTTTTTTTTTTTTTCTTAAGAGATTAATTCATAAGAATTAATGGGATAATTTTATCTAAAATTAAAAATAAAATCCAATGATAGCACAAGAAGATTTTCTAAGTTATATTTTCCTCTTAAGAGATTAATACTTAAGAATTAATGGGATAATTTTATCTAAAATTAAAAATAATTCTAATGATAGCAGAGATTATTAGTAAAAGTAAATTATAGGTGTTAAAAAAAAAAAAAAAAAAAAAAGGAGTGGTTATTAATAAGTAATTAGATTAGTTATGATGTTTGATAATTGTAAATTTAACTTAAGATATAGGGCATGTTAATACTTAGAGTCTAATAATTAGGTAGTTAAATAGAAACAAAACTTTAGTGATGTATTTATGGAAGCTAAGACATTCAGTCTAGAAGATTTATTTATTGATTTACAATTTATTCTGTTGAAATTAAAACCAATGAAGTAAGCGGTTTTGTAAGTTAAACTCAAAAATAATTACTTAAGTTAGCAGTGATAATTAGACTATTAGTTTTAAGAAGTTGATTTTTAAGTAAAGTCAGAGATCTGATGAGGTTTGTTTACTATTTATTGCTGAGAATGATTTCAACCCAACCCTACCCAGCCTAATGAGAGATTACTTAAATTTAATTATCGTGAGACAAGTAAACAAAGTTGTAGAAAGTCATTCTGAGAGTTAGCGGGGGGAGAGGCATTAAAAAAAATAAATAAATAAATAAATATGTAAATAAATAAATAATTAAAATAAATCAATAAATAATTAAGTGAATTGGGATTTGATAATTAAGTATTTAAATAAGTGAAAAAAAAAAAAAGAAAAAAGAAATTTTTAAGATAAAGTTACTAATGGAAGCTGAATTTACATGTCAAGAAGATTTTCTAAGTTATATTTTTTTCTTTTTTTCTTTCCCTTCTCTTTCCTTTTTTTTTTTTTTTTTTCTTAAGAGATTAATACATAAGAATTAATGGGATAATTTTTATCTAAAATTAAAAATAAATTCTAATGATAGCACAATAAGAATTAATGGGATAATTTTATCTAAAATTAAAAATAAAATCCAATGATAGCACAAGAAGATTTTCTAAGTTATATTTTCCTCTTAAGAGATTAATACTTAAGAATTAATGGGATAATTTTATCTAAAATTAAAAATAATTCTAATGATAGCAGAGATTATTAGTAAAAGTAAATTATAGGTGTTAAAAAAAAAAAAAAAAAAAAAAAAAAAAAAGGAGTGGTTATTAATAAATTAAGATATCATGTGTTTTATACTGAGGGGAAAAATTGCAATTTTAAATTTTTTTAAAATTTTCATTCACGTTACATTTGAATTAATATTCGGCCTAGATAGCATATTATAAAGCTACTGTTCAATTTTCATGAAAATATATGAATAATTAAAAAAATGACATATTTATTGGAAAAAGATTGTCTTATATTTTGCAGTATTTGCCCGATAATTCGATTGTGAATATTTTTGAAAGAGTACGATTATTAGGGAGGGCTTGAGGGAGAGGGAAAAAGGGCAAAATTTAAAAAAAAAAAAAAAAAAAAAGAGTTACAGCATTTGAAATTGGTTGGCATATTAAGATTTTAAGGCAAGGTATTTGGTTTTCTTTTATATCTCAGCTTCTAATTAAAATAATTTCATAAGTAATACATCATTTGAAAGCTTTGTTGATTTGGAATTGAACAGTAGATTACAGAAATTTCTACCGCCAGATGGCGCTGAAATATTTTAAAATTTCAATATTTCAAATTCTAATTATGATTATATTATTTTTAATACATCATTCGAAAGATATTTTAAAGTTCTTTTATACTATCGAAAATATTATTCGAGATTTTACCCGATTTACACATTTTAAGGTTTCCTGTTTAGGTTTTCTTTTGTATCTCAGCTACTAATTAAAATATTTTCATAAGTAATACATCATTTGAAAGCTTTGTTGATTTGGAATTGAACAATATATTACAGAAATTTCTACCGCCAGATGGCGCTGCTATATTTTAAAATTTGAATGTTTCAAATTCTAATGAGCGAGGAAGGTGTTGTAAGTTCTAAGACGGGGAGAGCGGGACTTAGCTAAAGTCAGAAATTTGAAAGATTATAACATGGTTAGCGAACAGGCTGTTTCAGATATTGAAAAGGGAAGAGGGCGCCGAAGGCGCTACCACACGGGAATTTACTGCGATTTCAATAAGCTATTTTCAGATTTTCACGATATATCAATAAGCTGTTATTAGACCTGAAACGGGAAAAAGGCGCCGCAGGCGCCACCGAGCGGGAATTTCGTAAAGTCGGATTTTTCAGGGATCGCGAACCAGCTGGTCGCCGAAGGCGGCTAGTTGCGAATAAAACAAGTAAATTCATATGCAAAATAATTTGAAAAGTGTTTACTTTTAAAAAAAGTCCTCAAAATTTTATTCATTCTTAAAAATATATTTACTTAAAGCAGAGGATAAGTAGCAAGGGAGGGGCTAATAAACAGGTTTCCAAGCGTAACTTTGCTCCTAATTATTGCAGTAATTTTTTTTTTTTTTTTTTTAACGTATGGGTTGGTTATGCACACCTAACACACGCTATAAAGGAATTTTGCGAAATCTTTCGCTTCTCCTCTAACATTAAGTGCGGGGTGGATACAAGAACATGTTTTCAAGAGTACTTCTGTTCCAGATTATGTCAAGAAAACAATTTTTTGATGTGTCGATTAGTTATGCATACCCAACACACACTATAAAGGGATTTTATGCAATTCTTTCCTACAAAATCTTGGGGAAGAAGAGCAAAAACATATTTTCTTGCATAACTTTGCTCTAAATTATCTTACAAAGGTGATTTTTGATGTGTGAGTTGGTCATATGTATCCAATACCTAGTTTTGCGAAAATCTCTCGGCTTCCACCCCCCCTTTTTATGTGCGTGGGCAAAAAAATACGTTTTCAAGCTTAACTCTGCTCCAAATTATTTCAGGAAGAGGATTATTTTATGTTTTGGTAGGTTATGGTTGCTCAAAACGTATTATAAGCTGATTTTGCAAAATTACCTCTCCCTTCCACAGATGGGCTGACCAAAAAACACGTTTTCAACTTTAGCTCTGCTCCAAATTACCTCAGAAAGGCGATTTTTGATGTGTGTGTTGCTTAAGTGTACGCAATGGGTCCTTTCATGGAATTTCGTGAAACTTTTAAATTTACTCATGGGGAAGAGGGCTAATAAAAAGTGGTCAAGACGATGCAGAAGGCAGGTGACACAGGGCTCAAAGTGTTCCTATATTTTCTATATATTTCAAAAAATCATGAAAAATGTACTATATTTTCCTATATTTTATAATTCTTTACATTTTCCCTATATTTCACAAAAAATTTTCTATAATTCCTATATTCTGCAATTTCAGTTTAAGTTTTTCTTACTTATTTTCTGCTTTCCCTACTAGGCATCTAATTTAAAATCTCGTATCTTTCCAAAATACCATTTAAATTAAAAATAATTTTTTTTTTTGTTGACATTCACTCTGCCAATGTGATTGAAAATAATATGTTGCATAATTTGTCATATGTAAATAATATTGCACACATTATAAAAAAATAACAAGATAATGAAAATTTTAATCATAAATTCATTTTATTTCCAATGTTTAATTAAAAAAAAAAAATACAAAAATTAAAGCTTTTAAAAGAATCAGGTTATTATTATTATTTTTTTAAGTATCAAGATTTCTCAAAGATTTGCGGTGTTTAAATTATTTGTTCATAATGTTCAAATATCTGTGTTGTTGAATTTTATATATTTTTTTTTAATTTGTTATTTGTGGTTCAATATGTGTATATATAAATACATAACATCCACCAATACTATCAATCATTTTTCTTAAATTTAAAAAATATAAATATTCCTATAAAAACAATGCATGTAGGCATTCATTGCCAGTATTCAATTCAATATGGAGAATCTAGTGCTGGCGGATCATTCTCATAGATGTTAATTAACGCTTATTTTAACACTTCTTTTAAGAGGGAGATGACTACTGGTGCAGATTTTAGGTGTGACGAGCACTGGTGTCTTTACCTTATGTGCACTTCATTTTCTGATGTTTGTGTAATCAGTATACCATATTTGTGTAATCAGTTTTTTTTTTTTTTTTTTTTTTTTTTCAGTTAAGCACAAATTTCTATTCTTTGATTTAGAAACCTCTTATTCCAGTATCTAATGGTTATAATAACTTTGCAAATCTTCCACAATAAAAATAATTGCACCATAAAGCTGCATCTGAAATTCAGCTGGCTACTTAAATATTTTTCAGATGGGTCCTCATACTATCATCTACTCAATTGTGAATTAGATTTAAAAAGGAAAATTCTCTCTCTCTCTCTCTCTCTTTTTTTTTTAAATAAAATGAAGTGAGCCAGATCATTATTTCTTGACTTATTCATTGATTTTTATTACATTATATTTCAATTTTTAACACTGAAGTTCACTCTTTTATTTTGCTTTATTTGCCTATATTGAAATAAGAATTTGTGGAAGCATTGGGTAATAACAATATTAGAATATTGCGATAAAATATGTCAATTATATTTGTATCTATCATATTTTCTATTATATAAATGGTAGGAAATACTATTTAAAAACTCCAAAAAGTTTTACAAAATTTAACTAACATTTTTATGTGTTCTTAAAAAAATTAATAGACAAAGATGTTTGTTAATAAAATTAATTGCAAAATATTTCAAAAATTATCCTTACTGCATTTATGTGACAGTACAGGATCATAATTAATTAAAATTCTTAAAAATTAAATTATCCTTACTGCATTTATTTGACAGTACATGATCGTAATTAATTAACATTCTTAAAAATTATCTCACATTTAATCTTTTATTATCAGCATGGTAACCATGCTGTTAACATTAACCATGCTGCTAATAAAGGATTAAATGTGAGGTAATTTTTAAGAATGTTAATTATCCTTACTAATTCAGTAATTTTCTTAAAGATATTTAAAAATTCTAAGAGAGAAGCTATTTAAATTTAATGTATGTATTGATGTCGTGTAAAATGATTTGTTTAAACTCATTGTTAACATTAAATGGAAAATATAAATGTCCATAAGAAGTATATATATATTTCTCTAGGGTTATTTGCATCTTTTAAAGTACAATTTCAATTTCTTCATTTTCAGGTCTGTTTGGCTTTGTTATTTTGTCAATCCTTCTTGTTCCCATGTATTACATAAAAGTTGGGAATTCTATTTTCAACAACCCTGGAGGTCGATTGGAAGATGCCCTTGATGCTTTTATTCAGATTAAAAATAGCTGGAAAGTAGCTTTGGCATTATCAGGTATGTTACATTTGTTTCATTTTGATTTCTTTCTTAAAAAATAATAATTAAAAAATACAGAAATAACGTCTATTACAGAATTTAGTAATTTTGTTTGTACAAAATGTGGGAAAAGCTTTTATTATCTTTGTATGAGTTTAATTTTTTGTTGTATTATAAATAAAAAAATAATAACATAGGCTGATTCTTTGACTCATTCTCGCTTCTACGATGTCCTGAAATGTTTCATAATTTATGAATGATATATTATTTTACCTTCTTGTTTTAGATCATTCGCTCACTCAGTCTCTGTCTCATGATATTTTGAAGTGTTTCATAATTTATGAATGATGCATTGTTTTACCTTCTTGTTTTAGATCATTCACAAACTCATTCTCACTTCAGGATATCCTGGTGTGTTTCATAATTTATGAATGATGTATTGCATTATTTTATGTTCTTGTTCATTCTCGTTCTAGATCATTCACTCATTCATTCTCTGACTAATTCTCATTTTCACTATAACTAACTATATCCCATAATATGGAAATGTGCATTATAATTCATGAGTTACATGTGGAAGTTTTTAGTGCAATACAAATTTGTCTTATATTTGTGTAATATACATTGGTTGAATAAAAATTCACTTCTCTATTCCGTAATATGAAAAAGTCTGATGCATTGTATTTGGTAATTACAATTTATCTGTAGATTAAAAGAAATATGTTTGGAAGATTAATGATTATTTAAATCATTTTATCTTTTATTTTAATTCTTTTCTGTATACATATAAGAAGAAAGTATTTAATTCATGAAAATTTTTGAAGTCGAGTTGGATTTATTCATTTTGGGATGTACTGAGTATTATTTGACTATTTTTAGAAAATGTCTGTCTGTATGTCTGTGTATGTATAAAAAATTTTGTGGATGCAGTATCTCACAAACCAATGAATGAAATTTAATAAAACTTGAAATTTAGTTGGATTTTGATCTAAACTGCTGCTGATAACATTTGGGGATCAACTGCTCAACAGATAGCACTGTCAAATCATTTTTTCATAATTTTCAATATGGCAGTATAGGAGAAAATTTCCTATAAAGTTTATAATTAGCATTATTTTTAACTTTCAATGTGAAATTAAAAAAAATATCTATATTTATGATAATAGTAGTCAACCATAAAATTTGGATGCATTACAATCCATTAAATGACATACAACTTGGGAGGAAACACTTAAACACACTATTATGATTTTCCCTTTTGTCTTTTCAACAACTTATCTTATTTAAATGAATTGAATCAACTCTTAAATGTTTAGAAATTCAGGTGGAGTCACTTCAGAGTTTTTTTTTTTTTTGTTAAAGTATTGACAAGTTCTATTGAATGAATTTTAAAATTAACCCCACCCTTAAGTGCTTCCCTTCAATGGGAGGAGAGCTCAAGATGTTCATTTTAGCATTATTGGATAGATATTTTAAAATTATTGAATATGCATTTTTTATTATTTATTTATTTTTTGTATACTTCAAATCAAGTTTTTTTTTTTTTGAGAGGTCCTATTTTTTTGATGCACCAGATTGAGTTACCTCATTTTTATAGTGTCATGTTTTACAACTTTCTGCTATTTTCTAAGGCGACCATGCATATATATACTCGCGACATGGCCTCTGAGGAAAAAAACATAAAATTGATCTTCTGTGTTACTCCTGAGTGTTATCTTAAAATTATGTTTGACTGTTTAATACATTGCTTAAGAAAGTTGCATTTTGTGACTAAAAGAAGTTTCTGTTTTACATAAGGATTTCAATTCAATCAATTTCAGTTTTTAAAGATTACAATGAATGTATTTGTTTAGCACATTTTATTATTTAATATTTAAAAATTCAAAACTTTTATTATTATTTTTTTTTTCAAGGGAACAGTTAAGTTTTTCGACATTTTATTTATTTATTTCATTTTAAAAATATAAAAATTGTGAACTTTTAATGCATTTCAGTGTTAAAGTAAAAATAAATTAAAAAAGAGTGGGAGGATATTTAACCTATTACAAACAGTTTTTTTCATCACTTAATAGTTGAAATAAAAAGCCAATGTGACAATGTGTTTTCAATTCTTTTTTTTTTCTAGGAATAAGATTACTGAATAATATCCATAGATTTCGAAAATTAATTTTTTTTATTCCAACTTCACTTAGTATTGTTTTTATGAGTAACAGGTATGCTGAAAAACTACTACACGGTTAAAGGGTAAATTTAAATGTAAAAATAAAATAATTCAATCATTTAAATTCTTTATTATTATTTTAAATATTCATTTTTTTTTGCTCAAAATTTTTACTAATTAACAGTGCACAAGACTGTGCATGGATATTTAGATACATCAAATATTGCACTTAATATATTTTTTTTTTACTAATATATGTAGTCTGTAGCTGTGATGTGTAATGCTTTTTCATATAATTTTGTTTATTTCTGATAGCAAAAATAAAAACCTACCGGTTAATTCCATGCATAGGTTTATCACATCCATATAAATAGTATATATCAAATATATACATATACACACACACACACATATATATATATATATGTATTTTGTTTTATCCATTTTGGGCGACATTTTAAAGCTGGTAAGTGGTCCTACCAGCTGAAGCGGGCTCTATGTTTATGATGGGGGGATTTCAATTTTCCTCATTTTACTGACTATTCAAGTTTGTTCAAGTATGTATTTATTTATTTATATTCTTATATTTTATTTCAATGTATTTACTTATGTACTTTATGAATTTAATTGCTTTTTATGCTTTGTATTAATTAAATTCGTTTGCTGTATGGTCTTGCTTCCATCTGTGAGAAGTTGGGGGCTACAAATGTGTTTTTTGGCTAAATAGCCAACGTTTTGTCAGAAACTTCTCATATGTCATTCCCTATATAGGGGAGCTCCCCTGATGAAGGCCTTCATGTGTTTTGGGATTAATTTTCATTTAACCTTGGCTATTTTGTTTTTAATAAATCTGGTTCTTTAAATATGTGTATTTCATCCCCTGATGAATTTTTTTTTCAATTTTTCTGAACTTCTCCTACATAAAGAAATTTTTAATCGTATTGGTCATTGGTGTTTCAGTGATCTTGTATCTGTTGCTTGGCTTCTACTATGCTTAATAGATCATCAATATTATCTATCTATCTATCTATCTATCTATCTATCTATCTATCTATATATATATATATATGTGTATATTTCAATCTCTTATCTAAAATTTAAAAAAAAAAGCCTTAGTATTTTTTAACACATATGGTAATGAAAAGATAAACATGGAGTAAAAACTATATAAAATTTTGTTTGTGACTAAGTACCCCTTAACAAGAAATCTTTATGATACGATTGATGTATGAGGAAAAACAATGTGTCAATTATTCATAATTAAATAGGCTTTCATTTTGACTTTATATAAAAAGATAAATCAATTTTGAAGTAAATTATCCACTTTAGGTTATGAATAACTTTACGGATCAATTGTTGTATTAAAATATTCATTCTCTTTTTACTTCCATTACCCAACTACCGTAGGTAATGGAAGTATTGTATTCAATCAAGAAATTAGATATCGAGATTTCATCTAGTGGGTTTTATAGTTTAAAAAAAATTAATATGTGGCTTTTTGCATTATTTTATTGATGGTTGATTTTAGATTTTGTTAATCGGACTTAGAGGCCATGAAAAATTATTTGTATAGATTATAGAATTAATACATTGCATTGTAAACAATATTTTTTTTACACGTGATGATCTGAAGTAAAATAAAAGTATTGATATCCAGAGCAAAAATAAATGAAGTAGACAAGATAAAATATTTCTTGCCAAATATCTTTTATTTACGAGAAGAACATGATATCAATACTACAGTGAAACTTGAATAATTCAAACTTGTTTAGTTTGAAATTCTGGATAATTCGAATTTTTTACTCGGTCCCTTAAATTTTGTATTAAACTAATGTTAAAAAATTGTGTATAATTCGAATTTTATTTTGGATAATTCGAATTTTTCATACAATTACCTTTAAAATATTACTGTAAAATTTGTTCCCGAGATTTTTCTCAGCTAATATATTTTAATAGTCTTTCAAAAGAAGGATAAGGAAATACAAAAGAAGCTCCTAGCTAGTGCATCAGAAGATATGGTGTATATACATGAACTTCGAGGTTTTTTGAATTGAATATTATGTCTAATGAAGAAGATTCTATTTTTGTATCAAGTCACTATTACACAAAAATTGTACTTAAAGAAGAAAAAAAAATATCTAACAATTTTTGAAAAAGTGTTGAATAATTAAGCTCGTAAAAAATATTGATTTAATGGGAGGGGGATGTAGAAGTATGCTTAGATATAAAGTTTATGTGTTAAATCTTTGATCGTAGAGTTTTAATTTTTTAATTTATCTATTTTTTTTTTAACAAAATAGTATATGTAATTCGAATTTTTGGATATTTCGAATTTTTCTCTGGTCTCTTCAACTTCGAATTATCTAAGTTCTACTGTATTAATCTGGTAGCTACCATGGAAAGGACACTTTTCAGAAGTAGTAAATTTGATTGAACACAATAAATATTTTTAACACACAATATGTCAATAGTGCTGCACTAATTAATCTGCAATCAATAGAGTTATTCAAGATAGTTCACTCAGTTTTTGTCCATATTTACTTAGTAATGGATATAGAAAAATTTTGTCATCTGGAACAGGAGCAACTCTAATATTCCCAATGTGGAAGGTTATTTTCAAGTTTTAACTGGAGTATCATTCGATTCATTGATCAGACACTATGGTTGATGACATTTTAGATACCTGTGATGAGTAACAGCCACGAGAATATCGATGAAGGAATCATCACAAATTATGAGTTCAATCTTTAAACATCAGCATACATATTATTATTCTTGCTATCTCATCCATAAATACATCAAATAAATTCTAGGTGTACTGTGATCCAGATGGAAATATTATTTTGAATTAATCAAATTAACAGGATTATATTCAGGAAGAGACAAGCAAAGAAAAAATAGCTACTGAGAGCTTCAATGTATGCGTCCTGCCCTCATGGCGGAATTTTGCGACTGGCGCTGCGAAACCCCGGCCTCGTGAAAAAACTTTACACTGTCCCCTTCAAGATTTTTTTTCAGAATCAATTCTCATTTGCCAGGATATGCCAATGAGAGAGGCTAGCCTCGATACCAAACAGCAAAACGATCTTTCCCCAAAATTCGGGAATGTAGTGCTTTCCCCCTTTTTTGGAGAGAAAGTTAAACAAAATTGCAGATAAAATGGCTGCCGGTGAAAGTATGAGATTTTCAGAGTTATAAAAGGCAGCCTATTAGAGTTAGATTTTTTGAAGTAAAAGCCAAAATATTTCATTTCTTTAAGATGAAAAATATATGAAAATTGATAAATTTGAAGAGGCTTTTTACTGAAATTAAAAATGAATTGATTTAAAGTAGTCAAAATAATTATTATTATGAAAATTACAAAATGACCATTGGAATAGAATTAAGTTGTGATCCGATTTCTTGAATACAATAAAATAATGACTTTTGCAATCTAAGTTCTAAAATATTAAAAAACTTCATTTTAAAGTCAGAGTTATGAAATAAATTCATTTTAATTCTATTCAAATGAATTTTCTAGTCATGGAAATAATTTTATTAGAAAATTTATAATTTTTGAAGCACTCAAGGTTTTTGGAATATTGTTGAAATTTTTTAAATACAATTATTTTAAAGAATAGGTTTTCTGGATTTTCCAAAATTAAAGTCAAATTCGATTTTTGAAAATTTAAAGTTTTTTTTTTTTTTTTAAATTGGGAAAAAAGGAGTGTTATGATTTTTCAGCATAACAGTGGGTAATGGAAGTCGTGTGGCTGTTTCACACCAGAGTTTCACTAATATCATGTGTGCATGCATATGTGTAAATATACATAGAAGTATCATAAAAATTTAATTATTACAATAATAATAATAATAATAATCAAAATACAAGCTTAATTTCTATTTGTTATTCTCAAGACTTTTTTATATAATCGCCATATGTAGTTATATATTTCTCCCAGCATTTTGTTCTGTGCTCAAAGCTGGTAGATGAGAAGTGCTGGGTTTGATCCCAGGTCACACTCGTCGACATAGTAGTTTGAAGTTTCCATGGTTTTCTCTGAACTTCACACAAATATTGACTAGGGCCCCTTAAAAAGACTCCCACCATGGACGGCAATCCACCTACAGGCCTAGGACCATAGTATAGTCAATCAGCTTTAATCCACACAACAACCACAACATTAACCTAGCATTTTGTGATTTTTTTAAATTATATAACTCAACAAATTGCATTGAAAACAGGGTTACTTCAATCTACGACCTCTTGAAATGAAATTAACATTAATAGTTGTAATTTCAACATTATGTACATTGTACAGAGGATCAATTAGTATGCAGAATAAGTTTTATTCAGGTACCTCGGTTCTTTCGTAATAATAATTAAAACATTATGATATTTTTATGGTGACAAGTGTTCAATGAATAATATGAAATTTTTTTTTATTTATAATTATGCATCAATAATTTGATATATTTCATTTTCTTTTGTAGGTACTGTTATTAGTATAGCTTTCTTTAATTTTGCTGGACTTAGTGTTACCAAAGAAATGAGTGCCACAACTAGAATGGTTTTAGATAGTGTTAGAACTTTTGTCATCTGGATTGTCTCCCTAGCTTTAAGATGGCAAAAATTCAACTGGTTGCAGTTGGTTGGTTTCATCATCTTATTAATTGGAATGTGCTTATATAATGATGTTATTCTTCGTCCTTTATATGTTAAGATTACAGCTAAGAGACAAGGAGAAAAAACACCTTTACTTAGAAATTCAGATGAAGAAACTTCAGGGCCTTTAGTGCATTCAGTATCTATCAATACTCAAATTACTGCTGTAACTAGTTAATGATCTTATTGTATTGTTTATTTTTTTTATATGTAACTTGTACATATATATTGTATATATATTTATATATAAAAGTATTTTATAAGTTTTCTTATTTTGTTTCTTGATTTATCTCATTTCCAATAGTATTACTATTACTTTCATAAATCTAGCATAGTAGTTGCTGTGATACTGCCTTCTTCTTTAATGAATGACAAACCAATCAACCAGGAACATAAATAACAGTAGTTGAAGGATAATACTAATAAAATTCTGTTCTGAACTTCTTTTTATGTTAAATCTGCCACTGATAAAAATTGGTTTTTGATAGTAGCACACCAATTGAAAAAATGGTGAATGGTATTTTCATGAAAGTTGGAATATGGGGTTTTTAATGTTGTTTAGAAAAGCAAGGTTGGTCCCATTTGCGTCAGGATACCCAATCGATTTTTTTTTTTTTTTTTTTTTTTTTTAACCCATTTGAAAAAACCTAAAAATTTCTCCAACTTTATGTTTTTTTATTTTTGTAGGATTTTCTTTGACTAAAATACTAAGCAACTGAAACTTAATTTTATTCATTTATTTATTTACAAAACAGACAGTTTATGTGAAAAATGAGATTTAATTTTAATAATTTTTATAAATATAAAATTTATATGCAGATATTTACTACAGTAGTGCTATAAACAAAAAACTATGTAGCATATGTAATATCTGCTCAATTCCTCATCATATATTTGTTCTCATCAATATTTACAATGAAAAGTTCATTGCTTCTGTTCTTAAATATTTATTATATTCAAGATTAGAGCAATGAACTTTGCTGATGTCCATTTTTCAGTCATAGACTGAAATGCCTCACCAACTAGACTACCCTTCCCTCACATGACACATTTATCTTATAATTGTTTTGCTGCTTAATCTAATAGATGTCAATTTTGTATTTTACTTTCATGCAATTCTAGTCACACACACAGTATCATAAGCAATACTATTTCAAACTTGTCTAACTTAATTTATTCTTGAGCTAATATCTACACAAACTAACAATAAACTGATTAACCTAAATGTGGACATCACATCTTTTTTTGTGATTTTAACTCATTTTATCCCATTGTCCTATTTAAAGGACAGCTGAAAAATAGCATGTAGAAATCAGAATTTGCTTGGTGAAAATATTTTGTCAGCTGGAATATATAATGGTATATATAAGCTTCTGCTGGCGTGTTATGTGTCTCACCTCCTCCTCCTCCTCCATCTGGAATCTGTTTAATCATTACATTAGGGGGCATGGTTCATCTTCTCTTTGCGGTTGAAAATTCTTTCTGGAGAACTATCATGTAAATAAGAAAGTATTATACAGATAAAGCAAAACTTTATACTCGGAAAGCACTTTTCACTATTGAAGAGAACACTAAAACATATAAGTGCAAATTTCATCCTCTTTATTTCAATGTCCTGCGTACAAGGTGGATAAGATTTCTTATACAGAATATATATATATATATTTTTTTTTTTTTCAAATTTTGTTGTATTTAGTTTATTTAGGTTTAATTAACCTTAAAAAATATTTTTTTTCTCAAATTTGAGCAAAATAAATAAATTGGGATAAAAGGGGTTGATATTTATGATACCACAACTGTAAAAGAAAGAAAGAAAAAAAAAATGAGGTTGAAAAATTTCACAAATACTAAAGTTTCTGCATACCTAGATATGATGGGAAACTAAAAATAAAGTTTTTCAAGTGTGAATATACATATTATAAAAAAAATTTTTAATCTTTACTGTCACAGTAATTAATATTGCTCTGGATAGGGAAAATAAGTCATACTTTTTAATTAGATGAGCAGGTGAAAAGGAGGAGGCTGTGCTCTATTTATTTCTGTAAGTGGAGATAGATTCTTTTTCTCTTTTAAATTAGGAACCTCTAGAAACTCAAAGGATGAAGAAGTTATAAAATAATTTAAAACAGTACTTTACCTGAAGCATGAACTATTAAAAAAAAAAAAAAAAAAAAAAAAAAAAGGCAGCAAAACTATTTTTACTTGAACACTTTTGAAAGATGATTAAATAAATAAAACAGAGACTGTAAATTGTAGAGTTGGATGTATCCCTTTATTGCATGAACTGGAAAGGTAAGTAGGTACTATATTTCACTTCATTAATTTAAAATCATGCAGTGAAAAAAAAAAAAAAAAAATGTGGATCACTATAAACAACTGAATTTTTTTTTTTTTTTTTTTTTTTTTTTTTTTTAATATATTGAAAATTTGAAAATCTTCAAATGTTAAGACTTTCATCTTTATGATGTGATTTTTTAAATAAAAATTAAATACTTGGAAAACTGGAAGAAAAACCTTTTTTTTTTTTTCGATGCGTACTGCCAATAAAGACATAGTAATTTTGAGACACACATCTGGATGATATGAGGGATGAGCCTAGACTGAAATTTCGCCAGTGCTTTTCGAGCATTTTTTCAAGTAGTTAATATTAACAGCTAAGCCAAAATGAATATAACAACAGTAACAGGCTAAGTTTTGATAAAACCCTAAAAATTGTTAATGCATGCGGAATGAATAATGGGGGTGACTTATTAAAACCCATTAGGCGCCAAAGCTCCCGTCACGGGAATAATACTTTCCCTGAAAGTAATTAAGATAAATATATTTTTTATTTTTTACATGAAATATAGCTTTGTTGGTAATGTTTTCAAAAAGTTTGTAATGTAACTTTTTTTTTTTTTTTTTTTTCAATTATTCAAACAAATATGTTTGTTTTTCTGCAAAACATCAGCAAATAAAAAAAAGTCAGCAAAAATAACTCATTCAAGTACATAGGATGGAACAATGGATATGAAATAAAAATAGTTCTTTTCTTAAATTATAACAAACAGGGATCAAGAAAACTAATTTAAAAAGGTTTTGCAGTTTTACAGCATCTATTCTACCCAAATTAGGTGTCAAATCTCCCATTTTGGAAACATATCTTCTAACAAAATATATATATTTTATTTTCATTTTTTAAACTACGTATGATTAAAAATGCACATTAAAACCCAAAATATACGAAAATTCAAAAATTTTCAGTGGGATTCATATAGCTGCGTTTAATGGGTTAAGGAGATATCATATGGCTATTATTGAAATTATTTATTTATACCTATAAAAGATGATAGTTGGAGAGTTCTTAATACATTATAAGGTAAGTCGGATTGAAAACAAAAAAAATTCTATTGAAAAAAAAAAAAAAAAAAAACATGAAATTCAGGGACAGCAAAAATTTGAAAACACCCCTGAATTCAGGGATAGTCCTTGAAAAGTTTCACCCCTGTGTATTAAGAACTCTTTAAATATAATTTATTATTGGTAAAAATACTTTTAATAATAACTATATGGTATATCATTAATTGCCATTCAATCTGCATGAAAGTAACAGTTTTCAGGGATTTTGCAGGTTAGTTTTACCTCCTGAAAACTGGATTAAACTGGAATAATGATAAACTGAAAAAAATAAAAGGGAGAAATTCCCTCAAGAAAAGAAATGCCTGAAAATGGAGGCACAACTTAAAAATAACTACAACTTATGTTGTTTTTCCAAGATGGCAGTCAACTGCACTCCTTCCCGCCAATAATAAAGATAGAGATCTGCCAAAATACTAAAGCTACTACCTCCTTGTGGGATTCCTACTTGTTGCAAATAGATGTTGTTGTGGAAGATCTAATTATTATGGATAACAAAGTTAAGAAGTGTTTTGAAATTTTCTGCTTTAAAATTGCGAGGAAGATTAATTTGAGTTTTATATTTATGAAAAAGACTGTAAATGATATTACTAAGATCTGATAACTCAATATTATTGAAAAGATCTTGAAAATCAAAAGTCATAATATTGTCTATTGAATCGAGCGATTTAATGTAATGAATTAATTGAAAGCTATTTTTAAAACTAAATTATCAACTTTGCAAGTACATTTGTAAATTTGATTTAGAATATCCAGTAGAGTTTTTTTTATCATTGTTGTTATAAGTGTTACAGCCAATAGTGACAGTGTGAAATTTAATTGGAGATTTGTGAAACTTAGGTATGAGAACTATATAAGGATAATTAAAGTTATTGAAGGGAAGTAGTTTATAGTAATTATGTATTTTTCGGTTATTAATAATTAGGTTATTATTAGTTAAACTAAAGATGTTACTATTAGTTATTGAAGAGTTTAAAATAGAGAGATAGTAGGATTTACATATAATGGCATAATTATTAGGTGATTTGTCAACATAAGTTATCACAAAGTCATCGTGAAGTGATTTGATTGAGTTAAGAAGTACTACAGATTTCTTAAAAAACACCAGATTTGAATAATTGAGAAATAAAGCATTTTTAATTTCTTGTATCACAAAAACTTTCCACTGTGTGAAGTAGGCAATACGTTTATTATGAGTAATAGAAATTTTATAAATAAATCTAGGTCATAAGAAAACTGTTGAAAGATTTGTGGAATGCTAGGTTTAATTAGAAGTCTAAATTTGGTGCCAAATTTCATGAATTTTTTAATTGATAATTATCAATAATATTGAGATTACCAGCGATAATGTGTACATGGTCTCTGTCAATATATTTTGAGATAGAAGGATCATTGCATTTACATGTTACATACAGTGTTGGTAAAAGAGGTAGATTTAGATACAGAATTATAATTGAATATCTTTCTGCCAAGAGAAAGAGGATATTTAAAAGTACGAGATAAATTTAAATCTTTAATTGGAAACAAACATTCTTTGTCATTTATGATAGATGTAATGTTAATAGTTAATACTATTCAATATTTGATTTGTAAAAGTCACAATTAATTGAGTAGTTGTTTTAATTTTGTTGGGCTTTTTATTAATTTTTAAATTAAATTTTTTGATTTATATATATATATATATATATTGTAAATTTAAAACAAATTATTTCTATTTTAAATTTTCTAAAATAGAAATTGGCCTAAAGCTGTGTTCTTTACTTAAAAAAAAAAAAAAAAAAGAAAAAAACATTTTTTAGCTTCATGCAACAAACATTTTGTTCTGTACAGGTGTTGAAACTTTTCAAATGTTTTAATTTCAGCTCTTTTTAAATGGTGATTTTGAAATTTATCAAACATATTTTTAAACAACATTAGTAAAAGTGACTGAAAGAATCTTTTAACTATATAACTACAAAATGTTAAATGTTTTAAGTGTCTGATTTAATACTGTAGACATTTTTAATTGCATAAGTAATTATAGATGAATTCATAATAAATATGAATCTTGCTATCTAACACTTCAAATTGTATGCAATTTCAGGGGCAAATAATTTGAATCTCAAAAATTATCAGGAATTTTGCTGAATATTTTTCAGGGTTCCCACAGGTCTTGAAAGTCCTTAAGAAGTATATGAATTTCTTGTAACGTCCTTAACAGTCATTGAATTTTTTTTTTTAAATCACCTGGAATTCAGGTTCTTGCCCAAGATTCTGCCACTGTTCCTTACACTCTGATAATATATTGTTACCATACTTTGTTTACAAAATCTTGTTCTGTTACAAGTCATTCACACTTATTGTTATTTTAGTTCAATATGGTTTATAATAGATTCTTGCAAATCCTGGTTAGTATCTACAGGAACGTTGCATAAAGTTCTACATTTATTTCTGCAAAAAGTTCTAATTCTCTTTCAGATAATTAATGTTATTAAATATTGAAATGTGTTACTGTTAATATAATTTTTTTAAATTATTTTTTAAAGTAGATTTTTTATAATTCTACAGAGATTCTTCTAAAGTATGGATTTATTGTTATTTCAAACAAATAAATATTGTTAAATGGAAGAACAGTGATGAATGGAACAGTTATTACTGTATAATAATAACAAGCAGTGGATTAAATAAATAAAAAAATCCTTCTAAAGAATAAGGTATAGCGGATAAGAGATACGTGTAATTTTAGAGAAATATATAATTAATAAATTTGGAGTTGAATGTTGAATATTTTTATATAGAGCAATAAATATCTGAGCTAGGATTCAAACCTATGACTTCATATGCCAGTGAGCTCTCTTGGCCAACTCATGGCTGATATATTTCTTTCAAGTTAGATTTCATCCTCACATTCTGATTTTAACAAACCTGAACAAATAATAATAATAATAAAAATAATAAATACAACCCATGAAAAACACTAATCACACTGAATTGTGATAAATTATGAAACAGGGGTGAAACTGACCTCAACTCAAAAACCCGGAAAATTAATGAGGGGGGGGGGGTCAATAAAAAGGGCAACCTATTTTCAAGAAAATGTATACATAATATATGCAGACCTGCATAATATACACGAATGGCGTTCGCGAAAAATTTTCCGCAGACGGCAATCGCGAAAAAATTTGCTAAGCTCACAGAAAATTTTCTGCAAACAGCGATCACAGAAAAAATGTACGGCTACTATTCATTTTTGTTTTCTATTTGTGCAATACATTAGACATTAGCGAATGCCGATCATCGTCTGCGCTTAAAGCAGGAAGCGAACGCTACTGATAAGAGCAGTGGTTCTGTTTTCTTCGGGCTCATTCCAAAGTCTGGGCTTTCACGGCTACAGGAGGGGGAGGAAATGAAGGATTAGCTGTCTCTTCTTTAATCACGGGAGGTTTTTAATCGGCGCTCGGTATTTATTGCGCATTGCGACATGCTTTTTTGAATGGAAAAGCCAAGTGAGGAGAGGGTGATTTCATTCTCTAGTTTCGCGTGATTCATTAATTTTGCGACTGCTTTCTAACTGAAGTGAAATCGCTGAATCTAATCTGACTTCTCGTTTCTTGTGAAGACGGAGTTAAACAAGCGCGTGAATGCGTTGTACCGGGAAGTGGGAAGGTCTATTTTCTCTTCCGGAATGGGAAGCACGAAGCTGAAGCTGACGGAGAGAGTTTGGCCATTAGATATATAGGTTGCGTGAGGTTAAATTAAATAATGAAGAATCATCCAACTTCATAAATTAATACGACTCCTTTAATTTTATTTACACACAATAAAACAACCACGGCAAGCGCCGGTATTTGCATCGCTCTCAGAGGCGAAGAGAGATGGAGCTCTTGAATGCGCAAAGCCGATGCGCGTGCACATATCCGATGGGACGGAGAAAGAGAGAAGCGCGCTGTTTACAAAACGAACGCTCTCCGCTACAAGAGAGAGGATATTAAGAGGGGAGGGAAAGGGAGCGTACTTTCCGGGAATTTGCGTTTATCGCCGTCAAATAAAAAGTTGTTTGAATATAAAAGACTATTTCAGCAACATTATTATTATTTTTTTTTTTCAAGCTTGGTTATGAATGTGCACTTTTTTATTGATTTCAATATTTCCAAAAATCCGGGATTTGTTTAGTTAAAAAATCCGGATTTCCGGGAGTACCCCGGAAAAGTTTCACCCCTGATGAAATCCACTTCAACTTGAATTTAAATTTGGAGTCAGAAGTTGAATAATTTTATTCAGAGCAAAAAAAAAAAAAAAAAAAATCCTAGTTAAGTCATAGGTCCAAGAATCAAACCTTAAGTTATACTAAAATATTGTCAGTGGCAAGGCGTGAGATTTTATAGCGGTCATCACTTGTTCCCCCCCCCTCCCCATTTAAATTATGACGCAAATGAACTACAAATAAATTTATAAAACAACAATTAAGGAGGATATTTTATTTATTTTTATTTCAAGCATACATTTTATAACCATCATTTTTTAAAATGAAACATTACACTTTATTTGTAAATATAATCCAGTCTTCGTGTTTTTGCAGCAAATTTTTCTATCACTATGTTATAAAAATTTTCCTTTTCTCGCAATGACTCTAATAATTCTTTTTCAATGGATAATAAGGAAAGATTGTTCATACGGCTTTCATTTTGGGTAGATCTTTTGTATGTGTGTATTCTTTTTAAAGCCGAAAAACTTCTTTCAACTGAGGCTGTTGTCGCTGGTATTGTTGAAATCACTTTTGCCAGTTGAAAAACTTGTTTGAATGCACTGTTTAAATTTTCTTCTTTCAAAAATTTCATTAATTTGTGGGGAGATTTTTCCCGAAAAGTGGATGTACGATATAATACCGCTAATTCATTCTTGAGTCCGCATAAATCAAAAACTTTTGGATAAATTTTGCCTAAATCGTCTATTAGTGAGACTGGAAAATTTTCTTTTGATGAATATGTCACAAATTTTCTCGGATTTAAAATTTCAAAAAATGCCAACTTTTGAAGTGAAGAAAATCGAGCAGTTAAATGGCTTGTTAGATTGTCTATCACAGAGAAATATAATCTTCGATATCTTTTTTGTGGATCATCTGAAACTTCACGTCGTTTGTTTGTGGGGGGCAAACCTACAGTTGACACAGTTTTTTCCCATATTTTTTGAAAACCTACAATTTCACATACTTCACATTTCTCAGTTTCTGGAATTTTTTCATTCAATACTTTTTTTTGGAAATCTTGACAATATTTAAAGCCTTGTCTCAAATCTTTTAAAAACTCATGAAAATCTTTCACATAGTTGAGGCATTCCATAATATCGATATTTTCTGTTTGTAAAATATTAAACAGAATATCTGATTGAGAAAATACAGGTGAAAATATATTTAGTAAGAAAACTGTTTCAAATTTGTTTAAGAAATCAACATATCCTCGTGCTACACACCTGTCTGGCCCATTCCACTTATCATCAGGACTTTCTAAAATATTTGTGAAAAATTCCACAATCGGTAGTAAGAAATTATTTACAGTATTTACTAGTCGTGAAGTAAATGACCATCGGGTCGGAGCAAAAGATGGAATACTTTTTTTTTAGATATTCCTGTACTGCAAAAGATCTTTTACTTGAATGAGATGAAAATGTAGATATTCCATTCAAAGTAGAGAAAAATATATTACATTCAGGAATTTCATTCATACCCTGAGCCAATACCAAATTCAATACATGAGCATAGCAATGTGTGTATAAGGCTTTAGGATATTCATCTTGAACTTTTTTTTGTAAGCCCGATAAGTGACCTGCCATAACAGCTGCGCCATCATAGGTTTGCGCAATGAGTTTTTCCGATAATTGGTATTCATTAACGATATCCTTTACATGTAGAAAAAGTCTATCCGCTGTTCGATCAGCACTGACATCTGTGAATTTTAAAAATCTTTCTTTGATACAATTAGCAGTCTTATGAACGTACCTCAAAACAGTTGATAACTGGGATCTACATTTAATGTCAGATGTTTCATCTAACATAATCGCAGTAAAATCTGCTTCTTTTATTTCCTGTACAATGGCATCATTTAAAACTTCGCTTATAGCAGAAATAATGTCGTTTTGTATGTCACTGGAAGTTCCTTTGAAAACTGTAGCACTTTCAAAATGTTCTTCAAGAACTGGGTCATAGCGCATTAAAAGATTTACAGTTTCTATATAATTCCCTTTATTAAATGAGGTTTCTCTTTCATCATGACCACGAAATGACAGTTCTTGCTTTGCCAATAAGCATGTTACATCAATTAAGCGTTTTAGAATTTCACGATTTTTTTTTACCTTTTGATTGTGGCGACTGTTATTCACTTTGAGTGTTTTGTCTAATGCTTCATCCACTTAGAGCAAGAGCCCACGACGGCCAGACCTTCGTTATTTAATAAAAGCTGAAAATTCTTCTGTGCGTGTCCCCTATACAGGTAAGAACGACCAGGGACTATAGAGTTTGGGTAGTGGTTACTTGGGCAGGTAACAGGTAGTAAAGGTGTATAAAATAGTACCTTAAATTCGTTAAAGTATAAAGCTCAATTTTTTTATATTTTATTAGGGATAACTTTAGAAATCTCGTCATCCATTGCCGGACACTTATGACAGTTGCTACCCCCTGCCAGACACCCCTAAATTTTAATAAATTATAATTATACTTTCGTTACAGTATAAAAGCTAAATTTTATATATGTTACTTGGGAACCTATAAAAAAATGTTACCTCAATAGCCGGACAGTTTTAATGGTTTTTACACCTTGCCAGACACATCGAAAGTCCGCTGTAGGTGCGAGCGCGAGCACTTAGTCGATTGCGATCTTCAAAGATATCCAATAAAAAAATTATTTTATTACGTTCATAGTCAGGTTATATAAAGTAAAAAATGTAATTTTATTATTATAATATACAAAAAAAAGCATTATTACATGTAAAAAAAATATTTATTCGTTGTCGTCGATATTTTCATTTTCTTCGTCACTACTCGCCCAGTCGATGTCATGATCGTCTTCAATATCGCCTTTTTCGTCAGTTTCTGAAAAAAAAAAAAAATAAATAAACAAGATTATACAATTATGAATAATTAAAAAATTATGTATAATAATTTGTCATAATAATTACATACCTGATTGAGTTTTAAGCGAATCACTAACATAACTTGGTAGTTGATCTCCTGAAAACCATTTGAATTGGTATTTGTCATTTTTCAATACCCAGCCGTTACTGTCTGGTTGATATGTAGTTGGATTTTTCAGATGAGCATTATTCCAAATGGTACATATATAATTTGCTCGCAGAAATTGTTGCAATAGCTCGCTTTTGCAAGGTGGTAGATTGCTAGCGTCAAAATTTCGCAACTTTTTCCGGTCAAAAGCTTCGTTTACATCGGAGACTGTATACGAGTCGATGAATAATTGCAGTCTAGCGTCATCAACACCAATAACATTAGGGACATTGTAAACATTGCATATAAATCTCTGAATAATATCGAAGATGTTTCGTTGAAAATCTAAATTTTCAATTAATTCGCTGTTGCCGAAGTTCTTAAAAGCTTCCTGGTACTCGGGATTTTTTTTTAATTTCTTGTATGGTATTGATTTTCCTTTTCTGAAAAATGCAGGGTTAAAATCACAACCTGTGATGGCATGAAATCCAGGTAAACTCTGACAAATTAACTGTCCCAACTCTGCATGTATTTTAGTTAGGTCCACATATCTTAAGTTATTGCCAGTACCCGTAAGCATCCGAACAACGGAATCACTTTTAAGATGATGCATGTTACCAAGCATTATAGCCGCAATATCAGTATCAGCACTTCTTATTACTATTTCTGCTGGATAGTTGATGTTACATGCATGGTATACTATTTTCGTATCTGCTTCCTCGTGTGATGGGCATGACAACTCTTCATCAACCCTTGAGATAACTTTGTTGGAATTATCAACAGTGAAAGAATGACATTTTCTGAAATTGATGTTTATCGTTTTGTTGCCAATAAATGGCACCACTTCATCAGTAGCCCAATGTGAAATAAAAAAATTAACCAGAGCCTCTTTAAAATTTAAATTTTTTAACTCTTTCGCGAAATCACTTGATCGAATTTGTTCAGGCCCAGTTATAGAGTACTCCAATTGCGCGGATTCTAGCCGTTGGGAATGCTCGTAATCTTTGATCGATGGAGTAAAGTATTGATCAAAGATCACATCAATTCTCGATGCTTGAAATTGAGTAACCATTTGCAACAATTTTTTTGAAATATTTCCAAATGTTTTCGGAACATTCTTCATTGTATGCAACAGGAAGAAACCGTCAATTATCATAATATCTATATGATGTGGTTGCTCATGCTGGACCTCTTTCTCTAGACATTTCATCAGAGCAGATTTATCTGTCTTACAAATAGCGCCATCCAAATGGCACATGGACAATGGCACTGAGGTAATTGGGTAAGACAAAATCTTTGAAATGTCTACCTTAAAATCCATTGAGATACCCAGCATGCGTCCAAATAAATCTCTTTGGATTTTAATTTCTTGAATTTTACCACCTACTTGAACTTTTGTCTTCTTCTTATAATCGATAGAAAAATTGTCAAGGGAATTTTTTTTAATAGCTTTTTCAAATCTGGTAATATCTGAAAAACATTCGGAAACAAATGTTTTACGAAGATTATCTCCATTTTTTTCAATATTTAGTAGGAATGTCTCTACTGATAGCGATGCGGATTTTCCAGATGAAATATTTAATAGTTGGTCTTTCGGTACTTCTGAACTGAAGGGATTAATAAATCGATCAAAAGTAGCGATAAATTGTCTCAATTGTTTGGAATTCTTCTGGATATTATGAAGATTTAAGTCTGTTGAAACATCTTGATGAGTTCGCAGTCCTAGTTCTAGATAAACTTGACTTATTATTGAGGACCTAACATCATGATTACGAGCCCACCGTTGACGAGCCGAAATCGAATTGGTAAAGTGTATAACACCTGTGAGCCTTCTAGCAGCGTCTGCATTTATAGTTTGCTCTAACACCAGGTCAATTGGTTGTCTAGAAAATGGTTTGGTGGTCCGTTTGATACCAAAGCAACCTTGTTTAAATCTTTCGTATAAGTCAGGATGAGTTTCTGCAACTTTCTGCAAATTATCATAATATTTTACGGTCCACCGTGCATAATTTTGTTGGTTGCATATAAAAAATATATTTGTAGTCTTAGGCAATGTTGATATAAATAGCTCAAAATCCCCCGTACGAATGCTCCGTGACAAGTCCAAGTAATGATGTATGAGATTTATGTAAATTAAGTAAAATTGTAAAGTTTTACCATGCTCACCATTGAGACATTGTTGCTTGAAAATATTGTAATTATTCATCAATTCTTTCAGTTCATCATTTTCAATGTTGAAAGACGATATTTCGCAGTTTTGTAGTCTTTTCACTTCCTCTATCATATCATCTGTTAGTGTTGAGTTGTCATGTTGTAAAAATGATTCAAAATGTAGAACCTCCAATCCCAATGCTACCAAAGGATGCAATCTTTTGCAGCGGTTGAAGTGCTTTCCATCGAGAAACCCATTCACAGAACCACTTGCCAGCAAACTACTCTCAACCATAACATTTGTTAACCCACAGTCACTAATTACTTTACCGACTGCTTTAAAATAAGCCATCATAATGTGAAACGGTCCTTCTTTTTACCGTTCTATGTGGTAAATTAATTTCATTATCTGTAATCGGCGCTTCAGACATGTTAAGTTCTTCGGGCATCTCAGATTCTTCGGTTATATTGGCCTCAATGTTCTGGTATATAATTCCTACGGTGTCATGTAGAGTATCCTTTCCGTTTGTAGTTTCCACAAAACGATCGAAATTATCATATGCCACACCAGTAAAAAGGTCAGGATTTCTTTTAATCGTTTCTGGGTATAAACTGGATTGTTCAAAAGAAGTATACGTTGTCTCAGTCTCTAGTTCCTCGATACCCTGATAGCTAATACAATGCCCATATCGATTAATAATATCGATAATTTTCCTACTGCTTGTTAAGCTCTTTAAAGTTATACCTAACATGATGTGCTTTGATGTTTTTACACGGCCATTATGGACAGCATAGATTACGTCTTGAGAATAAGAACGCACTTGACGAGCACATTTCAGGCTTTTTTTCCGTTTGTTATTACATCCACCTAGAAGAGTAAAGTAAAAGTCCAGTAATTGCGGTGGTATCGAAACTTCTCCTGACATTAAATGCTCTGTTGTTAGATTTTTTATCGGTAACTTATTTTTTTCCATTTGTAGTATTAATTTTCTTAAAATTAATGCAGCTTTTTGTAAAGTATTTTCGGTTTGTAAGTTTTCAAATATTGTATCGTCTATTGTTTGTAAATATTTGGGTGCTATAATTTTTTTATTACAAATAGTAAAAAATTTAATATCTTTAGAAAATTTTTTCAACATTTTTTCTTCGAGATGATGTGCAGTAAAAACAGAATTCACTTCAACAGAATTTTCTTCAAATATTCTTTCCAATACATCGGTGTACATTTCATGCAAATATACTAATAAATAACAGCGCCCTTTTTTAATTACGTCTTCCTCGATGATGCCACTTATTTCATTAAAAGCTAATTGTTGATATTCCCGATGAAAATGCCAATCACTTTTACTGAATGGTTTTTTAGAAGATGATATTTCATTATTGAAACTAATTCTACATTCTGTATGATATGATATTTTTGGACCAGAAAATTTTTTTTAATTTATTCAATAATTCTGCATACTTCTCTTGACCTTCGATGTTGGGTAGTACGCTAGATTTAAATTGGTTGGTATCAGCTTTATGAAGTGGAAGCATTCGTGAACGTTTTTTTTTATGTTTCCTGTCACAAAACACACAAACAATTAGGTAGTCGATATTATTAGCTTCCTTCTCGGTTAGAATATTTCCATCCTGAGTTAAATCATTATCTTCACAAAGATCTGGTTCAAAAACTTCAATATTTTCTTGAGAAGTTGTAGATTGAAGTCCTATTGATTCAGAAGTTAAACTTGATTGCATTGTTACTGAAGATTCTGTAGAGGATGACTGTAAATGAGATGGTTCTGTGGTCAACTTAGGTATCAACGACGAGGTTGTTGAGGTATTGTCTGTAGAAACACTGGCTGATTTTTGTTTTTCACTGTTTTTTGTCCAATTTTCAGGTTCAGAAGTTAAGTATTTTTTCATAAGTCCTGTAAATGCTTTATAACATCCCCGGTGATAACCATTTTCTGTATACTCATCAGGCAGAATAATGTCTTTATATTTAAGGTTATGTTTTTTTCTGATTTTCAAAACAGTTTGACATTTTTTTAAAGTTTCCTCCGAGAACAATATTATCTTACCATCACTTTTATTACACACAAAACAAATTAATGTGTCTCCCATGATAACACTTTTTACTAAAATTACACTTTTATTTCACAAAAAAACGACACAAATATCAATGGTAAAACGTGGTTGTAGCTACACATAATTCTTCAATACATCACTGAAAGACAGATGATGCGCAGTGAAAGATCGCAGTCGACTAAGCGCCCTATCTCACTCGCACCCGCTAGAACAGTCGTTACCTCGCGCTCGCACCTACAGCGGACTTTCGATGTGTCTGGCAAGGTGTAAAAACCATTAAAACTGTCCGGCTATTGAGGTAACATTTTTTTATAGGTTCCCAAGTAACATATATAAAATTTAGCTTTTATACTGTAACGAAAGTATAATTATAATTTATTAAAATTTAGGGGTGTCTGGCAGGGGGTAGCAACTGTCATAAGTGTCCGGCAATGGATGACGAGATTTCTAAAGTTATCCCTAATAAAATATAAAAAAATTGAGCTTTATACTTTAACGAATTTAAGGTACTATTTTATACACCTTTACTACCTGTTACCTGCCCAAGTAACCACTACCCAAACTCTATAGTCCCTGGTCGTTCTTACCTGTATAGGGGACACGCACAGAAGAATTTTCAGCTTTTATTAAATAACGAAGGTCTGGCCGTCGTGGGCTCTTAGGCTAACTCTTTGTTTTCCGAAGTTGTATAAGTCCATTACACATCGTAGATGACTTTCTGAATTCTCATGAGCTTTAGCTGATTTAGAGAGACCGCTCAGATTGCAAAATCCAGGTGACACCCAAATGTTATTATTAGGCTTTGAAAAAAGCAGACATGGCCAACAAAACAGTTTTTGTAAATCATGACTTCCACACATCCAGTTATGACTTTCATAGTTTAGATGTCATAAAATGTCTTGTATATGATTTATTTCTATCTTTAACAACTGTAATCAAATTTGGTAGTATTGGACAAGGGCGTCCATTCTTCACAATTAAAAGTTTATCCTCAAATCGAAGAGATCCAAATGGCTTTGCTTTTAGCTGATTTATAACATCTGGCTCATTCATGGCTGTAATGTAAAATATATAACATTTACTTTTAAAATAGAGAAATAGAAATAACAAGTTTAAATAATAAGAATTCTATGTTTATTTATTTATTATTATTTTTTTTAATATACAGATCTTAGATTTGAAAATATCATCGATTAATCCTTTATTTACCGATATTACTTCAAAATACCAATAGCTTAAAAAGCATATAAAATCAAAGATGAAATGTCAAAGATATTTTTAAGGTGTTTGATGTTTTGGAAATAAGGCCGATTGACTGCTCTAGGGTTCTAGGCCTGAGGGGGAGTGCTTTCCGTGGAGGTCTTTCAAAGGGGACCCAGACCGTATTTATGCAAGTTTCGGAGAAAAGAACAGAAAACTCTCAATGGTTAAGCCGACGAGTGTGACCAGCGACGAGCATTTCAATTAATGCCATTGCCCTTCAAATAATTTGAGTCTATAGATGATAATAGAATATTTCGTTCTTTCCCTGTAAAAATATATAGAACCTAAATTCTCTAAAATCTATACATTTCGTGCGATATTGACCTATAACATGTATATAAACTTTCAGGTGAATTGGATAAAACACTATCGTCTAAGTCTCTATTGCACTTTGGAAAATTTGAGCCCATAAACCTAATGATAAAAATTTTTTCGATCTGTATTTGTAAAAAACTATAAATGCTATATTCTCTAAAATTTATACAGTTCGTGTGTCGGGGACCTGTAACATGTAGTGTAAATTGAATTCCCAGTTCATTTGAATAAGGCATTTTGATGCTATCGCATTTCAAATAATTGAAACCCGTAGGCCATAATGATAAACAATGTTTTCTTGTGTATAAATCTATAAGTGCTAGAGTCCTCAAAATTATACAGTTCATTCGTTGGTGGTTTATAACATGTACATAAATTTTCAGCTCAGTTGGGTAAGGCGTTTAGATAATATCGCACTTTAAATAATTTCAGCCCATAGACTATAATGATAAAGAATTTTTGTTGTGTGCCTGTAAAAACCAAAATCTGTACAGTTTGTGTGAGAGTGACCTGTAACATTATGCAAAAACTTTCAGTTCATTTGAATAAGGAGTTTAGATATTACCGCGCTTTAAATAATTTGAACCCATAGACCATAATGTTAAAGATTTTTTTGTTATGTGTCTTGAAAAAAAAAAAAAATATATATATATATAAGTGCTAGATTCACCAAAATCAATAAGGTCCATGTTACGATGATCTACAAACCTATAACAAATGTACCAATTTCCAGCTCATTGGAACAAAGCATTTAGACGCTATCGTGTTCACGCACGAACATATACGCACACGGAACGGATTCATACATCACCATAAAAATAGCAAAAATGAACTCGGAGGACTTCAAAACGTATAGCTACAACCAAATCTCGAATTAAAATTTTTCTCAGGATTACAATACTTTCCTTACATAGTATGTTTGAAAAAGAAAAATCTTTATAGCATTGTTCCTTTTACCCAAAAATATTTGAGCCCACCCAATCCTTTCCAAAAGTTGGCACCACTGTACATATATATATATTAAAAAATAAATAAATAAAACTTATTTTCAGATCTTATGTATGTGCTAAAGCGTATTGACATAACAGTTTATATTAGATCAAAACTTAACTTTGCAGAAATAAGTACGTATAGTGCATTAAAAGTACGATAAGTTATTGAAAGCATATTCATGTTCATTATAAAAGTACACATTAATTAAATAATAAAAGAATTTTCTAAAATTATTATTATTTATTTACATAAGAAGAAAGTTTAGAATGTAACCTGAACTTAAATGAAACACTTCTATTTGTGCTGGTACAAAAAATAACTCTTTTCATGTTCGCCGTCATTAAAGATTCTCGATTCTAAAAATATTTATCCAAGATCCAAGATACTCATAATATTATTTTGGAAATAAATAAAAAATTATACTTCAAAAAATACGTTTCTATAATACCGACATTTTGACATAGAAATAAAAATAAACAATTAAGAGAAAGCACATACCTATCAGATCATTCTTCAAACTCCAAACAAAGACTGAAGCTAAAAGTTGGAATCGTTAAAATTCCAGATGACTAGCGCCGTATTTTCAAAGATGTTTACGCGATTTAATTGGTTGGCGAAGATAAGCACCTGGGTTTTCATCCTTCCGCAAGCTTGCAAAAGACTCGTTTTTTCAAGCGGGGAGGCGAAAGTGCTTTTGGGTGGTTTGTCATTGTGTCAATAGATGGCAGCACCAAATATTTTAATCGCAGATCGGGAAAAAAAAAGTAAGAAAGAAAAAAAATATATAAAATAAAAATAAATAAGTAAATAAATAAAATATTGATTTTAATTATGTTGTTCACAAATTTCTGTAGTCATCAGCAAATCTCTAGATGACTGGACGCCTCGCCACTGAATATTTTCTACAGAAAGAAAAAACAAAAGGGTTGCTAAATAGTTTTTCTGCATGTGCTTAGCATTTCTGCAGTTTTTACAATAGTCCTTGAAAATCTTCGAGTAGACCTTAAAAAGTACCTGAATAGACCTTGAATTTTTATTTAATTTAATATTGGGAACCCTGTTTTATTGCAATCATTTCATCTATCTATATATATAATGGGAATTTTGTCATCATGATAACTTCTGAAATAATGAACCAAATAAAATGAAAGTTGGACAGTGAACTTATTTTACTAATATCTTGGATGAGTTTATTAACCAAGTTGCTCTGTCATTTTATTTCCAAGTAGTGGTCATGTGAAGATTTCAAAATGAACTTATCTGCCATTTTGTTTCAAAGTAGTGCATACGTCAAATTAAAGGAACCACTTGAAAACATGTCATCATGACAGCTTTTAAAACAGTTATTTAATTCAAATCAAAGCTGAATTGTGGACTTATTTCACAGATATCTTGGGATGAGTTTGCTGGGGATTTTGTTTCCAAGTGACAGCTACTTGAAAATTTGTTATCATGATAACTTTTGAGATATACTGGATTGATTCAAACCAAATTTAGACAGTGGATTTTTCATAGATGGTATCTTGGATGATTTTGCTGAACAAGTTGTTCCGCCATTTTGTTTCCAAGTTGTGGCCACTTGAAATCAGGCTGCTACTTTAAAATTTATCCTCATGATAACTTTTGAAATACTGAATTAATTCAAAACAAATTTGGGTAGTTGGTTGGTTTTAATGTCACACTAGTGCTGTGCTACGGACAATTGGTGACCAAAACAAATTTGGACAGTGGGCTAATCTTAGAAATGCATTTGATATGCTCATTGGCCAACTTGATCCACCATCCTGTTTCCAAATGAAAGCTACTTGCAAGTTTCAAATTTACAATTTACATAAAAAAAGTATTTATGAAACGATTTGCTTAGAACTCCATATGTACAAAACCCACATCAATATAACCACCAAATCCATTAATAAATTTTATCCCAGATGCTTAATTAATTGCTACATAAGTTACTAGATAATTGCTACATTGTTTAATTACAAGATAGAAAAAAGAAATCAACCTACCCTTCCAAATGAGCTGGAAGCACTTGTTTTAAATTGTGAAAGACACAGATTGTGTAGTAACTGCAAAAGGTTACATGCTTAATGAATGAAAAATACATAAAAATAGAATAATGAAAATACATGCTTAATGAACAGATTTTAATTTTTTTGGAACCATAATTTTGATTTAGTTACTTTTGGTAGACTTTAGTAACCGGTACACATCCTGGAATAAAATACAATATTTGGATACTGTTCTGTTTGAGGATCACCACTTGGTGATTTGGCAAGTTTCTTTTATGGCCACCAAATTATGTTCAAAACATTTAGCTAAATTTGATGCAGCCCTATAAAATAAGTAAAATGATTATAATAGATTTAAATAGACACTATAAATAACTATTCAAACTGTGAATAAATTTACAAATTATTTTATTTGGTCAACTGCATGAAAGAAGAAAATCTTTAGTAGTTTGGACCACAGCTAGCACTATTTGTTTGTTTGCACAGTATGTAGATTTTCAGGTGTGCCAAATAAAATTGCAATCCTCAAACGGAAAAGTATTGATGTTTGTAAATTTATTTGGTTTGATTTTATTATTTGCAGTATTAAAATAAATTATTTATTATTTAAGCATATAATAATAATTTTAGTTATATTTTCAATTTGCCTCTAATTTAGATAAATATTTTGAATATAATTTTGCAATTTATAATGGGAGTCGTGAAAGAAATATGCCAAATTGCAAGTGGCTGTTCTTAAACAGGAAAGTATTGAAAATAGTAATATAAAAGATTTTTGTGTGTATAAGAACACACAAAAAAATGTCAAAATTGTAGTTGATGGGCAGAATTTTTGAAAGATCATATTAACATCTTTATTGCTATAAACAGCAATACATGTTTCAGATACACAAAAGCATGGCTTCTATAGAAAATGGTGTGAATATTAATAATATTATTAATATGGATAGTATTAATTACTGGTGAATTTTCATACTTGTATAAATTAATTGGTCAATCCATCTAAAATCTACTGTATAAATGGTCAAAATTATCTTAATTACTATTTTTCATATTACTATTTAACTATTAATATACAAATACATACTGAAGAAATAATTTGATTTTATTCATAATAATTACATAGGTAACATTTTTTCACTTTTTAACAAATATAAAATAAATATTAATCATGAAAAAAGTCAGACGAATATGAGACCTGTAAGACCCCATATATCTTCACTATGAACAGTAAAATTGATAGGTCCATTAGGTGATCGTATATTATTATTTGACACTATTGTTGTTTTTGGACATTTAATACCATAACTATTGATACTCAAACGATAAATCTCTCCAGGTTTGAGAAATATTGGTTGTTTCAATAATATCTCACTGGTGTACCATAAATTTACATTTTGTCGTAAAATTTGATTCCAAGAATTTTCAAACACATTATACACAAACATGGTAGTTTTAGGATTATTTTCTTTGATTAATGTTAAAGCCAAGTTAAGAGATGGATTAGTTGAAACTACAGCTTGTGGATTACTTAAAACTGCAGTAAAGCGCAATCCAATTAAATGGAGAGATGAATCGATTGAAAATCTGAGGGAATTTAAACTTAATGCAACAAAATCAGAACAGGTTTGATTCATTTCTAACTCAAAGCACTGTGAATATAATAACAAGGATTCAGGTACAGTAAAACCTATACGATTCCTGTTATTTGGTTTTACACATGAGAGAATGGATGGTGGCAAGGCACTTTTATCAGCATCTGACATATCATCTACACACAAGTGTTGAAGAAATGGTTTCAGTTCATTCAAAATATTAACCTCGGTTGTAGCTTGACCTGTTCGGCAGCATTCTAGGCGAGCCCATTTTAACAAAGTCTCAAAGACAAGCAGTTCACTGTTAATATTCAGATCTGAACTCGAGACAACATCCATAACACAATCTTTACTCAGTAATTCAAAAGCACTGCTTCTCAGTACGATAAATCCAGCATCCAGAATGAGTCTTAAACATTTGTCCTGTAAAGTAGTTACGGAGCAATTTGATGCTTTATTGTAGATATAACATACATTCGATGGTGATATAATATTTTCTAAATATTTGCCACATTTCTTAACTAGATCGGTAATTTTGTATTTATAAGCAGCAGAGAGAAGGTCAACAGCTTCTGTCCAACATTCAACTTCTAATTTACCAGAATATATAAACCTAATTGAAGAAATAAAATAAAATTAGTGTTAGAGATATGTACAGGATTCTAAAATGAAAAGTTTTAAAACTATGCAATACTATACACAAAACGTTAAATCTTTCAAATTATAAACTATTAATTTCCAATATAAAAGTTAAATAAATGCAATTGAAAAAGAGATTTGCAGTTTTTAAGAAAACTGTGGTACTAAATTGAAAATCGTCCACTTTATAATAAAGGACAAAATTAACGGTCGCCACCGGCCACATGGCGACTAAAAATTATGCATCGATTGCCACTAAAGTCAACACTTTTTGTGATCATTAAAAGATTCTAAAAATTGAGCGACGATAGGCAATCAAAGCCTTGTGATTTTCAATCTTTTTCCATCCATGGCATAAATGTCAATGTTCATTTTAAACTTGCTTTATTATATTCTACAACCTATAAAGAAGTAGAATTGTTTAATATATCTCACTCATATAATTTTTGGACCCCCTCCCCCCCTTTTCCTCCCCCTAACGATATGTGATCACACAGCTTATAGAAAGCTTTATAAATTCTAATCATTCTCCATTTGCTGCAAAAATATAAATATCTATTTTAAACTTACTTTATTATATTCTAGAATCTGTAAAGAAGTAGAATTGTTTAATATCTCTTACTCATAATTCTTTTAATCCCCCCCCCCAACGATTGGCAATTACATGCTCCACTGAAACCTTGTGATTTACAATCTCTCTCCATCCATAACATAAATGTAAATATTCATTTTAAACTTTCTTGATTAGATTCTAGAACCTATAAAGAAGTATATAGATGTATACCCCCCTCCCCCCCCCACACACGTGCGCTCCATTTCAACTAGCAGTTAATGATCAAATGTCCTGCAAAGCACATTCTTTTTCCATTATTATCTCCATGGTATTTAATGTATATTTAACCCATTTAAGATATTTGGCAAATGTGTGTATAAAAATTTGATTTGGCTTAAATGTGTATGTATAAAAAAAAATTGTATTTGCTTTCTTTTGAGTAGAAATCTTCCCTTTTCCTTCCCATTTTAAAGTAGAAATCTCCCTATTTTTAAAGCTACAAATTTGGTAGCTAAGTAAATTCTTTTTAATGAAGCAGCTAAGTTTCCATATCTATACTTTTTAAGAGGAAATATTTTAACTCTATTGAAATAAAATCATTTAAAAAAGTGTGTCTTTAGAAATAAGAAAAAATAATAAAACTGCTAACTGTATTTACACATGAACATGTAAAAGTTGTGATGATGATGATGAATCAGCTGATTCATTTACTAGAAAATATCAATGTGAACTGTGAATGATAACAGCTTATTTCACTTAAATAAATTGAAAAAAAAAAAAGTACTACTGAATTATCTGAAAGATAAAAACTTTTGTTGTTATTATTACAGCCATAAGCAGATTTTAATTTAGGATGTGCAATTTAGGATTTTTAAAAAGAGCGTAATTACAAATTACAATTTCAGTGTCCCTGTGTTAATTTTATTATTATATGTATTTCTTATTTTCATATTTTTCTTGTGGTAATTATACCGCAAAATGGTGACAATGCTTTTTGCAGTCTGAAAGAAATAGTCTTATCATGTGAAAAGTGGCCACTAACTTAAAAAAGTGGCTACTAATGAAACTGACAGTACCGGCCACTGGCCACTAATGAATTTTCCCAGTTTTGCCCTTTACTTTATAAGCATCCTTACATGAAACTTTTGTCTTGATATTAAAAATTTTATTTAAATATTACTAAACAATACGTATTTTCAGGCTGAGATCTTTGAAATGGGTGATAAATATTTTTTAAAAGATGACTAAAAAAGTGAATTTTCAATTAACATGAAACATAAATATGGTTGTTTTAAAAAATATGTCTCAACTAAAAATACAGGATTCCTACAGATTTATTCTGATTATGGATGGAGTAAGGTTATTTTTATGTCATTATATAATTTTGTGATATATACGAGCATATATATATTTAGTTTAAGATTTTTTTAATTCAAATATAATAGTTTAATTTTTAGAAAAAAATTAAACTATTATATTTGATCTTCTTTTCTCAAGATTTTTCTGTATGATTTCTACCTCCTATCCTTCATCCCCCCCCCCTCTCCCAGCTTTCTTCTCCAAGCATCTTTTGAGCCATTTTTGTTCTTCTTAATTTTTTTTTTTTTTTTAATTTAATTTTTCTGAAGCTTCAAAAGGCAATTCTTCTCTTGTCTTCTTAGTTTTAAGATATTCTTTCAGACTACAGAAAATGAGCTACTGAAATCAATAAGTTTATTTACATATATAACAGAAAGTTTGTCACATTTGAGAAGAAGAAATATTAGATAAAGGTCATGAATATAAAAAAATAGCAGAAACATAATCTAAAATTTGTTTATTGTTAGTGTTTATATTTTCTAATTCGGATTCATAACCAAAGCTACTTTTCGATTTCTCACATTTTTTTTTTCTTCTTAATTTGTAATATGACTTCCTCACCAATGTGACCAATAATCATTTTTTGATTTGATCTTTGGTCCAACCAATTATAAATATTTTTAGTTTGGAAACACATTTATAAAATTTCAAATCTGTACATTTACAGGCAGCCACCCAAACAATATATTTTGTTCTATTTAAATAATCTGACAACTTCATCTAAAATATAGCAAAATGCTCGCAAAAAAAAAAAAAAAAAAAAAAAATTACAAAAAATCTCAAACATTACTTCATATGTGCAGCAAGCTGAAAATATAAATGAATAACAAGGGAAAAAAAAAATATTATTTTAATACATTAGTAATCCCAAATTTATTTTGTTGATATAAATCACAGAAAAAAATATATATATATATATATATCATAGAAAAATCACAAATTATCACAGATATTTCAAAATTTAGACCTTATGCTTAGGCTGAAGATGATATAAAAAAAAAAAAAAAAAAAAAGAATATTATTTTGAAAAAAAAAACGTTCATAGGACCAAGCCATGATAGGTGTTTTTTTTTTTCAATCCATCCTAATACAAGAGTTGTTGCTTTAAATGTGTTTATTATTAGATACAAAGTGAATACTAGTAAGCATATTCACCACAATGGAGCAATGGGTAGCGTAGTATGTCATAGTTACGTCACAGATGAATGGCAAAGCCATGTGGTGCTGGCAGTAAGCTTAACTACTCAGGCTGAAACTGCACATGCTCGAATAGAATTTGTTCACTCGCGCGATGCTCCATATTTAAAATTAAAATAGAATTGTGTTTGAATGAATTCACATCTGAACTGAAAAATTCATGTATTTTTAAAATCAGTACAAAAAACCCTTAACGGGTTAAAAGTTTGTGATGCAGCTACTTTATGGCTATAAGAAATTCAAATACAGGTCTTAAAAATGATAGCAAATTTTGTGTGACGCTTTGGTATTAATTAAAACATACACAGACTTTCTTATATTGTCATTTACCTTTTTCTTGTATTTATATTTACAGTGCAAGAACATATTTTCAACATAAACAAATTTATGAAATTTACTCACTGATGCTTTTTTATCCACATCTCAAATTAAAAATAAGAGTTTTAAAAGGAATGATATCAAAATTCCAGTGATGCCTCAGTATTACTTTAAAAGATTGGTTTTTAAATTCCATTACAATTATTTTTGTTTTATACTATAAAGTATATTTACACATTGAAACTGTGCTTTAAATTTTCAAATATAATGTCAATAATCAAGTTTTCACTGAGTTTACATTATAAATTGAAATTGCTTATTTCAATAAATTGATTTGTCTTTTGCGTCACGCTATCCAAAACCATAGGTAAGTAAAATTTATGTAAATACTACTTTGTGTCATAGTATCCAAACTAAATGAAAATGTCTGCTAAGGGATAGTGTTATCAAAGAAATATATTGCTCAAATTTTACTTGCAGTTTTGGATAGCGTGACGCAAAAGACAAATCAATTTATTGAAATAAGCAATTTCAATTTATAATGTAAACGTAAACTCAGTGAAAACTTGATTATTGACATTATTTTTGAAAATTTAAAGCATAGTTTAAATGCGTAAATATACTTTATAGGATAAAACAAAAATAATTGTAATGGAATTTAAAAACCAATCTTTTAAAGTAACACAGAGGCGTCACTGGAATTTTTATATCATTACTTTTAAAACCCTTATTTTGAATTTGAGATGTGGATAAAAAAGCATCAGTGAGTAAATTTCATAAATTTGTTTATGTTGAAAATATGTTTGCACTGTAAATATAAATACAAGATAGAAAAAAGTAAATGACAATATAAGAAAATCTGTGTATGTTTTAATTAATACGAAAGCATCACACAAAATTTGATATAATTATTTTTAAAACCTATATTTGAATTTCTTATAGTCATAAAGTGTCACAAACTTTTAACCCGTTAAGGATTTTTTGTATTGATATCATTCCTGTTTAGAGGTTATTGATCAGTTGCTCAAAAGATTAAAACAAGCCCTTCTGGCTCATATAGGAAAAGTAGGATGATTTCTGTTTTGACCTCCTTATACTGTAATCCAAATTTGCAAAACAGATTTTATACCTCGCACAGCTTAAAAATGAATGTTCGTAGAATGTTACAAATTTATATTTGTGCTGCATGTCATGATGTCTAGCTGTACATCTTCAACTCTGGCGTTAATATGAGCTCTCATTTTAGAGATATCTATGACTTTGTATGATTTTTCATAACGTCTGTATGTGCATAAGTATATGTGTATCTCCCATAAATCTAAAATGGTTGGGAGCAGAACGTTGCAAATTGATATATAGGTTTGTTATAACATCTAGTTATGCACCTCCCCTTTTATTTTATGATGATTTCCTTTGTTTCCTATGTATTGTTTCTGATCAAATTGCTTTTTTTCGACCTATTTTCTTGTTTGGTTAGATCACCAAAATGCTCGCTTTCGTACACTGCTGGTGCACAGCACTAGTGTGACGGTAAACCCAACCACCAACAACAAACATTGTACACTGCCAGTGGAGGATTACAATTCGGAACATGACAGGGAATGGCACCCTTTTGGAAATTTCCGGAAAAATCGCCAACGAGACGATAAAAGTAAAATTTTCCTGCATTTATTTTTTTTAAATACAAAAAGTATTTTTCTTTAGGAGGAAGAAAGATGTTAACCTTCACAGAATAATTTATGTTTTTAATAAATTTATAATTTTCCTAACCTTTTGAGAGGAAATTATAAATTTCTCTGACCATTTTCTATTTCTTCTTTGACTTTCCATATCAGTAGAAACACTGTTATTAAATTATTTATTATTTAAATTTATTATAATGGTTTCAATTATTTTTTACGATTGCCTCTTTTAATTTAGCTAAATGCTTTAAGCATAATTTGGTGATTTCTTGCAAGGGCTGTGAAAGAAACAGCTACTGATTCGCCAAGCAGCACTCCTCAAATGGAAAAGTATCTATAAAAATTTTAGCAGAAATATATAAAGAATAACAATAAATTTCTTTCATACCTTAGTAAGAGCTCTGCAGTAGAAGGAGACAAATCGGTAACAACAATTTGCTTAACTTCATCTTGAGTGCTTGTTTGTATCATTTCTCGAAATACATTACTTTCAGCAGCTAAAACTAAAGAATGTGCAGGAAATTGAAAGCGAGCAGTGCCAGTTTTCACAATAAATGATATATCACTGAGATCTTCATTCATGTAGAGTAATTCACCTGCACTGCAGAAAGAAGCTGGTTTAAGCAAGTCACTCATTTTCCTGAAAATACAAAATTACAAATACTAAAACAATGCAACAAGATGGAAATATCATATTTTTCTAATTTATACTGATGATCAAAGTTAAAATGCAGGACTTAATGGACTACTAACATTCTTTTTTAGGTAAAAAATAACACAATGAATTCCATTAATTGAAACTGAAAATATTATCACTTACACAAACAGAAACTAAAAATAAAGTAGGCATTTCATTGACTTGGGGTGAAGTAATTACATAACTCAGCAACTGTTAGAGTGTGTGTAACTGGGACAGGGGTAATATGTATTTTAGCAATTGGTTGTCCAATTTTTGCATACAACTTTTCAGACTTAATAAAGCATACATTTTATAAACTGATTATAGAAAAACTACATTTTATTAATAAGCAATAAAAAAGTGTATTCTGGCAATCACCATGCCACTCTCCACTTTATAGTTTATGTACATTTACCTTACATAATGTTTTGCATAGATGAGCATAAATTCCTTGTCTACCAATAAATTTAATCTATAAAAGTTTATTTAATAAAATTTTTTCAAAGAAAAAGAACTGAATTATTTGCAATTATTCTATTTGCTTAAATGTGCATAAATATTCAAAGGAGGAGGGTATGAAATCTAACTTAAATTAAGTGAAAAAGTAGTTATTAAGCAAAAAAGTCTCGCCAATGATTAAATTTATCAAAACATAGAAAAAAATGGCTCGCTAAAAGCATATGGATATATAAATATCAGGAACAACAGCTTTAATTAATGCCCACACTGGGCAAAACAAATAATTCAAACAATAATAAAAAAAAGCTTAAAAAACAATTCATTTTTTTGCCCGATTAGCACACACAATTCTCTTCAAATAACTAATACGCACGCACTCAATTTTGTTATAAATCAAAAGATCAACCAACAATTATTAAATACAAAGAAATGAAGTTATAAACACAAACAGATTGCTATCTGGTATTCAAGCAGACGCCAAACGTTTTACTAATAAAGAACTGTTCCAAAAAAGACCTTCAAGAGTGTTTTTAGTTTAAATTTTAAATTTTTAATATAATTCATATGACATTTGATCTTCGGAAGGAAATAAAGCATAATGAGCAAACATGAGATTCAATTTAAATCATATATGGTTACCTTATTTTACGAAAGAAATAATGATCATTTGTTCAAAATAATTTATCACAAATACTATTTAAAAGGTGAAAAAGTTAATAAATAAACCATTATTTATTTTAAACTGGAATAAATTTTACAATTTTCTTTCATTTTTTCGTGATTTTGACACATACCACTGATTGAAACCGAAACGACTGAAATTAGTTAAATAATAATTCGCATATAATCGAATTGTACACTTTTAAAATCGATTTTGTTTTTTCATCGAACGAATTTTCCTCCTGTCGTTAAGGTGACCAAACGTTCTCGCATCATGAGGACAGGACAGTCCTCAGAGCTACACTAGAATAGAAGCATGAAAGCACTAGAATAGTGTCTAGTGAGGTCCTGCAGTCCTCGAATTTCAACCTATGTCCTCAGTAATTTGAAAATCGTTTGAGGACAAATGTTCTCGAATTTACGAATTTGTCCTCAAAGTATAATTTAGATCTGTCCTCGAATAGCCTTTTAATTTGAGGACGCTGCGATGATTTGTCCTCAAATTGGATTTAAAAAATTTGGTCGTCTTACCTGTCGTCCCACTTTCCCTGAAAAATAAACAAATAAATAAAAGTACTGAGCTTGAGTATTAGAAGGAGAGCGGTCATCTGTTCCAAAATTTTGAAGCAAGCAGGGCAAAAACTTTCGCTTTTCTATCCGTATTTGTAACGATCGATAGATGGCGCTTTCCCAACTGCATTTGTTAGTAAATATAATAGCCACGTGTAATTGTTCTTTCTCCGCCAGCAGCCAACAAGCAATGGCGTCACGAGTCTCCTCAACGAAAGCGTGAAAGCTATCGGCAGTTGCAGTGGTATGATAATTTCACCTTAGCCCACCAGAGGGCGAGCATTTCATTATAATCGCGGATAAAAGTAAATTTATGTTAATGAAGGGTTACCAGAGCCTGACTAAGGCAGGGGCATACGGGGCAGTTGCCCTGGGCCCCCACATCAGAGGGGGCCCCCAAATTGAATAGAAAGTTTATTTTACGTTTCCTTCTTTGATGAACTTTTTTAAAACAAAATATTAGTACAGTGTAAATTCCGGCTTAATTGAGCCATCGTAATTGCGAAAATTTAGCTGAATTCCGCCCTAATGTCAGCAAGGATATGAATTTTTCGCAGCTAGATGACAAAGTTAACAATCAGAAATAAAATTGACAGAACGATATTTCATCTGACCATTGGAGAGGGGGGGGAGGGACTTCATAGCTATTTTAGCTTATAGTCAATTTTCTTGTTATATATCTAAAATGAGGTGAAAAATTTAAATACCTCTATAAAGTTCGGTTCTTCACTGTTGAAGTAGTGAAGCAGAGGGATCCCCACAAAGAAGTTTTTGTCCAAGTAGTGAAACAGAGGGGGGCCCCAAAGAAGTTTTTGCCCCAGGCCCTAATTAGGCTAAGTCGGGCCCTGAGGGTTACCATATTTTGGCGACCGGTTGGATTTGATCCTGGGTTCCTTGGATTAGAAATCAAATAACATACCTCTGGACAAAAGGTTAACCTAATGGTAATGCTCCTATATATACGAGCTGGCGCATCAGCCATTTTGTTGCCTGGTTGCTACATGTACCCAGCATAGATCTATCATCCCCATGTTATCGAGCAAAAGTTTTTGATGCCGAAAAAAAGTTCTAAAATCAGCCATTAGAGAATATTGAAAAAAAAAAAAAGAAGAATGAATTTGAAACTGTATCTGGAGTTTTTCGTTCACCTTTAGTAAATAAATTATTCATAAATTTAATTTACTAAATTATCCGTGTGTATCCGCGTTTGTAATGATCGATAGATGGCGCTCTCTGGACTGCAGTTGTTAGTAAATATAATAGCCACGTGTTTCTTTCTCCGCCATTACATCATGGAAAATCGATTGCATAATATGATGATATGCAGTGGTGTGATAATTTCACCTTAGCCCACCAGAGGGCGAGCATTTCATTACAATCGCGGATTCCTGTGACCTGTGTGTAATTTACTCAGGGAAAGACAGCCATTAGAGTAACTTTTCCCGAGAAAAAAGGTATCACTTTTTGCCTCTCGCTGATAAATCTATGTCTTAACACTATATCTATGGTACCCAGCGCGTTTCGTAAATAAACAAACGGCAGCCATTATTTCTATCGTTTGAATTATTTTGGAGTTACATTTTTAATCATTTTAGCTAATAAGATTATGATATGGGAGTTTGTTTAGTGATAAATTGTTATAATCACTCAAGAAAACTACATAAAAGGTTCAGATTTCCAAAAGAACTGGGAACTGGTGCAAGCGTTGATGGCCTACCTATAGTCCATTCATTCTATCGAGAGAACGAAACTAAATAAACGCACGTGCTGTTTGGCTGCGGTGAAAAACCTGGCATTCTGCCAGGAGTGCCAAACAGAAAGTGTGAATTTCTTTTTTTTCATTATTTGCACTGTTTTGCTCGTGCTATTGTCTGATTGTTAAATTTGATAATTTTTTCGTGTGATTTCGTATTTTACCATGATGGAGAGTGAGAAAAGTTCTTTGAGTGAAGAAGAGAATTAAAAAAAAAAAAAAAAAAACCCTTAGAAAAAAAATTAAATTCTCCAAATTGGGGATTTCGGCTGAAAGTGAACCTTCTTGGCTATTTTTGTGCAACCCTTTTATTTAGTTTTGTTCTCTTCTTTCGTTGAATAAACTATAGTGACATTCACTTTACAGTAAGTTGACTGTGATTTGAGGACAAATTAACGTTTATCCCCGAATCGAAGTAAATTTCGAGGACATTGAAAACTCCATTTCGGGACATTTTCGAGGATATAACAGACCAATACCAGTATGCATTATTAATAAAAAGAACACTGATTTATACATTACAAAATGCTTTTAAACACTTTTTTCTACGATAAATTGCTGAGCCTTAGGTATGGGGTAGGTCCAGCCTCTGGAACACTACGACCGATCCAAATGGGCCCTGAGACATTTGAGGGTGACCAAAGTCCTCATTTTCTGAGGACAGTCCTCATTTTTCAAGTGTTGTCAGTTGCTTTCAAAAGTTCTCATATCCTCATTTGTCCTCATTTATGGACTTTTGTTCTCATTTGTCCTCATTTTTAAGTAATTTCCTTCTTTACTTAAAATTTCAATATTAGAGATGCTGCAGACCTTATCAGTTTCTACAATTCAACATAACATAAAAAAATCACGATTCCTTGATTCATTCCATTCATTTTTAAATCATGTCCATTACTAGGTAATACACGGTATATATTTTTATATTGGTAGATTTTAGTCTTTGGAATGGAAAAACAATTTTTAACAAGACTGAAAACTGATTAAATCAGGGATAGGAGATGAACGCAGATTACAGTCGGCAGCAAAATTACCCGAGTACTAGCCAATAATTCAGATAACAAAAAAGTACACTTAAAACTGTTTTGTTTAATAAATCCTTGTCGAGTCATGTTCTTAAACTGACTAAGACCATGACTCGAGATGGATTTATTTAACAAAGCAGTATTAAGTGTACTCTTTTTAGACAGGCATTATTGTTAGTACTCGGATACTTTTGCTGCCGACTGTACCTTGTTGACATCTCACAATTTGGTATTCTGTTGTGAGTAAATAGTGCTACTAGAAAATCAACATAATAGCTTAGTTTGTAGAACATCAATGCTTTATGCTGTCATACTAGAGGTCAATTCTTATTCTTAGCCTAACCAGTTTTTGACATTGTTCAGATTGTCTTTTTCCATTTCCATTTGAAGTAGTTATGATTTCGTTTACACATAAAACATGGTCTATTCAACAGTAACAATTGTATTAAAACAGTTTATAAAAGTATTAACAGAAGTAGATATAAAAAAGTTTGGTACATTCGTATCAACCGCATATCAGAAATTAATACTTTCACATAAACAGCATGGCCATTATATTATACGAAGAGAAGTATAATGTGCACAAGTTTATGATAATGTTTATTGTAAATTTAATAATGCTCATATAAATAATGTTTATGGTATAATTTCATAAGTAGTATAAATTTATCATAATGACGATTAATGGCTTCTTAGCTGCAAGTGGGGTTAATATAAGCTAATTTTATGCTATATTTTATGAAATTTTGTGTCCTCATAAATGTCCTCATTTTAGAAGAAAACCGTCCTCATTTTCCTGATGGAAATGTGAACATATCAAAATCTATCCTCATTTTGCATAAAAAAATCAGGTCACCTTACATTTGATTCACGACCGGTCGAAAGCAGAGGCTGAACAACTCCGATCCCTCTATTGGATCAAAATCAGTGCTGCCATCTGTAGGCTTAATTTAAAATTAGCTCTAAAATGTTACAGAATTAAATTAATTAAAGGAACATTTAATTCATTAATTGAAAATGTAATTTAACTATGAATTAAAAAAAGATACATGCATATCTATTTTTTTCTATTCTGCATAGTAGGGTACATATGCACTGAAATACAATTTTATTAATTATATAATTCTTTCTTTTTAAAAAATAATAACAATAAATTTTAATTTTAGAAAATTTTCCAGCAAATTTTTTTTTTATTTCCCTCAATTATGCATTCTTCTATTTTAACGGTATATTGTAAACAATTTTAAGTATTATTTTATGAATTTACTAGCAGGCAACGCCCGCTTCGCTGGTCCCTATTTTTAAATGGATCACTATAATTACTGAATTCTCAATATTGCATTAATTTTTATCACGTGAAAAAAAAAAGAGAAACAAAATGGATTAGGAAAAATGTCACACCGGGTTCTCACTGCATTCGAAAAAAAATCCCAAAATGCTCTAACTCTTATACCTATTATTTTCCCCCTTCGCCCCACCCTCCCGTCTATCCTAATAATTTTACAAATTCGAAAATATCCGCAATCGATTTGTAAGTATCAAAAACCTCTATGCACCAGTTTTGAATGATCTATCTTTATTTTTATTTTTTTTTGCCCCTGCGCTCCCCCCTCCTTCCTGCCCCTCTTAATAATTTAAAAAATTCGAAAATATCCGCAATCGATTTGTAGGTATCGAAAAGGTCTATGTACCAAATTTGAATGATCTAACTCTATTTTACTTTTTTTGCCCCTCCGCCCCCCCACCACCTTCCCAGCCCTCCTAATAACTTTACACTTTCGAAAATATCCCCATTCGACTTGCAGGCCTCTAAAATCTATCTGTACCAATTTTGAACGCACTAACTGTATTTCTATTTGTTTTTGCCCCATCATAGCCCCCCTCCCCTGCTGCCCCACCTGGGGACCGAATTTCTAAAATTCCAGAAATTGGTTTTTAGATACTTGCATTAGCTATATTTTAGAGAAAAAATTTCACGTATATCTATTTTTTGTTTGAGATATATAGGATTATGCGAAATCACGTTTTACGGATGTGAAATCACGTTTTGCCCCCCCCGCCCCCCTTGGGGACCGAATTTCGCAAATTCCAGAAATTGGTTTTTAGATATTTGCATTAGCTATATTTTAGAGCAAAAATTTCACGTATATCTATTTTTTTGTTTAAGATATATAGGATTATGCGAAATCACGTTTTACACATGTGAAATCACGTTTTGCACCCCCGCCCCCCTTGGGGACCGAATTTCGAAAATTCCAGAAATTGGTTTTTAGATATTTGCATTAGCTATATTTTAGAGCAAAAATTTCAGGTATATCTATTTTTTTGTTTAAGATATATAGGATTATGCGAAATCACATTTTACACATGTGAAATCACGTTTTGCCCCCCCCCCCCGCCCCCCTTGGGGACCGAATTTCGAAAATTCCAGAAATTGGTTTTTAGATATTTGTATTAGCTATATTTTAGAGCAAAAATTTCAGGTATATCTATTTTTTTGTTTGAGATATATAGGATTATGCGAAATCACGTTTTACGGATGTGAAATCACGTTTTGCCCCCCCGCCCCCCTTGGGGACCGAATTTCGCAAATTCCAGAAATTGGTTTTTAGATAGTTGCATTAGCTATATTTTAGAGCAAAAATTTCACGTATATCTATTTTTTTGTTTAAGATATATAGGATTATGCGAAATCACGTTTTACACATGTGAAATCACGTTTGCACCCCCGCCCCCCTTGGGGACCGAATTTCGAAAATTCCAGAAATTGGTTTTTAGACATTTGCATTAGCTATATTTTAGAGCAAAAATTTCACGTATATCTATTTTTTTGTTTAAGATATATAGGATTATGCGAAATCACATTTTACACATGTGAAATCACGTTTTGCCCCCCCCCCCCCGCCCCCCTTGGGGACCGAATTTCTAAAATTCCAGAAATTGGTTTTTAGATATTTGTATTAGCTATATTTTAGAGCAAAAATTTCACGAATTTTTTTTTTTGTTTGAGATATATAGGATTATGCGAAATCACGTTTAACGCATGTGAAATCACGTTTTGCCCCCCCCCCCCCCGCCCCCTTGGGGACCGAATTTCGAAAATTCCAGAAATTGGTTTTTAGACATTTGTATTAGCTATATTTTAAAGCAAAAATTTTACGGATATCTCTTTTTTTGTTTGAGATATGAAGGATTTTGTGAAATCACGTTTTGCTCCCCCTCCCCCCCTTGGGGGGCGAATTTTGTAAAATCGCTTCTTAGTGGATGCCTACGTCATAGAAAGAACATCGTCACGAAATTTCATGCTTCTAGGTCCAGGGGTTTGGTCTGGGCGATGATGAATCAATCACCCCCCCCCCCCTTCCCCCCCCCTCACTCACTCAGGAAGTACTCTTTTATATATCTTATTAAGCTAAATTTTGTTAAATATTTTTAAGTTGGTGTGCTGATATTTAAAACAAATATTTAGCATTCAAATATTTGATGTAAATAAGAAGTAGATTCAAGTTTTATTATTATGATCTAAGGTAAGAAATATGAAACTATTACACATTGCCAAAAATTATAAAATTTAAATTTTGATTTAAACCAATTATTACAAAAAAAAAAAAAAAAAAAAAAAAAAACCTCTTTTTTAAATTATTACTTCATTAATTGATTTGTCAAATTCAATTAATTATGATTTCAATGAATAATATTTTAAATGTTTAATATATTTATGATTATTATTATTATTTAAATTTAAATACAAATTAAATATTGATTTTTAAATCATGTTAATTACTTTTATGTTTCAATGCTAAAATTTAAGGCAAATATTTAGTATTCAAACATAAAAAGGTTTTATAAAAATTAACTCATTGATAAATTAACAAAGCAGCGCAAAACATATTTAAAATATATTGTTAAACTCAAAATTAAAAAAAACTGTTAGCAGGGAGCATTTTAAAATTTTATTTTATTAAATTTAAATAATAATCGATGAATTTTAATTCGCATTATTGCATCATATTTCAATACATTGCATGAATATATTTACATTTCTAAAACAATTATACAGTTATTTACCCCCCCCCCCCCAAAAAAAAAAAAAAAAAAAAAAAAAAATTGCTTCTTTGCATATTCGCGTTTGTAGGACCGATAGATGGGAACCAGAGCAATAACCAAAGCCCAATGCACGGATTAAAAGAGTATAGGATGTTTTACGAATGTTACGGAAAGGTAGTAATTTACATCTTACAGATAGACGGATGATGACTGAAGCCGAAGGGGCGGGCTTTCCCTTTCTTCCGATAAGTTTCAAAGATACTACACCAGGCGGCGATCGAATCGCTTTCCTACACTCGGCTGAATTGATGCGGAAAAGAAAGCTCCGGTTCCCGCGCTCGCTGCCCTATATCGTTTTAATTCCTGTACAATCTTCTTCCGTGACCCAATCATAGCAATGGATTAGTAAATGGATCAAATGACTCGGAAAAAATTCTTGGGTGATTTGATCTACGACCGGTCCATGGAACACATTACACTGGACGACTTTGATCCAGATCCAGACCGGTCCATGAGATTGGACGCATTGTTCCAGGACCAACTGGATCGATCCTGGATCGGCCGAGAGCCTGAACCCGCCCATGTTTATGCAAATAAAACTATTCCAGCATTATTAAAATAGTCAAGTCTGTAGAACCCATTTATACTTTATTATGATGATAGGAGAGAACATAACATAACAGTATTTCATTTTAATCTTCAGAATTCCACTCCCAGAAATGCAGAAATTATTTTCGATTATATAACTACAAGAAAAACATTTATTTTTATTTCCCATAAATGTATCAATGCAATTTGTGGTGGTCATATAACTGCCATTTGGGCCCTCCGTGGCCGAGTGGTTATTGGCCGTATTCACCATTAACTTAAACTCCCGGTTCAACGCAAAAACTTGAAAAGCGTCTAAAGGCAGAGTTCAGCTTTCCAGCAAAATATGGCGCGCTGTTTCTGCCATCTAGGGCGTGTTCAGTAGAGCGCCCGATCCATGACCGGTCGAAAGATTCCGAGCCAAAGCGTTCAGTGGTGTCGACCGATCGAGAGCGATCCAGAGTCACATCGTTCAGTGGAATGGACCGATCTCGACCGGTCGTGGATCAGAAAGCCCAGAAAAATTTCTTGATCCATTGGGTCACGTGATGGATCAAATGCGCAATAGGTTGAAAATCAGGCTCTGATTGACATTACGCAGTGAAAACCTGAACAATGAACACCTGTTTTTGACAATGATTGTTTATTTGTTTGATTAGCTGAGGATTAATACAGATATACCTATTTATATGCCTTGTTTGTGCTGTAGAAAATAAGGTAAGTAATTCCATAAAATGCTAAACTATATTATGTTTATTTATTTATTGTGTAAAAAAGATTTTTTACGTAATAACGATTTTCGATACGTAATTTTTTTTATTGATGAACGTAACATTCAAACATAAAATTAAAACAAAAATTTACACAATTTTAATTGAAACAAAAAAAAAAAAATATATATATTTTTTTTAATTCGGACGCTATCATATTTTGTTAATTTAATATATAAAAATAAGCTGGGAAGAATTATATTTCTTTTTTTTTTTCAGACAAAGCTTTTCATTCATGCGATTGTTTTTTGTTTACAAATAGAAAAGTTTGTAAACGATTGTATTTTTTACCTTTAAAACAATAAGTTAACTATAAGTAAATAAATTAAAATCCTTCCACATATTTTTAATTTAGGTAAAAATAAGTTTAAGATGTCAATTATTAAATTTAATAAACCAAACAGACTGTAAAAAAAGTAGCTATAAAATTATGCAGTGTTGTTTACATTGCTAGTTTATTTTAATATTCAGTCGGTAATAAGAGAAAAAGCTCTTTATATTGATTCATAAATCGAAGAAGAAAGTAAGATTATTTTTTATATAAATCCATTACTGAACAGCATATTTCATATTTTATATAATTTATTATTATTTTTTTTTTTTTTCAAAAACGTTTTTGTTGTACATTTCTGTTCATAATAAAATTCGAAGGGAAAGAAAGGTGTTTTAAGTGCTCATTTAAGATAAATCTACTCTGCTCCTTTAAAAATAAATGTAACGTAACATTCTTAACATTTTCATGATTAAAATTTATACGTGAATTTAGAAAAATCATAACCAAAGTAATGTATATTAGTAATTTGTCAGTACAATCAATTAATAGCTTCTTATTTTTTGTTAGCAGAGTACAGAATTCTACATTAATAAGAAAGAAGTAAAACTGTTATTACATAAAAGATCTTTCTTTCTTTTTTTTTTTTTTAAAGAAAAAACATAATATAGTTTAGCATTTTATGGAATTACGTATTAAAAGTCCAGACAAAATAAACAGAAATACAATAACTTGCTAATTGCTAATACAGGTCAAATTAGATAGATGGCGCTGCTCCTATCACGTCAAAATTTTTCCAAAGCGTTCAGTAGATTCCTGGCCCGATCCAAGACCGGTCCAGGATCAGTGACGTCATCGCCCGGTCGAATTGATCCATCTCGGGCGCTCTACTGAACACGCTCCAAGTGTCGAGGATTTCATATATTCTTTGATTGGTTATTTTCACCCAAAAAATCTGAAAATAACTATACTGCTAGATGGCTGAAACAATGCGTCAAAATTTGATGAAAATTTGGACCCCGCCTTTATACGCTTTTAAAATTTTCGTGTTCAACCGTGAGTTGAAGTTATTGGTGAATAACAGCCTAAGTCACCATACTGCTAATCGCCTTCGAGTGTAGGAGAGCGGGTTCGATTCCAGCGGTGGTCCTGGGTGTCCTTCCAATTCTTCGTATTTTTCACTTCACATAAATCGGGCAAAGTAGAATTTATATACTGATTTGATTAGTAGTGCATGGTTCTTTCTTTGCTCATGTAGTATGTGTGTCTTTATTTCAAAGTTTTTGTTGATTTCCAAAATTATCCAATTACTTGGCATTAGACTGCGATTTTTATTGGACTGGATTCCATGGGTTTTACGTCACACTAGTGTTGCGCAATGGGCAATTGGCGACTGTCTGGGAGTCACTGCTAGAGCTGATCCGGAGACATGCCATCACAATTTTGATCCTCCACGGAAGTGACTGTGATTTTGAAAGAAATAGATACAAGTATTTAAATTTGGGGACATTTAGTGTCCTCAAATAGTCAAAGAATTTGTGGGGACAAAAAATTAAAAAGGTAAAATTTCGAGGACAGTCCTCGAATTTCGAGGACGTATGGTCACCTTACTTTACGTCCTGTCTATGCATTGATGTCTCGCTATATGTATATGAGCCCAGTAAAATAAAGTTTAGCTGCAAATAAGATCTGTGTGTACACTGTACAGTAAAAAGAACCGTTAAAATAAAGGTCTAAAAGTTATAAAAGTTCGCAGATCCCGAAGATCGTGGAAAGAGGGGTAGAAAAAATTGCCAAAAAGACTGTCCCAAAAAAAGGCGCTTTTAAGCGACCATACATTTTCTTTCTTTTTTTTTTTTTTAATTCAATCCATATATGTATATACTATTATTATGATATAGAACCTGGAAAAGGTAATTTGAAGATGCACTGCTATATAGGGGGTCACATCTAGCGAAACGCCAGATGCTAATCCGACACCGCAGTACATGGGATAAGCAATTAGAATTTACATTGAGTGACTAGTTAAGTCAGTTTAAATATAAAAAAATCTGGAGTGACTCCACTCGACTTTCCGAACATTCAGTAATTAACAGTTTTGTAGATAAAATGAAGAAAGAGGAGTTGTTAAACAAACAAAAGAGAGAAAGCCATAAAAGAGTATTTGAGTATTTTTCTGCATATATTACAGGATGTTTTATTTAAGGCTACTGAACTTTGAGCCCATGATCATAATGATAAAGAAATTTTCGTTGTGTCCTGTAAAAACCTATAAATGCTAGATTCACCCAAAATGCTTATATTTAGTGCAACAGTGATTTATAATATTCATATAAATTTTCAGCTCAATTGAATAAGGAGTTTAGATGCTATCGCACTTTTAAAATTTGGTCCCTTAGGCCATAATGATAAAGCATTTTTCTTTGTGTCCCTGTAAAAAAACTGTCAGTGCTAAATTCACCAAAATCTATACAGTTGGTGCAACTGTGACCTACAACATGTGTACAAATTTTTTGCTCAGATTAATAAGGCGTTTAGACGCTATCACACTTTTAAAAATTTGGCCCCATAGGCCATAATGATAAAGAATTTTTCTTTGTGCCCCTGTAAAAAAACTGTAAGTACTAAATTCACCAAAATCTATACAGTTTGTGCAACCGTGACATATAACATGTGTACAAATTTTTTGCTCAGATTAAAAAAGCGTTTAGACTCTATCGCACTTTTAAAAATTTGGCCCCATAGGCCATAATGATAAAGAATTTTTCCCAGAGTCCCTGTGTTCTTTATAAGAAACAGTACGAAGGTCTTTTCTGATTGTTGTATTGCGAAGATATCTATTTCCGATACGGATGCGACGAAAGGCTTTATTTTGAGCGCGCGAAAGAAATTCCATAGAGGTGTCGCAGGCGCACCCCCAAATGGGGCAAGCGTATGTCGTAATAGGCAGACCACATGCTTCGTATAAGTTTGTTACGTATACTAAGGGTTTTACCGCTGAATAAAGGATCGAGTGTTTTAAGGACGCCAGAAGTTTTACCTCTGGTGCAAAGAATATGATTTTTAAAAGTTAGCCTACGGTCGAGATGAACTCCCAGGTATTTTGTCTCATTCTGCCATGGAAGGGCAGCGTTGTTCATAATAACCCGATTAGGATAATTTCATTTTCTACAGAAGAAAACCGCAGAAGTCTTATTTTCGTTAATAAGAAGCGCCATAGAGCAAACCAGCTCATGCGTTTGTCAAGGTATTCTTGTAAACGCTTATGCAAGGTGTAGGTGAAGTGACTTGATGTGTAAAGGATGGTGTCGTCCGCGTAGAGGGCTCTAAGTTGGTATGTGGGTGTCTTGGAATGCCATTAAAGTATATATTAAAAAGTGTGGGGCCGATGACAGAGCCTTTAATGATGCCAGCGGTGATGTGTTTGTTGTAAGAAATGGAGTTATTCACATGGACGACAAAGGTGCGATTGCTAAAGTAGCTGTGTGTAAAATGTATAAGATAGGCAGGAAAACTGAGCTAAATTAATTTTTATATAAGGCCTTCATGCCATACCTTGTCAAAGGCCTTAGCAATGTCAAGGAATATAGCAGATGCTGGAATTTTTGCATTGAAGTTTTCGCAGAGGAATTCAAGAATACGAAGCAGCTGGTGTTGGGTTGAATGTTTGGTTCTAAAACCAAATTGTTCAGGCATAAGCAGGTTATTGTTAAAGAGGTGTTTGTTGAGCTGGGCTCTAATAACGTGTTCCACAACTTTGCTAAGACCAGGGAGGAGCGAGATGGGTTTAAAGTTGATGGGTTGGATAGATCATTGCCAGTTTTAGGAATTGGGGAAATCACGGAGGTTTTCCAAATTTTGGAAAAATATTGATACTTAAGAATATTGTTTGTAATATAAGTTAAGTGATGAATAAAATTAATAGGGAGGTTTTTGATGGCAACATTGGAGATCTTGTCGATCCCAGGGGCCTTGCGGTTTTTCAGATTTTTAATGATGTGTAAAATTTCATAAGATTGGACATTTAAATCAAATAGAGGGGCAGGATTGGATAGAAATGAGTTAACTTCATTATTAACATGGTCAAGATGAGATAAATCAGCCTGAAAGTTATTCGGAGAAAATTGGATCTCAGAAGATGAGGCGAGTGTGTTAGCTTTGTCAACATCGGTATAGGAAGTACAATTGTTAAAGAAAAGAAGTGGAATATTGGTATGATTGTTGTTGAGTCGTTTTTTGATCTGCCAAAGAGAGTTATCCTCGGGAGATAAGTTTGAAAGGAAATTAAACCAGCTAGTTTGTTTTTCTTTTATAATACAATGTTTGACACGGTTATTTAGATTATTAATAGAGTGTTTAAGAGAGGGATCGCGAGTATGTTGGTATAGCCTACGAAGTCTATTACGGTTTTTGATAAGGCTAAGTAGATAATTAGGAAGAAGGAAACATTTATTGTTTTTAAAGTAATGGAAAGTGGTCTGCTGCTGGGCATTATCAATATGTTTATGAAGGGTAGAAACTGCAACATCTATGCCTTCAGGTTTTTCGAATCAGTTGCAATAGATGGGGTGGGGGAGATAGGATTAATTAGGTCGATTTTGAAAGAAACAGTTAAGTGATCAGAACTAAGATCATTAATTGTGTTAGTGATAATTGGGTAAGGAAGATTTTTAGTAACAGCATAATCGATTATAGAGGGTCTAGCATTAGTATACGGGAAGTGTGTTGGTGTTTTAGGTGCATGTAAACTAAGGTGTTGGCTATGGACAAAATTGTGAAGTGATTTGCCACGACTAGTGGTACTGGCACAATTCCATCTAGTGTTATGTGCATTGAAGTCACCAGCGACAAAGCAGTGTTGATGTTGAGTGAAAAGCTGAGTAATTTCATTAATTGAGTATTATCTACAGTGTTCAATGTAAGCAGATGCTAAAAAGAGATTAAGATTAGGGAATTTAATGACAATACCCGTACAGTCAATGTCATTAAAATTGTGGAGTGTATATGGATAGTGAGGTATGTGATTTTTAATATAGATCACAGTACCACCATAATTGGAGTTGAGTCTAGGAGTATGATAAAGTTTAAAACCAGGTATACTAATGCTACAGGTTGGACTACGCAACTCCTGAACAAGAAGGATATCAAAAGATGGGTTAGTTCAGACGAAATGTCCCAATTCATTAATCCTGTGTTGGATAGAGTTGCAGTTCCAGGAAAGAATAAGTAGTGAGTTATAAACAGGGCTGTTAACCATCATGGGTGGAGGGAAGTTCGTTCGCAAAATTGTCGAATTCCTTTATTATAACAACTATTTTGTCAAGTGGGTTAGTGTATTTTTTGATTTCTTTGGCTATTTTTTTAATGAATGAAATGAATTTCGTAAATTGCAGAATTCCTTTTAAGTCTTTTAGTGTTGAAAAAATCTCGCCAAGCTCACTGGTAATGTTACCAGGGGCTTTTGAAATAGATTTAGTAACATCATTATTTTGTCCTTGTCCAGTAGTGTTAACTGAGTTAGAAACAGAATTTACAGCTGAGATGGTGTCAGCTGCGTTATTGGTTGCTGGAGCAACAGTGTTATTTTCTTTATTGTTATTAGCATTATTATTAGTGTTGTTGTCATTAGAGTTTTCATTATCCTGGGTCTTAGTTTTGGAGTTATCCTTACTTTGAGTTTTAGTATAGTTAAAGTCTTTAAGAATCTCTGTGAGTTGATAACTCTTCTTGAGATGTTTTTTGTTCTGTTTGGGCTCTTCCTGCTTAGATTTGTTGGTGACAGTTTTATTTCTTTAAGTTGATGGGGTTTTTGTTACATACCTTAAAGGTGTCAGGGTGGTCTTCCCCGCAGTTGGCATACTTTAGTGTGAAGTTGCCTTTAAGAGGGCAGTCTTTAGTCAAGTGTTCTTTAGCACATTTTACGCATTTGGGGGTGAGCCCGAAGGTCTCGGAGGCGTGTCTGTAGTTCTGGCAGCGATGACACTGCGTAACAGGGTTTGATTTAAATCTTTCGATAGTTACCGAAATAAATGATAAGTTGGTTATTTCGTAAATTTTGTCAAAATCCTTTCTGGGGAGTATATTACACATATAGAGAGGCATTGGATTCCCAGTCTTTTTATTTTTAAGCATAGCAGCACGTGTGCATATAAAATTATAATATTGATGGTATTTTGGTTTGTGTAGCATGGCATGCCAGACGCATGCCTTTTTAGGGCGTTGATCAATTGGGTTCAAAGTGGTACATTTAAGTTTTTTATGAGTTAAATAGCTTTGAATTTGCCTAAAATCATTGTTAGTTTTGCAGTGGGCTTTTAATAATTGTCCAGAAGGTTTTATTAAGGGTTTCTCTACGCATTTTACAGAGATCTCTTTGGCTAGTATGTTCATATTAGTGTTTAATTCGATGAAGAAAGGGTTAGGTTTGAGAGCTTTAGAACTATTGGCTGTGTTACCGCCGCCAGAATCATCCATATTGTCATCGTCTAATAGGTTGGAGTTCTCCTGACTATGGGATTCGGTCTCCAGAAGTGCAAATGAGTTACTAGTAGTAATTTCATGATTATCAATATTTGATGGTGTTTTTCTTTTTCTTTTATTAGAATTAATTAAGTTGAAATCAGCACCATTAAGATGGGTTAGAATATCGTAAAGAGATGATTTTTTCATATCTAAACAAAATTTCTCCAAAAATTTAAGTTTAGTAACAGTTTCAAAATTGGGCTCAACAATAGCAGAGAAAGCATTAAAGCAAAATAGATTCACCGCTTTTTTCATTTCCGATGTATCATCAGATTGTATCATCTCTTGGTGCAGTCCATATATGCAATTATCAATATATTGAAGGTATTCTTCCAGTGTGTGAGTAAGTTCATTGTGTTCAGTAGTCTTATGTTGAAAGAGTCTTTGAAAATCTGGTTTTAATGCTCCAGAGGCAATTTGTGAAGGGATAACTTCGGCAGAGATTATGTGTCCGTTAATATCGAACATGGTATTACTAATTTTAGTTTTATCTGCCATATTTTGGCGAAAAAGATCGATAAAAGATACTTAAAATGATGTTAATAGTAAAAAAAGTCAAATTTGGCTGAAAAAAGTCCACGACCAATCCGAAATAGCCTCGCTGAGCGAGTAGGCGTGGCCTACTAGGCGAGTACACTCCCAGATCCACGGGTACGAAAGTTAGTGAAGCGAAACTCAAAGTAGCTGGCAACGAAGGCAGTATAACTCGAAAATAAGCCGAAAAAAAGCATTTAACAACAAAAATCAGCAATAGGTGGCGACACTTGGGAGCATGGCAAAAAGCGTCCACATCCCACGGAAGCAGAGTACTGACTATCTTCTATAAGATAATTTAAGAAAAATAAAATATTACTTTTATTTAATTATTTTTCTTCTTTGTGTTTCTGACACGTGCGAATGTAAAAAAAAAAAAAAAAAAAAAAAAAAAAAAAAAAATGTGCTATTTTAATCATATTTTTATTAATAACCATAAATTTATTAAATATGACCTTTTATTACTGTGTGTTTCGTTTACCGTGGTCGCCAAAGTTGTTTCTTTTCCGTGTCCTAAATTACATTTAGTTTAAGATTTTTTTTTTTTTTAAATTAACAGTAATGCTATATATAGCACAAAAGTAAGTGTATAAATCGAAATTTTCCACTTTTAAATAGTAAACTCTTATTTATTTATTTTTAATTTTTGCAAAAAGTTATGATTTGTGTTAGAAACAGAAACAGTCTTAACAACACATCTTATACTCAGTACATCTACACAATATCCTGAGAATAAAATAACATCTCGAGAATGTACTGTGTATAAATGTGTTGTTAGGAATAGTACTTGTTGCTTATTACACTTGACCGATCGTAGCTTCTGATCAAGATTTCTTAAAATCGCTAGTGAAGCGATAAGGACGCCAAGCGGGAATGCTGCCCTCTTCCGAGGCAACAAAATGGCGGCAGTGCGCCGGCCTATATAATTTATTTAAAGGGCTCTAGGTTAACCCATTGTCCATCGGTAAGATCTGATAATTTATCCTGAGAAATGGCGCCCGCTACACCACTCCCCCTCCAGCGAGTACGTGTATGTGCGTTATTTTCTCAGTACTGTTCGTTGCTTGATTTGTTGGTTGAATGGTGCTGCCATCTATTGACCCAGGTTGGAATTGTTTTGTTGGTTGCGTGTTATTTTCACGTCCAGGAATCACTAATTTGGCGACCGGTTGGATTTGATCCTGGGTCCCTTGGATTAGAAATCAAACGACATACCTCTGGACAAAAGGTTAACCCGGCGTCCGCTACAATATGTTCTCGGAAATTATGTAGTATACACACATACCACACACTCTTTAAATACTCATTTTTTAGCATAAATTATTACTCTTGACGTCCTTGTTACTGATGTTATTTCCAGATTCAAGAAGTTAAAATGGAGCTGGGCTGGGCACCTTGCGAGTAGAAATGATGATAGATGGACCACCGAAGTCTTATTTTGGATACCAAGAGAACACAGAGGAAGAGACCACTGTGTCGTTGAAGAGATGAAATTGTGAAGTTTGGAATCATCTACGAGAGGTCTTCATCCTGCTCTATTTCTCGCCCCAACTTTCCGTTAAAAAGATCAGATAGATGTTATACACATTCAAATGAATTCCATTGAACTTTAAAGTTATGCATTTACCAATGAGAGATTTTTCAATAACTTGTTGATTACTATTTCTGAAGAAGAGATATTCCTGCTCTGTAGTATATAACGCTATTAAAGTCAGTTTTGTCCTGCGAATAACACTGTTATTAGTTTGTTTCAAGAATAACTATCAAATAAAGTGCATTCATTGGTTGGAACCTGATGTTTATTTACAAACGACTTACAACCCATGGGAATGTAAATGTTTTTATTACAATATGTTGCGTAATTAAATGGGTGTACAAAGAAGTCACATGGTGACGATATCTGAGATTTTCCGTTAATTAGCATTAAATACTTACTACTTACAAATTAGTATCCGTAGAAAAAAATCAAATAAAATCTAATTTAAAAGTAACGTTTGTTTTGATTGCAAAAGAGCATTGTATGCTTTTGCAACAAGCTGGCCTCTGTCTGTATAGTAAGAGGAATAGAGAAATCGCACTTTAACAAATATATAATATTTGTTTGTAACACATTTTAAATTTAACCACAACACTAACTTCATTATTCTGCTTGTTTTTCTTTTTTCGTATTTTTTCTTTCTTTATTTTTTTCAACCATTTTCTGTCTTATTTTTACTATAACGTCTAATATCGGAAAGTGTTTTATAATCCTTTTGTGAAACATAATTTTTTAGAATGTTGAACATAATGGATTAGTAATCTAGCGAAACGTATTGTTGGAACATATGGTTTCGGATGTAGACCTGGGGCTCTAGAACGAACCCATCGGAAAGAATTCGACGCGGAAACATTTCACTATCGGAATCCTCGGCTTCCAACCCAAATCATCCCGACAGGCATTTTATGCCCTAGAACCACCTTATCGGAAAGGTGAATAGAAATTTCTTCCAGAGCAACCAAACTGCTTTCGAAATTGGTTTAAGTTGATCAATCACAGATAAGGATGATTTCATTCTCCCCGCGAGATTCCACTTGGATTTTTTAGATAAACAAAGATGGCTGCCTCTCCTTGCGAATGTGTGAACGTTCTATATATTAAAGCAGTGTTATTATCGAAATTCAATCTTTGCCAGTTACTAGCATTTTAAGGCCGTGAATGTAAATGATTTTCCGCCTTAAAGTGTTAGTTGCTAGCATTTATTTCTTTAGCTTTAGATAACTATAAATTTAAACGCATTGCATATTTTAAAAAATATATAAAAGCAATTGATATTAAAATATTGTTTATTTAAGAGATATTTTTGAAATCAATTATATAATTGAATACTTATCAATTTTTTCTTTTCTTTTTCTTTTTGTAATTTGCATGCTTGTATGTACTGTTTCTAGAATTTCTTTTAGAATTTACAATATACCATAAAATATGCTGTACAATTTTAAACCTCTAAGCATCGTAAAAAATTATCTCTCTTCAAAGTAAGAAAAAGTAAAACAGTCTTTTAAAATTAATTTTCATTTTGTAAGTGACTTTACATAATTTGTCTAATTTAGATTTTTAAAATAATAATAATAATTATTATTATTATTCTTTTTTTAATTTGCTCACTTTTCCCTCACTAAGAAATGAGATTCTTATTAGATTCTATTATACAGCTTCTTACAAATGAAGTTTTGCAAGTGAATATAGAATTGATGTGTTGTATCTCAAACTTATTTAATTCAATTATAATAAAATTTAAAAAGGAAAATTTCAGTTCCAGGGAAAATAAATCTTTATCATAATTTCCTATAAGCTTTATTAATGTTTTATATATTGGGACTTACATTATTCATATATATACTTTAAATAAGACTTTTGGTTAATATATATATATATATATATATATATATAATTGCAGTTTTCATTAAACTTAATTTTTAATAACATTAAATATTAAGGCTTGTTACTCTTAATAGATATGTTATTAATATTATACATGACTAATATGATTTTTAATTACCGAAAAAATATATAGGTATTTATTGTAATTTTCATTAAATTTAAATTAATTTTCAATAACTTTGAGCATTAAGAAATGTTATTCTTCATACTTTTTAAATAAAAATTTTAGTTACCTATATATATATATATATATAACAATTTTCATTTAACTTAACTTTTAAGATTTAAATATATTTAAAACTTGTTCTTTCATTTTCTTGAATAACACCTCATTCCAAGATAGACGCCACTGGAACTGTGAATTGTTTATCTCACGACGATTCCATTCGGAAAAGACCGGTCGAAATTTCAGAAAACGATTCCGCCAGACAATACCGATAATGAAAGCGATTCGATAAGTTCATTCTAGCGAAATAAGAAAGGCTGTCGGAATGTGACGTCACATCGGAGAAATTCCGATAACGAGAGGATTTCGATAAGCTCGTTCTAGATCCCCTGGAGTGGTATATGCACGCTGGCGATTCAGATTTTGAGGGACAGACTGTACCTTCTGTCTAGAAATATCAGTCGTCAAACCGTTCGGTTGTCTGGACCTGGGAAAGTCTTGTAATTTACTGGACCGCTCTCGACTCCGCCACTTTTTTCTGCTCGATTATAACGTTTGAAAAAATAACATAAGAGGAGTTGGCTTAAGGCCTATCAGCATGCAAAGCAAATAAAATTAATTGCTGTCTAATCAAGATAGCTGCTGCAATAACAGAGTTACCGTAGGAGTCATATTGAGTCTACCTAAATATTAGACAGTGCTGTGTGAATTAATGGTTTTAACGGCCACTTCATGTTTTTCCGAATATGTCATCTCATTTTATATCATTCCTCCGAGCTTTAACTAGTGTAGTCCATAATCTAAAATAGTCAGTTGGATCGGGATCGGTGCTGAAATTGCGCGATAAGGATATTGCTATCGTAAAGGTAGAGGCTTCAAAATGTAGGAAGCTAATTAAAGCTGTACATCAGTCAGATTCCCTCTTTCTTTCTTCCCATGTTATCCTATGGGATTTTTGTTGTTTTGTTTTACAAGGATATCTCCTTCAAAAATAAAGTTTTTCGAATTAATTCTGTTTTTTGAATATGTCGTCTTTTAGTTTAGTGAACAAATTTTTGAAAAAATAAATTTAAATATTTCGTTTAGACATCCAAACTTCGAGTCCTAAATTTACTTAATGAAATGAAATATTTAAATTAGTTTTTTCAAAAATTTGCTCTCTAAACTAAAAGGCAACATATTTAAAAAAAAAAAAAAAATGATATCCTTGGAAAACGAAACAATAAAAATACCATAAGATAACATGGGAAGGAAGAATGAGGAAATCTGACTGATGTACTGCCTTAACAGACGGAATGGGTCCTATAGAGGCCGAGAAGTCCGTGGTGGATATGTTTGCGCCATCTCTACTTTTTTTTTTTTTTTTTTTTTTTACTCATGATACGCATTCAATTAATAAAATCCTTATTTAAATCTTTTTGAATTTTTCTCTTAAAGTATATCTATTGTTGTAAAAATCTACTATTTTGGGTAATTATATTTTTACTTTCTTCTATATTCAATAGAAGAAAGTATTGAATTCGTAAAAATTTTCGACCTCGGGTTTTTGATGGATTTACACGTTTTGAGAGCTGTAGAACACGATTTGACCATTTTTAGAAAAATGTCTGTCTGTCTGTCAGTCTGTGTGTGTGAGACAAAATTTTGGGGCAACTGTATCTCAGGAACTACTGCACAGAATTTCATACAAATTGGTATGTAGTTGCACCTTGACATAAATTAGTGCCTATCAACTTTTGGTAAAAATTGTCTCCCAGTTTGCGTTGCCATCCCGCTTTTTCTAAATTTTTTTTAGGACAAAATTTTGTATAAATGTACATAAAGAGAATTATTTTTTAATTATTTTTTAATAATCATTATGAAATTTACAAGAATTATTTTTTAATTATTTTTTAATAATCATTATGAAATTTACAAGAATTAGTTATAATAGAGATATTCAACTGGGAATTTTTTTTGTATATGTAGGAGCCTCGCCACTCCAATGGAGGGGGAAGTTCCTCCTCAAGGGGAGTAAATTTTCATGATAGGTAGCTTTCAAAATAGCTCGCCAATACCTTTAAAACGAATGGTTGAACCATCGATCTGCGATAATTTAAAATAAAGTTATCGATTTTTTTCATTTTTAACATTTTTTTTTTTTTTAAATGTAATATTGACAATAAAATTGACATTTTTGGATATAATAGAGATGTTATACTACTTCTCTAATATGGAAATCGTCTGCATTATCATGGAAGATAACTCTTTTAAATAATAATTTTAATAAATTATTTTTACTGAGTGAATTTGTATAGGAAAATATAGAAGAAAGTCATGTGGTGGCCACAATATACCAGTTTTCAGATGGGTTGAAACAATAATCCCTTGTAGCCTAATAAATTTAGTACTTTAAGGGCCAATTTGCAATTTTCATCAACTTGAATAAGGCTTTTCTTTTTCCTTCTTCTTTTTTTTTTTTTTCTTTTTTAACTTTCTTCTATATGTATATATAGAGAAAGCATTGGATTCGTGAAAATTTTGGAACTCCAGTTTTCGATGGATTTACACGTTTTGGGATGTCCTGAATACGATTTGACTGTTTTTAGAAAATGTCTGTCTGTCTGTGTGTGTGTATCACAAATTTTGTGGACACTGTATCTCACGAACCAATAAACAAAATTTAACCAAACTTGGTATTTAGTTGGACCCTGACATAAACTGGTGCTGATTAGATTTGGGGATCAATAGCTCAACAGGTGGCGCTGTGATCACGTTTTTCTAAAGTTTTAACATGGCAGTATAAGACAAAATTTCGCATAAATGTACATAATGAGAGTTATTTTAATCGTGTGATTTTAAAATTAATATGAATTATTGATAATAGTAGTAGTTAACTAGGAAAAAAAATGTGCATGTGGGGGCATCGCTTTCACCTATGAAGGGAAGTACCCCCCTCCCGGGGGGGAGTAAATTTTCAATATGGATATCTTTTGAAAGATTTCGTCAATACCTTTAAAACGAATGGTTGAACTATAGATCTGTGATAATTTAAAACAAAGTTATCGATTTTTTAAAATCTTTTAACGAATTTTTTTTTTTTTTTTTTTTTTTTTTTTTTTTTTTTTTGATATTGGCAAAAAATTGATTTTTTTTCGGTATTTAGTGATGGATATTATTCTGTCAAATAAAAGTCATCTGCATTTATAGTGGAAAATAATATACTAATTTAATAAATAATTTGTATTGAATGAATTTTGTGTAAAATTATACAGAAGAAAGTCATGTGGTGGCCACATCATACTAGTTTTAATTAGAGTATGCGAAAAAGTGGACACTTATTAATTAAGCTATTCATCCACTTTTTTTTTCATCCATATTTTTTCATATTTTAAAATAAAAATAAAAACATAATATTCTTTTAGTTAAAGTATAAAAAGTACGAGCACCGAATAACCCATTTTAAAAATTTCAGAAATTCAAAGGGAAGGAGGCAGACAAAACATGTATTTTAAAATGAGACATGGCGCGGGATTATTAAAACCAAGGAAAAACTTTTCGTCTAGAATGCCAAAGAGAAAAAATTGGAAAGCAGACAGCTGTTTCAGTATCATTTAGCGTACCCTCTTCAGTTCAGAGAGAGAAGCAAGGCCCGACTATGACTTTTGGAGGCCATGAGCACATGTTTTATATGGTGGTCCCCTATGTATATACAGCTAAATATTTTTTCCTTCTATTATTTCCGTGTTACAATTTTTATAATTAATAGATATTTCGAATGATATAAATAGAATTAAATTATTTTATATCATTCAAAAATATTTTTTTAACGTAATCTCTGAGAAAAAAGAATTGAGGAATACTTGGACAAAATGTTGGATTTATCAAAAATAGTTTAAATATGTAGTAGGATTAGGATGAATTTGTATTAAAATGACGACGTTGAAATTAGAATAAATGGGTTTTAAATACTACATTTTGTGAGTTTACAAAAATATGACAAGCAACATGGCATATTTCCAAAATTAAATAACAATTCTGAAAAACGCAAATTCTTTAAAAAACTCATGTTTAGTTCATTCTTTGATCCCGTAATCCTAAAAAGGCCCAGCTAAAAAAAATGTGCAGAAAAACTACAAAAAGAAAAAGAAAAAAAGAAATACCGTCAATCTGAAGGTATTTGGAACAAGAATCATAAAACCTGCAGAATAACTGCAGTTTGGAAGCAAAAAAAAATTGCAGGTAATCCCCCCCCCCCTAAACTTAATATTGTTCCAAATACCTTCAAATTATCTACAGTGTTTCTTTTCTTTTTTTTTTTTTTTTTTTTTTTTTTTTTTATAGTTTTATTGAAGACTTTTTTAGCTGGGAGAGGGGATGTATGTGCTTATTTCTTATCTTATGGCAAAGAATAAGTTCTTCCCAGAGTTAGCAAGATAACCTCATGCCAAAAGTGTGGGCTAAAAACTGCATCCATGTTAATGAAATCTAGATAATAATATAAACATGTGTGAAAAAATGCTATTTTTCTTTTACCACGTCTCATATTTTAAAAAACTGTATAGTTATATTTATATTTTTCTATAGTACACAAAAGTAGTGACAAATTTTAAAACATCATTTATAGATTTGGTGCCTCCCCAAATTTGGGTGCCCTGGGCCCATGTGCCCCATGCGCCCATGCCTTAATCTGGCTCTGGAGAGAAGTACTGTTATATACAGTAAAGAAATCGAATTCTGATCAACCAATCGAATTATGCGGAATTTGGTGGACTGACTAATAGGAATTTAAGAAACGCTAGTTAGGAAAAACGTAGAAGAAATTAAGAAAATGTGGACCAAATGTAAAATTTCCACCAATCTGACAAATGGGGTACAGCGAAATCCCAATTACCAATATTTTAAAGCTTTTTATACATCTATACATAAAAAGCTTCAAAGAAATCGAGATCATGACGAGTGGAGTATACCTGCAAATTATTTTAGCTGAGACAAATTTAAATTATGATTTTCCTCCCAGCAATGCTTAGAAACCGGCTATTTCTAAGTACTGTTGGGAGGAAATCCATAATTTTAAATTTAATTCAGCTAAAATAATTTGCAGGCCCAAATCCACTCATGAACTCAATTTCTTTGAAGCTTTTTACATCAATAAAAATCTTTAAAATATCGTTAATTGGAATTTCGTTGTACCTCATTGCCTGATTGTTGGAAATTTTACATTCAGTTCACATTTTCTTAATTCTCTTACATTTTTCACAACTAGCGTTTCTTAAATTTTCATTGGTCTGTCCCTCACATTCCGAATAATTTTATTGGTTGATCAGAATTCGATTCCTTTCTTATGTTTAAGAGCACGTCTCTCTCATTTCTTTATGCACTGAAGACGGTACGCTAAATACTATCGAAACACTTGTCTGCTTTCCAATTTTTTTTTCTCTTTGGCGTTCTATGCGTTGAAGTTTTTCCTTGGTTTTAAGAAACATGTATTTGCTGGTGACCATATACGTTTCTAAACATTATTTTCGCAAAACGGGGACCTGGCCACCGAAGGTGGCTACTTCAACAATATAATTTTTAACTTCCAAAACGTTCGAAACATTAAATGATGAAATAAATTTTTTGGCATAATTAAAAATTTTATCTATATAATATTTCTCTAATGTGGTCCAGTTACGATTATATTTTCTCGAAACGATACGATAATGATCTAATTAATAAAACACGCGAGGGAAAAAGTAATATTAATAAATGGGCAATATTTAAGCACGCGGACTCAACTCAATGATCTAATAAGAAAAAATGACGACATTTGTCTGATGAGATTATTTTACGGAAAAATATATTTTTAAAAGTTGCTTCTTCAGTATCTTTGTAAGCATCCTTTTAAACATAGCAATACTTTAAAAATATATACAGAATGTGAATTATTATCACAAAATGACTAAAAAAAGCAATGGCAAAAAGTATAATCAAAATAGGGATTAGTTTTTTCAAAACAAAAAATTACATCAAAATAATTAAATAAAAAGTCATCACCAACATGGCGACAAACATTTAAAAGGCGTCATGGTGGTCCTATACTAAATCTATACTGCCTGCGGTAGTATGAAAACTGGATAGTCGAATATGAATTGTATTTTGAAAACTTTCTTTGAATGATTTTGGTTTCGCTATTGTACAATATTAATTTGATCATAATAATAATTTGACTTCTGATAAATTGAATTTTAATTAGGGGTGAAATTCGCATAATATTTATGAGTTTCAAGTTTTAAAGGTAACTAACAATAAATAAAGTGCGAAAATTTCGCATGGGCTTGCTACTGAATAAAAATAAATAAATAAATAAATAAATAAAATAAAAGGGATCTCGCCAACCTGGCGGCAAAAATTTAAAAGTCGCCATAGGGGTCTTTTATCAAAGCTGTCTTGCCTAGGGAAATATGAAAACTGTGTCGTCAAACATAAATTTCATTTTGAAAGTTTTCTTTGAATGATTTCGTTTAACTAACATTACCGTTTCATTCCCCCAAATATTGGCTTCTGGGAGAATTAAAATTTTAATTGGATGGTAAAAACTTATAAGTTTCAAATTTTATAAAATAATGAAATAATTATAAAATAATTGTAAATATAATATAAATTATTAAATAATTTTATAAAATAAGTTTCAAATTTTATAAAACTTACTAGCGAGCTTCGCCCGCTAGCGGGTCAGTATTTTCAAATGAATCACTAAAATTAATGAATCACTAACAGTAACTTTTAGTGTTAAGAAAAGAAATAAAAAAAAAAAAAAAATCATTTCTGATTGGGTAAAAAGTCGGCCCGGGTCCCCACTGCCTTCGGCAGCGCTGCCCCGTGCGCGCTGCATGCGCGTATTCCTTCCCTGACCCACCGTGCCCCCCCCGCTCAAAAAAAAAATCTAATTGGGTAAAAACTCACACCGGGTCCCCACTGCCTTCGGCAGCGCAGACCCATGCGCGCTGCGCACGCACGTGTGAAGGTATACGCGCGCTACGCGCAAATATTCCTTCTCAAATCAAATTTTTATTCTTAAGAAAAGAAAATGAAAAAAAAAATCATTTCTCATCGGTTAAAAAGTCGGACAGCGCTGTCCCGTGCGCGCGGTGCACGCCTATATCTTCCCCACCCTTTCAGCCCTTCCTAATTAACCTACATATACCAATTTTGAACGGTCTAACTGAATTAGCTGAGATGCAAAAGAAAACCTAATCAGGACACCTCAAAACGTGCAAATCTGGTTAAAACTTTCGATAATATAAAAGAACTTTAATATATCTTTCGAATGATGTATTAAAAACAATTTAATCATAATTAGAAATTGAAACATTGAAATTTTAAAATATTACAGCGCCATCTGGCGGTAGCAATTTCTGTAATCTACTGTTCGATTTCAAACCAACAAAGCTATCTTATGATGTATTACTTATGGAATTATTTTAATTAGTAGCTCAGATACAAAAGAAAACCGATTCAGGAGACCTCAAAACATGTAAATGAAGCGAAATCTTGAATCCCGCTTTCGATAATATAAAAGTACATTAAAATATCTTTCGAATGATGTACTAAAAATAATTTAATCATAGTTAGAATTTGAAATACGCGTATTATAATAACATTTAATTTGCAATTAAATTGTACATTTTTTATTTATTCTCGAAACCCGATGATATTTGAACTGGAACTTCGTCTTGTGATGTTAAAAGTTTGTAGCAAGTTTGAATTAATTTTGAAGAAATTTGAAGCATTTTGAAATTTGCAATTTTTATTTCCAGTACAAAATCAGTAAAGCTGGAAGTAAAATCTATTTATTCTTTCGCCCGGCGCCATGGTAACCGAAATACGTCTATTGCGAAATTAATAGAACTGTTGTGATTTGTTGCCACTTTTTTTTCATACTTTAGTTAATTTTAAAAAATCTAATTGCCCTATAGATAAGCTATTTAAACCGTCGGATTCAGAAAAATCGGACCTTTCATTTGATATCTTATTTGTAACGATACGACTGATATTTCTAATTTATTTTCCACTTTTTCCGTAAAAATGTCGCCTTTTAAGCATTTAATCATGAATTCTGGGTCATTTTTCGGTAGATATGGGTCGACGTTTTAATTAATTTCTCCGCTAATTAGGGTCGCACCGCTTAGCAAATTATCGCGATGTCGAGATGAAGAAATTCTGCGTCTGTCGACACCGGTTTCGAAGCGCTGCGACCATTAACGCCGGAGCTTTAGCTATGACAAGGCATTTCTCACAGACAGACAGACAGACAGAAAGAAAGACAGACAGACAGATGCGCACAGATTTTAATAATATAAGGAGTTTCTAATTTATTTTCCACTTTTTCCGTAAAAATGTCGCTTTTTAAGCATTTAATCATGAATTCTGGGTCATTTTTCGGTAGATATGGGTCGACGTTTTAATTAATATCTCCGCTAATTAGGGTCGCATCGCTTAGCAAATTATCGCGATGTCGAGATGAAGAAATTTTGCGTCTGTCGACACCGGTTTCGAAGCGCTGCGACCATTAGCGCCGGAGCTTTAGCTATGACAAGGCATTTCTCACAGACAGACAGAAAGAAAGACAGACAGACAGATGCGCACAGATTTTAATAATATAAGGACATAAGTTTCAAATTTTAAATGTAAAAAGTAAAATAAAGGAATAAAAAAGAAATAAACCGCGAAAATTTCGCATGGGTAAGTTAATATTTTATTAATATTACAACTATGATGTCTATCAATTTGTTGTTTTACGAATATTAAATACATGTATTTGGCGTAATACAAACGTTATGACATGTATTTACTATTTTAGAATTATTTTATGAGCTTAGAAAATACGTTATCAGAATAATTTTGATAAGCGTTCTAAATTCTATTACAAACTAAAAGACCATTAAAACTTACAAAAGTAACATGTTATCTTGCATTGTGAAAATCACTAAGCAACGCTGTTTTATTTCTAAACAGAAACGGAATAATGCATTTTAGCTTAGTAATTAGGAAAAATGCGAAGATAAGCACATTTCTTGTTCATTTCCAATTTCATTTTCCCAGATTCTCCGCCATCCTTAATAAATGACGCTGTAATCCCCCCCTCCCCCCCTGTGCACTTAGTAGTAAACCAATCTCATAAAAAGTCATTTATTTTAGCTTTAAAAAATGGGATACACTGGTTTGTTACAGGATTTTCTTATCGCAGTGTAATACCTAATTTATCTAGATTATTAGAATTTTTGTTCAAATTCTAACTATATAAATCACTTTGAGCAGTGTAATATAATAGATTAATATCTTAAAATTATAATATTATTAAAAGATATTAATATATCAAAATATATTAATACCTTTATTCTAATTTATTCTAAGCTGTTAAATAGAAGACATTGTCAATAGCACTTTTTTTTTTTTTTTTTTTTTTTTTTTTTTTTTTTTTACTGAAAGTTAAAAACAAATAAAAAGTAACATAGGATTAAATTTAAAAAAGAAAATTAAAAATAAATAAAACTCGTCACGTATGTCAGCAATGCAATTTTTGCTTAAAAATATGTCTGTTGTGGACAACACACACTTTTTCAAGATTCACCCTGAAGCTACACATTGTTATGAAAACGTTAATATTTCATGCGTGATATAGGGTTTTAAGTAAGCTGACAAGTTCTAGTCAATGAACATGCATAATACTTCAAACAGTCTCGATACAATCCAATAAATCTGTTACTCTACTCGTACACAAAAGTCACGGAAACAATGTTATACACACCGTACAGTACGAATACCGCTTGTTCAGGAATAGAAGTAATCAACAATTTGTTGCACAGTCTTTCAATGGCAAAGCAAAGCATAGATTTCAGTGGAATTCACTCAGTTGCTGATGCCCTCTTTTTAACATTTTCCAACAAAGTTATAAAGTGTTTATGACTTCGGTTTATCTATTTATCCACGGTCTAACTCCCGTAAATATGAATTTCAAATCATTGCGTTCTATAAAAGGCATTTCTACAAACGTTATTTTAATACCTTTATTTTGCACAAATCATAATGAAATTGACATTTATTATTAATATGCACACACTTACACAAAAATGCTTTCTATAGAATAGGGTATGATTAGTGTTAAGATTTACAGGTCCACACAAAAATATTCAGATACATTAAAGGCTTTAATTAGAAATTGCTGCAATTGAATTTTCTTTTTTATTATACATTATTAACATTTTCTCACAATATTTAAAACAATTATGATTTGAATTAGTCTGTCTGTCTTTCTATCCATTTGACAATTCGTCTGCCTATCCGTCCGTTTGTCCGACTTTAGCATAAGTAAATATTTTCAGACCTTTCGTCAAAATGATATATGTTATTCCAGTTTATCATGACACGTTCCTTTTTCAAAATGGTATAAATAGTTTTCTCTGGCGGGGACACCTAAAAGAATGCCATTGTATAGCATTTTTTAAGAGGTATTTTTATAAATCCACTTTAAATATATAAATCATCTTTAAATAACTTTGTATTGAACAAATTATAATAAAATTAATATTTATTATTAATATGCTAAAAAGGTATTTTCAATAGATTATGGTATGTTTATTTACAGGGTAATACTAAAATATTCAAATACATTAAAGGTTACAATAAGAAACTGTTGATAAGAACTGCAATTGAAATTACATTTCTATTTGAATTAAGCGTTTTTAACACTTTAGAACAATGTTTAAGAGTGGTTATGAAATAATAAAGATTGCTCCTGTCAAAATCGGGCAACTTAGTTTATTTAATAAGATAATTCACTAAATCAGCAGAAATTTAACTTCCATAATGTTTCATTAATATCTTTCAAATTTCTTTGCGCACTTTATGTTTATGTGAAAATTTAATTATAATGTTAACATTGTAAGCAAACTTAAAACTACAAAAATGCAAAAGGGATTATTTAATTTTATTTAAAACCATGCCGCATGCAGATTTATAAATAGACATAGTCTTTACTTTTGTTAGTTTTTAATGAAAATTGTACAATTTCCTTGACAGTGTTATAAAATTATTAAATTTTTAATTAAAATTGCGTAAGTAATCACAGAAAACAATTAAAGCCAGACAAAAAGCGTCCTGTTTTAACGTCATTTTAAAATTTGTTTACTATCGAAATTTAATTATAAACAGATTTTTAAACGATATTGTTACTTAGAGAAAGATTTAAAGTTTTTTTTTACTTTCTTTGTAGAGAAAGTATTGTTTCAGGGTGGAATTATTGGAATTGAGTTGTTGTTATAATTGCATCTTTTTAGATCCTCTGAATCTAGAATAGAGTCCTGCATCGGGTCAGGTACCCGCGGTTACCTGCGGGCTACCCGCTTTGCGAGTCGAGGTTCCATCAGTTTTTGACCCGCAGGTCTGACCCGCAGGCAGTTTTGACACGGGTCTACCCGCAAAATATTTTTCTTCGAAGGATTGTTTTTTTTTTTTTTTTTTTTTTTTTTTTTTTATGTTTATAATGTTATTAATACAGAGATTGGATGATATTCTCTTCCTTCATAGCTGTTTAAAGCTACGTGACTCATACCATAAGTTTTATTCACAAAGTAGAAATGCATAAATATTATTACTCGACGCTTAAAATGTTATATTAAAAAAAAAAAAAAAAAAAAAGACTTCCAACGTATATTGACTTCCCTATTTTATATATACTGTGAATATTTTTAAAACAGTGGATTTTTTAAAAGCAAGTACAATACACAAAAAATTTTGTTATATGATACACTGAAATTTTGTTTATGATTGGACTAGTCATTTTTAATATAATTTTCCTTTACACCACTTTTAATATATTTATATACTTGTAATATTTATGCAATAATTAATTCTCTGAAAGATTTCTTCAATAATATAACTGTATTTCGTGAAATAGAATTTCAATACGGTTTCTTATTAAATGTAAATAGTATAATACTTTTATGCGGATCGCGGTTCGGGTTGCGGCTCAGAAGCTGTGGGTTCAGGTCGGGTTGCGGGTCGAAAATATTCCTGCGGGTCGGGTGCGGGTCAAGTTTACTCGACCCCCGCAGTACTCTAATTGAGAAATCAGGTTTTTAACCAAGTTTGATGGCGTGTTTGTTTGTTTGTCTCTGAGTGTGAAAGTGTGGAGTGTGTGTGTGTATTTTCGTATGTGTTAGCATGACTCAAAAATATATATTTGTGGGAAGTCAAATTCGGTGTTGTAAATTTGTAGCATATTTTGATATTATATAAAACACAGACAAATAGTCCATCTACAGGGACACCAAAAGAATTCAACTAAATTATGGTTTACGGGAGAGCGAAATTTCTCGTTGGTATATCTTAATATCTTTAGACTGCACTAAATGTAAAGAAATTAATATACATATTTTTTCCAACATTCATTTACAGAGTCACTCAAAAAAATTCAGATACACAAGAGGTTATCATTAAAACTTGCTCCAAGTAAATTTCAAACTGTATTGAGCATTTTTTTTGAGCATACAAAATTTAAGTATACTATATGGTGCACATAGACCTAAGGTCTACCTAAAACTAGTCAAATACATTTTTTTTCTATTGGATGTAATCGTCCAAAAAGAAAGAGAAAAGTTATAGTTTTGTGCCCAATTTTCACCCAGCTCAAAAAATCTCTACTTATTAAAGACATTTTATTTTCCCATTAAGACCTATCCTTGCGTAGAGGTAGCAGAAATACGTGCCAAGTTACTGCATAAGCAGATTTTTATACTTTAACACGGTATTTCTGTGTAAATGCATCATGTAATTCATACTAGAAGGACGTCTTAAACACTCTGTATTTTTTAAATATACATATTTACCAACATCATCAGTACCGGATCTACATTTCTGAAAGGGGGGTTCAGATTAGAATTTGCCGCCCTCTAGACAATTTTTTTCAACAAGCAAAATACTAAGACTTTTACAAAATATGTATTTTAGCAATAAAATTATACATAATTCTAAAGATTTATTTTCCTCTACTTTATTTCAGCAAAACCGTCAATTTAAAAGTCATAGTTAAGATTTTTAGCCATTTCACTCTCAAACGATAATATTGCCCATAACAAAAAGAGCTTTCAAGACATTGTGAAATTAAATAATTTTTGATGAATTTCATTTTGCTGAAACTTCTTTCACATGAAACAGAAGTTGTAGGCAGAGTTGCATAAATTCTGAAAGTTATATGTAAGTTAGGAAAGGCATCCTGCATTCAATTAGATTTTTCACAGAACTTCCAATAAAGAAACAGGTTTTAATTCAGAAGTATTTTCATGTAAAGGTGGTCCGTATTCTTTAAAAACTATAAATTCGGAAATGAGCTCACCTGTCCTTGTTATATTTAAGAGGCAAATTAAGTTCATATTTAAAAAAAAAATCTGTTATGGTTATTTTCATTAATGCTTCGCCAGTCAAAAAAGCAAAATCGGAATTTATTTGCCTCGCTATTTCAAGTTTGTGATTAATTCCTATTAAAGTTTGATCCAGTATAGAGTTTGTTGGTGTTATAAGTCTTTGTCTTGGAGGAGGTGTCCGCAATTCGTCGTCGGCTAATTTGCCACGCATCTTTTTTCTTTTGGATACTCTACGCTCTTTAAGGAATGTATTTGCTGACATAGACTCGACAATGGCGGTAGCTTCCTCAAATCATTCATTGAATCCAGTATTATGAAGCCTTTTTATTGGATTTTCGAAACCTTCCATCAAAGCAATTGATCTCATTAAAAGAATATCATTTATTTTTTTCTTTTTATTTACTGACACGGTTGATCTCATTCAAAATTTCTAGTCTCATTTAATACTTTTTTTTTAATCTGCTTTATCTATCGACTGCTATCTTGTAATTCTATCAAAGCACTGATAATCTTATTTAGATTTACTTTCAAAATGCTTACAGCTTCTGCTTTCGCTAACCGTCTTGTCCGAGGTCTACATTTGATGTTATTCTTTGTGTGTTTTTCCATGATATCCCAGCATAAAATAGATGAAACAAAAAATTTCTGATTTCTTTGGACAAATGGGTCAGGCAGAAAAGTATGTACTCCAACAATGTTGAAGACGTTAAGTTTAATGGGCAATGCACGGTACAAAAACAGCGTATTCGTTCACTTCTACATTATTCTAGCGCAGATGCCACTGCTCTGTATGTTTCTGACATATTTGAGGCATTATCGTAGGACATACCACGAAAATTACTAACAGACTAGCGAGCTTCGCCCGCTAGCGAGTCAGTATTTTTAAATGAATCACTGTAATGAATGAATTCTCAAAATTGCATATTATCACTCATTAACATTACTCTTAAGAAAAGAAATTAAAAAAAAAAAAAAAATCATTTGTGATTACCGGGTCCCCTCTGCCTTCGGCAGCGTACGCCCGTGCGCTGCGCGCACGTATTCCTTCACCATCCTTATGATTTCTCAAAATTCCATGTTATTACTCATAAACTTTCATTCTTAAGAAAATGAATTTAAAAAGAAATCTTTTAGCATCGGGTAAAAACTCACACCGGGTCCCCACTGCCTTCGGCAGCAAAGACCTATGCGGGCTGCGCGCGCGCGTGTGAGGATATACATGCGGTGTGCACACATATTTCTTTTCTACTAAAACTTTTATTATTAAGAAAAAAAATCATTTATCATCGGGTAAAAACTCGCACCGGGCCCCCACTGCCTTTGGCAGCGCAGACCCATGCGCACTGCGCCCGACTGGTTTTTGATTAGACATGGGTCGACGTTTTAATTAATATCTCCGCTAATTAGGGTCGCATCGTTTAGCAAATTAGATAACGAACATCTACGATAAATTCTCCGTCCGACGGTAATTGTCCGAAGTCCGTGCGACCATTAGTGCCCGAGCTTTAGCTGCTTCAAGCCATTTCTCACAGACAGACAGACAGAAACACACATGCGCACAGATTTTAATAATATAAGAGATAACCCATCGTCCTCTAACTTTTTAGAAATTTTGTTCGCCATATATTCGCCACTTTTATTTTAAACTTCAATAAAATCAATAAATCTCTCAAAAAGTTTACATTCTTCCTTTTCATTAACCCCTTACCTGGCGAAGAAAAATTACGAGATTTGCTTCCCAGTGCCATCATTTTTCACACAGGTGCGCATTATTATGCGTTTACTGTTCCAGAAATATTCCCTTTTCCGATTCCTCTCACTTCCCATCTTCTCTGAAGTAAGTAAATCCTTCGAAACAACTGTCATGGTCATTTAATTGCATTCCGAAAGCGTGGGAATAGATTCTCTGGTAGTAGCACAATACAAAGGTTCGTACTTCGAACCCGGGGCAGGTTACGCATTCGGCTTAGCGAGACGGATATATACGCACGGGGCAGTTATGAAGTTTAATTTTGACATATTTAATTACACTTATCTGTTCAGAAGGAGGTGCATCAGGACAAGAGTACAATCAAACATGGCAGTACAATACTTTGCAGCAAGTACTTCCGTAAAGATTTCTTGGCGAACTTTCTGTGACATTATATAAAAAAAATTCGTTTGAATTCGTTTGAAATTTCGTTCTTTAGAAAGATATGAAAGTTGTTCAACTTTTAGGGACTCTAATTTATTTTCAATATAATATAAGGGGTGCCCAAATGAAAAGAAGACCTAAGCTGTAGCGGCGTTATATCAAATCCCGGTGAGTTCATGTGTTGGCTGATATATGGCATGGTGGTATTGATACATGCATATGCGCAGTTAACGGCTTCGTATCAATATCCTCATTGCTGGAGAGTCATTTCCGCAGTTCGTTGCATGATGGATTCCTGCAGATCAGCACAAAAGGTGTGCCCAAATGAAAAGGAGACTTAAGTTATATGCGAAGAAATTTTAATAACAATATTATAATTACAGTTCATGTGGTATAGTACAACTATGAATAATTGCAATTTGATACACTGATCCCAATGCGTAGGAAGGGAGTGGATGGCTCAAGAGATGGGTCAGGCAAACATCCATTCTCTCCATCTTCTGATTCTCTGATAGATGCTTGGGCACCCATTGTGCACAAACTTTGCCATAACAAAGCTTTTCGTGGATTATGTGATGCGCAGTTCCTTTGTTTATCGACAGTTCAACAGTAATTTCACGTGTGGTGATCCGGCGATTCTACGTATGAGCTCATCCACAGCCGGCCATTTTGTGCTGATATGGAGGAATCCATCATGCAACGAACTGCGGAAATGACTCCCCAGCAATGAGGATATTGATGCCAAGCCGTTAACTGCGCATATCCATGTAGCAATACCACCATGCCATATATCGGCCAACACATTAACTCACTGGGATTTGATATTACGCCGTTTCAGCTAAGGTCTCCTTTTCATTTGGGCACACCTTATATTATGTTTTATTAAAAGGGCTACAAGATTTAAAATTTACTATTACTTGGAGAATCAACTTTAATAAGGAACTAGTATTTTTAGATGAGCAACGGAAAAAATCCAGTTACTGGCCAAATATAGATAAACGTCAATTATAATACGGAGAACAACTCTCCGACTACCCTTTTCAGTTTCCATGGCTAAGTCAGCTGCTATCGCCGTGCCACGCCGCCATTCACCGTCCGCACACCGCTATGCAAAGGCTCAGCACATGCACATCGTCCTCGTTTAGACTTCACTGTTTACTCATTTCGTGATATGCGCAGGTCGTGTGTCATATTATACTACAGAATTTCCAACCCATAGACGAAAATTGTCTAGAAATTGGGTACAGTATACAATTGGCAGCAAAATTATTCGAGCGCTAGCAGTAATTCCTATATAAAAAAAGTACACTTAATACTGTTTTGTTAAATAAATCCTTGTCGAATCATGTTCTTAGACTGACTAAGAACATAACTCGACAAGGATTTCTTTAACAAAGTAGTATTTATGTGTACTTTTTTTTATATAGGAATTCTTGCTAGCGCTCGAATAATTTTGCTGCCAACTGTAGTACAAGGTACAAACAGCGAGACTAGCTGGACCTGATGGCAGCTGCCCCTCAATTTTCGCCGCCAGGGGCAAGTGCTCCCCCCCCGTCCCCCACTAGATCCGGGCCTGAACATCATATATATTTTTCATGATATTAATAATGTATTTAATCTAGAAATAAATTAAACATTTAAATTACAAATGGATTCTTCAATATAAAAATCAGAACACATATATACAAATAAATAAAACCCGTGAAAAGTATATTTACAGCATCATATCATCAGGAGTACTGAAACTAAGCGATCTGACATGTTCTAGAAAGGATTCCAATTCTTGGATTCATGTGAATATCCAGGTAAGTGGAACTTACCTGTTTATTTATTAACTGATATAAATATGATAAATATATTTAGGAAAATATGAAAAGCTCTGTCAACACATACATATTTAACATGATGCTTGTCTCGAAAGCGCTAAATAAATTAAATTAAGTATTATTTTTTGTTATTAATGTCACCTGAATAAACAATTATGTAGGATTGCAGTCCTTTTAACAAATTATACAGGCCGGCGCATTAGCCGCCATTTAGTTGCCTCGAAAGAGGACAGTGTTCCCCCCTTGGCATCCTTATCGCTTTATTGGTGATTTTAAGAAATCTTGATCTGAAGCTACGATCGGTTAACAGCGATAAGAAACATGTAATCTCTTTCTGTTTCTAATATAATTCATAACTATTGCAAATAAATGAGCGTACCGATTGAAATTGAAAAGCTTTTTTAAATTTATCTTTTTAATGTTATTTCTAGCATGTATTAATCATTTACATCAAACAAATGTAATTTTAATCCTCTCTAATAGGAATAAATTGTAATATAAAATAAATATCTCAAAAAGAAAAAAAAAAAAAAAAAAAAAAAAAGAGAGAACCATTAAAAAATAAATTTGTTTAATGTTTATTCTTCGGAGAAAATAAATGAACATTAACAATGTTAATAGGGCTGGAAACAAAACAGGTTTGGCGATTCCACAAAACGTCGCCGAAATTGTATAAATAAATGGTAATAAAAAGTATTCTTAAATTAATAATCGCCTTCTTAAAATATTAATCGCCCTGGGGCAACAGTTGATAATGGAGGCCCCACCCTTATTGTTTCTCCCAAGCAAACTTTTTTATTCAAGTGCTATTTTATCATTTCTTTAGTATGGAAAGTAGCTTTATACACTTTAATCGAAAGATAATTCATCGATAAAAGTCTCATTGATGTGTGTAGTTACAGTATAATTCTTTTTACTCCTAATGAGTCAAATAGAATATGCGACAGAAAATAAAAATGAGCGTAATTTGTGAAGTCAATGAAAGTAAAAAAAAAAAAATTTCTTTCTTTGAGTGCTTAGTATCAGTAAGGGCGATAGCGAATTTAACAGTCAGGAAACATGAAAAATTGGATATTGCTCTGGGCATAAAAGTACCAGTCAATAACTGGCCATGTGTTACTAGTTGAGATCGGCAAATAATGGAATCAACGTCCCTCAGTCGAAAATTGTAAGAGATACGGAAAGAGGTCAATTAGAAAGCATAATAATGTTCTCGATTCGGTACGATCTTGTGCACAATTATGCTGAGAACGTATAAAATGTGCATTTGTTTGGTCAAAATTTCCTTAATCCATGGTGTCAAAAAACGCATACTAACGGAGAAAAGATTAAATGATTTAAACCAGGCCTGTCCAACCCAAAACACTTGGCGGGCCGCATTGGAAATCTATTTTGTTCATTCGGGCCGCACCGTATGTAGTCATAAAAAAAGCCCACCCTCTCCTCCTTTCCCGACTAATTTCGCCGTAAATTAGAGTAGAGACATGTGGCTGGTGCCAATCGATTAATAATAACGCCTAGTTTAGAACGGTTAAGTTAGATTTTGCTTAAGGGGTGTCTAAATATTAAAACTGGAATCAATTTAATTTTATTTCAAAGGCAACCTCCAATTTCGACAAGCTTTTTGCATTATTTGGATCAAATCAGTCCAGAAAATGGTATAGTTTATATGTTTCTCTCGCTTTTTCACAGAGTTATAATTTGTTAAAATATGGAAATGCTGATGATAAACGAATGTAAAAAACATTAATTCATGTCTTCCCAAAAAATCAATATATTGAAATTTCCTTTTTTTTTACGTCAAAACCCAAATATATTCCATGTATATTTTTGATTAGAAAACATTTTTTGAATTATGAAAATTATTAATAATTTCATAAAAAAAAGAGTTATGACCTACATTAATTTCTGGACGAATAGAATGGGCATCATCAGAAATATGGGTTTCTAAATTTACAGGTCATTCCTACTATTATTTTTCGAATCATAGTGATATTTCAATTTTTATTACTCTTAGGGGTCTGTCACTTGTTAACATTTGTATCATATATTACTTTGCTTGCCCATGATTTAAAATAGTTATTCAGTAAGTTTAGATGTACACATCAATTCTTAATTAGCATTACTTTAGTTTATATTTATACTTCTTTTCAGATTATTATCTGAATAGATATATTACTTTTCTCTGTGATAGCTTAATTTGTTTTTTTTTTAAATATAGAGATTTACCCCTGATCAATTTTTGCTTATAACTCTATGAAAACTTGATATAAGGAATACAAACTATACCTTTTCCCGAACCGCCTTGACCTCAGAAATTCGAATATGTAGTCAAAAATGGATGTTACTATTCGGGGAAAAAAAAAAGAAGAAGAAAAAGTTTGTGCAAGTTTTAATATGTAGATGACACCCTAAGCAAAATTTAGCAATTGAATTAAAAACTAGATGTTATTACCAATTGTTAGGCATCAGCTGCTGGTTTTTACGATAATTTAAGGCGAAATTAGTCGGGAAAGGAAATTATTATTATTATTTTTTTGTACTTATGCATATGTGTATATATGTTTGTGAGTATATAATTCATGTGTGTCTATACTTTTTTCGGGGAAGGGTTAGTGAAAATTCGGAGCAGAATACATTAATTTATTTTCATTCATAAATTAACAATGTAATCGTGAAAAATTTATGACTCTATGTTAAAACTTTAATAAAATGAATAAATAATGGATCTAATGATATTTCATTACAACAGTTTTTTAGCTACCATAATCGTTGAAAGGTATTTTCACTTCGAAAAGTCAGATTACCAAAGCTGTCAAAATTTAAATATCGTTAGTCTCCTCACGGGACGCAAGAAGCTACGCGGTGGGCCGCGGGTTGGCCACCCCTGATTTAAACCAGTCTTGTGATTTATAAAATTTCTAGTTTTTGGTCGAAAAGATGATAGTTTCTCCATTCGTTTATGGTTTTTAACGTCAAAGTGTTGATAAGACATAAACCAAACAAACGGGTGATTTTTAAACTCTTTTAGAAATTATTGTGTGCAAGACATCTTCTCGTACTAAATCTAAGATGTTTTATAACTTTTAATTGACTTTTTCCCGTATCTCTTAATGCTTTGTGAGATAGACACGTTAGCTTCGCTGTTTACTACTAGGTGACGTGACACTTGATAGAAGTACAGATTCCCTATACTGTCTATGGAAAAAAAAAATTCGCAAACATCACTGTGGTTTTTGCGCTTTCATTTGGCGATAACCGCTTTCTTAGCAACTGGTTCTTACGATTTTGTATGTTTTAAATGGTTTGTCCTCGTACCACCAAAACTCCAAAGAAAATTCAAGAGGAAAAAAAAAATGAAATTGCAATAAGAATATAATATAAAACGCTGAAACCAAAACTCTTAAAACGTGACAATGTAAAATTGAAAAGCACGCAGCTCAAAAATTATGTGATAGAGGAAGGTGGAGGAAGCCTGCTCTGGTGTAAGTGGAATGCCGGGTTGGCGGTAGAAAAGTCGGTTTGGCGAATGAATTGGTGGGGATGTGATGTTCGGGAACAAAATGGTTACTAGTCTGGGGTCTACTCTAATATAGAATCAATGATAAGGACCCTGGATAATCAAATTATACTTAGTGTAAATATATTAATTAAGAGTGGCGCCAAACCTGACGAAAAACCTGCTTGGACAAGACCAAGCAACAACCGACCTTTGGCCGATGTCTCAACAATATCAGACTCAGAAATCTGAAGAATCATTGGTTGCTCAGGAGGAGGGCAAAGAATAGACGTAGTGGCGAAATCCATAACCCTAAATGTAATGTACATCATTCGAAATGATTTTTGGAGAATGCAAATGAACACAGAAGTCCAAGACAAGGTCGTAGACGAGAAACACCACCAAATGAAGACTGGCACTTATGGTTGAGGGCCATACAAAAATAACGATGAATACCACTCTTCTCCAACACAATCTTCAGTCGACTACTGTCACAACAAACTTGAGTGAAACTGTTCGAAATTGATTCCACATTATAGGTCTATAAGCTTATAGAGTTATTATATTTGTGCTGTCAACAGGACATCATCGTGCTGTCCACAGACTGTGGACAAGTTAGCATTTTAATCGGAGTGGACATAAATCGAGCAATATTTTTATCTACGAAAATTCTAGTTTTACAATTATTCTTGATAATAATTTCATTTTCCTTCGAACAGAACGTGGAACTTGAAACAATACTTCGTCTGTGCAAGGAAAAGTCAAATTTAGAGGAAGTTTAATGTTGGTTTACAGTGTCATCTCAATTGATGATTTTACTGATCTCCGAATCATTAGAAATAGCCAAAAATAAATTCAAAAACTGGCGTACAGTCAATAGAAAGAAAGTAAAACTTCTTCACACACCATAAATTTCAAATCAGCACAACCGGTTTCGAAAGAACGTAGCCTTTCTTCATCAGATGCAAACACGTGCAACTGCCTTGAAGGCAAAAGCAAGACTGAAAGCAGGGCAAAATCCAGAGGGGGAGGAGCAACACAAACAACCAATAGGAAGCATCATGCAGGGCAGGACCAAACAGAGAGGAACACACGTACACACACACCACAAAAAGGGAGGGAGGGAAGGAGTAATCAATTAATTTTTTTTTTTAATTTCAATAAAATTAAGCTAATAAGTAAATTTAATAAAATTTATCCATTATTATTATTATTATTATTATTATTATTATTATTATTATTTTATTAGAATTATTTCATTATGACTAATATTATGTTATAAACATAATGAAGGAAATTACTTAATTGAATTAAACAAATTTTTCAAGCTGTAGACAGCAAAGTGGAATCAGATTTTTCATTGACAATTTTATCACGATTAAGATAAATAGCTAAATTTTCCAAAAAATCCAGTTCGGAAACGCGTTTGGCATGAAAGATAATTTTGGCACTGTTAAAATTAAAACTATGATCAAATTCCCAACTGTGCTTCGCAATAGAAGATTTAGAAATTTCTTGATTAACAACATACCGAGAATGTTCACGTAAACGACATTCAAGATTTCTTTTAGTTTGACCAATATAAGATAAATCACAATTATTACAAGGGACAGTATAGATACCCCACTTATGAAGCTGAGGAACAGGGGATTTGGTTGAAGGGAATTGGAATGTATTGACAGGTTTAAAAATAACGTGAAAATTGAAACGCTTCAAAACTTTGGCTAATTTAAAACATAAGGGGTGATAAAAAGGCAAGACAACAAGATTATCAGGTTTAATTTTATCATCAATGGAAAGAGTAGAATTATAAGTTGGCCTACTGAACTTTTTGAGAGCTTTATCAATTATAGAGGGTCTAAAACCTCTTTTAATAGCAACAGACTTTAAATAATTGAGTTCTTCTTTAAGAGAAGAAGTATCAGAACAAATTTGAAGGGCACGATACACGTAAGTGTAAAAGGTGCCAATTTTTTGTTTAGTCGGATGATTAGAGAGAGCACGGGGAGTGTTAGAAACAGAGAAAGGTTTCCTGTACACAGAGGTTTTAAAAAAGGAATCGTACCTAGTAACTAAAACATCAAGAAAGGGAAGTTGATTACAATTTTCTAACACGAAGGTAAACTGAATATGGGGATCAATAGCATTAGCAATATTAAGAATCGCAGAAACATCAAACGGATTTTCAACAAGAATGAAAGTGTCATCTATGTAACGTAACCAGCATTTTAAATTTAACATCTTTAATAATTTTTCCTCAAAATAATGCATATAGATATCGGCAAGAATAGGAGATAAAGGATTACCCATACTTAAACCATCACACTGTTTATAAAATTTGTTATTAAATTCAAAAGTTGTTTGGGAAACACAGAGTTTAGTTAGATTGACAAATTCTTTGATTTCAATGTCAGAATAATGAAATTCAGGTAAACTTTTTTCTAAACAATTAAGCGCACCTTCAGTGGGGACGTTAGTAAATAAATACTTCACACCAAGAGATAACATTGAGCAATTTACGGGATTCAGATTATTTAACTTCATAACAAAATCGTAGGAATTTTTTATAGTATGACTATTAGTGATGCATAAAGGAGAAAAAATAGAAGCTAAAAATTTAGAGAGGGGATAAGTAGCAGTACCAATATTCGAAACAATAGGTCTCAGGGGAACATTATTTTTATGAACTTTAGGTAAAGCATAAAAACGAGCACAAATTGCTGAAGAAGGGGAAACCGAGAATTTGGTTTTGTCATGAAGAACGATGGAGTTTTTTACAGCTTTTTGAACAGAGCTTAGAAGAGATTTAGTTTGGTCTTTTTTAATTTCAGTATAAGGTCCTTCAGATAAAAGAGAAATAACTTTATCAACATAATCAGTTTTGTCCATGAGAACAATCTGGCCACCTTTATCTGCTTTACTAATGACAAGATTTTGATTAGATTTAAGTTCCTTAAGAGCATCACTTTCAAATTTAGAAAGATTAGATTTATAATTGGAATTATTGGAAGAAATGCAATCAGCAAGAATATGGCGCAGAGATTCTTTTTGAGAGGTAGATATTTTACTATATTTTAAAGAAGCCTCAATGGGAGCAATTAATTTAGAAATTGAAGGTTTACAAGATTGGGAAAAATTTAAACCGAGTTCTAACACTTTATTTTGTTGGGCAGTTAAGTTATGTGAAGACAGATTAACAATGTAATTTTCTTCATGAACTTTAATTTCACGAGAGGTTTTTTGGTTTTTACACAAAACAGAAAACTTAGAATCTAAATTACGCTGATGAGCAGAATTAAGTGAATGTAAGGATAAATTATTATCTATATTTAATAAGATATATTTATTAAGTGAATGTAAGGATAAATAATTAATATATTTAGCTATTTACCTTAATCGTGATAAAATTGTCAATGAAAAATCTGATTCCACTTTGCTGTCTACAGCCTGTAAAAATTTGTTTAATTCAATTAAATAATTTCCTTCATTATGTTTATAACATAAATTTAGTCATAATGAAATAATTCTAATAAAAATAATAATAATAAAATAATAATAATAATAATAATAATAATAATAATGGATAAATTTTATTAAATTTACTTATTAGTTTAATTTTATTGAAATTAAAAAAAATTAATTGATTACTCCTTCCCTCCCTCCCTATTTGTGGTGTGTGTGTACGTGTGTTCCTCTCTGTTTGGTTCTGACCTGCATGATGCTTCCTATTGGTTGTTTGTGTTGCTCCTCCCCCTCTGGATTTTGCCCTGCTTTCAGTCTTGCTTTTTGCCTCCAAGGCAGTTGCACGTGTTTGCACCTGATGAAGAAAGGCTACGTCCTTTCAAAACCGGTTGTGCTGATTTAAAATGTATGGTGTGTGAAGAAGTTTTACTTTCTTTCCATTAGAAATAGATCTCTGACATTTCAGCAGTACACAGATTAAATCTATACGCTAAAACTATAGAAACTAATTTTATTTTTAATAGACGACAATAGTAGGTCATATTGTGTTTGGTTGGGGAATGACTTCCTTTACGACGAAAGAATTATGTAAAGAATCAAATTAATTTAGCATATTTTCCAACATGAATCCTACAGGACATATTTGGGACATGCTAAGCAGACGAGTTACCATCCGTCTATCTTCCCCACAAAGGTTTACATAGCTGGAAAGAGCCCTTCTGAAGGAATGGAATATCCCAATCCCCATAATTAAACTGATCGACACCATGCAGAAGATAGACTTTGATGCCCGTTTGGTAAGTTATCCCCCGATAATCCGTGGCTTATATTAAACGGGTTAATCACGTGTCTTATTATATGGGTATCTTAGGTTTCTTCTCGGAAAAGACTCTAACAATTTTGATGAAATTTTAGGGTTAAGGGTTTTTTGTGTGAAAAATAAATTGATCTTGTCTTCATCTTCAGTAAAATTGTTGCTTGCTGTTAACCCTTCTTCTGCCATTTGAAACATATGGCGAATATTGGGTCTACTCAGAAATATATGTAAATATTCTGATGAAAGTTTAGGGTTAAGGGTTTTTTTAGGCAGAAAAATCAACTGGACTTATCCTCATCTTCAGAAAAATTTTAGTTCGCCGTTAACTCTTTATCCGCCGTTTGCAACATATGGCCTGAATTGGATTTACTAAGAAATATATATAAGAATTTTAAAAAAAGTTTGGAATTAAGTTTTTTTTAAACTTAAATATCGACTGAATTTATCCTCATCTTTAGAAAAATTCCTGTTTGCTGTTAATCCTTTATCTGCCGGTTGCAAAATATGGCAGAAATTGAGTTTACTCGAAAATGGATATAGTGAATTTAATAAAAATTAGCGGTTACAGATTTTTTGAGGTACAAAATTCATTGGACTTATCCTCATCTTCAGGAAAATTTGCCTTCATTGTTAACCCTTTATTCGCGTTGTGAACATATGACAGAAATTGGTTTTACTCAGAAATATACAACATAACGATTTTGATGCAAGTTGAGAGTTAAGGATTTTCTGAGTTGAAAAATCAATTTGTCTTATCCCCATCTTCAGGAAAATTCTCGTTTGTTGTTAATCATTTTTCCGCTCGTTGCAAGATATTGTAAAAATTTAGTTTACTTGGAAATGGATATTAACAATTAATTTCAATTAAAGTATGGTGTTAAGTATTTTCTTTTCTCTTAATCTATTGTACAAATTTTCTTAATCTATTCTCAAAATCTATTGGACTTATCCTCGTTTTCACGAAAATTACGCAGTTAAAACTTAACTCTTTATCCTCTGGTTACAAAATGGGACAGAAATTGGGTTTGTTCGGGAATAGACATAACGATTTTGACGAAATTTTAGGATTGAGATTAGTTTGCGGCAAAAAATCGATTGGACAAATACTACCTTCAAAAAAATTAGCATTTGCTATAAGCGCTTTATCCAACGATCGCAACATATGGCAAAAATTTAATTTACTCAGAAAATAAATCAGTATATAAATTTTAATGAAAGTTTAGGATTTAGGTTTTTTTTTTTTTTTTTTTTTTTTTTGGGGGGGGGGGGGTGAAAAGGTGATTGAACATATCCTCATCTTCAGGATAACTCCCATTCGCTATTAACCCTTTATTCTGCAGATGCAAAATAAAGGGCACAAACTTTGTTTACTTGGAAATTGATAAAACGATTTTTATGAAAATTTGGTGTTAATGTATTTTTGAGATGCAAAATCGATTGAATATATCCAAGTCTTCAGGAAAATTCGCGTTTGATGTTAATCTTTTATTCGCCGGTTGCATTATACGTCATAAATTGGGTTTACTCGGAAATGGATATATTGATTTTAATGAAAGTTTGAGCAAAAGTTTACTTAGAAATGGATATAACGATTTTCATAAAAACTTAGCGTTAAAGTTTTTTTTGAGATGAGAAACGCATCTGAATTTTCGTCTTTTTCTCGAAGATTAGAATTTACTGTTAATCCTCACTTCGCCAGTGACAAAATATGGCAAAAACTTGATTTTCACAGGAACTATCTGAATGATTTTAATAAAAATTTAGATTTAGAATTATGATTTTACAATTTAATCTGAATTGACCTTCTCTTCAGAATAATTAGCGTTCACTGGTAATTACATACATTGTCCTGAAAATATAGTGGCAGAAACGTCGTTTCCTTCGACATCTGGATATCAAAAACCCTCATTTTCAGGATAATTAACATTTATTGGTTACTTGCACTAAATGCGGGAAAAATATGGCAGAATAATTTTGTTTTCTGGAAATCTCTTAATCGATTTTGAAAAAAATATATCGTTAGATTTTTTTTTTTTTTTTTTTTAGACGAAAAACCGATCTCACTTATCGTCTTCAAGAAAATTAGAAGTCAATGGTAGCCCGTGATTTGCTTGGAACAAAATACAGCAGAGACCTGGTTTTCTAGAAAACTGCTTGACCAATTCTGATAAGAATAAAATAAAATAAAATAATAATAATAATAAAAAAAAATTAGAGGTTTGAGATGATAATTTGATTCGGATTTTTCTTATCTAAAGGAAAATTAGATTTCACTGGTAACCTGCGCTCTGTCTAGGACAAACAAATAAAAAATATATTTCCGAAAACAAATTACTGTATTTACACTACGAATATTTTTACAGTGAGACCGAGTGAATTTGATCACCCATGTAGTAGATAATAAAATATATTTTCAATGAATTACAACTTTTTTGTCGTTTTACCTAAATGTTCAAATTGTGTATCTTTCGTTTTGTACCAAAAAACTCGATAAAATTCATTTTTTAGTTCATCCATATCTGACTTCACTTCGCATTATGTCTCTGAACGAAAAGGAAAATTAAATTTTTAAGATACCTAACTAGTGTCCAGTAGATGCTTTTGACATAGTTGCCACATTTTCCAACTGATTACGGAAAAAAATACTTTTATCCGAATTTTTCAAAAAAAAAAAAACTTTATAAAATCTTTCAATTTTTATGAAAGATTTATTTAAAGTTTATCTCTTTTTCTTTTTTTTTTTTTTTTTTTTTTTGACGAATCTGTTTTAAGTTTACCGATTTTTCTGCAGGATCCTTTATATATTCTCTTATTTTCGTCAAAGATCCAATTCAAGGTCGTTAATTTTTTAGACGGTTCCATTTTTTTTTTTTTTTTTTCTCTAATTTTTTTTAACGGTTCAGGAAAATGTAATTTTTCCACTGTTAACTAATATAACTTATGCGTTTTTTGTAGCCGATTGATAAATAAGATACGGCATTTTTGTGGCCAATCACCAAATGCAAAATTATTTAGCTGGCAATTAAAACAACAAAAACTATTTGTATCCCAATAGGAAGCCATTCAGTAACGTTGTGGCATTTACATAAACTTTAAATTTTACATAATTCATACACAACGTATGAATTATGTATTCTAATTCTTCATAAAATCAGATGAAATTTTTTCCAAAAATTTATTCGCGAAGGAAAGTCTTTGTACTTCCCGGTATGGTCTATAATACAAAACTAGCCTCCTACAGTTCGGGCGTTTTTTTATTTTTCAATTTGAAGACTTAGACGGTCTGGTCTGGGTTAGGGCTTATTTTTTATGCACTGTTGTATTGCATAAACATAGTTAGCGAAATTAGATTTTTTAAAAATTGAAATTGCCAATTTAAGAAATACATATTTTATCGTCTCACTTGGGGTCCCGGGGCACCGCCCCGGTTGCCCCAGTGGTAGTTACGGCCCTGAGAGAGAGTTTAGAGCATGTCGTGGTCCATCCTCCAGGTCGTAATTTTCCTTTTTGAAGCGCGAAAACTAACAGTTTGCGGTACTTTGTCGAGATATTGCTCCTTCTCCATTTACAGCACAAATAGCATAAGCAGCTTTGGCGACCTTAACACCTCAATTAAGTACAAAAAGCAAAAGCAGTCGAGAGTGTTTCTTTTTGTTTACTTAACATTCTATTTTAAAGATCTAAAAGTACACACACATACACACGCACAAAATAGATAAATAAATAAATTAATTAAAAAAATAAGTAAATTAAATTAAGTTAAAAACCCAAAAGACTATTTTGTAGAGCAAACAGTTCTCTTTAAAACACAGATTTACACTTGTCAATTCGTGTTCTTTCGGCCAAAAATTTTCAAAATAAAAGAAAAAACAAACCACTCATGACTTATTTAGGAGTCCATGCAGTTACTTTCTTAAATACCATAATTTTTAGGAAGCTACCCGTGTAATATTCAATAAAAGATAATTACTGTAATTACATATTTCTGCAAAAGAAGTGTATTTAAAAAAAAAAAAAAAAAAAAAAAGACTGCGCCGACTTCTGCTTATTACTCAACCAATACTTTCTAAGTATAACAATAAAATAAACATTTATGTTATGCAATAGGTTGGATATATATTGATACAGTTTTAACAGTATTAAAAAAAAAAAACTATTAACTTGTATACTTATAAACTAGGACATAAAACGTAAAATTGTTTCATGACATATTCAAGAAATCTGTTTATGATAACATTTGATACTTTATTACACATAAACATGTAACTGGCTCAAATACTAAATTTCCTATATTATTGAAGCTTACTGTCAAATACCAATATCGAAACTCTAACAAAACACATAATATCCTAAAAGAAATCAAACGAAATGGGATATCTGTCACATTATTTTAAACAATGAGCATTGCGGTGATATATGTTTAGACATCCTTGAAAATTGCATTCTAACGGTTTTACATTTGTTTTCCTTCAAATGTGAAATCTGAAGGAAAGAGTATGCATTATTTAAAATGCATTCTTAGTGTTTTGAGATTTCGAAATTTCTTTCACTAAAACATGATTTGAATTTTATTTACAATGACATTTTTTATTTATTTATTTATTTATTTTTTATGGAAAAAAGGTTTTATTTCTGCAGAATCAATTTACATTAAATAACGTGGAGAACGAATAGTGTACGTCTGAAATTAATTTTAAACGCATAAATAATCTCGAATCAAAGTGAATTCTGTTTTCTTTTCTTTCTTTCTTTTTTTTTTTATAATAATAATTATTATAAAGAAAATATTTTTTTTTTTTAAATGAGAAATATAAGTAGAAAGAATTTTCTTATCATAAAAATCTAAGATTAATTCCTAAAAATACTAATTATAAATTTTGTGATAGCTACACATTTTATCTATTTTTACTTGTTTTTTAAAATATTTTTTTAGCGACCTAGATTTGATTTTATTAAATTTCTTGAGATTTATATACTTATTATAATAAAATTACACAATGTTAATATTTTACGATATTTGTCGTCATAGTCCAAAAGAAAGAAGAAATAATAATATTATAGTTTTAAAAAATTAAAGAACACGCTTTTATAGAAATGTGAACTAAAAAGCACAAAATATCTATCTTAGTATTAAAATGCAGGGTAAGAGAAAATCGTGTGAGTGACACTCCATAATATTTACATACATTTAAATCTTTAATTAAAATAATTTAGAATTAAACAAAAACCATTTTTAAAAAATCTCCCCTGACAGGGCTCGAACGATAGACCTTTAGGTTTGTAGCGCGGAGCTTTACCTCACAGCCACAGCGTTCACGTAGGGAAAGTCTTTTTTTACAATATAGATTTTTTGTTTGCTCCCAGAGCGGTTACAAACATACATTATACATACAAACATGCATACAGGTGAAGCTAATAAAAGCGTGTTAAAAAAAAGTAATTCACGAAGAGTGCAAAATTTGATTATTCTTACACATTCGGACATTTACCGCCTATCAGTACATGTCGACAAGCATAGGCAAGTTTCAGTGAGGGCTGGGGCTGAATACTTTCTAACGAGATTTATTCTGAAACTAAGTGCAGCAAACACTTGAATTATAATAGGTTAAAAAGTTTTGATCTGTTAAAATTTAATGATGAAGAGAAGTTAATTATACTATTAAAACCAGGAGAAACGAATACTGTATATGTTATCGAACGTTAAATTGATCAATGTATTATTTAAAACGCACAACAGAATAAGCCACGACGAAAAAAAAAAAAAAAAAAAAAAAAAATGCATATGCTTAATGAATTACAGGCTAAACACAAAATTATTACATGTCAAAATCAAATGCTATATTTAAATTCATGATTGAGTGGGTGAGCTTTTCGTCGCACTATTGCTATGCAATGGCCTGGGATTGACGCCTAAGAGTGGTTCAAAGATGCCATCACAAATTCGATCTTCCACGGAGGGGAAGGCTTCCCCTCTTCGGTGACCCCCATAGACCTTATATAATAGACCACGCATCCCTCCTCATTATCTGTCTGCGACATGAAGTAGCTTCCCCAGCGAAATTATCACGTGATATAGACCAGGAAAAAAAAGACGAGAATGAATATTATGTGATTTTTCCATAGGAAAGAAAGTAGTTTATAGTTTTTTAATTTCTGTATTGTACACATACTTTTTATTTAAGCCTTTAGATTTACGCATCGTTGGAAAGCTGAAATATCATAGATTAATTATAAAAGAAATTCTTTTGTGAGAAACCATTCTGAAGGGGAGAATTTTTTGTTTGAATTCTTACAAAAATAAGTGCTTTCTTATGGAAGAATCGCCCTCAACTCCATGTCACGTGACATACGGTGCTGACCGCAAAGGATGAAGGTTTCAGATTACACCCTCATGTTGAAGACATTCACTATACTAATGACAAGTTCTTTTGGTGACGTAGTCTATATGTATAAGGTCTATGGTGACCCCAGAGATATTATATGGGATGGGAACATTGAGGACGCTGCGTCCACGACGAATTTTATGAGCACCAGTTACCATTAATGAACCCGACGATCTGTGGCTAGCTTAAGAATCAAGCCGCAATCTTTTAATTACAAACTCGGCGCTTTATCAACTAGACTATTGCGCCCCTTTAAATTTATGTAAGCAATGTGAAAATGAAACATAGTTCACATAGCAAGATTTTGTTATGAAGCCAGTGGTCAGTTCGAAGTTAACTCATATGCCAAGCTAAGCTGATAGACACAAAGAACGGTGTAATCATATAATAGCAGGGATTCAGTAACCACGCTAATTCTTAGTGTCATAATAATTTAAGTTGTTGCAATAAATAAGATTGTATAACGTTGATCACACTATTTTTAAGCATACATATTTATTTTTTGTATGATTTTTCTTTTCCACTAGAAATGCACTGTTTGTTTTAGATTTATTTAATGTTCTATTGCATAAGGTTTAGCTTATTTTAATCTATATTATACATGTTTCAATAATAAAATGTGATTTAAAAAACTGTATTTTATCTTAATGTAATAAAAATAATTTTCATTTAGCATTCCCACATTATCAATACATGACGAATGTTGATGATATTTACCTGCATAAATGAGAAATAATGCATAGCTGCCAATATTTCGCATTTTTAAAATGAGATTTATCACCCCTATTTTTTAATAGAAATATGTCGTATTTACTTTCTAGATTTAAATAAATTGAAAATTGTTCTATAAAATTCCTGGTATGAAGTCCCCCCAGAAAAATGGAAGAGTTGATAGCTACGTAATGTCATGCACGTCGAGCAGAAATATTAGTAAAGTACAGATTCCCTATACTGGCTATGGAGAGAAATTCCCGGAACATCACTGCGGTTTTTGCGCCTTCTTTTGGCAATAATCGCTTTCTTGGCAACTGGTTCTTGAGATTTTGCATGTTTTAAATGGTTTCTCTTACCACTAAAACTCCAAAGAAAAGTCAAGCAGAACAGCTTTCAATCAATAACAAGGATTACTTGCTTTACTTTTCAGCTAGTGTAGGTTGTGTTTATGTTTAATTTGCACCCAATCGAAATATAAAAAAGCGATAACAAAGATGGAGTAAATGTGCCTTGGTGGAAGTGAAATGTCAGTTTGGTGAATGAATTGGTGGTAAGGTGGGGATGTGATGTTTAAAAGCAAAAATATCACTAGTCCGGGGTCTTACTCTAATATCTCATCGATGGTCGTGAACAAATGTTTCGGAAACATACAAAGCGACTATGTGAATGGCAACATTCAACGAAGAATGTAGATGTTTAACGGTCTTTTATAATGACAAACTCACAATTAACTCCTTGGCTTGAGGTCGTCATTCGTTTCATGTGCAACTTTAGACTTCGACTAGTCTAACTAGTCAAGAGATTTTTCTCCATTTTGATGGGCGGGGCTATGAAAAATATTTAGCAGCATTGTTATGTCAATTGTAAAAAGTTCTGCTTAACAAGAGTTTACAAACCATGTAGAATAAATAAATAGAATGAATAAATAAATTTGTAACCCTTTATTAAAAATATTATTAATTTTATAGAATGGTAACGTCTATACATAGAGTTCAGACACATAATGCTGTGGTATTTGTATATCAAGGAGTTAACATAGCTGCCAACTTTCTAATTAATATTCCACAGTACTGTTTGTGACCACCTTTTTTTTTTTTTTTTTTTTTTTTTCCACACCGTCTTTACTTTAGAGTACTTTTCTTCTTATTTAATCGTGATTACACTTGGAGAAAATTACTCAAAAAAATAAAGTGGTAAGGTAAAAAGGGGGTATTAATAATACTACTGAAATTTAATTAAAATGTTGGCAGGTGTGGTTTGCACAAGCTAAATATTTTTTAGCACAGTGGTTGGTTTATTTTGCATTATCTATATATATATCTATATAAGTTTTTCGTTTTTATATATTTTATGCAGTAAAATTTTGAACTGATTGTATTAATAGCATAATTCTTATGCTCTCCATGTTAAAAGCAAAAGAAATAAGGTCAATTAAATGTACAGTCAGAAAAAAAAAAAAAAAAGCCACTCTCCCTACCTAATATCTCCGTAAATTATCGTAGAAACATGCGGCTGGTACTGATCAATTTATAATAACATCTAGTTTATAATGGTATAGTTAGATTTTGCTTAAAGGGTCATCTACATATTAAAACAGGCATCAACTTCATTTATTTCAATAGCAACCCCTATTTTTGACCTCATATTCAAATTTCTGGGATCAAGGCGGTTCGGAAAAAGCCCTGTGTATATATTTAAGAGAGTTACAAGCGAAAATGTATTAGGGGTTCGTCTATACATTTAGAAAAAATAAATTTTTATCTACCACAGAATTCACATTAACCATTAAGATTCATACCGAAAAAAAGTATAAAAATATTAATTATAAAATAAAACGAATTTAATCTACAGAACTATTGTATTTGCTTCTAAACTGATCTGAATGACTAGAGTTGGCTCACGAATAATGTGCAAGTGCAAATACGACCAATAGAGTACTCATCCAACGCGATAAACAGTTCCTTATAACGTGTTAGTCAAATTTAATATTTTCATACAGTTAATAAAATTTTTTATTCCTCTGAGGCGTACAGTCGGTAACAAAAGTATCCGAAAACTAGCAGAAATTCCTATATAAAAAAAGTAGAGTTAATACTCTTTTGTTAAATAGATCCCTGTCGAATCATGTTCTCAGTCAGTCTAGGAACATGATTCGACAAGGATTTATTTAACAAAACAGTATTAACTCTACTTTTTTTAATATAGGAATTTTTGTTAGTGTTCGGATACTTTTGTTACCGACTGTAAATGGTTTATATTTTTTCTTCTTAAATTCTTAACTATAGTTTATGAATTAAAATTTTTTAAATAGTTTATTTTTAATAAAAATGAAATAGTTTATTACGTCACTTCGTACGTTAAAATTTAAATAGCTTGAGTCATATGAACCCTACAATATTCAGTTACAAAAATGTAGATAGCAAAATAAAATAAAAATAGTAATAATGACAATAATAATAATAGTGGTTAAAAAAAAAAGAAAAAAGAATTTATCTACTTCTATTGTGTACATTTTTATTTTATACAGTAAGCTCCGCATGAAAGTGTTACTATAAGGTGTTACATTTAATTTAAGGCTTACAAATCTAAAATATATAATATACAAAAATATAGATAACAAGATTTAAACAAAAATCTAAGAAAGGATATTTAATATTCAATATAAAAGAGATACCTGTTTAAAAGTATTCCTATTTTGAGTAATAAGTCACGCATGTATACGTTTCTCTAAAACATCAAATTATTTACAAATTCATGAATAAATAACTGAAATATTGTCATCAACAATCGAAACGGTAAGTTTCCTTCGTTTATATATGCTAGAGTTCAATAAAGAGTCAAGCAAAATAAAATTAAGGGAACAAGAAACATTTTTTAAAGTAAAGTATTGTCTCAGAAAAAGTCAGACGGTGAGGTTTATTATTCTTTTGGAATGTCATCAAAATTTCTTGCCTGCAATACGATAATTTTACAAAAATAGGTTAATTTATGTAGTAAACATCTAACAGATAGCAATAAAAAACGAAATAAAACAACAACAACAACGACAAAAAATAATAAAATAAAATAAATAAACAAGTAAATAAATAAAAAATAAAAGTTTTCAGTATGGGACTGAACTTGCATAAATTAGTCTGATAATGTATGTCCCACATAACACGACTTTCTATTGCCCAGAACGAATATCCTGCGTTATAAAGGAGCCTGCTGTACTTGAATTCTGAATTTTTTAAACTGTAAGATCAGTATTTCTATCTTTAAAAGAAATAAGACATATTTGTTTTAAATTCTTTTTTTCATGAGAAATGGAAATTTTACGCCGTGATTAGAATTAATCGAAAATAAATAATACTGAACTTTGATTCCATAATAGATTTTATAAATCAAAGAAAAAAAAAATCCACTGTTTGATTCTGTATTAAAAAACATTTAATAAAAAATTAATATTTTATTATGTTACATCATGCAATAAATTTTAACTAACATAAAGCTTACAAACAGTACAGTAAACAAATCCAAAAATGTTACAATAAGATTAAAACAGAAAAATTGTGGTAAAAAATCTTATAAAAATTATTAAATATAAATAGTAATAATAATAAAACGATTGTTGAACGAGTATTGCTGTTTCAAACAGTAAGCCTTGCTATACCGTGTTCTCTAAAACATGACATTAACTTGAGGTATACAAACCCTACAATATTCAAATCCAAAAAAAAAAAAAAAAAAAAAAAGGACAACAAAGCTAAAACAGAATTTTATCACTAAAAAACTAGAAAAGGATGTTTAATATTTAAGAAGAAAAACTTAACAAATTAGGATTGGATATGTTCCCATTTGTAATGCAATCCTTTACACAGTTTGCAATATAAAACAAAATAATTTTGAATGTTTGCAATTAAATCATTTAAGTTTTGTCTTCATTAATCGATGTAGTAAATGCCTTTGTGATTTATGCATACCAGCGTCCATTTAGATTCAAATACGAATATGCAAACTAGTTTTTTTAAAATATTGTTTCAGCGTATAGAGACGGTGTTTGTTTTCTTTTATAATTCTTTCACAATCTCCCGCCTGCATTGCGATAATTTTATAAAAATAAGCCAGTTTGTATAATAATCTTCGGTATGTTGCTTAGAAAACAATAAGAATAACATAAAAGTACATTTATATAGTTTTTCGTCAAATTATATGCAGATATTCACTTACAGAGGATACAGATTATAACAAGTGACGGCCCTCTAACAGCAGTAAAAAATCAAATATCACTGTAACGCAAAAAATAATGTTAGGAACAAGCTGTAAATTTGGAAGCCCATGTTTTCGATGATACTCGTTCTATTTATGGAAAAATTAATGTAGGTTATAATTCATAATTTTTTCGAATATGAATTTATTAATAATTTTCATAATTCAAAAAATGTTTTTTAAAAATCAAAAATAGGCATTGAATATGTTTGGGTCACTTCATTCTAACACACACACATATATATATATATCTATAACAGAATTTAAATATCATTATTATTTTGGAAGATATGAATTAATGTTTGTCATATTCATTTAACATTTGCATCCTCATACTTTGACAGCTTATAACTCTATGAAAAATTGAGCAAAATATATAAAATATACCATTTTCCGCGATGATTTGATCTAAATAAATCAAATAAATTATAGAAAATGGGGGTTACTATTGAAAAAAAATTAAGTTGATGCCAGTTTCAATATGTAGACGACCCCTAAGCAAAATCTAACTATACCATTATAAACTCGACGTTATTACAAATTGATTGGTACCAGCCGCATGTTTCTATGATAATTTACGGCGAAATTAGGTAGGGAGTGGCCTTTTTTGTTCTGACTATACAAGGGTGTTATTTCAAATCTTTATAGAATAAAAAGCATCAAATTTGATCTGAAAGGTGATTACTATGAAGTATAATGTTTATCCAGTTTTTGTTTAGACTATCCAACAGGGAGTGCTCTTATCTTATACTATAGATTTTTAATTACATTGTCATTTTCTCAGATTCTTTTGAGCAAAAGCGGACAAAATTAAAAATCTATAGAACTCATAATATTGGTAATGACTCATCAGTGCTATAGAAACACATTAGAATGATATAGAAAAAAAGTTTTGTAATGAACAATAGCAAAATAGTTCAGTTGTGGTTGTGAAAGCATAAATAATTATTTATACCGATAATTTTGTTAAATTTCAAGATTATCTTACTAAATAGACAGTCGACGGACAACGCTTTCAAAGAAGTGCATGTTTTCCAATTTCAATTATGGACCACCTCTAGGGGGTGTGTCCCAGACCGTTGCCAATTGCCCTTCTGCGCAGCACTAGTGCGACGTAAAACCCAACCATCCATCCATCCAATTTCAATTATATAAAATGTTACATATCAATTTATAAAGATGCGTATGATTAACAATATAAGAAAATTATTATTAGGAAAGTCAAGTGAAGGATTTCTTACCGGAGGAGACTTTTGTCAAGACTGATATCTCACCGTTTTCTGTTTTAACTGTTTTAGTGAGACTTAAAATATATTAATAAAAAATACATTAACTTCAATGAATAAATTTTATTGAATTAAATTTAAACCTTCTTAGAAGTAATATTTGTCTGTATTTTAACATTATCATTTTATTAAAACACTTTAAAAAGACCCTCACGAAGAGCATTTCACCCATTCCTAAAAGCCACGTGTAGTTCAATTGGCCTTATTCGCTACACCACCTTATTTAATTCGATTCAGTATTGAATTTTTGTATTTTTGAAATACAAACAATACCGATTAACAAAATATAAACTGATAGAAGAAATAAAATAATATAAGTGATAATAATAATAATAATAAAATAAATGTATTTTATGTACTTTTCAGTTTTTATTTGATACTTGTTACAGATACGAAAAACGGTATATCAAAAATATATCTTTAAGCAGCTTAGCTCTAAATTTTTAAATCAAAATTGTGGATAATTACATTGTTTGATGCAATGATATTTTTTATAATAAATTCCTAATAATTACTTGCAGAAATACGTCTTAGATATAAAAGTAGTTTTAAACTGTAATGAATATTATTAATTTACGATAAATCTTGCTATGTAAAGTGATGTATGTTTGTAAATGTAAACCTAATCACTTTATCTTCTGCTATTAAGTCTGTTACGACCGATACCCTATTTTTATTTCCATTACCCGACTACCGTAGGTAATGGAAGTATTGAATTCGGTTCAAAAATTTGATATCAAGTTTTCACCTGATTTACATGTTTTAAAGTTCAAAAATGTAGTTTTTGGCAATTGGTCAGTGTGTGTGTGTGTGTATGTAAGTATTTGGGGAATCTTCTTGCTATCACATCTCCGAAACTAATAAAGATAAAACTACGAAACTTGAGAATTCAGACAGATCTGTACAGATGAAGTTTCCAAATTTTGGTGAAAATTGGAAAACCGGAAGTGGGACCGTAAGTCCATATCTCAAAAACAGCTCAAACGATTTTCTTCAAATTTGCTACATAAACACTCTGTTAGATGTCCTTTCGAATGATATAGCTGGTTAGTTCAGGAAAATTGATAGGCGCCCTGTATAAATAACTCAATTTCAGGTCTCGTAAGTACGTTTTTTTAAAAACGGCAGAACGGATTTTTTTCATACTCGTCAAATTAACCCCCTTTTAAATATCCTTTTGTATGTAATTATTGTTTTCCGGTCAATAATTGAGTATGCCAAGTTTTGGTAAAAGTTGGTATCTCAAAAACGGCTCTAAAGATTTTCTTGACAATAGTTACATAAATCCATTTTAAATATCCTTTTTCGTGATTACGCGGTTATTACAGGAATATTAAGAATCATCCTGCTTAGGTAGGTCAGTTTTCGATCTTGGAAATTGTATTTCAAAAATAACTCTACCAATATTTTTTTTCTTATTTTAAACTCGCTATGTAAACTTTGTGTTATATGTCTTTACACGTGTATCAAGTTTCTCTTACCGGAAAAAATTTTAGGTTTCTACTTCGTTAGGTTAATTTTATGTCTTCTGATCACATTACCTGTAAAAAATGCGTGCAATATGTGTAATAGTGGGTAATGGAAGTCGCTTGGTTGTTTCACACCAGATTTTTTACAACTTAAAATGAAAAATAAACGATTGACAATAAAAATAATAATAATCTGACGTACTATTTTATGAAGAAGGATCTTTTCTTTAATTAAACAAATCTATCAATAATAACATAAAATAAATAAAATGTGACACAAGCTATGTATTCTAATAGGTTTTATTTAATTATTAATATAGTAGCATATAACCATGCACAGTGAATATTAAAGAGGTAATAAAAAATTCTATTAAGTTTTTTCCCTTTTCTTTTTTAATTTAAAACACATAACATAAAAAAAAAATTATATATATATATAACTTAAAGTAACACATGTTTCCTTATTAAATCCTTCTAACTAAAGTTTATAAGTTAGAAAGAAATAGAGAGAAAATATTTTACTTTATGTTACAGAAAGCAGTTATAAACTAGAACCAGGATGTTGTAATTTGACGTAGAAAGAAATATCGTATTACAACATTAAAGTTTTGTAAAGACTAAAAATAAAGTTATTGGTTAATATATTAAAAAAAGATAACGTTTTATACTTCTTTTTTTATTACTTATTGTTTAGTTAGACTTAGTATATATATATATTACTCTTAAAATTAAAAATAATTTCAAGATAAAGTTCTTTTATGAAACTTGCACTGAACCGAAACACACGTTGTTGTCTATGCATAAATTTGATTAAAGCGAATTTGTCTTATTAACAAAATAATTTTTATTTCCATCATCAAACTACTGCAGGTAATGGAAGTGTTGTATTAGGTCAAAAATTTCGATATTGAGTTTTCACCTGATTTACGTGTTTAAGGTCTCATGAGTCCAAAAATGTGGTTTATGGAAATTGTTCCACGCGTATGTGTGTTTTTGGCTGTATGTATTATGGGGAATTTTCCGACTATAATATCTCTAAAACGAAAAGAACGAAGAAACTTCATAATTAAGACAAATCTGGTGTAAGCCCTTATTTTGCCAACTTTTGATAAAAATTAAGTTATATATTTTTTCTGAAATAATAATTAAGAAATATCGAATAAACACCATAAAATGCAAGAACTCGCAACAATTGTTTCGGGTCAAATGAAAACATTACTCGCGATCAAAGCAGGTACGTTACGAGTGCTCCAAACAAAGCGGCAACGCCCGAAGAAGGCACGAGGGTTACAAATAAAGCGGCATAAATACCAGCTCTGTGTATTTTTTTTTTTTTTTTTTTAGTTTTTTTTAACTATATTTTAATATATGTCCTCTGAGCACACTATCTCCAAGGAGTTTATAATGTGTATAGTAGTGTGTTATGAAATTTGTGTGGTTGTTAAACACATTTTCTACAACATAGCGTAACATTACATATTTTATTTATTGTTTTCACTTATATATTGATGGATTTATAATGGATATATTATTGATACTTATCAAAATGATTAGCTCATTACAAAACATTAAAATTTATTTTAAAAACTTTAAAACACATAATTCTATGAATTATTTTGTTACAAGAAACCGCTTCAATATATATGACAATAGCTTAAAAATTTACTTATATTACTGATTTTCAGATTTTTAGAGAATTTAAATTTTATCTACAACTGAGATTAAAATAATATTTTATAAGATTAAATTAGGATTTATTTTTTAACTTAACAATTATTGATAAAAAAAATTTTTTAAAGAGAAAAAGAAAGTTAATAATAATTAGCTTTAAACATACATTATTACACTGAGAAAAAATTCTGTAACTGACATCTAGAATCTAAATTGTGGATCTAGCAAAAATAGTTCCATGTCATCCTTATACATTCTAGTCACCTTTGAAAGCGAGTTCTAAAAACCCCTATTAGAATTCTAGAGAGTTTGTCTATATTATCGAGGTCAAACCTATCTGAAAATATCTCCAAATAAATGCAAATACAAGAGGTGGGTTTCAGCAACTATAATCTTAGTTTATGACCCAATTCTAGATAATCAAGCGAGAATTTCTCACCGTACAAAAGATTCAGAAGATTCAGGATATTCAGAATATTGTTTCACCATCTAGAAATGTGAAGACTAGAAATTCTCGATCATTTCATCTATTTAGTATATTGGCATGTTTTATGCGCATAGCTCGGAAATCTACATTTCTAGTTAATGTATTTAAAAAATGGCGACTTATTCATTCACTATTTTTGCGCAATAAATTTAGACTTGACTAACAATTGATATCCGTTGATATCTATTTAAAAAACTACCAAATAAAAATTGTGTATTTAAATCTCCCCTTCTGAAAACCCTGATTAGATGAACAAAAAAAATGAAAACAGTTTTATCGATTATCTTCGAAAGTGAAAGACACATGAACCTAAAACAACAAAGATATAAAAAAAAAAACATTATGCACGTCATATTTTTCAATGAAAGTTTCGTCCCGAAGGCAAGAAAGGAATCAATAACAAATGAAAGAAAACAGATAACTGGGATCACTTTGTAAAAGGTAATGTTTGAAATACATTGTAGCTATAGCACATGATTACAATGCATTTTTAATTACCTGTATACATTTATATGAGAGTAGCAAGCGTATTCATGGAGATATATAGGTAACTTTCACAACATCGGCATTTTTTTTTTTTTTTTTATACTTTTTTTCTCTTAACCTGCAGGGTTTTCAAAACAAAACAATGCAATTTAACTCTTAGAAAACTTAACACACTATATCACACATAACATAGTGAAATCAGAATATAAAAATAATAAATATCCGAGGTATCATGAGCACTTTTCCCAAATAGAGTTAAGTGGGCAAGCGTTAACAAAATTTCATTTGCATAATGTATTCTCCAAACGTATAGCGTTACTCAAAAAAAAAAAAAATTAAAATGCTAAAATTTAGAAAGATATATGCGATAGAATAAATTAAATTCAGTTGCTTTCAGAAAATAATAATAATAATAATTAAGTATTTTTATCCAGTTTTTACTTTCTCTTACCCATATATATGGTAGAGGAACTATTGTTTTTGGGTCAAATTTTCGAAATTGAGTTTTTGTTATATTTACACGTTTTGAGGTCCGCTAAATCCAAAAAAATTGCTTTCAGCGGTTGGTCTGTGTGTTATCAGCATATCTCAAAACAAATGATAGCAGAAAAACCAAACTTGGTACTCCAAATGTGTACCATATAGGAATGCTATACTAAACTTTTTGTTGAGATTAAGGAAATGTTTCGTGTACAGAGACACCCAAGAGAATTAAAATACGTCTATGGGGAAATTGGAGGTAAGTAGAGTTTAACATCTATAGACTGCATTAAAACAAATGAAACGAATATATATTTTTTCTATGCATAAAAACACGTTTCATGTAGAATTTGGTATGGAAATCAGTCACAATTCGTTTACAGAGCTACACAAAAGAACTAGATTATAGTGTGACAATGCTTGAAAATTGATGCAAGTGCGCATTTCAGGTTGTGCTGTGTGTTATTAATATAGGATTATATTTATGTACACGATCTGGTGTGTGCATGACCTTCAGAAGATATACAGGGCTGCCAATATTTAAGCCATAACATTCTTTTTTTTTGTTAGTGAAAGTGCTTTACTATAATATTTTACCATGTCCAGGAAAGCTGTTCAGGAATTAAAATTAATTCCTCATTGCCATATGATGAATAATGTACTTTTTAAGCTAAATATTCATCGCTTTATTTTTTGTATATTTAGACGGTTTCAGGCTTCATGAATATCGAACTTCAATTTTTAACATTTGATCCTTGTCTGTGTCTCTTAGAGTAAATTAAAAACGAATAATTTTAGTCGATCGAAATGTTGTATTTTGAAGCTAATACGTTTGTTACTAGAAAAGTTTGATCAAGATTGGTAAGTTGCCAGGAATTTTGCGTGTGAAAGTTGTCTGAATAACTATGAATGAACTTTTGAATTTAATAACAGATTTGAATTTTGTATAAATGTTGGTACAATTATGAAACGGGGGGGGAGGGGGGACGGTAGCCCCTCTCACACGGAATTATTTGTCAAATAAAGCTGTTCTGAATGTTAACATACCTTTACATAACAGCACTCGTTATCTTATCCCTTAATCTCTAATCTGTATTTATAGTATAAAATTTTAGGGTAAGAGAAAATCGTGTGAGTGACACACCAGATTATTTATTTTGAATAACGCACATTATATTACCATAGCTACTAACTCTTCTCTTTTTCATGGAAGATATTTTTAATAATTATTTTCAGTTTTTTTATTTGTAGAAAATATATATGATAGATATTTAAAAAAAAAAAAAAGAAGTGATAAATTTGATTCAAAAATCCGAAAGGTTGATTTTTGTGCAATGTATTAACATTAACCAGTTAGAAATGAGGTTGGTTTATATTGCACGGCATTCGACCGCTGGAATATTATCTTTCACTATTTGGTCGATCCGCTTCTATGGAATCGAAATGCACAAATTTGATATATTATGCTGATTACATTTGGTGCATATCACTTAATAGGCAGGATTACTTTGGTCAGTTTGGACTTATTTGGCAGATAGTTCTGAGGTATAAAATTACACAAAACACAATATGCTTGATTATCATTAAAAAATACTATGTTGATGCAATTTCAATTCGGATCACTTAAGAACAATCGCTTAACAACAATCACTGTTATAAAAGATGAGTACAATTTAAAAAATTTTACTATCAAATATAATTTATCAGTTTTTGACAGTATTAAAATAATATAAATTTATTTGCATGGAATAGGTAAATTTAGTCTATTAATTCCAATAAGTTAACAACATATCTTCTGTAATAAAATTTATAAAGATTTCAAAAAGAAATAAATTAGTAAACAAGATAATAATTGCCAAGTTCCCCGAATTCAGAGAAAATCAGAAATTTTCTACGACAATTTCTGCTTTATTTAATCGTAGAAATATACTGTGAGAGATTTTTCTTAAAAAATAGATGTGATAAATCTGATTTAAAAATTGAAAATGTTGATAAGTATGCGAGATGTATAATGCATTTTTTTTATTTACAATTCAAAGTGGTATTATAAATGCGTATGATGCGTGTATTAAATATGTAGCTTTTTAATAAATGAATAGTTAAGAAGGTGGAATTATTTGTATAATGTGTTGTTTGTTTTTCTTACATCATTAATTATTTTTACATTTGAAAGCAATTTGTCTTAATTAATTAAATTTAAAATGAAAGTTTTGAAATTTCAACATACAAGTTTGTGACAACAGTTGTAATTAAATAAATGTGCATTGCCACGTTTAAGTTAAAGCTTTTGAAATATATTCGTGGAATTTCTTGAAACGCTTTCACAATTTGAAGGAAAAGTAAGATATTTGTGATTAAATTATGAAGTTACGAATTTAAACGGATGACATTAAATGGCACTAAAATCTATGTAGATATTGTAATCTTGTAGTGTAAAAATATATTTGTTCATTACGATTATTTTTGGAAGGATGTATATAAAGATAAAACAATTTTTTATTCACATTAAGTTGGCAATGCCAGTTATTTGACAGAATAGCATTCCTGATATATCAATCAATACATTTTTAAGCAGTTTTTTTTTTTAACTTTCTTTTATTCATGTATGGTTGAGAAAGTATAGTTTTTGGGTGGAGTTTCCAAAATCGAGTTTTTCTTTACTTACACATTTTGAGGTCCTTGAATCCGAAAAATCACGTTTTAAGTGATCGGTCTATATACACATGTGTCTGTGTGTGTGGGTCTGCTATGAGCATAACTCCAGAACAAATATTAGCAGGAATTGCAAACACGGTATTTTAAATATGCGTCATTTTGGGGTGCTACTTGAGACTTTTTATTGAAATCGGACAGATGTTTCCCTGACAGGGACACCCAAGATAATTCAAACATACCACCCCAGTGGACGATATTTCTGATAGGGGCAGTTTAAGACCCTTAAACTGAACTAAGACAAATGAAACATACATATATATTTTTTAGATACATAAAAGCATGTTTCGTATAAAATATGACATGAAAATCTTCCACCAGTTTCTTAGAGTAGCACATTAAAGAATTAAGGTACATTAGGGCTATATTTGGAAATTGCTGGAAATACTTTTTCCGTTGTGTATGTATTTTTCACACGATTCTAAATTAAGTACATTATATGGTGTGTATATAATTTATAGACAATATATACAACTATCCAAAATTAAAGAAAACATTTTTTCTTCTGAATGGTAGTACTTTGTAAATTTTTCCAAGTTCAGGAAAACTGCTTTGAAATCATAATTACCTTCTTATACCCATATGGTATGCAACTTATAGTCTAAAAGACAGTATTTAATGCTGATATTTTGTTATAACTATGTATTTTGAGGTCCCCTGAATACGAAAATAAATTTTATAGCGGTTGATCTCTATGTGCGTCTGTTATCAGTATAACTCAAAAACAAATAATTGTAGGGAATTGAAATTTGATATTTTGAAAATCCTGCGACATTACCACTTGAACAAGTTCTTGACCAAGAACAGTGAGTTTCAAGGACTGTTCTACGTGAAAGTTGTCTGAATAATTTAGAATAAATTTTTACATTTTATAACAGCTTGAAATTTTTTATAAATGTAGGTAACATATTCAAACAGGGTTTGAGGGGTGGGCCAGTAGCCCTTCTAATACAGAAATGTATGTCATATACATTTTTCGAAAGTCATTAATTATTATTATTATTATTATTATTATTTTTTTTTTTTTGGGGGGGGGGGGGGACTTTTTTGCTTATAACCTTGTCTGTGATTATAACTATTGAACGGATTTCAATAAAACTTTACATATTTGTAGAAAAACTGAAAAATATGCCTGTTTCTTAAACTATTTAGTATTTTCTTTGGGTTATTTAACCCTTTAATTTTGTAATCTGTATTATAGCATGTTTTAAATGTTTTCCTAAATAGCATGCTATTAAGTGAACATATATAGCATGCTATATAGGTTCCCTTACATGTGTTGTTTAATTGTAAACGTCTTGAAATATTTAATCGTTTTGTAGTGACATTTTATGTAGTGTTAGCCCATTCCAAAGCAACGATTATCTGAATATTGTCTGAACCGGATGGTGATTATTTATGGCATTATTTTATTACACTTCATGCATAGATAAGTAAATATTTCAAAATATATCTTTGTATTATCTTTATTGTTATTATGAATAAAACTTTAGTCAGACAATAAAACTTTAGTCCCCAACAATACATGTAGGGAAAGTCACGTGAATGAAACACACTAGATTATTACATCAGAAAAATTCCTAACGTAAATGTACATAAACCTTTGTTTAAGTGTATGTAAGATATATCTACATAAATCAGTAGAAACTTTTTTTACGAATGGCATACGCTTGCTCAGTCAGAAATGTCAGTTGTCTTACTGGAAGTCTCACTAAAGTTTTATTCATAACAACAATAAAGATAATACAAAGTTATATTTTGAAATATTTACTTAGCTATGCATGAAGTGTAATAAAAAAATGCCATAAGTAATCACCATCGGGTTCGGACAATATTCAGATAGTCGTTGCTTTGGGATGGGCTGACACTACATAAAATGTCACTGACGAAACGATAAAAAATTTCAAGCCTTTTACAATTAAGCAAGTAATTATCACAAAAAAAAAAAAAAAAACTTCATTATTGGTAAATTTTATAAGCAAAGCCTAGTTTTTGCTTATATTTGGAAATAATGTGTTAATGATTTAAGATTCTAGATTTCTAAACATATTTTCTTTCTTTCTTTATTTTTTTTAATTTCTGGATTTTATTACTATTTAAGATTTGTTCCATCTTTTTAGAAATATCCAGTATGATGAATACCATATACGGTAAAATTTATAATTTATTCCGGTGTATTGTTATTACCCGTCCGTTTTTCAATCACTATTTTTAAAGAGAATTTTTCTTTTTATTTCATCGTAGTTACATATTGGAAAAAATTTCTCTAGAAGCAAAGTGATATGATAAAAAAGAGAGTACTAACAGTACTCCGAAATAAATTATAACAGTTACCAGGAATGGAATATCATTTCATAGCATGAACAATAAAAAGAATGATTTATCTCCTAAGATTTGTTCTGATGAACTTATATGTAACTAAAATCCCATAAGATTCCATTGTTTACACACACACACACACACACACACACACACACACACACACACACACATATATATATATAAAACAAAAGATTGTTATATATACCGAGTATCCAATACTCTGTAGACATTTTAAAAATTCACAAAAATTTAAGGAGTTAGTAGAATTGAACGAGATTTTCAATAAAGTTATTCTCATGAATTTTTTTGGTAATGAAAAAAAAAAAAATAATAATAGTTAAAAATTTTGCTTATAGAGGGCACTTTACGTGAGAAATATTCACACATTTCCATGAAAAACTATATTTATTTGCATGCAAATGTTTACAGCCACATAAATCTTACTCTGTATGACCGCCATAACCATAAATTACAGTTTGCAAACGAGTTACAATACCGCTAATTGTAACTTCAGTCGGTGGTTCTTAACTGAGGGATAAACATCTTTACCAATAACGCTTTATCAACCAAGTCAGCATCGCAATTAAAACTTTATACATACGCAAGTAGGAGGTAAAATAAGAAATAAGCTGTGTTAATGGTAAAACTGTGCAATTTATAGAACTCCGATTTGCATATTTCTCGTCACGTTCCTCTATCGACAAAAAAAATTAACTATATATTTTTTTCTTTACAAAAGAAAAAAAAAAAAAAAAACCTTCTTTCACGAGAATAACTTTTTCACAAACCGCGTTCAATTCTACCAATTCTTTTATGAAGTTTTATGAATTTTTAAAATGCCTAGAGACTTCTGGGACACTCACTATATATACAGTCGAACCTCGTTAACGTGAATCTCAAGGGGGATAAAAAATCTGTTCATGTTATCAGATATATTCATACAGTCGAACCTGGTTAACGTGAACAGTGTTAACTTGAATTACTTTTAACATGAACTGTTTCTACGATTCCCGTCAAAATGAAGATTACTTTAGTTATATGAAGATTAGTTACCGATAGCATGAACTACTGATAACATGGACAAATTTTTTATCCCCCCTGAGATTCACGTTACCGAGGTTCGACTGTATATATATATTTATATATGGGCAATTCTACCATACTTTTAACTTTTAGATCAATGAAACTAATTTAAATAAAACTTAAGAGAGTAACAAATGTTTATTAATGTTTCAAAATTGCTAAAAAAAACAAAAACAGCAATGATCATTTATAAAGAGATTTTATTTAACTGACAAAATATGCTGAGCTTTTGTATACAATTTTCCTTACCGTCCCCATGATATTTAAAGTCTGTAACGGTTCATATTATGTAAATCTTGCACTTATTATGCTTAAAATGGTGGTGACTACATGATACTAAAATGTAGTAAAGACAAAATTAACACTATTGTGAAATGACTTTTTCTCCTAACACTGCCATAAATGTCACAATGTAACAATTTTTCCAATTTTGTGTAGATTTATTTAACTTTACAATTATATAGCTATGGAAAGTAAGTCCAAAGTATTATAAGTTTTAAATATATATGCTGGGTATCCAGAAAATGAATTAATTATATTAGCAGACAAATTTAAAACTTATTTGTCTGCTAAAAATTTACTAAAAGTTTTATAGTGGTGGACGGTAAGAAAGAGAAGGGACGTAAGGTCAACATAGGGAACTATTACAAATAACTGAAATTAATTACAAAATTAGAAATAGTTAAATATTTAGATCAAACAGAGTTATAAAAAAAGTTTCATTCTTGAAGGAGTAGTTGAAAGAATTTGTCATAATCCTTAATATTGTTTATACAGACGTATCTGGTTGATATAGGTTGTGAAGGATCCTCAATTTTATACATTATTTCAATCACTGGCAAGCTATGGTGGTCTTTGTCTAGTGGCCAGAAGAACTTGTTGCCAGAGCGATGCATATGCAGGACAGTTATTACATTAGCATAATGTTTTTCTAACGTACAGCAACCCATTCTTCTTTTATAACTTTACCAGGTTTTGCAGTTTTTTGTTCAGTTGAGGTATAGAGACAGCTACTTTGTGATCCATCATCTTTTTGAAAAAATACTGTTCTTCTATGAGAGGCTGGAATTTTGGTAAAGTCCCATGTGCTTGGATTTGATTGCTTCACAAGCAAAACAAGAAAAAGTGAGGGGAACAAGATGAATTGGAGATGTATACCTCCATATAACTTGTCTTAACTTTATTGTATTTGGTATTGGTTTCAAATTTTGTGTAACATGTACATCAATACTTCAATATCTTTATTGAAAATATATTTCGAACAATTTAACCCACCCCCACCACCGCCGAGACACATACTAGGCGAGACGTATTAATCCTGGTCGTTATATTTAACACCCCAGCCCGCCCGTTCCCGCTCTTCGATGTCTTTTTCTAGTTAATTTTGTGCTTTTATTACTTCGGGTGTGAGCCTTTTTTTTTTAACACACTTGACATGGTGAGTTTTTTTTGGTTTACTTCCCATGCTATTTCTATGGGTTTTTTAGCTTTTCCCCTTCTTTTTCTACGGTATCAGGTCGATTTCTCGACATTCAGTTTCCCGACAGGTACAGTTTACCGACAGGTACGGTTTCCCGACAGGTACGGTTTCCCGACAGCTGACTTTCCCGACAGGTACAGTTTCCCGACAGCTCACTTTCCCGACAGGTACGTTTTCCCGACAACTCACTTTCCCGACAACTCACTTTCCCGCCAGCTCACTTTCCCGCCAGCTCACTTTCCCGACAGGTACGTTTTCCCGACAGCTCACTTTCCCGACAGCTCACTTTCCCGACAGCTGACTTTCCCGACAACTCACTTTCCCGACAGGTATGTTTTCCCGACAACTCACTTTTCGGACAACTCACATTCACGGCAGCTCACTTTTCCGTCAGATTCATTTTCCTTAGAGTTTTCTCTCCCGACTGCTTCTTTCTTGACAGCTTACTTTCCTGACAACTCATTTGCCGGAAACTCAGTTTTTCATTATTTTATTTTACCATGTTTTTATTAATTTCGATTCTTGTTTGTATGTTTGTTTGTTTGTCAGGTACAAATCTTGCAATCGATTTTCAACTAACTTTCCGACTAGCTAGATATTTGAAACTTTCAGGACAGCTCAGAACACGGTGACATTACATTTTTTTAATACTTTTAGTCAACTGCTTCAGGTTCCGCTGCTTTCGGCAGCGTTTATATGATTCGACAGAAAATTTATTTAACTAACTTCCCGACTATCTAGACATTTGAAACTTTCAGAATAGTTCAGAATAAGGTTAAAATGCATTTTTTAAATACTTTTAGCCAACTGTTTCGGGTTCCCGCCGCCTTCGGCAGCGTATCAGTACAAAAATTGCAATCGATTTTTCCCTAACTTTCCGTCTAGCTAGACATTTGAAACTTTCTGGATAGCTCAAAACACGGTGACAATACATTTTTTTCATTAATGGATGGGTATAAGTTATATTAAAGAAATTAACGAAATTATAAACGAAAAAATAAAACAGAAATAGAAAGATAAAGAAATAAGTCAAACCTTAATTTAGCCAACAACCTAATACTAAATGAAAATTACTTCAGATTTAATGACAAGTTTTATAAACAAAATAAAGGCGTCCCGATGGGATCACCTCTCTCAGGCATAATAGCAGAAATAAAATTAAGATTATTAGAAAACGAAAATATACTAACAAATTTCAAAGAAATAAAATATTGGTTCAGATATGTAGACGATGTATTTGCAATAATAAACAATAACTATTCCCCCCCAGAAAGTACACTTGAAAAATTAAATAGAATTGACCCAAACATTAAATTCACACTTGAAATAGAAAATAAAAACCTCCTTAACTTCCTAGACGTTACTATAATAAAAACACCAAACCTAAACTTCGAAACTACAATATACCGGAAACAAAATAATAGCAACGAAATCATAAATGCTAAATGTAAAACTCCCTATAGATATAAAATAGCTGCAATACAATACTATATAAATCGTGTAATAAACGTATGTTCTAATGAAAATTTACTAAAACAAGAACTCCAGAAAATCAGCGAAATATCCCAAAACTCAGGTTATAAAAAGAATCTAGTAAACAAACTTTATAAAAATAGACTAAAAAACCTTGATAATATAAATAATGCACAGAAACCAAAACAAAAGTATATCCCCCCAATCCCATATAATAAAGGTACAGCTAATAAAATTTAAACCGAAGCCGCTAAACTAAATATAAACGTACCAATAAAACCAAACAGAAATATTTTCCAAAGAATCAGAAATGACAAAGATAAAATACATTTTTCAGAAACTGCAGGTATCTACAAAATAAACTTTACTAAAGAAGACCAAAAAACCGGTTGTTACATCGGAATGACGAAACGAAAATAAAAACGCGAATAAAAGAGCACGAAAATGATATAAAACATAATCATATAACAACAGCCTTAACTAAAATAAATCAGGAAGAAAATGTAGAAATTGATTTCAAAAATTACAGAAAGTTAGCTAACTATAATAATTATTTTTATGCCGCGAAACGCGAAGCCGTCGAAATTTTAGCGAATAAGGAATCATGCAATACCGACCAAATGGAGATCGACGCAAGGTGGCGCGATATCCTGGAGAGAAGAGAAGAAGAGAGGATACATAACCGCCGAGCAGCGATGGTTCACAGAAGCGTAAATACCTGAAGAAGGATGCGTGGAACAGCTGAAAGCCCTAGTTGAAGGTAATTTTAATGGGTTTTTAGTGTTTTTAAAGTTTTAATATGATTTTACCTTTTTTAAATCGTTTTAAATAATTTGTAACATCTTCAGAAAACTGTAAGTAATATTCTATATAAATTTTTTTGCGTTTGGGGTGTTTGGGTAAAAATTACATATTGTATTATTCCTATTATATGTTTTTTTTTTTTTTTTTTTTTTTTTTCGAGTTAATATGATCAAAAGACAATAAATTGGCATAATGAAGTAGAAACCTATTTTTTTTTTTTTTTTTTTTTTTTTTTTTTTTCGGAATGAGAAATTTAATACACGTGTGAAGATTTGTAAAATATTCTACCATTCACAGAATGGTAGTTATTTTTTAAAACACTTTACAAGATATAAAATTAACCCAGCTAAGCTGGATCACAGTTAATTTTCTTCTAATAACCACATAGTACATGAGAAAATATATCTAAAATTCATTTATGTAATAATCTTAAAAAAAATCATTAGAGCCGTTTTTGAGATACCGACATTTACCAAAACTTAGCATACTCAGTTATTGACCGGAAAACAATAATTACATGTAAAAGAATATTTAAGAGGGAGTTAAAATGACGAGTTTGAAAAAAATCCATACAACCGTTTTTAAAGGAACGCACTTGCGAGACCTGAAATTGAGCTATTTATAGAGAACGCCTATCAATTTACCTGAACTAACAAATTATATCATTCGAAAGGACATTTAATAGAATGTTTACATAGTAACTTTGAAAAGGACCGATTGTGCCGTATTACTATAATTGAGCCGTTTTTGAGATACGGACTTTAAGTCTTATTTCCGGTATCCAGTCACCCCCCTCCGGTCTTCTAATGTTCACCAAACCTTCGAAAATTCATTTGTGCACTAGACCTGTATCAATTATGAAGTATTGTACTTCTATCTTTATTAGTTTAGGAGATATGATACTTAGAAGATTCACACACACTGACCAATTGCTAAAAACTACTAATATAATTCTAATACTATGGAGAATAGTTCTACAGACTTAAATACTTTACTGGTGTGTCACTCACACGACTTTCTCTTACCCTGAAATTTAATACTATAAATACCGGTTGGAAATTACGAGGTAACATAACGAGTACTGTTATGTAAACCTATGTTAAAACAATTCAAATTAGGCTTCGGAAGAGTTTTTGATAATTAGTTCTCTGTGAGGGGAGCTACAGCCAATCCTCAACCCCCCATTTCATTACTGCACTTACATTTATTTTAAATTTAAATCTGTTACTAAAATTAACAGTTCACTTAAAATCATTCAGACAACTTTCACATACAACATTACTTGGTACTTATCAATCTTGATCAAATTTTTCCAGCAACAGACTTATATTAATTTGAAAATACAACTTTTGGACCTCCTGAAATTATTCATTTTTAATTTTCTCTAAAAGACACAGACAATGATCAAACTTTAAAAACTTGACTTTGGTAATCAGAAAACCTCAAAACGTTTAACTACACTTTCAAAGATGAATATTTAGCTTAAAAACAAACATTATTTATCATATGTCTTTGAAGAATTCATTTCCATTCCTGAACAGCTTTCCTGCACATGGTAAAATATTATAGTAAAGCACTTCCGCTTACAATAAAGAAGAATGTTATCGCTAAAATATTTGTAGCCCTGTATATCTTTTGAAGATTATGTATAAACCACATGGTGCACCTAAACACAATTCTATAGTAATAATACACGGCACAACCTAAATTACGCTTCCACCAATTTTCAACTATTGTCGCACTATAATATAGTTCTCTTGTGTAGCCCTGTAAACGAACAGTGAATGATATCCCTACCATATTCTGCATGAGACATGTTTTTACGCCTATAAAATATATATAATTTCATTTGGTTTAGTGCAGCCTATAGACGTTAAACTCTACTTACCTGCAATTTCCCACATAGACGTAATGTATATGAATTCTCTTGGATGTCCCTGTACACGAAGCATTAGCTTCCTCTCAACGAAAAGCTTTGTGTAGCATCCCTATATGATACACACTTAAAATACCAAGTTTGGACTTTCTGCTACTATTAGTTCTTGAGATATGCTGATAACAGACACACATACAGACCAACCACTAAAAACATGATTTTCGGATTCAAGGGACCTCGAAACGGGAAAATATAGCAAAAACTCACGTTCAAAAATTTGATCCTAAAACAAAATACTTTCTCTACCTTATTGGTAAGAGAAAGTAAAACTAATTATAAGATTAAAAAAAAAAAAAAAAAAAAAAAAAAACTTTTTATATTATCACGTTTTTAAATTTTCTGATGAATCATTTATAAAATACGCGGAGATGAAAAATAATATTTAAGCAATAATTATGCAAGAGGACTCAGTTCAGTAAAATAATAATAATAATAGTGAAAAAAAAAGTTGGTTTTAAAAATAAAATATTACTTTTTTTAGAACAACGTATATTAGCATCATGACAAAAGCGACATTAGCACTTATCAATGTGAATAAAATTTTTAAAGTGATAATGATGTCAATTTTTGTGAGATGCATAATTTAACTTTTTATAATCTTTTAACGTTCACTTTGAATTAATGTATTTTTTTATGTCGAAAGAAAATGAACTCTTATTTTATTTATTTATTTATTTATTTTGCAGCAATTACATTATAGCTAATATTTTAATGGCTATTTTATTGCTATTAAGAGCTTATTATTTTCATATTATAATTAAATAAAAGAAAACTATTCGAAAATTCGAAAATCTGTCTTCGACTCCGTTGTCTCCGGGTTTTGAGCTACTGTGAAAGTTCCAAATGTCTAGGTAGTAGGAAAGTTAGTTAAAAATAGATTGCAAGATTTGTACCGAACAAAGAAGAATGGAAGTTAATAAAAACATGGAAATAATAAATCACACATTTAGCACCATTTTTCTGAACAAATAAATAATTAAATAAAAATAAAACACCTTTCAAATTTTTATATTTGACTACGAAAATCTCTTAATTTCATGCATTAAGAAATAAATACTGGTTCAGAAATATGTTACAAAAGTATCCACTTTTGATTAAAATACGGAAACTAATGTTTCTTTTTTTTTCTTTAGAAAAACTCATTTCCATATGTCAGACATATATTAAAGAGTGGAAGTTTTGTTTTAAAAAACAAGAAATTGGAAGAGTAATATTTTTATTTATTTATTTATATTTATTTTTTGCATTTTCAATAAAAAAGTAAAGCATTATTTAAAATTCATTTTAAATAATAATTAAATAGAATTACGTATTCAGCATTATTTTTATTATTTTTTAATCCGTCTTATTTCTTATTAAGAAAAATCTGTAAACAAGCGAAACACCAAGAAATGTCATTGGATAAAGTCAGCTGTTGGGAAAGTGAGCTGTTGGGAAACCGTACCTGTCGGGAAAGTGTGCTGTCGGGAAAACGTACCTGTCAGGAAAGTGAGTAGTCGGGAAAATGAGCTGTCGGGAAAGTGAGCTGTCGGGAAAACGTATCTGTCGGGAAAGTGAGTTATCGGGAATGTAAGTTGTCGGGAAAGTGAGTTGTCGGGAAAACGTATCTGTCGGGAAAGTAAGTTGTCGGGAAAGTGAGTTGTCGGGAAAACGTACCTGTCGGGAAAGTGAGTTGTCGGGAAAGTGAGTTGTCGGGAAAACGTACCTGTCGGGCAATTGAGTTGTCGGGAATGTGAGCTGTCGGAAAAGTGGCGTCGGGAAACTGAGTTGTCGGGAAACCGTACCAGACCCTTTTCTACATACTAAAGTACAAATTGTTTCGAAAAAGTGAAAAAGTAAAGTTAAAGAAATTTCGAATTTGCCAATACTTTGTATAAAGTCTGAGAATTAGTAATGTCTGTGTCATGTGCGACAAGCTGCTTTTGCCTTAAGCTTTTGTTTTAAGTCTGCTTTTGTTTTAAGCTTTCGTCCAACGCCATCAACAGAACTTTTGCCGTGACCTGGTTCAATGAAGTTCCATGTGGCTTCTTTAAATCCTAGTTTTTTAGCAAAACATGTTAGCAAATACAAGTTTCTTTTACTTTTGTACTATGTTATTGGGCCATTGCTTTGGAAATGAAAGCTATTGATATGTGACCATGTCTTTTGTACTATATCTAAAAATTGGCATAAAATATGCCCAAATGGTTTTAGAGTTATGACGGAGACTTTCTGATATTGTTCCAAATTGCATTTTGCATGAGAAAGATTTTCATTTTTCCGGTTGTCTACGTCAGCTTCTTTATCAAAATAATACATTACTCCAGTGTGTATTGTAACTTGTGCTTTTGAAGCTCCAAAGTTAGCAATTTGTATTTCAGCATAGTATTTGCACTCATAATTTTCTAAAAAGTCAATTATTATGATAGCTTCATTGTCTTTTAAAGAAGTCTTCAGTCTTTTTAACGTGCTAAACTGGTACCATACGTTAAATCCATGAATAAGAAACTGGGGTATTTCTGTATTAGCAATCAGATCTTTTATGAAACGTTGCATCTTCTCCTTGACAACAGTTTTTATCTTTATAGCAATCTTCTTACGGTCAAATCTTTCTTCGTCTTTCTTTATCCATTTGTAGTATGTTATAGTATCTTGTTACTGTTCTATGTTGTTTAACTTTAAATTAATGTTCTTCATTTTGCATTGGCTACAGGTTTCATACATGCAGTCTTTATTGTTTTAATCACAACATAGATTGTTTGCTAAATTTAAGGTTTGATTAAAACTGATTATTTTACATAGACATAAGCTATCTAATATAAACTGCGTGTTTTAGCATGTTTTATGCACAAATATGTATCTCGAGCAATAACTTTTGGCTACACACACTAAAATAGTTAAAATTGCAAAACGAAGCATATGAAAGTTAAAGTCCTATGCTTTGAATACAATTTTTTATGCAAGTTTGTCGTCATTGTATCACGAAGACAACGTAACGTCATGCTGCTGAATGCATCAACTCATCACGCCAGGGTCCTTTGGGAACCCACTCAGATCTTGTTCCGAACCTCTTGATGATGCAAGCCCTCCTTCTGTATTTTGTCTTCCTCTGGTGAAGGTAATCGGCTGTCTCGACAGCCGTAGGTACTTCGAAAGCACGTGATAATGATGATGAACGTAACCGATTTTTAGTCTTTCATTCCCCCCCCCCCCTCTTTTTTTTTTTTGTGTGTGTACGTGCGTGTGTGTTTGAGTTTTTATTTCTTTTTTGCCAGGTGCAAGGCAGGAGTTGATATCTTCTCCAAGGAATGCCATTACTGCCCTTCGTTGCATTTTCTGATTTTCTGCATTTCTCTTTTCTTCTGCATTTCTTCATTACTGTCCCCAATGCAAACCTTACCGTCTCTTTCATCAGTAAAATGTAACAAGGACAGTAAGGAAGGAACGGTAAGGAAAGTTATATATTACAGGCTTTCAGTATGTTAGGTCTAACTACAAACACACAGAAAATGAATTTTTCGCAACTTTCACTTAAATTCAAACTTGCAACTTATAAAGTTTCAACTTACCTACTAAAGTTTTATAATAAGCCTTGGGGACGGTAAAACCATCAATAAAGCCACCCAACTGGTGTTACTTTGTTGTTTTAGCTTGCTCTTCACACAACCGCAGTATAGGAAACAAGAAAGAAAAATCATGCAGTACGCATTGATTAGTAACACTTTCCAACTGTATGCAATTGTTGTATCGAATAACTTTTAATATTCTTTGCCTACGTTACCACACAACAGACAGAAGGACTGAAAAACATACAGATAGACTAATTCCTTTTAAAATTACTCTTAGGCATTTTAGAAAGTGTTAAAAAGGCTTAACGCAAAAGAAAATGCAGCCATTAGATTATAATTACAGATTTTAATCTTTCTGAATATTTTACTGTAGCCCTGTAAATCTGAAAGTTAATCATATCATATTCTATACAAAACAATATTTTAGAATATTTATAATGCATGTCAGTGTTTTTAGGATTTTTATAGTAGAAAGTTTTTTAAATATAACTTTAAAAAAATTCTGTCCTAAAGCGTAATACATTGGCTTTTTTTTTATTGTTGTTGTTGTTGTACCTGTAAACAAACTAGTTGTACAGGGCCTATTAATGACATTTTAAATAGGGAACATTCCATAGGGAACTTGAGTGGATCATTTTTTAAAAACTCTCAAAATATTCACGGATGATAGGAGCCGGAGACAATCAGATAGAAAGGTAGACAATCAGACAGAGAGATGCAGAAATTGAAATCATATTCCCACTAAAATTACAAGAAAGTGTTAAAATCTCATGTAAACAAAAGTGCAATTCCAGCAAAATTTTATTAATAGCTCTTAATGTAACTGATTCTTTTTGTGTGGCCCTTTAAATCTAATGTTAACCATACTATCTTATATAGAAGGCAGTCTTTTGTGCATACGAATAATATATTTCAATTGCATTAAGCGTTGTGGAAAATAAAATTATTAAAATTTGGTTTATAAAAATAACTCTCATACAACACAATGCTTTGGAATACTTTCAAGTTCCCCTGTACACAAACCAGTTAGAAATATTCTCTATTTTACATAAGAAACATCCGATAGGGAATTGAATAAAATATTAAAATTTCATTAAAGTTTCTAAACATTAAAGGTATTAAAATATGTTTTACAGAAACTCCTCTCATATAACACAATGCTTTCGAATAATTTTGGGTGTCCCTGTACACAAACCAGAAGAGGTATTCATTCCATTTTCAATAGGGAACATTCGATAGTGAACTTGAATAAAATATATCGGTTTAAAGAAAGTCCATAAACATTTACGGGAATTAGAGCGCAGAAAAACAGACAGATAGACAGACAGACAGACAGAAGAACAGTCAGACAGATACATAAATTTAAATTATATTCACACTAAAAAAATGATAAAAAGTGTCAAAAACGCTTAATGTAAACAAAAGTACAATTCTAGCAATTTTTTATTAATAGCTCTTAACAGAACTGAATACTTTTGTGTCACCCTGTAAATCTAATGATAACCATGCTATATTCAATACAAAGCATTCTTTTGTGCATATAAATAACATATTTCAATTTCCTAAAACTTCGTGGAAAGTAAAGTTATTAAAATTTGATTTATAGAAATATCTCACAAAGAACGCAATGCTTTGGAGTACTTTTGAGTGTCCCTGTACATAAACTAGGGGTGATATGTAATCGATTTTATATAGGAAATATCCAATAGTGAACTTGAATAACATATTTCAATTTCATGAAGATATTGTACAGTAAATGTATGAAAATATGGTTTATAGAAATACCTCTCATATAACAGAATTCTTTGAAATACTTTCGGGTGTCCCTGTACAGAAACCAGTAGAGGTATAGTTTCCATTTTCAATAGGGAACATCCGATAGTGAACTTGAATAACATACAGTTTCAAGAAATTTCATAAATATTTACGGGAGTTAGAGCGCGGACAGACAGACAGACAGACAGACAAACCGAAGCTATTAACACTTTTCAACCTTGTTGGAAAGTTTTAATTAAGAAAAAGTTTAATGGAATAAAAAGAAAGCAGTAAAATATATCTGTACATGTACTATCTCAATAAAATATTAATTACAACAACTTGAAGACAAGAAATTCCACAAATATTTACGGGAGTTAGAGCGCGGACAGACAGACAGACAAACCGAAGTCATTAACACTTTTCAACCTAATTGGGAAGAGTTAAAAATGTTAGAAAGTGTTAAAAACGCTTAATGTAAACGAAAGTACAATTTTAGCAAATATTTATTAATAGCTCTTTATATAACTGAATATTTTAGTGTCACCCTGTACATCTAATGCTAATCATGCTATATTCTATGCAAAGCATTTTCTTTTGTGCTTATAAATAACACATTTCAATTTCATAAATCTTCGTGCAAAGTAAAGTTATTAAAATTAAGTTTATAGAAATATCTCACATAAAACGCGATGCTTTGGAATACTTTTGTGTGCCCCTGTACACAAATCAGTGGTGGTATTTACTCCATTTTGTACCGGAAACATCCAATAGTGAACTTGAATAACTTATGTTAATTTCAAAAAGATTTGTGCACAGTAAGGGTATGAAAATATGGTTTATAGAAATGCCTCTCATAGAACACAATGCTTTGAAATAATTTCGGGGGTCCCTATACACAAACCAGTAAAGGTATGAACTCCATTTTTAACAGGGAACATCCGATAGTGAACTTGTATGACATATTTCAATTTCATTAAGATTTTTGTACAGTAAGGATATGAAAATATGGTTTATAGAAATGCCTCTCATAGAACATAACGCTTCGAAATAATTTTGTGTGTCCCTGTACACAAATCAGTGGTCGTATTTACTCCATTTTATACAGGAAACATCCAATAGTGAACGTGAATAACATATTTCAATTTCATTAAGATATGTGTACAGTAAGGGTATGAAAATATGGTTTATAGAAATGCCTCTCATAGAACACAATGATTTGAAATAATTTCGGGGGTCCCTATACACAAACCAGTAAAGGTATGAACTCCATTTTTAACAGGGAACATCCGATAGTGAACTTGTATAACATATTTCAATTTCATTAAGATTTTTGTACAGTAAGGATATGAAAATATGGTTTATAGAAATGCCTCTCATAGAACACAATGCTTTGAAATATTTTCGGGGGTCCCTGTACAGAAACCAGTGGAGGTATAAACTCCATTTTCAACAGGAAATATTCGATAGTGAACTTGTATAACATATTTCAATTTCATTAAGATTTTTGTACAGTAAGGATATGATAATATGTTTTATAGAAATGCCTCTCATAGAACACAATGCTTTGAAATACTTTTGTGTGTCCCTGTACACAAATCAGTGGTGGTATTTACTCCATTTTATACAGGAAACATCCGATTGTGAACTTGAATAACATATTTCAATTTCATTAAGATTTGTGTACAGTAAGGGTATGAAAATATGGTTTATAAAAATGCCTCTCATAGAACACAATGCTTTGAAATATTTTCGGGTGTCCCTGTACACAAACTGGTAGTGGTATAAACTCCATTTGCAATAGGTAACATCCGATAGTGAACTGGAATAACATATATCAGTTTCAAGAAATTCCATAAATATTTACGGGAATTAGAGCGCGGACAGGCAGACAGACAGACAGACAGACAAACCGAAGTCAAACACTTTTCAACCTTGTTGGAAAGTGTCAAAAATGGCTGCTGCTAATTGAAATGTAGGTATTTTTCAGTCTGTTTTTATCATTGAACAGGCACATTGGCTAAATCTAGTGTCTGTCTTCATCACTTTAGCTTACGGGATGGTACGGATACCAAAATCCAGGGACAAAATTTTGAAAAGAGTAATTTACACTAAAAATGTCCAAAGTCTGAATCTTATTAAGTATTTGTTAAAAAATAATGTAAGCTCAATTAAAAATTTAAATAGATGTAATTTTCTTCAAATAAATTTATCAATTTGAGCTCTAAACTGAAAAATTGATGCTAGGGACAAGGGACAGTAAGGAGTTTTAAGCAATATTTTTTATTACAATTTTTTAATTAATTTATTTAATAAGTATTGTTGTATAATTCTATAATGATCAGATTTACAATTTAAGGGAAAAAAAAATAAAAATAGGAATTATTTCGAAAGCTATGCATCAGGGAGTAAAAGTGAAATTTATGGCAGAATTATCCATATATATATATGAGACCTGCAGGAATATCAGCCAGGGTAATATACCAATTTTGTCCAGGCTGTTGAATTTTCTTCATGTGACATGCGAAAACGTATTGCCCTGCTGTTGCAGTTAGCCAAAGGTAGTATGAACCAGTGGTTGAACTATATATAAAACTAATTAGTTCACATATCCTTGCCCTGTCAAACTACTGATAACATGGATAAGGGAATAATATAGATAGAACTGTATATCTTTCCAAACCATTATGTCTGGTCTTAGTGCAGTACGATGCTCAGCGATATGCTGTTAAATGTGACTTCGCCCTTGAGGCTAACACACTTTCCGTTATACCTTCATACACAAAAGCAAGTTCCATCTGTAATATCATCAAATGCCATTCGTTGGTCCTGTATTGATAGTAACGATACCCCCGCGCGCTGTGTTATAAAATAAAATTTTTATGAAAAATTACAGCATAAATTTCTGAGGTTAAGAATTAAATATTGCGTCCTCGTGGCGAGGACACTGTGAGTTAAAAAGTTAACAAAAGCTTTTTGTAGAAAATCGGATTTACAATCACGTAGTAAACTATTTTTCACACGTTTTTACAGTCGTTCTCTGTGTCCCTGTATACAAACCAGTGATGGTATTTACTCCCTTTTCAACAGGAAACATCCGACAGTGGACTTGAATAACTTATTTCAATTTTATTAAGATTTGTAACAGCATTAAAATATGGTTTATAGAAATTTCTCTCATAGAACACAATGCTTTGGAATACTTTCAGGTGTCCCTGTACACAAAGCAGTAAAGGTACGTTCTCCATTTTCAATGGGGAATATCTGATAGTGAACTTGAATAACATATATCAGTTTAAAAAAATTCTATGAATATTTACAATAGCTAGAGAGCGGACAGATAGTCTTGTTGTACTAAATTAAATTCTGTCTCTGACAGAATTTAAGAATTTATTATTATTATTACATCGTTTTTTCTTTTTCTTTGAAAAAGTAGAAAGTGATATTTCATAAAAAAAAAAAAATATTTTAATGTGTTAGTTTTTATATACTCATAAAGTATTAGCACACTTTAGATTAAGTGTATATATTTTTCTTTACGCGGAGACGGAAGATGTAAAAGAGAAATGTAAAAGAACTATCACAGGCTATTTTTTTTTCTTTCTTTATTTCAAAAAGATAATTTTACATGTCCACGTATACGCATATAAAATGAGCCATAGATTTCTTTTCCCTATATAATTTCATATATCACATATACTCAATCACATTTCTTCTTAATCTTAAAACAGATTAATAAATCTTAACCATGAACAAAAGTGGAAATGCACACGGAATAATGCCTTTTTTCAAATTCCAAATTAAGCCAATTAATTTATCCAAGTTTAAATTAGGAGCTTAATTTAATGAATAAATTAATTACAACCACTATTTAACACATACTCGTAAATTAATAGAATTAAAAGTTTGTGATTACCAGAGTGATGATCTGGGGAATATTTATGAGGAGTATACATTTAATATATGTATATGTATACATGGGCCGCGGTAGCCTGGTTGGTAAGAGCAGCGAGTTCGTGATCGAAAGATTGCGGGTTCGGTCCTCGAGCCGGCCGAAGACTGTCGTGTACGCTAATGGCGACTGGTGCACGTTAAATTCCGTCGTGGTCGCAAAGTCCTCCAAGTTCCCATCAAAAATTATACCTCTGGGGGTACCGGAACATGGGTGAAACTCGCTCTGATCCGGATCAAAATTCGAGTTTGGCTGGTGCTGCCATCTTTCACCAGCTTATGGAACTAGAAGTCGTACTTCCTCCCTATGAGGCGTTCCTAATAACGGAAGACGCAACCCTCTTGCCTTAAAATAAGTCCGGTAGTTCCACTACCGGGGCTCGAAATTTCCGAGTGGCACACAACAACAACAACATATGTATACATAAAAATGAAGCCTTTTGTATAGATCACGTCAGTTATTTATATTTGCTTATTGATGAAGCTTACCTCTATTTTTTTCTTTTTCTTTTTCGTTATTATTATTATAATTTTCTTTTTCATTAGAAAGTGTGCTCTAAATGTGAATACTTTAGATATATATTTATTTTTAATATTGCATTTAAACTAGTATTAAATTATGTCAATTTCTCAGTACATATTTATTTTCAAATCTTAGATTTGAGATAAAGAAAAAAATTATGAAAAACATCTTGAAATTTTTTCGAATAAAATTTTTTTTTATTTTAATGCTTTTTTACTTTTTTGATTCAATACTTTTTTAACAATTCGAATTTAAAAATAAATACAATAAATAAATAAATAAAAAATAAAAAAAAGAAACATGCATTGCAACATTTCCTTTTACAATTTAAACACTAGCAACAACATTTTTTAAAGACCGACATTATATGGAATGGTTTTTGTTATTTTTTATATTCAATTTTGCTGTTTTTTTTTTTTTTCGATTCTGCGTGGGATTTTTCCCTTGTTGATATCTAAAAATATCTACAAATCTTGACTTTATATTATCACAAAAAATAAAAAGCAAGAGAGTAATTTTCTTTCATTCAGTACACGCGCAAGTTATTGTCTGACAGAAATTTATACTTCAGTTTCATATGTCAACGATACTTTTCCTTTTAAGATGTATCTATTTTTCTAGTAAAAGTTAAAGAGAATTTTGAAAGGGAAAAGATTGTATAGATTCTCAGAAAAATTTCAAAGTATTTTTTCATTAAAAATATGCTGCATTGTGAGATAATTGTGTTTGATTTCAAATTATAATTGCTTTTACGGTTATCATATTTCATAAAATTAATCTTGTTTTTCCGTTTGCTTTTCATCGAAATTAAAATTTTGAAACTTTTAATTTAAGATATTTCACGGTATTGTATTGTATTTAAGTAGATGTTTACACTAAAAAAGTAAAAAATGTATTATCTGAATTAACATTTCTAAGACACAAAGCATCTTTTGAAAAGCAAATGTAAAACTAATTGTAAATTTAATTGCATCCCCACAACGATTCTCTTGGCACTTGATGTGGACGATTTTATCGTTTTCCTTCTGATTTAAAAACACTGATAGCATAATTATATCAAAAATAAATAAATAAATATTATAAAAGAATGTAACACAGGGAGTATGTGCTTATAATATGACCGAAGAACATTTTCTTTTCAAACCGGTATATTACTCATGCAATGGATTTCCTACACTGTTGAATACAAAAAATTTCAGAAAATTCATTGAATAAAGATTGCGATTTTCTAAGACAATTTAACATATGTAAGTCTTCTTTCATTATAATGAAATTTATAAATTTCACCGAAATGCACTGCAGTATAACGTACTGCAATGAAAGTAGATGTTATTGTACAGTCGGTAACAAAAGTGTCCGAACACTAACAAAAATTCCTATGTAAAAAAAGTACACTTCATACGATTTTGTTAAATAAATCCTTATCAAATCATGTTCTTAGTCAGTCTAAGAACATGATTCGATAAGGATTTATTTAACAAAACCGTATAAAGTTTACTTTTTTTACATAGGAATTTTTGCTAGTGTTCGGACACTTTTGTTACCGACTGTACATCTTATGTGGTTTATTTAGAACTATACTAAAATAACAACATTTTTGTTATGGAAGAATGAAATTATAAACACAGTTTACAAATTTTAATTTTTTAATTTTCCATCATTTTATAGGTATGGAAAATTTAAATACATTCCTGAAAACTTTCGACTTTGATTGCTGTTACAAGTTTTGACATATGAAGAAGTTGACATACATAAAAACGATGGCGTGTGTGCCTGTAGATTTAGTCAGTTTGTTAGTTAGTTTATTATTCTCTGGAAACATTTTATTAAAAATGAATCACCTGTAAAATTTCGGATCAATTTTAAAGTATCATAGATTATAATGACAAGAATGTTACTGAATTTAAAATTTTAATTTAGATAGAGTTTGGTAAATTAAGACAAAACATTCGCAAATGTTATTTTCATAGTAAACAAGTCAGATTACTTTTAAAATATTAATTACTACGTGAATTAATTTATATCAGCATTTTATTTAAAGAAATTCGTAAGATATTCGAAATTTAAAGTTTTATTTAAAATGGAAGAACAGGGCAAAATTTGGTATAAATGAGGATTGTGAGGTTCATATTAAACGTAAGTAAGTCAGACTAGTTTTAAAATACCAGTTATGATATTGGTATGAACATTAATGAATGGCCACATCTTTGAAAGTTGTCACAACATAGCGGAGTAAGACAGTATTTTGCATAAATTTAGATTATAGGTATTATTGCTTGGAGAATAACATGCAATTGCATGAAAAACCAAATAAACTAGTATGTTGTGGCCACCACAAGACTTTCTTCTATATTTTCCTATACAAATTCACTAAGGGTAAATAATTTATTAAAACTATAATTTTTTAAAATTATCTAACATGATGAACACAAATGATTTTCCTCTTAGAGAAAACTAACACTAAATATCCAAAGAAAGACAGTTTTATTGTCTATAAATAACATCTTAAATAATGCGTTTTTATAAAGGTTATCTCAGATATCAAATTTCGTACAGTTATATACCATAAAAGTTGAGATATGGCCTTCCCGTTATCAAGGAAATTTCCAGTATAACAGCGCCATCTAATGGCCTATAAGTATCCAACTTAAACTTAAATCAGCATAATGTCTCAAAATGACCTTCTTATATATAAAGTTTTGTTTGGTTATACGCAACAGAACCTGAGATATAGCCTCCCTTAAATTGTGGAAATCACTGTATAGCAGCGCCACCTGTTGAGCGGCTGACACCAAAAGTTGATAGGCACTAATATGGTTAAGGTTCATCTACATATAAATTTATATACAATTCTGAACAGTAGATCCGAAGATACAGTTGCTACAAAATTTTTGTCACACAGATAGACGGACCATAGCCTCCTAAACCAGATGTCTTCCGCGTGGCTCGGAAACTTGGCTCGGATTTTTTTTTTTAAAGTGGGATTTGGTATACATAAAAGGCGAATAGAATCGAAGAAACGTCGATTATATATATTATATATCACTTCTTAAAATTATCGGTGACAGTTGAATAAAAAACGCGCAATCTGTACCGGGTGGCGCTGTCTACCGCTTGAACTGTTGCCAAGTTTCCGAGCCACGCGAAAGGCATCTAGTTTAGGAGGCTATGGACAGACAGGCAGGCATTTTCTAAAAGTGGTAAAATTGTGTTCTAGATCTCTCAAAACGTGTAAATCCGTCGAAAATTTTTACGAATCGAACACTTTCTTCTATTGAATATAGAAGAAAGTAAAAACTGATATCAATGAAATTAAATGGCAAACCAAATTAAAATAAATGTTTTGCAGCGTGGCAATAGTAACATTCTTGGTGAAGCATTTTATTCTACTATATTTGCAAGTGATCAGCTGATTTCATAGATCTTAATATCAATATAATGTACAATATAGTAATAATTTATGAGAACAAATATATGATGAAGAATTTAGCAGAGTACACCTATACTAATAAGTTTTTATTCAGTCCTCCTAAGTTTTACTCAGTGGTATTTCTTTTACAAAATTACAGACACAGAGCTGTTAAGAGTTTTCCGAAATAACTGCACGAAAATGAGTCAGAGAAGCATAAAAAATTAAGATATACTAAACTGATTATATATTATTACATTATTATTACTTAATATTAGAAATACCGCTTGTCCTAAAAAAAAAAAAAAAAAAAAGTTTCCACCTAACCTGCGAAATTTTCTATATCTATTTACAGTGCCATTTTATACTTATAATTTAGATTTAAATGCTTGAATTTTATGAAATTATAATTCGTATAAAAGTAATAAATATTCATATTCTACCAGTAGCCAAGAGGTTCTGCTTTCGATGTTTTTATACGAGAGGTTTCGGGTTCGAAGTCAAGTCATACTCCTCGGCTTAACTGTTCGTGATTTTCTCCGAAACCTGCGTGAATATGTGCTAGACCCCTATTCAAGCAGAAAAAAGACATCCACAGAGGACATCTGACCTGGAGTCCTAAATCCGCGTTGACAATCGACTTTTAACCTCTCACCAACACCAACACCAAAACTAATAAAGGTTCAGATAGCATTTTTTGTTTTTTTCTAAATCCTTTACCCCATTTGAGTAACTATTTTTCTTATGATATATATGTTTATACACAGGCGTGCAAAATTAAAACAACCACCGTGTTTTCTCGTTTTCTTCTTTTGCGCATAACGTTTAAACATATAAACATAAAATTTTCCTTGCGTGTTCATAATCAAATCATTAAGGGAATTTTACATAAGTATTTTTTTAAAACTAATATTAATTGAAAGAAATGGAAAAAAAAAAAAAATGAAATGAAAACTAAATGAAAAGGGTGTTGAAGATGCATTAAAGATAGATAAACATACACATGTCTGAATACGTTAAATTAAAACCAAAGTTTTCTTCTTGTATTCGTTTTTCTTTTTTTTTTTGTTGTTGTCCAAAACGGATTTTTTTGAAGAAATATAAGTCTTAGCTTGTAAATTATGAACATCTCCAGAATAATAAAAATGTCAATAAATAATTTTACAAAGAATACCTTATGTATATCGTATGTATATTTTTTAAAACCTTATTCACATACAAAGAAAAGCAGAAAAGAAGAAAGAGAAAAAGGAATATAGAAAGAAAAATCTGGTTTTAATTTAATATTTGGAGTCCTGTGTATCTTCACATATTTTAATGCAGTGTCAACAGCATTTCTCGCTTAGTTCTCTTTGCTATTGCTTAAAATTTTCATTTCTTCCAAAACGTAATTTTGAGAAAAGTTCAATTGTTATCACTTAAAAAATTAGTACTTCAGTTAAAGTTACATAAATTTCCTTAAAGGATTTGATAACAAACATGAGATCAAAATTTTATGTTCATATGTTCATTTGTTTAAAAATTATGCGAAAAAAAAAAGAGAAAACAGGCTGTTGTTTTAATTTTGAATGCCAGTGTATACAGATGAAAATTTACCTACACATCTCATCTTTAATGCTGCACAAATAAAGGTAAAATGTAAGCATTAATTAATGACCTTTGCACTTTTTTCTCATTTCACAAAGTTTCTTCATAATTTAAATAATTTTAAAAAAAGTTTTCTTTTATCTCGACCATTTTGATTATATTTTCTACCAACCATTCATAGTCAAACACCATTTTATATATTTTCTACTATAGTAGGAGAGACTGGGGCTAGTTGGCATGGATTTTGGTTTTGTTTTTTTTCTATTTTTTGTGCAATATTTAGAGACATTACATCGAAAATCTTATCGCTTTGTCTTCAAAATTATGATTTGATGATACAAAAAAATTATTTGATTTGTTTAAACGATCCGGAAAACACATTTCTTAAGAGCTTGTAACTATGCCAACTAACGCCGCACGTGGAGTTTGTTGGCATTACATGATATGGTGTGTTGGTGTTAGGGATTAAGGCCGATTGACAACACTGGGGTCCTAGGCCTGAGGGGGAGTGCCTTCCGTGGAGGTCTTTCTAAGGGATCCTAGCCCGTATTTACGCAAGTTTCGGAGGAAACCACGGAAAACTCCGAACGGCTAGGCCGACGAGCGCGACCGGGGATCGAACCCGGCACCTCACGTCTACCAGCTTTGAGCGCAGAACCGCTCAGCCGCTGGTGGGCACCACATGATATGGATAGAGATACTTCGGCAGAATACAACAAATTTCAAGGAAAAACTTTTATTTTATCAAAATATTTTATTTAATAATATTTGACAAAAACTTTCTGCTTAAATGCGTGAACAAAAATGAATTCATCAAGTGAAATAAATTCTGCTTAGTATTATAGCGACCTACCTATAATTATTCAAATTACTCAATGTTTTAAATCAACCATGAATGTAGGAGTTGTGTGCTGTTTTATTTAATTAGGTGGGTTTAATTTTTGAACAGTTTTACTTTGGTCTTACGAAATCGAATCTTTCGCGACTGGCAATCTCCACCCCCTCCCCTGTTTTGACATGGTGAACATTTGAATCTCATTGCCATCGATTCTGTCAATTTTTCTAAGGTAATGGAGGAATTGGTATATCCCCAAAACAAAGCCATTTATAATGTATTTAGTGCGATTAGAGTGTTTAGAAGGTTCTTGATTTTATAAAAGATTCGTTATTGGTCTTGTTTTAGCATCTTTTTGAGATTCTCCAGGTTCGTAGGAGCTTTTGATTGAAAATTTTCACCGTCGTCAGGGCCCGACTTTGACTACCTGGAGTCCCGGGGCACGTTTTTCTGGGAGGCCCCTTTGCAATGGCATAAGAGGTCTTTAGTTTGCAAAATTTCTGCGTATTACTGTGGGCTCAGGATAACCAGATAACCAGGTGTAACCAGATAATTTTACGGGAAATGACCGTTTTGCTAGCTAAACGGTAGTAGCCCGTAAACTGATGTTTCGAAAGTATAATTTTTTGAATTTTTACGAGAAAAAACAGTTAATCTACGCAAATTGCTCTTATCTTTCACCAAACCATTTTTTTTATGAGAAAATCTCTTCTAATGCTATCATTTCAGAGACACCAAGAGAGAATTCCATTTTCTTCCATTTTAAAACTGACACTATGATTGTTATTTATACTAATTGAATGTGTTTAATTATGCACGCATGACGCATAGAAACATCCATTGGTTTTAATAAGCTATTGTTTTCTTAATTTAATTTAAAAAAATTCCATCTGACTGAAACTGAGTAATTGATATTGATAAAATTGATTTTCTCTGTCTATTAACACGAAAACATAAAAAAAGAAAGCTAAAATGGTTTCTTGATTTGAAGCCAGATTTCTAAAACACAAACTACAACCTAATAATTGTTTTATCCACTAAATGCATTCTTTTAATTTTACTTCTTTTTTTTTTTTTTTCTTAGCATACAGCATTCAAATTGCTCTAAACCCTTTAGTTAAATCTTAGAAAAGGGAAAATTTTAATGTTGTTTCCACAATGCATTTTTTACAATATGCTAAAATAAAGTTTATTTCAATATGAAATGAATATGTAATTAACCATTTGAAGGTAAGTCTTATGATTATTATGTATGATCTTCACTGTTAAAAAACAAAGCTGTTTTATCTGAATACAACCATCAGATATATACATTACATCATATATAGCAGGTGCTGCTCTCGAAGTACACCAGTCCTTTCTTCATTCAATGGATTTGGATTTTGGGAATAAGGCCGATTGACTGCTATAGGTCTTAGGCCAGAGGGGGAGTGCCCTCCGTGGGGGTCTTTCTAAAGGGTCCTAGTCCGTATTTACTCAAGTTTCGAAGAAAACCACGGAAAACCCCGAACGGCTAAGCAGACGAGCGCGACCTGGGATCGAACCCGGCACCTTATGTCTACCAGCTTTGAGCGCAGAACCACTCGGCCGCTGGTGGGCTCCCTTCAATGGAATACAGCTTAAAACTAGTTGGCATAGGTGGACTCTGCTCAGTTCCCCATCATATTTATGTTCTCATAAATTTCTAGTGCGAGACATATTATAATCATGTTAAAAGAAATGAATTTGACCAAAGCTTGATATTATGACAGAATGAAATCCCCGCCTAATAGGCTATCCACCGTTCACTTCGATATATATATCTTATTCTAATCTATTAATTTATTTTATCAGGGTCAATTCCGTTGTTTAGTTTTCATCCTACTATTTCCAATGCAATAATCCTCAAATTCATATTTATATGAAAAATTTACAATTTCGCTATGTTGATAAAATCGTAAATTACGAATGATTTACGAAATTTTCCTATTAGAATATTTTTATTCAATCATGTTCAAACAAATATCATAAATGTAATTTTGAAGTTGTCTAATGTATTTACGATCCTCAAAATGGAAATTTATGCTCAATTTTGCCTTATTCTGACATGTTAAGTAAATCGTAAATTCCAAATAACTTACGATTTTTTTAAATTGGAAAAATCGTAGTCTATGATATTCATGCCAGTATCCTAAACAATATTTCGAAAGTGGTTTGACATCTTTACGATGAAAATATCCCTCAAGATTTACGTTTATGTGAAATTTTGCTCTATTCAGCCATGTTAAGAAATTCGTAAATTTCCAATAACTTACGAAATCTTTATATTGGAAAATTCATAGTCATTAATAATCCTGCCAGTGTCCTAAATAATATTTCAAAAGTAGTCTGACATCTTTACGATGAAAATATCTCTCAAAATTGACGTTTATGTGAAATTTCGCTCTATACTGCCATGTTAAAAAATTCGTAAATTTCCAATAACTTGCGAAATTTCCAAAGTAGCATATTTATAGTTACTGATGTTCATTCCGGCATCAAAACGGATATTTTAAAACTGGTCTGACATTTTTACAGCAAAAAGTTTCCATTAAATGCACGTTTAAGTGAATTTTTGTCCTATTCTCCCATGTTAAGAAAATCGTAAATTTCTAATAACTTACGAAGTTTTTAAATTCGAATGTTGCAAATGAATAGGGTTCTTGCCAGTGTCGAAAGTAATATTTTAAATTTGATCTGACCTCTCTGCGATCATTTGTTCGTGAGATATCGTGTTAACAGACTAACAAACTAACGGACTAACACACTAACGGACTGACACACTGACACACTGACACACTAACAGACACCCTACAGACAGACACCATAGAAATTTTGTCATTTTCGGATTCCTCACACCTGAAAACGTGTAGAAAAGTAAAAAAAACCGAGGTCGAAAATTTTCACGATTACCTAAGTTCCCCATACCTATAGTATGATGGGGAACTAAAAAAAAAAAAAAAAAAAAAAAAAAAAACTCTTCTGCTATTCTAAAAAGTGCAAATACTCCTAACACTTCATAAACACAGTTTGAAATCGGCCTTAAAATGAAAACCTGTTTGGATGAATAAGAATTAGGCTCTAGTTATTTCTTCTTTGCGCCCACTACTGATACCATAAAGATAAAAAACCATGAAAAAAATCGTATTAATTGGAGATACAAATTCTCTGTATTTATATAAAAGATTTATAATTATTATTCAAAGTTTATTCTGCTTCTCGGTTAATTTTCAGAGATCACACATAGTTTTCAAAAGTTTCATTTTGTTTTTGAAAAAGGGGGAGAAATTCTCACCCATTATTTACCTCTAATAAGGACCTTGAAATAAGACTACCTCTTTAGTGCTAGTGTTTACGAATAAAAAAGGCCCACCAAGAGCGGTTCTGCGCTCAAAGCTGGTGGACGTGAGGTGCCGTGCTCGATCACAGGTCGCGCTCGTCGGCCTAGCCGTTCGGAGTCTTCCGTGGTTACCTCCTAAACTTGTGTAAATACGGGCTAGGATCCCTCAGAAAGACCCCTCGGAGGGCACTTCTCCTCTGGCCTAGGACCTACAGAAGTCAATCGACCTTATTCCCAAATACAATCCAGTCCGTTTACAAATAAAAATGATTTCGAAAAATAGTTAGATTTTCTTTCACAAAATTCAGTATCGTAGTTTTTATAGGGGAAAAAAAGCTTTTGTTTTTTCAATATGAGAATTGGCTGACTTCTTAATTTTGTCAAAAATAGCAAATTTAGATTTTAAGATAGTCTTAAAATAAAATAATTTTTATGCATAGTTTGAACGTTAACAATTTAATCACTGTAAAAAATTTCTGTAAAAATAAAGGACATTTTAAACATAAATACAGCATAGGTTGCGGTAAATTTGTATAGCTAGTTCAGTAAAAATAATTGAAGATTTGTTATTTCACATTGGGCTGTAAATCGCTTTAAAAAAATTTCCAGAAGTCTTTTGGTGCGTATGACAAGATTTATTAACTAGTCAGTTCTGATGTTGACTTTATCTGTTTTTGTAAAGAAATGTCTTTGTGATCCCAACGGCGCGGCCGGAAAACGCTGGCCTCTGACACAGGTGATTATGAGTACGAATCCCGGGCTACCCAAGACGGTTTGCTTCGCATGAAAATTTATAAATTAGCTTTTGCGTGTAAAAAAAAAAAAAAAAAAAAAATTATAAGATAAAATTTTTTTTATAAACCATGTTTTTAAATTTTCTGTTGAATCATATAAACGCTACTGAAGGCAGCCGGAACCCCAACAATTGGATAAAAGTATTAAAAAAATTCCTTGCTATCGTCTTTTGAGCTATTATAAAAGTTTCAAATGGCTATCTAGCCGGGAAGTTAGTTAAAAGTTGATTGCAAGCTTTGTACTGGAAAGGCTGCCGAAGGCAGCAGGGTCCCGAAGCAATTGGATAAAAATATTTTTAAAAAGCATTTTCACCGTATTCTGAACTATTCCGAAAGTTTCAAATGTCTAGCTACTCGGGAAGTTAATTAAATAAATTTTCTGTTGAATCATATGAACGCTGCCGAAGGCAGTAGTGACTGTTGCATATTGACAAAAGTATTATTGATAAATATTTCAATTTACTTCATATATATTTTATAAAAATAGTTCAAGGTTTATAAGGTAAGTAAAATGCACTCACCTTGGTTGTGAGTATCCTCTTTTATATCAGCTTTCCTAGATGTTGTATTTTGTAAATGAAAATAAATCCTTTGGAGTTGCAGGAACTATCAGTTGACTGATGCTGTTTAAAATATATAATTTGATATTAATTAATCGATGGTTTTAATTGAATTAAACCAGCCTTCTTTAGCTTGGTTTATGAATAGGAAAAATATATAATTTGTGGGAATGAAAAAAAGAACCCACATGTTTTCCTTTTTAATCACATTTTTATTATAAAAAAGAACATCGAAGAAGGAGAAAAAAAAACGAAAAAATACATCATTACATGTACATAGAAACACAGACGGCCAATCAGAAACAAATGCGTCATAGCGTCGCCCCAATGTAGATGTATATATGCATGAAGAAATAAAAGAGTCAAATGAAATGTTTTTAGAATAATATGAAAATGAAAGTTTTTGTAATTATTGAAAGAATGTCATTTTGAGTTTATTTCTCACCAACACCCCTGCGTAAACTCGATGACATTTAATCACAGTTCAACAAGGACATTCGCAATTTTCGAAAAGAATGTCTCGGCAGAGGCTTCGTGAGCACATCGGCGATCATATTTTCCGTGCTTACATACTCAATCTTTATTGTGCCCTGCTCAACAAGGTCTCGAATCAGATGGTATCTTAGCTCGATGTGTTTAGTTTTCTGTCGAAACTTATCATTTTCGGCCAATTTGATGCAAGAAAGATTGTCTTCATAGAGTGTAATAGGACAATTTTGTTGCATATCAATTTCTTCAAAAAGGTTTATAAGCCATTTTACTTCTTGCGCGGCACTTGCTGCAGAAATATATTCCGCTTCTGCTGATGACATTGATACAGATTTTTGTTTTTTGCTTGTCCAGTATACAGTATTTGCTCCTATGCAGAACAAATTTCCTGTTGTAGACTTACGATCACTGGGATCGTTTGCCCAGTCGGAATCTGCATATACCCTCAAGACAGGCTCTTCAATATTATTATATGTCAATTTAAGATTAATTGTACTTTTTAAATATCTCATTAATTTTTTTACCGCTTCCCAATCTTTTGCTCTTGGGCGCTCATTTCTTCTACTTAAAATATTTACCGCGGCGCTAATATCCGGACGTGACACGGTTGAAATATATAACAATGCGCCTACAGCCTGTCTATATTGTGTATTTTCTGGTAAAAGGTTTTCTTCGTCATTTAATTTTATGTAACCTGTGTCCATAGGAGTGTCTGTAGGTTTTGAATTTTCTAAACCGTATTTGACTATAAGTTCTTGTATTTTGTGTGTTTGATCAAGAGTCATTGTATTTTCATTAGGACGATTAATATTTATCCCAAGATATTGTTTTGCTTCTACTAAGTCTGTTAACGGGTATTCTTGTTTTAGTTTGTTTACAATTTCATTTATTTGTTGATCATTCCCCGCTATTAACAAATCATCGACATACACAAGTACATAAGTAGTTACATCGTTTTGTTTACGTTTATAAAGACACTTGTCGAATTGACTTTGAATAAAGCCTAAGTTAAGTAATGACTCATTCAATTTTAAATTCCATGCTCTCGCGGCCTGCTTTAGCCCGTATATTGCCTTTTTTAATTTACACACCTTATGTTCTTCCCCGGATACCACGTATCCTTCTGGCTGATGCATATAAACATCTTCACTCAATTTACCGTGTAAAAATGCAGTCTTGATATCAATATGTCTAAGACTTAAATTCTTATAAAGACTCATTGCCAAAAAACTTCTCAAAGTTGTGTGAGACGCCACTGGGGCGAAAGTCTCATCGTAGTCTATTCCATATTTCTGTGAAAAGCCCTTCGCAACCAGCCTAGCTTTGTATTTTTCAACACGGCCCTGACTGTTATATTTTGCCTTGAATGCCCATTTGCACCCTACTATTTTCATCCCTGGTGAAACCTCAACTAAATCCCAGGTGTCATTCTGCTTGAGTGAATTTATTTCATCTAATGTAGCATTGATCCAATTTTCCTTTTCTACAGGGTTTTCCATACTTATTATATCATCCCAGCATTTTGGTTCACTTATTCTTTCATTGTGTAATGTGAATGCGAATCTATCTGGTGGTACCCCTTTATTAGATCTTTGTGATCTACGTGGAGTATTTTGTGAATTATCTGACACAACACTATCATTAGTTTCATCTATCTCTGAGTCTATTATTTGCAAATTTGGTGATGGATTTTTATTATCACTTTTCTCATCATTGTTTTGTGATGTTTCATATTTAAGTATCGCTTGTTTTTCATTTTCTACAAATTTTACGGTTCGACTAATAATTATGTTTTTCCCATTTGTGCAAATCCTATATCCTTTACTTCTGTTATCGTACCCTACGAATATACCTTCCTGTGCCGTATTATCTAATTTTCCCCTGTGTACCTTTTGTACGTATGCATAGGCACGACAACCAAATGGTTTTAACATCGATAGGTCAGGTTTTCGACCTGTCCATAATTCATAAGGTGTCAATTCACACGAAGATGTTGGGAGTCTATTTTGCAAGTAAACTGCGGTATTTATTGCCTCCCCCCAGAAGGAATTTGGTAAATTGCCATCCTTTAATAAACAACGTGCCATTTCAACTAAAGTACGATTTTTACGTTCAGCAGTTCCATTTTGAGAAGCTGAATAGGGAACAGTGAATTGGTGGTCTATACCTAATTTTGTTAAGTAATCGTTTAATTCTGTCCCGGTATACTCCCCTCCGTTGTCGGAGCGGATTGCATGCAAAGTTCGTCCGAACTTGTTTGATGTCATCGCGATGTATTCCCTCAATTTTGTGAAAACTTCATCCTTTTTTCTCAGTAGGTATATAACTGTAAATCTACTAAAATCGTCAATGAAGGTTAAAAAATAGTATTTTCCACCGACCGTGGGGGTTGTCATTGGTCCACACAAGTCAGTGTGTACCAACTCTAGTGCTTTAGTTGCCCTAAACTGAGCCTTTTTGGGATAAGGATTGTCCGATAATTTAGTTAATATGCAAGTTTCACATGCATTATCATGTTTGCAGCTGTCTAGTTTTATCCCAACTGCCATGTTGTTGTTTACCAATTGTTTTATATGACTAATGTTTCTATGGCCTAATTTAATGTGCCATTTATCAATGCAATTTGTATTTTCACATATTTTTACCATGTTTATAGTGTGTGTTGTATCATAGTTAACTTTGCATTCGTATAAATTGTTGTTAATGTAACCTTCAATGCATGTTTCTCCTTCATGCATTATTTTGCATGATTTGTTTTCAAATATTGCTACACAACCATTTTCAGTAGCCTCTTTTACAGATATGAGGTTTGTCTCTATCTCTGGTGCATATAAAACATTTTTCAGTATTATAGTATTATGTGTGTTATTGGAATTTATGGTGTTTAATTTCACAGACCCATGACCCAGGGATTCTATCTCCTGTCCATTCGCGATTGTTACGCGTGAATTATTCTGATTAAATTCATGAAATTTACTCCTATCATTGCATACATGCGTTGAACAACCTGAGTCTACATACCAATTGTTAGATTTCTCACCGATAAATAGAGTGAATATTTTATTGTTAGGTTTTTTATTTTCACTCTCAGTAATAAGAGCCCTATCCGCGTTATGTCTGTCTTGAGAGTACATACCAGATTTGAAAGTTGATCTGGCATTGCTGGCTTTTGTTTGTTTCAGAGTCTTTTCTTTATTTTTATTTTTAAGATGCCAGCATTCTTCAATTGTATGCGATTTTTTTTTACAATAACGGCAGAACTTTGAATTTTCTGGTTTCGGTTTAAATTTAACCTTCAACACTGAATTATTTTCAGATTTGTTTTCTTTTCTTTTAGAAAATTCATCAATCAATTTCGAGCGTATAAACTCTGGTACAAGATCCTTTTCATCACGCGATTCTAAAGCGGTGATTAATACATCATAACTTGGAGGTAAGGAACAGAGCATTAGGGCTGAAAGGTGCCTGTCATTTATTTCTTCTCCGAGTGATACTAACTTATCTCGCAATTGATAAATGTTCGTTAAGTGGTCTATCATATCGCCACCCTCAGTTAATTTCGTAGAGTAAAGCTTTCTAAGCAAAAATAGTTTACTGCTGAGGGTTGAACGCTCATGTACAGCTTTTAAGGCGTTCCAGCATTCTTTAGCGGTCTCAAGATTTTTGACATGGATTATTTGATTATCCTCTATTAAGAGGTTTATAATGGCGCGTGCTTTCCTATTTTTGTTATTCCATGTGTCCGTAATGGGATTCGGAGCATCGTTAAGAACCACGGAATATAAATCTTCCTTTTGGAGAAACATTTCCAATTTAAATTTCCAAACATCGTAGTTTTGTGCGTTAAGTTTTTCAATTATAGTGTCCTTGAGGATACTCATTTTAATATTTCAATTTTGTTTTCTTTCTAGTTTATAATAAATGAGATTCTATATTTAATCATTCATATGTTTATTTTAAACATTCTTAAATATATATTTTCACTTCTTTCGTTTTTAATGTTTATACAGATTTCTATACTTTCGTTTTCAAGAAACAAAAAGAAAACATATTTATTTATTTTCGCTTACATTTTTTTATCATTATTATTATTTTAAATGTAGCAAAATAATATTATTTTAAATGTAGCAAATGTTTCTTCAAATATGCAAAGAAAGGAACTTTTGTCAAGAATAAATTTAAAAATTCAATTTAGCGCATCAGTTGACATAATCTGTTGCATATTGACAAAAGTATTATTGATAAATATTTCAATTTACTTCATATATATTTTATAAAAATAGTTCAAGGTTTATAAGGTAAGTAAAATGCACTCACCTTGGTTGTGAGTATCCTCTTTTATATCAGCTTTCCTAGATGTTGTATTTTGTAAATGAAAATAAATCCATTGGAGTTGCAGGAACTATCAGTTGACTGATGCTGTTTAAAATATATAATTTGATATTAATTAATCGATGGTTTTAATTGAATTAAACCAGCCTTCTTTAGCTTGGTTTATGAATAGGAAAAATATATAATTTGTGGGAATGAAAAAAAGAACCCACATGTTTTCCTTTTTAATCACATTTTTATTATAAAAAAGAACATCGAAGAAGGAGAAAAAAAAAAACGAAAAAATACATCATTACATGTACATAGAAACACAGACGGCCAATCAGAAACAAATGCGTCATAGCGTCGCCCCAATGTAGATGTATATATGCACGAAGAAATAAAAGAGTCAAATGAAATGTTTTTAGAATAATATGAAAATGAAAGTTTTTGTAATTATTGAAAGAATGTCATTTTGAGTTTATTTCTCACCAACAGTGACCTGAAACAGTTGACTAAAAGTATTAAAAAAAATGTATTGCCACCGTGTTCTTAGCTATCCTGAAAGTTTCAAATATCTAGCTAGTCGGGAAGTTAGTGAAAAATCGATTGCAAGCTTTGTACTGGTAACGCTGCCGAAGAAAGCAGGAAACCGAAACAGTTGGTTAAAAATATTAAAAAAATGCATTTTCACCGTGTTCTGAACTATTCTGAAAGTTTCAAATGTCTAGCTAGTCGGGAAGTTAGTTAAATAAATGTTCTGTCGAATTATATAAGCGCTGTCGAAGGCAGCGGGACCTGATATAGTTGACTAAAATTATTAGAAAAATGTATTGTCAACGTGTTGTGAGCTGTCCTGAAAGTTTCAAATGTCTAGCTAGTCGGAAAGTTAGTGAAAAATCGATTGCAAGCTTTGTACTGATAACGCTGACGAAGACAGCAGGAACCCGAAACAGTTGGCTAAAGGTATTAAGAAAATGCATTTTCACCGTGTTCTGAACTATTCTGAAAGTTTCAAATGTCTAGCTAGTCGGGAAGTTAGTTAAATAAATTTTCTGTCGAATAATATAAGCGCTGCCGAAGGCAGTGGGACCTTAAATAGTTGACTAAAATTATTAGAAAAATGTATTGTCACCGTGTTATGAGCTGTCCTGAAAGTTTCAAATGTCCAGATAGTCGAAAAGTTAGTGAAAAATCGATTGCAAGCTTAGTACTGATAACGCTGCCGAAGGCAGCAGGAACCCGAAACAGTTGGCTAAAGGTATTAAAAAAATGCTTTTTCACCGTGTTCTGAACTATTCTTAAAATTTCAAATGTCTAGCTAGTCGGGAAGTTAGTTAAATAAATGTTCTGTCGAATTATATAAGCGCTGCCGAAGGCAGCGGGACCTGAAATAGTTGACTAAAATTATTAGAAAAATGTATTGTCACCGTGTTGTGAGCTGTCCTGAAAGTTTCAAATGTCTAGCTAGTCGGAAAGTTAGTGAAAAATCGATTGCAAGCTTTGTACTGATAACGCTGCCGAAGGCAGCAGGAACCCGAAACAGTTGGCTAAAGGTATTAAGAAAATACATTTTCATCGTGTTCTGAACTATTCTGAAAGTTTCAAATGTCTAGCTAGTCGGGAAGTTAGTTAAATAAATTTTCTGTCGAATCATATAAGCGCTGCCGAAGGCAGCGGGACTTGAAATAGTTGACTAAAATTATTAGAAAAATGTATTGTCACCGTGTTTTGAGCTGTCCTGAAAATTTCAAGTATCTAGCTAGTCGGGAAGTCAGTTAAATATCGATTGCAAGATTTGTCCCTGACAAACATACAAACCCACAAACCCACAAACAAGAATCGAAATTAAAAAAAAAAAAAAAAAAAAAAAAATGGTAAAATAAGTGTTTTAGTGTTGTGGATTTCTCTGTGTACGCATGTGTAATAATTGCAAGAAACTTTTTTAAAGCATTCGAGAAACTCAAACTTTAACTTTTAATTTTACGGTCAATGCTACTTTTTTTGCAGTTTGGTTGTATGTTTCATCACAACGTAAAAATTACTGGCGATACATCATTCATCGTCTAAATGTATATTTACGGGCTTTGACTGGAATCTCTGCTGCCGGACGTTGCCCGTAATTTTACTGCAGCATTTTTTACAGTGTAGCCAGGGTCTGACTGTCGTCTTTTCAGAAGGTTAATGGTAAAACTCCTCATCCTGAAGTGTTTCTTTAGCCTTAGAACTATTCTTAAGGAAAGTCAAGTCATGCCTTAGCTATGTTATAGCTATGCCAACTTGTCCCACAGGGATACCTAATATACGATGGATACTATAGAATCTTGAACATTAGAAACAAAAGATTATACTATATGCATGCAACCACAATTAATTACTTTTTCGAAAACCACCATAAGCAACGCCACAATTTGATCTACAGATTAACTAGACCAAGAAATGTACGATGAAAAATTTACTCTCTAGTCAGAAAAATGATGAAACATAGAATTGTGACTTTGTGATGCTTCCAAGCAGACTGAATTTACGATGGATGGCGGACCAATTCTCACTAGTACATTCATCGCTCTACCTCCCCTGTGGTAGAAAATCAAAGCTGAGAGCCAACTAATTCGTTATACCCTGGCCTCCACCACTGTTCAAAATATTCCTATGTTTCATTATAAAAAGGGTGTGTGTTTAGTAGTAAGTACAAGGGTTCTCCCAAAGGGAAATTTGGATACGAGAAATTTTATATAGAAGTTTCTTTTTTAAAAAGGTGTTAACCATTAGTCAGGTCTAAAATGGTTAAAAAAAAATGTGATCTAAGGTGAAAAAAAGAAAAAAAAAAAAAATTGAATTTCCCTTTGAGAGAACCCTAGTAAGTACGATAAAAATTGCAAATTTCGGTTCACTCAATATCTAAGATTATTAGTTGCTGCTAAATCGGAGCGATTTTTCTGGTGACTTTTGTAGAACATTATTTTTCAGAGTTGTAATGCGTTAATTTAAATTTCTGAAAGGTTCTTCATTGTGAAAGAGAGAAGAGGTACTAAATCCTGTTTTAAAAGTTGAAAAATGTCAAAATCAATAAAATTAGCCGAATAACTGAGTTGGCATCAAGATAGGAATGGAATTTATAGTTTTGATTTTAAGAATTTTAACCCCTTTTTCACGGGGAAAGAAAACATTTTTCACTGAGAATGCTGTGAGATAATTTAAATGCACCATGACAATAAACAGGTGTTTATAATCTTTTTGTACAATTCGCATAACAAGTGGTGCTGTTATTATGCAATATTTGCCATTTATGAGAAGGTTGTATCTCAGCTTCTATTGTGTATAATTACAATAAAAAAATTGATATGTAAGAAGACCATTGTAAAACCCTATGGTGATTAAATTTGCGTGCATATTGTTTGACAAGTGATCCTGGTATTCTACAACTTACCTTTAAGTAAGGAAGTCTCATTCTCTCAACTTCTATGACGTATAAATGCGTCAAATTTGATATGTCTGACAAATGTGATGAAAAAGAATGTGGGTATAATTTGGGTAAATATAAGCGATAAGGCGGCGTTTTTGTTACTCACTTTCTGTGATTTTCCATATGCCTACATTTATGCACCTCTTGATTAAATTTACATCAAGCTGAATATGTAAAATCTTTATTGCTAGACGATAGGTTTAAACATTTGTTTATGTTAAACAGTAGATGGCCCTGTTCTTTTCCAACCTAAAGAATGTTATAGAAATTTTTTTATGATAGCCACAACATACTAATTCTTTCTCTATTTTCATAATAAAATAAAATTTAAATTAGATCTCTAAAAAATAAGTTTTCCGTATACGTTGTGAATGTTCAGCTGGAATGCTAAAGGCCGTAAGTATATATAACATCTGTCTGAGCTTTCTTTCCTACGAACCAAACTAAAATCAAAAAGCATAAAGGCAAAATTCTACTTTGAAGAAACATTTTTTTTTTCTTAATATTATTATTGATAAAAAAAATCTCAGAAAATTATGAACAAAGATGTAAAGATTAACTTAGAAATCAAATGTAGAAAAATGATGCAATGATATTAACTTAACAATACATATCAAAATACTTTTGATAACAATAAAAGAAAGCTTTAGTTTTGCTTTTGCAATACATATTTAATATATTGAGTCGACGAATAACTTACAAAATAATGTTTAATACATAACACTATGCTAAAAACTTACAATAAAACACAAATGACGGAGCGACAAATTTTAAGAGTATTTTAGACATGAAATTGTGTATACGTTATTTCACTAGCGACATGTTAATTAAATCAAAGAGTCCAAATGTAAATTACATAATAAGTGAAACTTCCCCCTAATATAGGGTCATATTTATGGCTGTTTAACACGAAAGAGTTAATATGTTATATGTTTAGAAAGAGGTCAAGATTTTCTCAATTTCAGACGAGAGAACATGAACACAATATTTTAGTAATTTATGCTTATACTGTGCTGTACATGCTTATGAAATTGAAGAATAATTACATTAAATAAGAATATAAAATATAAAATCATTAAGGTAAGTAGCAAAGTAACTTATAAAAAAATCGATGATAAAAATGATTTATTTATTTATTTATTTTTTTAATGGAAAATATTCTGTAGATATTTTAAAAATTCATAAAAAATGAAGAAATTGGTGGAATGGAATTTGCGAAAAAGTTATTCTCGTGAAGGGGAATTTTTTTTTTTTTTTTTTTTTTTTTTTTTTAAATATTTCGTCGATAGAGGGCGCTGCACGGATGTTTAACGAGAAATATGCAAATCAGAGCTCTATAAACTGAACGGTTTTACACTTAACACAGCTTATTTCTTATTTTGCCTCCCACTTGCGCATATATGAAGTTTTAATTGGCATGCTGACTTGGTGGATAAAGTGTTATTGATGCAGATGCCTCAGGCAAGAACCGTTGACTGAAGCTGCAGTTAGAAATGTTGTAACATGTTTACAAACTGTAATTTGTGGTGATGGTAGACACATAGAATAGGATTTATATGCCTGCAAATATTTGCATGCAAATAAATATGGTTTTTCACTGAACTATGCGATTTGCTACAGCGCCCTCCATCGACGAAAATGTTTACTATTATTTTATTTTATTTATTTATTTATTTATTTATTTTTTTTTTTTTTTACAGAAGAAAAAAAACCTTCGCAAGAATATTTTTTTTCGCAAATCACGTTCAATCCTACCAATTCTTTCAATTTTTATAAATTAAAAAAAATATCTACAGACTTATGGGACACTCAGTATGTGAATGTAGTGTCTTTTAATTAACGCAACAATAAAATAAAATAATAGTAATAATAATAAAGAGATAGAATATTAAAAAAAAATATTTATGTTAAAATTTTAATAACATCTGAAATTATAAGAATGCAGAATACTTATTTTAAGTAAGTCATAAGAAGAAAGTACCACCCACTTGCGTTTCTATTGGTCAGCTGTGACACCAGTAATACCTTCTATACTTTTGCTACAGACATCCATATAAGTACACACTCGCGCAGCATTATATATATACATATGTATAAGTATAAATACATCTGAAATATAATTAACAACCCATTAATATTAGAACTCTATTTCTCAAATTTAAATTATTCTGCCTCTCGCCAATCCGCTGTATCACATCCTAATTAATTCTTTATAAAATCATTTTCTAACTATTCCAATAATTCCAATGTCATTAATTTGTTTCCAATTCTTAAACCCATTTTATTTTATGTTCTGAGGAAAAACAACAACAACAACAATAAAAAAAAAGCCATTATTCTTTTACCTTATCCAATTTCAACGTAATTTTCGAGAAAAATCTACAGACTTCTTTTTTACCGGATCGTATGAGCATCTAAGCTAATTAGGGCAGTTCAGGTCATGTGACTCGGCTCGCTGCGCGTTCAAAAGATAATCTTCATCTTTATTAGTTCAAAATTATCTTGGAGCCAAAAAAGATGCCATAAGATTATTGTTGTACACTTCGAAAGGTTCTTCTCTCAAATGCAATGTAACTTTTTATTACAATTAATAAAACCATGAAGCCTCTGAACTGAATTTATTCAATTATTGATGTCTGTTTGTTTTATTACAGCACACACACACATATGTATATTCAAACATATCGCAGGAAGGAATGAAAAATCCAATATTTAATTACAATGAAAAATTCAATGTTAAATAGCCATGAAAAAGAAAAAAAAAAAAAATTGCAAGTCTTTATGAAAGTAGCAGAAAAAACTAGTATGTTGTGGCCACCACATGACTTTCTTCTATCTTTTCCTATACAAATTCACTCAGCAACAATAATTAAAAAAAAAAAAGTGGGACTTGACAAAATTTTGGGTAAAATATGAAAATTATTCTAAGTTTGTCAAAACACGGAAACCGTGGGACTTTGACAAAATTAGGGGAAAAAAGCAAAAATTAGTTTAAGTTTGTCAGAGCACGGAAACCGTGGGAGTTTGATAGAATTAAGGGGAGAGGAAAAAAAAAAAAAAAAGTGGGACTTAAACAAATTTTCACATTTTACCCAAAATTTTGTCAAAGTCCCACTTTTTTTTTTTTTTTTTTTTTCCTCTCCCCTTAATTCTATAAAACTCCCACGGTTTCCGTGTTCTGACAAACTTAAACAAATTTTTGCATTTTCCCCCCAATTTTGTCAAAGTCCCACGGTTTCCGTGTTTTGACAAATTTAGAATAATTTTCACATTTTACCCAAAAGTTTGTCAAAGTTTGTCAAAACACGGAAACCGTAGGACTTTGACAAAATTAGGGGAAAAATGCAAAAATATGTTAAAGTTTGTCAAGACACGGAAACCGTAGGACTTTGACAAAATTAGGGGAAAAAAGCAAAAATTAGTTTAAGTTTGTCAGAACACGGAAACCGTGGGAGTTTGATAAAATTAAGGGGAGAAGAAAAAAAAAAAAAAAAAAAAAAGATTTTTTTTCTAAGTTTTTTTTTTCGTAAAAAGTAAAAAAATCGATAACTTTGTTTTAAATTATCACAGATTTATAGTTCAACCATTCGTTTTAAAGGTACTGACGAGACCTTTCGAAAGATACCCATCTTAAAAATTTTTGCCTTTATCACCCTGTTGAAAATTTAGAAAAAGCGGGATGGCAACGCAACCTGTAAGACGATTTTTACCAAAAGTTGATAGGCACTAATTTATGTCAAGGTGCAACTACACACCAATTTGTATGAAATTCTGTGCAGTAGTTCCAGAGATACAGTTGCCACAAAATTTTGTCACACACACACACACACACACACACACAGACAGACAGACAGACATTTTCTAAAAATGGTAAAATCGTGTTCTACACCTCTCAAAACGTGTAAATCCATCAAAAACCCGAAATCGAAAATTTTTACGAATCCAATACTTTCTTCTATTGAAGATAGAAGAAAGTAACCAAATCCATAAAATTAAGGTATGTGCCTACCCTAAATCGTCTGAAAGTTTTTTAAATTTTTTTTATTTGTTCATTTTATAGGCCACACATTTAGGATCCCAAAAATACTTCATTTTTGTTTTGTCTGCAAAATCTAACCTCTTTGTATTTATTTATTGATTTTACTGACAGTTTTTTGGAGGATTTTTCTTCTTTTAATTTTGAGCTTTTGTATCAAGTATGGAATATTTCAATAAATTTTATGAGTACAGCAAATCGTTTACAGAATACAGGTAAGTATGTTATTTCTATACTGTGTAAAGATTATTGAAATATATTCATTAGAATCTGTTATAGGAGATGTGGAGTAAATGAAAATTTTCACTAATTTTTTTCTAAATATTGCCTATATTTTAAAAGTTAATGAACATTTCTGTAAAATTTCATTTAGATCCATAGTTTTGTATCCCATCTTAATTAAATACATGTGTGTTTAATTAAAAATTTATGTATTTTTAAAAAAGTGCTTCGTATGTAGGCACATACCTTAAGGGCATGCAATAATCAATATTTCACCAGGGGCATTAATTGAATTATTGTATAAAAATATAGGTACATTTCGGTTTATTTGTAAGCATGAAGCTTAAAAATAACATCTATTGAAACAAATGAAATCAACTGAACAAGAGATGGGGAAAAAAAAAATCCGTAAATTATATTGACTTATATGACAAGCGAATTAAATGAAGTGAAGAAAAATAAAACTAGTGTATTGTGGCTACCACAAAACTTTCTTCTATATTTTGTTATACAACTTCATGTAGTACATATTATTTATTAAAATTATTATTTATGAAAACTATATTTCACGATAAATTCAGAGGATTTTCACCATAGAGAAGTATAATATTAAAAGTGGAAAGAAAACTAATTTTATATTCTATACATAAGATATCTCAGAAAATACTTTTATGTGCTTATTTATTTTGTAAAAAAATAAAAATATCGGTAACTTCGTTTCAAATTATCACACGTATAGTTCAAGCAATCTTTTAAAGATATTGATGAGTTCTTTTGATAGATACATATATTGAAAATTTTCATCTCCCAGAAGAGAATGTATTTCCCCATCCATATATAAAGTGTTTTTTCTGGCTAACTACTACTATTACAAATATATTTTTCAAATTTCCCACTTAAAAGTTAAAAATTATTCTCATTGTCTAAGTTTATACGAAATTTTACCATATACTGTCATAATAAAAATTACGGAAAAAAAAAAAAAAAAAAAAAAAAAAAAAAAGAGTGATAGCACTATCTGTTGAGCAATTTATCCCCAAATGTAATTAGCACCAGTTTAGTTCAAAGTGCAACTAAATATTATTCTTGCTTGAATTTGTTCTTTGGTTCGGGAGATAAAACGTCCACAAAATTTATGATACTCACAGAGAGACAAGCATTTTCTAAAAATGGCCAAATCGTGTTCGTGTGTACCCATCGAAAATCGTAGGTCGAAAATTTTCACAAATACAATATTTTCTTATTATAGAAGAAAGTATAAATTAAATTCTCATATATATTTATGTATAAGTAACTATAGGTTTACTCCAACAAATGTAAAATGCGTAACACAATTAGAAAACATGTTTATAGCAATTAAATTAGTTAGAAGTCGATGCATCAGAACTATTTTGTATATATATCTATATTTTAAAATATAGATATATATACAAAATATCTATATTTTTAGCTTTACATATATTTATATTTTAAAATTGTATTTTATTTTATTAAAATGCAATTCATTTAAAAGTGCAAAACGCTATTGAAAACTCCCTTCCAGTCATTATTGCTTATAGACCATAATGCATTTCATGTATTTTATGTGGCTCAGTAAAGGAAGGATATATGCTGTGTTTATAATTTTCTACATGAAAATTTTTTGAATACAGCTTTGTAATGCATTATATTTTATTAATGTTTCTTTTGGTGAAACTTCCTTTCGAAATGTACATTCACGGACAAAAGTAGAAGCATAATTTCTAATTTTTTTTTTTTTTTTGATTGAATATCTAAAGAAATGCTTCACAGATTCTCTTGATATTTTAGGAGTAAAAAAAAAAAAAAAAAAAAAAAAAAAAAATTAGAGTTTATGCTACATATATTCCCGCAAAAGTTTTGTCCAGTAGGCAAAAAGAGAATTAGTTACAAATTAACACAAATATATAATGCTTGGTTTACTTTAATTTTAATTAATTTTTTTTTTCTTTTACAACGTCGAAAATTTTTCGTAAGTATTTTGTTTATACCATGCGGGGTTTTAAAATCAAATCAACATTTGACACGCTACATTCGACACGAAATGTAATCAGAATATAAAAATATCAAATATCTGATGAAATACACTGAGAAAAAGAAATATACTGCCTTCATCTAGTATAAGTAGTCCTTTCTGAATCCTTAAATTAGCAATATAGATTTCCAAGTAATGCATATAAGTTAAACAAATAAATTGAATAGACGAAATGATCAAGAATTTCTAGTCTATACTTTTATAGATGGTCAAATAGTATTATGAATATTATGAATCCTTTGTACTGCAAGAAATTCTCATTTAATTTCCTAGAATTGGGTCATAAACCAAAATGATAATTACCAAAATTCGTCTCTTGTATTCGCATTTATTTGCAGAGATTTTTAAATAGGTTTGACCACGGTAATATAGGCAAACGCTCTAGAATTTTAACAGGTGTTTTCTAGAACTTGCTAACAAAGGGAACTAGAATTTATAAGTTACATGGAACTAGTTTTACTGGAGCCACAATTTATTTTCTAGATGACAGTCACAGATATTTTTTGGAGTATATTACCATTTTTACTATATAATTTTTAATTGCGCATACGCAAGCACTATCGAAATTTTTATTGCACAATTTACTAGGCAAATGTATAAAAAAACTTAAAAAAAAAAAAAAAAAAAAAATCCTCCCGCAAATATCGTCAAAATTCAGAAAGATTTCTTCAAAAAAAAAAAAAAAAAAAAAAAAAAAAGTTAAATTTCAAGAACTTTCAGAAAGATGAAAAACGCTATGGGGTTTTTACATTTTTAATCAATGTAAAATCATAGGGTTTTTACATTTTGAATCACTGTAAAATCATAGACGTTTTGGAAAACACACTCCGCATTTCTTCAAAAAAATGGGGAAGATATTTGAAAACCATTATTTTTACTGCAGCATATTGTTTATATAATCTTTAGTATCTTATATACAGTTAATAATATTGACTATAGTATTGATTATACGTTTTACACTGATATTAAAATTATTTTGCATTTAATTTTGTCTTTCATTTTCAAGTAGAAAATTTCTATTTAATTTAGTTTTGTAGGTTTATTAATTTGAATATTAATATTTTGTAGTTATCTTTATAATAGTCTACAGATTAATTTAACAATATATATATTAAAATAACGGTTTTCAAATATTTTCCTCATTTTTTGAGAAAATGGTAAGTGCGTCTTCATTTATGTCCATGACTGTTTATCGATTAAAAATGAAAATATGAATAAAATCTCCTCGCATTTTGCATCTTTTTTGAAAGTACTTGAAAATCAACTCTTTGATCGACGCTGTCTTTCTGAGATTTAACTATGTTGTCTTTGAGAATTTTTTAGAGTACGTCTGAATACTTAACTAGTAAATTTTGCTGCAATTGAACTGCGCAGTTAAAAATTACTCGGTAAAAATAATTTCATCATAATTTCCTATTGGCTAATTCCCTTAATTCCGCTCAGTTTTATTTGTTTATAATCAGTTGTTAGAATCCGATTCTTTTTTAATATACAAGAGCATTTTTTTTTTTTTTTTTTTTTTTAACGCTCTGATATGGTACGATCATATGCTATCGAAACAGACATCTGCAATTTCCTTTTTCCTTTTTCATTTCTGCACGTTGAAGAATTTTCCTGTAATCATATAAACTTCATTTTGTTAGGGAATTCTAAAGATGTTAAACTGTAATACTGGAAATTTTGGCCACAAACTTGATGTATTTGGATACTTTTGTATGTCCATGTACACGAACAATTTGTCGAATGTTATTGAAAAGTTTAACAGACGCACAGAAACGCACCAGTGAGACCAAACGCTAAAATCTCGATTGTTCGATTGAGGTTTACCTTAAAGTGTGCAATTATAACAAAAACTCAGTTTCGAAATTTCGACCCCAAAACAACTCTTTCTCTATTATCAGTGTTGTAAATTGGGAAAAATATTTGCGAGCCAAAATATCCCATAGCTTACAGATTTATGTGCCAAATATAAACATCTGTAAGGCATTTTTCAATCCTGATATTTATTCATTTCAATCTTTTATTTACTCTTAAAGTACAAGACTATAATTTGTAAAAATCTAAAGTTTCAAAGATACGTCAGTGAGTACAAAGAATATAGTATCTAAAGAGTGCTAACTCTACAACGCGACGCATGGTGGGAATCAAGTCACTATATGCCTCTCACGAACCATGGCTGCCTGCGATTTAAATCGCAGGGAGCCGTGCACGAACTAAGCCTTAATACCTCAGAATGTGGTACTTACCATGGATTTCTTTGTGTTCCATTCTTCCTGTCTCTCGAAGAAGGGGGAATTAAATTTCTCTTGGGATGTAGTCTCCGTAAATCATTCGAAGTTAATGATTAAAAATTTTATTATATTTCTATTTTATATTATTTTTCTCCTTTAACGTTTAAGCAAGAGAAGCCGCGATGCCGAGTTTGATCTTTGCTCGAAATATGATCTTTTGAACGTAATTCGCGTGTTGCGGTACCTAATTTGCAACACTGTTGGATAACAAAAGTAACATTTTTAGTAACATATTTTAATTTCATCGTTATCTAAACATGTTTACCAGAGTTAAAAAATTGATACCTAAATAGATGAAACAACATCATTAACACTTTAAAACGTTATCAGAAAACGTTGAAAAATGAAAAAACTGTAATTTTTTTTTTCGTGTTATAAAGCTAATATGAATATGAAGAAAAAAAGTTTTTCAAATAAAATGTGACATCATATTCCTGAGATATACTGAAGACATACACTTCGAATTAGATACTTTTTCAAAATTTGAATTTAATTTTCAATCAATTAATACCTTTTTTAAATGTAATAACCGTTCGTTATTTAAACTTATATCACACACATAATTAAAGATTTTTAAAAGTAGAAAACCACTCTTAAATAAAAAAATATATCTATATTTATAAAATTAATTTAATCATTGATAATTAAAATTAACTAATATTAAACGTTCTCCTTAAAATATATATCGTACACACTCAGTCAAATTTATAATTATAGTAACAAGAATTAAAATGGTAACATATTTTTGTGACAAGCACTAATTACAATTAGAGTTTCAAAATTAGAAAAGCCGGGGATGAATTTATCTTACGGAAGGAAAACCATACATAGAAACAATTAGTGAATAAATTAAAACTTAAATTTTGATATGTGTCTGTATTACACTAGGAAAGTGTAATATTTATATAACCTTGTAATACAAGGTCAATAACATGAATAAATGACATTTTTATTTTACTAAGGTTAAATCAGACTAACGCAATAAAATAAGTAAATATTTTAATTAATTAAAAATTCTTCAGCTTCATTGCTTAAAAATATGAATCTTGTTTTAGGTTGTAAAAGTCACTAATTATTTGTTCTATAGATGGTATCAGTACGCATTTTCCTCATGCCAAGCTGATGTTAATAAAAAATATCTGGAGTGACTCCACTGGACTTTCCGAACATTAATTTATTTACTCAACTGTTCATTACTTAAAGTAAGACAAGTAGTTAAATAAGCAAAAGTGAAAAATATAATAAGAGGTTTGAATGTTTTTTCCCCATTGTTTAATTTTACGCTATTGCATTTCATACAATTTTAGCCCTTAGATCATAATGATATAGAATTTTTCGTTGCGTCCCAGTAAAAATCTATAAGAGCTAGATTCACAAAAATTTGTACAATTCGTGCGACAGTAATCTATAACACGTGTATAAATTTTCATTTCAATCGAATAAGGCGTTTAAACGCTATCGCACTTTAAAATGTTTGGGGCCATAGACCATAATGAAAAAGCATATTTGTTTTGTGTCCTTGTAAAAAAAAAAAAATATATATATATATAAATGCTAGATTCACAAAACTCTATACACTTTGTGCAATGGTGATTTATAACATACTTATAGATTTTTAGCTTAGACAAATGAGGTTTTTAGACGCTATCGCACTTTGAAAAATTTGGCCCCATAGGCCATAATGATAAAGAATTTTTCTTTGTGTCCCTGTAAAAAAAACTATGAATCCCAGATCAACCAAAATCAACAGGGTTCGTTCTATGGTGACATACAACATACGTACCAAATTTCAGTTTAGCTGAACAAAGCATTTAGGCGCTATCGTGTTCATTCACATACATACATACACACATACACACACACACACAACATCGTAAAAATTGCAAAAACGAACTCAGAGGACCTCAAAACGTATAGAAACACCAAAATCTCAAAGCCAGTTTTTGACATGATTACAATAATTTCCTATGTTCGGAAAGTAATAAAATGCTTAAAATTTTCTATTTTATTTATTTATTTTTTAACATGAAAAGAAATGTTTAATTACATGTGAGTAAAAATTTGAAAATTAAAACTTATACGATTAAAATTTTTTGATAAAACTGAAATCATAATTGTTTAAAAATTTTAAGTATACTCGTAGGTGTTAATAAACAAAATGAAAAATATATATTTCCCAAATATTTTATTTTGATTTATTTAAATATCTAAATATTTAATTATCTTTATTTAATTATCTTTATTTAATTATCATTATTTAAATATCTGCAAACTAATGTGAATACATATTTAGTTTCTTTCAAATTAACCGTGTTTCTAGTCAGCGTAATGAAACTCGAATAGTGAAATAATTAACTGTCATTCACATTTCATTATCGACGGTATATGGTATTTGGTCATGTTTTTGATTTTCTGAAAATTTTCACAAAAAGGAATATATTTATTTAAACGTTCTTTTTTTATAAATAAAGTTCTTATGTTTTTCTTTTTTTTTTTTTTTTAAAGAATTCATTTAAATATAGTGACTAGCGAAGAGGACAAAGATTGCTATTTAATAAATAAAGAACTTTATAAGCAAATACTATAAATTGAAAAGATCTAACACCAGTTGTTTTGGAACGAAATAATAGCATGGTTCTTTATCATGCAAAAGAAGTACTAGGTATGAGTGCAGAATCTGGCCACCAAAAATGAAGCATCGATGTTCGACTTTGTTTGAAAGTCATCGAGCTACGAAAATGGAGAGTCATTCCCTGTGTAGAATCAAAATTTTGATGGCTTTATGAACTGAAATAAGTAAAACGGATCAATCAAAACAACGGCAATATAGTATCTGTAGATCAGACTGTTACATTAACTCTAAATCTGAATGTAACTTTAAATTTAATGTTATATTTTTAGTTCCCCATCATACAATAGGTATGGGGAACTTAGGTAATCGTGAAAATTTTTGACCTCGGTTTTTTGACTTTTTTACACGTTTTCAGGTGTGAGGAATCCGAAAATGACAAAATTTGTATGGTGTCTGTATGTAGGGTGTCTGTCAGTTTGTTAGTCCGACAGTGTGTAGGTCCGTTACCATATTAGTATGTTAGTCTGTGTACATGATATCTCAAGAACAAATTGTCGCAGAGAAGTCAGAGCAGTTTTAAAGTATTACTTTCGACACTGGCAAGGACCCTATAATTTTGCAAAATTTGAATTTAAAAACTTCATGAATTATTAGAAATTTACGATTTTCTTAACGTGGGAGAATACTGGAAAATTTCACTTAAACGTGCATTAAATGAAAACTTTTTACTGTAAAAATGTCAGACAAGTTTTAAAATATCCGTTTTGATGCCAGACTGAGCACCAGTAACTACAAACAAGTTAATTTGAAAATTTCGCAAGTTATTGGAAATTTACGAATTTCCTAACATGGCAGAATAGGGCAAAAGTTCACATAAACGTTAATTTTGAGGGATAATTTTATCGTAAAGATGTCAGACTACTTTTGAAATTTTATTTAGGATACTGGAATAAATATCATAGACTACGAATTTTCCAATAAAAAAAAATGCGTAAGTTATTTGGAATTTTCGATTTACTTAAAATGGCAGAATAAGACGAAATTGAGCATAAACGTCCATTTTGAGGAACATAAATATATCAGAAAACTTCAAAATAACATTTATGATACTTGTTTGAACATGATTAACTACAAATTTTCCAATAGGAAAATTTCGTAAGTTACTCGTAATTTAAGATTTTATCAACAGAGCAAGATTGAAATTTTTCCTTATAAATATGCATTTTGAGAATTGTTGCATTGGAAATTGTAGCATGAAAACTAAACTTTTAAATTGACTCGAATAAAATGAATTAATGGATTAGAATAAGATAAATCAAAGCGAACGGTGGATAACCTATTTGGCAGGGATTTTCTTCTGTCACTGTGTCAAGCGTTTGGTCACATTTCTCTTAAAATGATAATCATGTTAAGAGAATGTCCTGTACTATAAATTTATGAGAACATATATATGATGGGGAACTGAGCAAAGCCCAACTATGCCAACTAGTTATTCATATAGCTAAGAAGTGAATTTGTGTTTACACTAAACAGTTCTTGAGTTTTCCTTAAACTGCACCTTCCGAAATTTACTTCTACTGTAGCCCTGTCATAATCTTTTAAAATAGCTTTAGCTCTTTCAGTATCTCTTTTGTAACTTCGCAACATTTTTATTCTTTTCTTTTTTTTTTTTTTTCGGAAATATAAAAACATGCATTAAAAATCATGCCGGGGCAAGCAGTGACACTGTCACAACGTGCTTCCAACACTTCGTCACAACTAGCCCCACGTTACGCCGTTTTGAGTTTTATTCATTAGCTTCCGAAGGATTGTCATGATTAACAAATGAAATACATAGAATAACAGCTCAAAATATAAGTATTCAAGTAATGTTAACGAAGTTTACATACCTCACGATCCTTCGTGGCAATGACGATTTCAAGTTAGGTCACAAAATTTACTTTTGCAATAGAAAACACGATAAATAATTTTATCTCGAAAACAACTCACCGATATACTTCCAATAACAATAAATAATTTAATATAAGGAAATATAGCCAGTTTTAACCAACTACATGTATTTAATAAATTATATATCATTACTTAATCGCATTATGTGATATCTAAAAGAGAAATTTGTCAATATGAAAATAATATAAATATGCTACAAACTACAGAACTTAGTCGTCTGTTTGTCACGTTAACTGTTTATTATTACGTTTGTTTCCTTTGAAATTGTCTTTCTAATTGGAATGGTCATTAAAAATACATTACGAATAACTTTCTTTCAACAAACTTCTGCTCATAAATATTTATTTAGAAAAAGTAATGCAATGCTTAAACAGAGTTAACAAACTTTAAGCATTTACCACATTAATGTGCATTATTTATTATGATCGATTTGAGAGTAAAAAAAAAGTTTGTTTTTAGCAATTATAAGGCATATATTGGAAATTCATGTATCACGCTGTTAAATTTTAATGAAAATGGAGTGAATGTAAGTTGTTTTTTGTACATTACGAACTTAGAGACTTTTTATTTACATTAAGGAAGACCTTAAAAGCAAATTATACACTTTCTTTGTGCTTCTTCCGTTTTTTATGGTGTGGGTGAAGAAAAAACATAAAACGAAGTGAACTTTAAATATTTAGAACACACTAATATCGCATTGATGTCGCAGTCATTGAGAGAAAAATTGCGGAGTAACTGCCTATTTGATATATCGAACATGATAGAAAAAATTATATTTTTAATAAAAGAGAAAATATTAACATACATGACATTTTAGTGTACAGAATAGGCTGCACATATATTTAAATATTCAATACATAGTTTTATATAATTGCAAAGTAATATTAAACAAATGGATTCCACTTTTATTGTGATTTTACTCTTTATCTAATTATACTGAACTGTACTTAATTTGGCAAATAAAAAGTAACAGTAGTGCTTATGCGGACCATAAAATACCACAACAATAACAATTTTGTTATATCTCCAACTGTTTTTGAGTTGAGGTACGTAAAAAAAAATTCTTAAAATAACCAAAATTTTAAGAGTTTCTGATAAATATACATGCAAAATAAACTAGTTGGCATAGGTGGACTCTGCTCAGTTCCCCATCATATTTATGTTCTCATAAATTTCTAGTGGGAGACATATTATAATCCTGTTAAAAGAAATGAATTTCACCAAAGCTTGATACAGTGACAGAATGAAATCCCCGCCTAATAGGCTATCCACCGTTCACTTCGATATAATTATCTTAGTCTAATCTATTAATTTATTTTATCAGGGTCAGTTCTGTTGTTTAGTTTTCATGCTACTATTTCCAATGCAATAATCCTCAAAATTCATATTTATATGAAAAATTTACAATTTCGCTATGTTGATAAAATCGTAAATTACGAATAATTTACGAAATTATCCTATTAGAATATTTGTATTCAATCATGCTCAAACAAATATCATAAATGTAATTTCGAAGTTATCTAATGTATTTATGATCCTCAAAATGGAAGTTTATGCTCAATTTTGCCTTATTCTGCCATTTTAAGTAAATCGTAAATTCCAAATAACTTACAAATTTTTTAAATTGGAAAATTCATAGTCTATGATATTCATGCTAGTATCCAAAATAATATTTAAAAAGTGGTTTGACAACTTTACAATGAAAATATCCCTCAAGATTGACGTTTATGTGAAATTTTGCTCTATTCTGACATGTTAAGAAATTCGTAAGTTTCCAATAACTTACGAAATTTTTATATTGGAAAATTCATAGTCATTAATATTCATGACAGTATTCTAAATAATATTTCAAAAGTAGTCTGACATCTTTACGATGAAAATATCTCTCAAAATTGACATTTATGTGAAATTTTGCTCTATACTGCCAAGTTAAGAAATTCGTAAATTTCCAATAACTTGCGAAATTTTCAAAGTAGCATATTTATAGTTACTGATGTTCATTCCGGCATCAAAACTGATATTTTAAAAGTGGTCCGACATTTTTAATGTAAAAATTTTCCATTTAATGCACGTTTAAGTGAAATTTTGTCCTATTCTCCCATGCTAAGAAAATCGTAAATTTCTCATAACTTACGAAGTTTTTTAATTCGAATGTTGCAAATGAATAGAGTTCTTGCCAGTATCGAAAGTAATATTTTAAAACTGATCTGACCTCTCTGCGATCATTTGTTCGTGAGATATCGTGTTAACAGACTAACAAACTAACGGACTAACACACTAACGGACTGACACACTAACGGGCTGACACACTAACAGACACCCTACAGACAGACACCATACAAATTTTGTCATTTTCGGATTCCTCACACCTGAAAACGTATAAAAAAGTCAAAAAACCGAGGTCGAAATTTTTCACGATTACCTAAGTTCCCCATACCTATAGTATGATGGGGAACCAAAATGTGTTTGTTAAATATATATGTATTTATTCATTTATTTTTTAAGTGATACTATTTACATTAGGGTATCTGATATCAATGGTGAGTTACCATGCGCTGTAGCATTGGTGAAGTTCAAAATTGATCTAGGGAAGACCGGGGTTAGCTGTGCCAGGAAGCAAGTAGAGCCATAGAACTTTCTGTATGAGCCAATAGTTTGCAAAACCTATCACGTCATGTGAGTGAACAGGTTTATTATTGTAGTGTGCTGTGTATGTTTGGAAGTATATCGGTGAGTTGTTTTCGAGATAAAATTATTTATCGTGTTTTCTATTGCAAAAGTAAATTTTGTGACCTAACTTGAAATCGTCATTGCCACGAAGGATCGTGAGGTATGTAAACTTCGTTAACATTACGTGAATACTTATATTTTGAGCTGTTATTCTATGTATTTCATTTGTTAATCATGACAATCCTTCGGAAGCTAATGAATAAAACTCAAAACGGCGTAACGTGGGGCTAGTTGTGACGAAGTGTTGGAGGCACGTTGTGACAGTGTCACTACTTGCCCCAGCATGATTTTTAATGCATGTTTTTATATTTCCGAAAAAAAAAAAAAGAAAATAATAAAAATGTTGCGAAGTTACAAAAGAGATACTGAAAGAGCTAAAGCTATTTTAAAAGATTATGACAGGGCTACAGTAGAAGTAAATTTCGGAAGGTGCAGTTTAAGGAAAACTCAAGAACTGTTTAGTGGAAACACAAATTCACTTCTTAGCTATATGAATAACTAATTGGCATAGTTGGGCTCTGCTCAGTTCCCCATCATATATATGTTCTCGTAAATTTATAGTACAGGACATTCTCTTAACATGATTATCATGTTAAGAGAAATGTGACCAAACGCTTGACACAGTGACAAAAGAAAATCCCTGCGAAATAGGTTATCCACCGTTCGCTTTGATTTATCTTATTCTAATCCATTAATTCATTTTATTCGAGTCAATTTAAAAGTTTAGTTTTCATGCTACAATTTCCAATGCAACAATTCTCAAAATGCATATTTATAAGGAAAAATTTCCTTAATTAAATTACAAACCTATGTTGATAAAATCTTAAATTACGAGTAACTTACGAAATTTTCCTATTGGAAAATATGTAGTCAATCATGTTCAAACAAGTATCATAAATGTTATTTTGAACTTTTCTGATATATTTATGTTCCTCAAAATGGACGTTTATGCTCAATTTCGTCTTATTCTGCCATTTTAAGTAAGTCGTAAATTCCAAATAACTTACGCATTTTTTTTTTATTGGAAAATTCGTAGTCTATGATATTTATTCCAGTATCCTAAATAAAATTTTAAAAGTAGTCTGACATCTTTACGATGAAATTATCCCTCAAAATTAACGTTTATGTGAAATTTTGCCCTATTCTGCAATGTTAGGAAATTCGTAAATTTCCAATAACTTGCGAAATTTTCAAATTAACTTGTTTGTAGTTACTGGTGCTCATTCTGGCATCAAAACGGATATTTTAAAACTTGTCTGACACTTTTACAGTAAAAAGTTTTCATTTAATGCACGTTTAAGTGAAATTTTCCAGTATTCTCCCACGTTAAGAAAATCGTAAATTTCTAATAACTTATGAAGTTTTTAAATTCAAATTTTGCAAAATTATAGGGTCCTTGCCAGTGTCGAATGTAATACTTTAAAACTGCTCTGACTTCTCTGCGACAATTTGTTCTTGAGATATCATGTACACAGACTAACATACTAATATGGTAACGGACCTACACACTGTCAGACTAACAAACTGACAGACACCCTACAGACAGACACCATACAAATTTTGTCATTTTCGGAATCCTCACACCTGAAAACGTGTAAAAAAGACGAAAAAACGAGATAAATTTTTTTTACGATTACTAAGTTCCCCATACCTGTAGTGTGATGGGCAACTAAAAAGAAGAGTATTAATGGGATAGGAAATATTTGAATGTGATACATAAAAAAAAAAACAAAAACAGGTATGATATTCACACTATAGGAAAAGGTTAAACAGGACATAAAAGAAAAGAAAAACCTTACGTTATTGAAAAAAAATCGAGTAGCAAAAATCGGATAGCTCTAGAGATGACGAAAATTGCTTATGTCAGTTTGCTTGGAGCAATACCTTGTTTCTAGACTGGAGAAAACTGGATGCAACGCACGACATCTAAAAGATGGGCTCATGTCAAATGTACCAAAAATGAACCTTATTATCTTTATATTAACTGCAAATCCGACATTGAAATAAGCAACGACAATGAGTAATTAAAAATATAGGTAGGCCTATAGGACATAGACCTACACGTTGTAATAAGCTATCGAGTCAAAGATCAATATGGTCAAAGATATGCATTGGCCTACTTTTTATTTCTTTCCTGGATAACACATTCCCCCCCCCCCTTTTATTTCTGTTGTTAAAGGTCTCTAAAATGTAGCTTTATAAAAGACTAAAAATTTATAAGTGTTAGTAATTTAACTTTTTTTTTCTCATTTGTTTTACAATGTTATTATAAACTAGTTGGCATAGGTGGACTCTGCTCAGTTCCCCATCATATGTATGTTCTCATAAATTTCTTGTACAGGACATATTATATTCATGTTAAGAGAAATGAATTTGACCAAACGCTTGGCACAATGACAGAACGAAATCCTCACCTAATAGGCTACCCACCATTCAGTTCAACATATTTATCTTATTCTAATCTATTAATTTATTTTATTGGGATCAATTTCGTAGTTTATTTTTCATGCTAATATTTCCAATGCAACAATCCCAAAAATGCATATTTATATGAAATATCGCAACATTTTGCTATGTTGATAAAATCTTAAATTTCGAATAACTTACGAAATTTTCGCATTAGAAAATTTGTAGTCAATCATGTTCATTCAGGTATCATAAATGTTATTTTGAAATTGTCTGATATATTTATGATCCTCAAAATGGACATTTGTGCTCGATTTTACCTTATTCTGCCATTTTAAGTAAATCGTAAATTCCAAATAACTTACGATTTTTTTAAATTGGAAAATTCATACTCTATGGTATTTATGTAAGTATCCTACATAATATTTCAAAAGTGGTTTGACATCTTTACGATGAAAATATCCCTCAAGATTTGACGTTTGTGTAAAATTTTGCCTTATTCTATTGTGATAAGAAATTCGTAAATTTCCAATAACTTACGAAATTTTTATATTGGAAAATTCATAGTCATCAATATTCATGCCAGTGTCCTAAATAATATTTCAAAAGTAGTCTGACATCTTTACGATGAAAATATCTCTCAAAATTGACGTTTTTGTGAAATTTCGTCCTATACCACCATGTTAAGAAATTCGTAAATTTCCAATAACTTGCGAAATTTTCAAAGAAGCATATTTATAGTTACTGATGTTCATTCCGGCATCAAAATTGATATTTTAAAACTGGTCTGACAATTTTACAGTAAAAAGTTTTCATTTAATGCACGTTTAAGTGAATTTTTGTCCTATTCTCCCATGTTGTTAGGAAAATCGTAAATTTCTAATAACTTGCGAAGTTTTTAAAATCGAATGTTGCAAATGAATAGGGTTCTTGCCAGTGTCGAAAGTAACATTTTAAAACTGATCTGACCTCTCTGCGACAATTTGTTCTTGAGATATCGTGTACACAGACTAACAAACTAACGAACTAACGGACTACCGGACTACCGGACACCCTACAGACAGACACCATACAAATTTCCTCATTTTCGGATTCCTCACACCTGAAAACGTGTAGAAAAGTAAAAAAACCGAGGTCGAAAATTTTCACGATTACCTAAGTTCCCCATACCTGTGGTATGATGGGGAACTAAAAATGAAAGTGTTTTTATTGTGTAAAGAACGATATAAATGAATAATATTTCCATTGTTGATTTAAAATATTGCACTTAAATACCTTTCTCGCGTAATTTGTACATGTTACAATGCTTTTGTATGCGTAATTTGTATGTCACAATGTGCCCCAAGTATGTCACTACTAACCCCGCTACTGGGCAAGTTGTGACAAATTTCGAGGTTACGAAGAATTCATTTTATGGTATGTAAAACGTTAGTAATATTAATAGTTGTTTTATAAATATATTACTCAAGGTTTACTCTATGGTATGATATACTAAATGTTTCACTTTAGTTCAAATCTTCCAGCTAATATCAAAAATGACAAAAACGTCACTACTAGCCCCGGTCTTCCCTACCACCAAATTTTTTAATTAACAATTCCACTATATCTATAATATAAATTGATAAATACACTATATCTATAATCGCTCAAATTTACTGTAAACCGGAACATTGAATGAGCTTCCAAAGGAGCCTACAACGTTCCATATTAGTGTGTCCAGGAATAATTTAGCCTTTTACTTGCAATGAATTACTGAAATTGCCTTTCTCAAAGTAGACCGATAATTTGTCCACAAACAGATGCAAACCCTTTGCTATTATTACCCTTTAGTATGCAAACCCTCTATCTACGTATAAACAGTTCAGTAGTATTTTTAATTGGAAGTTCATCCGAAAGCCCATGGAATGGGTTCGATTTTCGTAAATATGAACAGTTTTAGACACAAGGTTATTAAGAGATAGTCCGTTACAAAATTTAGTGACAATATTAATTATAAGTTTGCCAAATTTTTCAAATCATGTAACTCACTGTTATTTTCAGATATTCTGATGAAAATGGTGTCACCTGAACGGGCGTTTTCTGTTCATTCTAAATATGTGTTTACTTTGGTTGTAGATCTTTAGGCAGGCTCTTCCCTCACACTTTTTCGTTTTTCAAATTAAATGCTGTCTACCCTGTAGTACAGAAAATTCATGAACAAATGAAAATTATCAATTTCATAAGTAAGCATGCGTTTAAATTTCGAAAGTACAATATTTAAAAAAAAAAAAAAAATCTTTTCAAACAGTAACAACTTGCAGAATGCCAATTGAATATACTGTAGTAACGTTCAATTAACTTTCTGAATATGGTAACCTAATAACGGATATTGATGCTGTCATTAAAGAGCCACAATGTCAAATTAAGATTATGGTATCATTTTTTAAATGTACCACTAATATGGCAACAATTCGCAAGATCTAATTGACAAATGATGACTAAACTATATATAGTTATACGGGTTATATACGGACATAGTAAATTATGGTTTATTGCTTCTTCGATATTATTAAATAAAAATTGCATGCAATGTTTTTGTAATTTTGAATAAGAATAAATGTAAATCATGCAAAAGGATTTCATTCATCAGAAAATTCAATACCATTTGATCTCTAAGTTTGCATAAACATAATTTTTATAGAAATAAATATAAGTTTTGGATAATAAAATCACAAGCTTTCTTCAGCCATCTTAGATTAAAAATTATAACTGATTATTTCTGTTTGTAATAAAGAAGTATCTTTTAAAATACCTTTTTTTAGAATATGTTATAACTAATAAAATGTAAAAGTTATACGAGTTATTAGGTATTACATTCTGTTGAATCCTATTCAACAGTATCAATTATTTCGAATAGTGTTTTACATCCAAATGTTACAATGCAATTAAATATGGAAATAGCATCATTTTATTTGATTAAATGCATTTAACATAACTGAATATTTTGACATAGAAAGATTTCCATCTCCAATATATAGGAGGAAAAATGTGATTATGCTATGAAAATAACGTGAAAATTTGTTTCATCATATTATCATAGAATCTAATAAAAGTAGCATGTTCTATTCAAGTGAGTGGTGTGATAAAAATCAGATTTCACTATAAATAGTAAACGCTTACTTAAACTATCGGTAAATTAATAACAACAGCGTATGCTAATTAATTAATCAGTTTAACTTTTCGTATATATCGCTTTAGTAATTCCCTTAGGGAAAGGCAGTATTATGAAGATTCTAAATGCACAACATCCGATTAATATGACTGGGGGGCAGGGGTCATAAAAATGAATTATTTTGTTTAAATAAATATGAGTTTGTAATTTTATACAAAATATTTTATAATAAACAATGCTTTTCTACATTTATTATTAATACGACAGGTCGTACTATTCCTTTCAGAGAGCGATTTTGCCATTGTTTCCAATTTTTATCTATCACCTTGAATAAACGTGCAAACATTTTTTGTTTTTATCTAAATAGTTTTATCTAAATATTTTATAAAATTGAATACCCGCTGTCAAGTAGAATCCTGGGATTCTACTGTAGCAGGTTCCAATTTATTGTCCAGGTCCATATAGCTGAAATTAGATGGCCGTTAAAGTAAAGAAAACCAATTAGTTCGCATAAAAATATATTTATTTTTATTTGAAGAGGTTTCATAGGTAAATCAACAGTACCTTAATAGTGGAATTACAGCTTGACAGCAAGTTACGAGAATGCAACAGGTAGAGGTGAGAAAGAGAGCTACGGGGTCACATGTTATCCTATCAACAGTTGTAGAGCGAATTCTCTAGTTGACTCTGACTGAGTCGCAATCCAGATCTGACTGCTGAATTACGCCAAACTTTACAGCCAAAGATAATCCTTTGTTTGTAGAATAAATTAATATAAATATTTTGAATTTAGCAAGTTCGTTACAACAGTTTATGCCAATGCTTGTGCCAAATATTATCGCCGGAAAACCGTTACGTAAGAGAGACATAAAGTCTGTGATTTTTTGCACATCCTGTCATTAAAAATATAAATTACCCCTTTAATGATATTACAACGGAAATTATAGCCTAATTAATTTATAACAAAGTGGACTTGCGCAATTTTAGAAGAATGAAAATGAAATTATGTATACAACGGTTGATAAATAATAATAAAAAATTTTTATATTTTATTTATTAAATGATTTAGGAGAGATTATAATTTTGAGAGATGTCATTTAAAAAGAATATGTTTTTGTTCTCAGAAGATTTATTAATAGCATAAGGGATAAAGTATTATTAGAATTAAGATATCTATTATAGACAAAAGCGAATAAATATAAAAGTAATTTAGAATTTCGTTATCTATTTTTATTAGCTATTTAATTTATTGAAAATGTAGTAATTAATTATTGCCTTTATCCAAAGCTGTAATTAAAATCATATATGTGAAGGAATGACATCACACCTGCCATTGTATCTGTTTGCATTTTTAGTCCGGATTATTAGATTATATCAAAAAATGTTAATCTTATTAATCAGGACAAAATCTAGCTAAGGCCATATATATATATATATATATATATATATATATATATTTATTTATTTATTCAAGCAGATAATTGTTTCAAAAGATATTAAGTAAAAACCTCATTTTAACTTTAAAATTATTAAAAAGAAAAATAAACAATTGATGCCAAAAATAAATAAATAACGAAGTAAATATATTTCTTTTTATGTTGGAAAAAAAAATTAAACGTGCATTTCTTTTTTTTTTTTTTTTTTTTTTTTTTTTTTTTTAAATAATTAAAATAAAATTGAGAAAATCGTGCTAAAAAAAAAAAAAAAAAAAAAAAAAAGGAACAGCTTCAGTATAGAACGACATATATTACGCATTATTTATATATGTTGAAAAGTAGTTGGCATAGGTGGACTCTGCTCAGTTCCCCATCATATTTATGTTCTCATAAATTTCTAGTGCGAGACATATTATAATCATGTAAAAAGAAATGAATTTGACCAAAGCTTGATACAGTGACAGAATGAAATCCCCGCCTAATAGGCTATCCACCGTTCACTTCGATATATTTATCTTATTCTAATCTATTAATGTATTGTATCAGGGTCAATTCCGTTGTTTAGTTTTCATGCTACTATTTCCAATGCAATAATCCTCAAAATTCATATTTATATGAAAAATTTACAATTTCGCTATGTTGATAAAATCGTAAATTACGAATATTTTACGAAATTTTCCTATTAGAATATTTGTATTCAAGCATGTTCAAACAAATATCATAAATGTAATTTTGAAGTTGTCTAATGTATTTATGATCCTCAAAATGGAAGTTTATGCTCAATTTTGCCTTATTCTGACAGGTTAAGTAAATCGTAAATTCCAAATAACTTACGAATTATTTAAATTGGAAAAATCATAGTATATGATATTCATGCCAGTATCCTAAATAATATTTCGAAAGGGGTTTGACATCTTTACGATGAAAATACCCTCAAGATTGACGTTTATGTGAAATTTTGCTCTATTCTGTCATGTTAAGAAATTCGTAAATTTCCAATAACTTACGAAATTTTTATATTGGAATATTCACAGTCATTAATATTCCTGCCAGTGTCCTAGATAATATTTCAAAAGTAGTCTAGCATCTTTACGATGAAAATATCTCTCAAAATTGACGTTTATGTGAAATTTTGCCCTATACTGCCATGTTAAGAAATTCGTAAATTTCCAGTAACTTGCGAAATTTTCAAAGTAGCATATTTATAGGTACTGATGTTCATTCCCGCATCAAAACTGATATTTTGAAACTGGTCTGACATTTTTACAGTAAAACGTTTCCATTTAATGCACGTTTAAGTGAATTTTTGTCCTATTCTCCCATGTTAAGACAATCTTAAATTTCGAACAACTGCTGAAGTTTTTTAATTCGAGTGTTGCAATTGAATCGGGTTCTTGCCAGTATTGAGAGTAATAATTTAAAACAGATCTGACCTCTCTGCGATCATTTTTTCGTGAGATATCGTGTAAACAGACTAACAGACTAACGGACTAACACACTAGCACACTAACAGACACCCTACAGACAGACAGCATACAAATTTTGTCATTTTCGGATTCCTCACACCACATAACGTATAAAAAAGTCAAAAAACCGGGGTCGAAATTTTTCACGATTACCTAAGTTCCCCATACCTATAGTATGATGGGGAGCTAAAAAGGAAAAAAAAAGTTAAGTTGTATGTATTTATGAGGATTTCAGACGAATATGATGTCATTAGTTAACTAAGAAAATTTAGTGAAAATATTTATAATTAACATATTTTTAAATTAGTGAAAATAAAGTTAAGGTTTCTAAAATAATGATGGCAATTTCTAATAAATTAAAATAAATGGTAAAGGGGGTAAAGGCTTAGATTTAATAAAAGAAATGGAAATTTTTGAAAATAAACAAATATTGTAATATAAATTTGACAATTAAAAATTTTCCTATAAAAATTATAGATCGAAATAACGATCGATAATTTTACTATAAAAATTATAGATAAAAAAATTCTATGATTCATGAGCGATAGCTTGCATAACTTCAAAACTACTCAATAAAAAGTAAAAAAGTTCATAGATAACAATTAAAAAGAAAAATTAAAATAAAATTGAGAAAAATCGTTCTGAAGAAATGGAGCAGCCTCAGTATAAAACCCCTTGGCGAAATTTGAAATGTGACACCGAAGTAAGTTATCGGTCTTTTTCGACAAGATCTTTACATACGCAAATGCGATAACCAATTTAATTCATCGCCAAAATGACAACAAAAATCTAAAAGCCGCCAAAGGCTCCTAGGCTAAAACTATACGAAAAAATATTTTAACAAATATAGTAACAGATGCTATGGAATGAAACACGGTTACTGCCTGCCTTTATGCACATTTATTTTCATATTTGCTTCATATTTTCTCTTCTTTGATCCACTTGTGTCTGAGAGGTTCTGAACTGAAAGCTCGAAGACAGATGGTATCGGGTTCCATCGCAGGTTAGGAGTTTCAGTGGTTTTCTCCAAAACACGGGTTAGGACCCCATAGCAAACACGATTAAATAGGGACTAGGACCCCATAGACAGACTACTCTCAACGGAAGGTATTCCACTAAGTCTTAGAACCCAGCGTTGTCAATTGGCCTTGATCCACACAACCAATCTCTCTTTTCTTTTTATTCATCCAGTTCTTACCATTTTTAGTTCCCCATCATACTATAGGTATGGGGAACTTAGGTAATCGTGAAAATTTTCGACCTCGGTTTTTTGAATTTTTTACACGTTTTCAGGTGTGAGGAATCCGAAAATGACAAAATTAGTTTGTTAGTCTGTGTACACGATATGTCAAGAACAAATTGTCGCAGAGAGATCAGATCAGTTTTAAAATATTACTTTCGACACTGGCAAGAACCCTGTTTATTTGCAACATTCGAATTTAAAAACTTCGTAAGTTATTAGACATTTACGATTTTCTTAACATGGGAGAATAGGAAAAAAATTCACTTAAACGTGCACTAAATGGAAACGTTTTACTGTAAAAATGTCAGACCAGATTTAAAATTTCAGTTTTGATGCCGGAATGAACATCAGTAACTATAAATATGCTACTTTGAAAATTTCGCAAGTTATTGGAAATTTACGAATTTCTTAACATGGCAGTATCGGGAAAATTTCACATAAACGTCAATTTTTAGAGATATTTTGATCGTAAAGATGTCAGACTACTTTTGAAATATTATTTAGGAAACTGGCATGAATATTAATGACTATGAATTTTCCAATACAAAAATTTCGTAAGTTATTGGAAATTTATGAATTTCTTAACATGACAGAATAGAGCAAAATTTCACATAAACGTCATCTTGAGGGTATTTTCCTCGTAAAGTTGTACCTTATGCCAACTAGTTTCAAATGCGATCAAAGTGTTTTATAATGCTTGTTTGATTTTTCGATTTCTTTTTTCTTGTGTGTAATACAGTGGAACCTGTCTAAAGTGACCACCCTAGGGACTGGCTAAAATGGTCACTATATTCAGGTGGTCACTTTATAAAGTCTCTTTAAAATTGGAAAATGGCAACTTTAGTCAGGAAAATGGTCACTTTAGTCAGTTGGTCACTTTACCAAGGTGGTCACTTTTACAGGTTCCACTGTATTTTATTTATTTCCATATCATATCCTTTGGGTGTCTCGTTTTCATTGCATTACACATTTTGTGATCAAAGCTGGGTTCGCGCATAAGATGCACAAGCTTTAGCCTAAGAACCCCAAAAAGTTGTCCGAGTAAGCAAGAGAGAGTATCGAAGTATTCGATAAAACATTTTTTGAAGATTAAAAAAAAAAAAAAAAAAAAAAAAAAAAAACGCTGAGCTTATTAACTTTTGAGGGCGTTGGGAATTTGAGAAAGTGCTGTTCCTATTTCAATCTATATATATGTGAATAAACAAATAAATATAGAATCAATAAACAGATTCATGTGCATAATTAAATTTTCAATATAAGTAATATGAGTGATTTGCGCAAGTTTATGTTATAGCATTTAAATACCGTAAGCATTTATGTAAACTTTATTTTTATTCAACAGATAAAAATCTAGTCAAAGCTGCTCATTTAATGTTATTTTAAATGAGATTCATTGGAGTTTCAACTTATTTAGTTGTACGAAAAAAAAAAAAAAAATGTAAAACGTATTATCATAGCTATTATTTCAAATTAGCTTTCCAATGGTTAGTTCATATCAGGGTTTAACCTGGCAAAAAAATTACTTTAGCATTTTAGCGAAAATAGACAAGCACTATTTTAGCTTTTTCGAAAGTTAATTCTTTGGATACCATTGATTTCTTTTACTTACCTTTGTTATTCCCAGTTTTATTTTCTATTCTTTTGTCCATTGATGATTTTAACCAAGCATCCATATTTGTGACTTTAAAAATATGAATCAGGGAAACTATGTTTTGATTTTAACAATAGAAAAAGAGGTACTCATATCACGTGTAAAATGAAAAAGCAATTGAAAAATTAAGTAAAGTGTAGTGGTAGATAATCGTGAAATACTAGTTCTAAGAATGCTTCTATGATTCAAATTCTGAATTCTGACATACTTTTAAATATTTTTGCATTTAAATTCAATCATTAAAAATAAATCGAAATTACTATATAAATAATCATTCCCAAAAATTTCAGTCCTTTCGTAGTTTTTGCCTGCAAATGTTACAAAAAAAAAAAAAAAAAAAAAAAAAAAATCCGAGTTATTATATAGAGATATTTTATACAGTTATCCAGTTTTAGCTTTTTAGCGAAATTCTGACCAACATGTTTTAGCAAAATATGATACCTTTCAGCAAAACGCTAAAAAAACTAATGGCAGTTTAAACCCTGGTTCATATGCTTTAAAGCTTACTTTTGCAAATTTTCATTCACGGTTTTTCTATCGGGATAATATTTTTCATTATTACCATGTTTTAATTGACTTTGATTCTTGTTTGTTTGTTTGTCCAGTACAAATCTTGCAATCGATTTTTAACTAACTTCCCGACTAGCTAGACATTTCTAAACTTTCAGGATTGCTCAGAACACGGTGACAATACTTTTTTTAACACTTTTAGTCAACTGTTTCAGGTCCCTACTGCCTTCGGCAGCGTTTATATGATTCGACAGAAAATTTATTTAACTAACTTCCCGACTAGCTAGACGTTTGAAACTTTCAGAATAGTTCAGAACGCGGTGAAAATGCATTTTTAAAAAACTTTTAGCCAACTGTTTCGGGTTCCTGCACAGCGTTACTAGTACAAAGCTTGCAATCGATTTTTAACTAACTTCTCGACTAGCTAGGCATTTGAAACTTTCAGGATAGCTCAGAACACGATGACAATTACTGCTGGGCGATGTTGACATTTCTTAATTCGATTTATCGTTCATATAAAATACCGATATAAGGACATATCGATTTAATGCAGTGTTACCAAAAGTGGTCAAAACGTTCTCTAGACTCCTCGAAACGTGTAAATCTATTGAAAGACAGAAGTTAAAAATTTTACAAGTACTTTCTTATAATGAATACAAACGCAAAAATCAACAATGGACCATAGAAAAATTATTTTAGTTTAACCAAATTAAATTTTTTTCTCGAAATTATTATCTTAATCACAGACATTTATTTTTTTACTAAAATAAGGCCTTTGAAAAATTCAGACTTCTGATAAAGATATAATGTTTATACTAATTATTATAAAATTATTCATTATTTTCCACAGTTCAAAATTTACACATCGCAACACAGTATAATTAATATAGCGCAGTTTTCTTTTACCACAAAGTTATAGAATTTCACATTGACTCGTGACGTGACTTTTGTGAGTAATCGTCAGAACATTTAAAAACACCCCTGTTGAAGCAATCGGAGTGCGGGCGCCAGTACAGGAAACCAGACGGTCACGTGATGAAAGAGAACTTTTTTTTATTATTGTTATTATTATTTTTGCTCTCTCGAAAACATGTTCGTTTTCGGGCAGTCAAGTCAAACCGTTCGGGTATTCATAATCTAATGAAATCATACCTGATAATTCTAATTCTAATGTTATTCGTTAATCATTATTATTGTTTCATGAATACATTCGTGAAACAAGTCAAGCTTTTGATTTATTCGTAGTCTATTAAAATCATGCTAAATCATGTATGATCATTCTGTATCGAACTTAATTCTCTTTTATTATGTTTTATGGATTCTATCAGTCGAAATAAAAACATTCGTAAATTATAATCGAGTAATAATGACTGAACCATGAATCTGATTCTATATGAAAAATGAACTAGTATTCTTTATTTGATATACTTCACTCGTACAGAATGTACCATATTGCTACTTCGGAAAATCTGTTAAATGTGAGTTGAAATAATATTATTATTATTCTGTGAAATAATATTATGTGTTTGTTTATACAACGCTCCTGAATAAGTCGTCATCTATATAATTCGTGAAATCAAGAGAAAAATGTGTCTGAGATTTGTGTTGATCTCATATTCTGATATATTGTCTTGATATTCTGCAAGTCTGTCATTAAATTCCAGTATATAATTAATTTAAATCTGAATCTATTTTATGTGTGTGGCGTACATTTACTTCAAGCATCCGGGAAATCCAGGAGAGAGGTGAGTTAGATTTAACTTAATATTATGCATGCTAAAAGTAGTTTCGTTTTGAATAAAGAATGGCATTTATGCAATTTAGAATTTAGAATTTATTATCTATTAATCTAAGTCTAATTTATTCAACATGTTTTTGGTCCGTCTTAGAGCCATGAGGCTATCGATGATTTATATATATATATATATATATATAAAACTATATATATTTAATATGTATTTGATATTCTTATTCTTATTCTTATTCGTAATCATTTATTCTTAAAATGATTTATTTTTGTTCTTGAATGTTTGTTCTGTAATTCGAAGGCCTACAGTTATGTGTATTTAAACTTATATATTCTAACATGCCGAAATTATCTAAGCAAGTTTTATTATTTGAAAATTTATGTAAGGAAATCGATAGTTTTAGAGATAGAGTAAAGGGGTGTAGTAAAGATGAACAATCTAAGGTTAAATTATTAAAAACCAAAGTTCAATCGTATGATCATGAAATTGCGGCAATAATTAAAAATTTATCCGCTAAAGAGAATGAGGATTATATGGATATGTATTTGAGATATAAGGGAGTGGTTTTTGATTTACTGGTGGAGTTAGAGGACAAAACAGAAGTAAATGCGTGCGATTCAGATACTCACGCGGAAAATAAAGATGAGAAAAATGGTAAATCGTCTCCTATTAAATTACCTAAATTTGATCTTCCAAAATTTTTTGGTGAAACCGAAAATTGGATTTCTTTTAAAGAAATTTTTAATTCGACAATTCTACAAAATAATCAATTATCCAAAATTGAAAAATTGCAATATTTACATTCTTCAGTGCGCGGAAACGCAGCTAAATTAATTCGAGGATTCGCTCTAAAAGAGGAAAATTTAGATCAATGTTGGGAAATATTAAATGAAAGATATGAAAATAAGAGACAATTAGCATTGAGTCAAATTAACAAAATATTTTCTATGAAAATTGTAATAAAAGCAAACAATGCTAAAATTTTACTTGAGTTATTAGATACTTGTAACGAAGCCGTCAGAAACTTAAAAACTTTGGGTTTAGATTCTAATGCGTTAAGCGACTTAATTATAATAAAATTCATGATGGGGAAATTGGATGAATCGTTAAAACAGAGATGGGAATTAATGTTGGACAGTGATAAATTGCCTGATCTTGATCTTTTTAGGAAATTCGTTGAGCGCGAAGCGCGCGGTGTTGAAGAGATAAAATGTAAACAAGACGTAAAATTCACTAATTCGAAAAATATACATAATGTACTGAGTACAATTGTGAAAAGGGAAAATACGTGCATTCTTTGTAATGAGCATCATGCGCTATTTAAATGTCCGATATTTAATTCAAAACCGGTTAATGAAAGATGGAAATTCGTTGAATTAAATAAATTATGTCAAAATTGTTTACGACAAAATCATAGGCTGGAGAATTGTAGGATAGACATTAATTGTAAAAATTGTGCAGAAAAACATCATACATTGCTACATGTTTATGGTAGAAATATAAATTCTGAAAGGGCGAATCATGTATCGCCAGACATTTCGGTTTCAAATAGTGCTCAGTTTTATTCTAGTAATGTTTTGTTATCTACAGCACTAATTAAGGTTAAATCAAATAAAAGCAAAATTATGCATTGTAAAGCTTTGATAGATAATGCTAGTCAAAATTCATTAATTACTAAGGAATGTGCTAAGCGACTAAATTTGCCCTTACGGAGCACGTCGCATAGTATTATAGGGATTAATTGCGTTTTAGCAGAAACTGCTCTCAACGAAACAGAATTTAACTTCACTCCGCATTTTTCGTCGGAGTCATTTTCAGTCAGCGCTTTTATAGTTGATAGGGTTACCTCACCTCTCCCTAATTTCCAACTACCGCAACATGATTGGCCACACATAAAGGGATTACAACTAGCTGATCCCAATTATTATGCTAGTGGTCCCATCGATATTCTTCTTGGGGCAGAAATAGTCGCCTCAATTTGCAATGGCAGTCCAATTCAAGGGCCAGCTGGAACTCCTACAGCATTTCCCACTAAATTGGGTTACCTCCTTTCAGGACGAATAAACATTTTCAATGTACAAATATCAGTTTAACATGTCATATGACTGTTGATGATGATATCATAACAACACTTTAAAACAATTTTTTGATACAGAATCAATTCCAAATGTAGAATCAAAAAAGATAGAAAATGATCCCGTGGAAAATATTTATTTCACAAAAACAAAAAGGAATACGCAGGGAAAATATGCAGTTCATCTACCTTTTAAGCCAGATAAGGCACTGGGTGACAGTAAGTCAGGTGCTATTTCAAGATTTCTTTCCATTGAAAATAAAATTAAAAAGAATCCACAATTAAATGTGGAGTATTCGAATTTCATGAACGAATCTTTGGGTCATATGACAAAATTAAATCAAAACAAATTTAGTGAAACGCCACATTATTATTTACCGCATCATGCTGTGGTAAATGAAAACTCTGAAACAACAAAATTACGTGTAGTATTTGACGCCTCGTTTAAAACAACAAATAACAAATCTTTAAATGACATTTTATATATTGGTCCTAAACTACAGTCAAATATTTTTGACAATTTAGTAAAATTTCGAGCCAACCCTGTAGCGTTCAGTGCAAACATAGCTAAAATTTATCGTCAAATTTTAATTGATAGAAAAGATAGAATATACCAGAGAATTGTTTGGAGAGAATATCCCAATGATCCATTATCAGTGTTGCAAATTGAATTGTCTTTTTGCCTCCTCTCAGGTGGCGCGACTAGTCATCATTTTTCGACGCGCCGATGTACGATTACTGACTAGTTAAGAATGTGATCTGAAAGGATTCGGTCATGCTTGACCGTTTAAAATATAGCGCTTAAGAAATGTTTATTTATGTTTTTATTGTGGATCCGTGTTCTATATGTTTTGTGAAGTGAATAAATAAAATGCAAAAGAACAATTACTTTCATTTTTTATGGAAATGGATAATTACAAAATACGTGTGAGTTTATGGAACATTGAAAGATTTATGAACATTTTGGTGACCCTAGGATGTGATTGTTTGCATTTATTTGGACGACATGCATTTTTTTGGATAATTATAGAGTAAAATGAATCCGCTGAGCATGCATCGGATATGGGAGGTAGGCTTTTCCCCTTATTATTTCATTATTTTGGTTTGAGTTTGGGGGTTAAAAGTTATGGTTTCGTTTAACAGAAAAGTGTAGTTTTTGTTCTGAAATGGTTGCAGTCTGTGAGGACATCGAATTCATTTGGTTTATATATAATATTATTTATAATTTATAAATTTTGCTGATATATGAAATAAATGGTTTCAAATTTGAATAATTAAAAAATAGTTTGGGTTTTAAATATAAATGGTTTCATTCAACATTTAAATAATTGAAAATTACTTTCGTTTCATAAAATGTTGTTTATAAGGTGTTTCTTTTTGTTTCTTTGAAAACGAAATTGTTTTTTTTAATGGAATATTATTTAATTATTTTTGTTTCTTGCAATGCTATTAAAATAGCGTTACTTCTGGTTTAATACAAAATTATTTATTTAGTTTTGGTTTCATTAAATGCCATTTTAAATTGATTTACTTCTGTTTTAACAATATTTATTTTTTTGTTCTTAAATGATATTTAAAGATGATGTTTACATTTTTTGATATATAGATAATACATGTTTATTTTTATTTAATAAATATATGGATAGGGGTTATTATTAAGCAATTAGAAGGTTTCATAATTTTTATTTGTTATGATATTGGGTTTAAAATGGATCTAGAAAGATTGAAGGAAAAAAGAAGAGGTTTAAGAACCTCATTTACGAAATATTTGGGGAAAATAGAAACAATCCTGAACTCCGAAATTACGGAGGAGTACACGAAATTAATGAAAATTGAGGAGCTTCTTAGATTAAAGGCTCAACTCCTGGACAAACAGGCAGAACTCGTAAACATCGATTATGAAATACAAACAAAAATTAAAGTCAAAGATATAGCTGAAGATGTAGCAGGCTGCGAGGAATACAGGGAAAAAGGGATCGATGTAAAAACAAAATTAGAAAGGCTAGTGGATAATTTAAATGATAGGCCGTTGCCTGGCGTTATTCAGATCGCTAGATCAAGTGATCAAACAGGGATTGGTTCAGAGAACCTAACAGTTAGAACTGAAACCAGAAGTACAGTTAAACTTCCGAAATTACAAGTTGTAAATTTTCTTGGTGACTGTAGTTCATGGTTGGATTTCTGGAACTCTTTCGAGGTAGCGATACATAATAATAATTCTTTAAGCAAAATTGAGAAATTTTCGTATTTGAAATCTTTCTTAGGAGGTGTCGCCTTGAGCGCTGTATCTGGGTTTTCATTGACAGAATCTAATTACGATGCATCAATACAATTACTTAAGGAACGTTTTGGACGAAGTGACGTAATTATATCGTCCCACATGCATAAGTTACTATTAATAGAACCGGTGAAATCATGCGCGAATGTTACTGAATTAAGGAGAATGTACGACGCGATTGAGGTACAAATTCGTTCGTTACAATCATTAAATGTAGCAACAGGCACTTACAGTAATCTGTTATGCCCTGTAATATTACAAAAACTACCGGAAGAATTAAATTTAAGTTATAATAGACAGCGTAATTCAGATGAATTGTTTGATATTTCTAAATTAGTTGATTTTATACGTAAAGAATTAGAAATACGAGAAGCATCGATAATTTTAGCGAATCCCAGAAATAATAGCGCAAATGAAAATAATTTTCGGAACAAAATGGCAGGCCACAATAAACCTTACTTAAATTCTAAAAGGAGCGAATATCATCCCCCTAAATCATCAGCTTCCGTTTTAGCGACTCAGGCGGAAAGAAATTTATCTGGTTATTATAATAAGTATTCTTATGATAATAATAGGCCTAAATTTAATAACAAAAGAAATACGAGTTCGTTTTCTCAAAATACTGGAGTTCAGGGCTGTTTTTTTTGTTCCTCGGCACATATGAATCATGATTGTTCCTTAAATGTTTATGATAAGAAAAAGGCTCTAATGGCCAAGGGATTATGTTTTATATGTTTTTCAAACCATTTGAGTAAATTTTGTTCTCGTAAAGATCATAAGTGCAAGTATTGCGCGTCTCCCTGGCATAACTCATTAATATGTAATACAGAAAGAAATGAATCCCGCTCAGTTGAGGATAAAAAACAAATACAGTCAGAAAGTTCTTTAAATTTAGTGTGTAATAAGAATAAAGAGCTTGAGGACACGCCGAATGATTCGGTGTTGTTGCAGACTGTAACGGCAAGTGTATTTAATGTTCAGGCCAAATGCCATTTATTGAGGTGTCTTATTGACAATGGAAGTTCTAGGACATTTGTATTGCGCGAAGTGTGCAATTTATTGGGATTAAAACCAATCGGGAAGGAAACCCTTTTAATTTATACTTTTGGCAATGAGAATACTGAAAGGAAAACTTATGATATTGTAGAAATAGTATTACATAATGTAAGAGAAACTAATAAGAAAATTAAATTAAGGGCTGTGGTAATTGATTCAATTACATTTGGGGAAATTAAAATTCCTTCACAATGGGTGCGTAATGTCGCACTAGAAAAAGGCATTGAATTGGCAGATAAGGGTAATTTAAGTAAAATTCATGTACTTATTGGATCGGATTACATTGGGGAAATTCTTGGAGAAAGGAACGTGAGAATTTCTAAGCGATTAATGGCAACAGATACCTTATTTGGATTTGTGATACAAGGAAAGGAAAGGGACCCTAAAGCACTTAAGAATTGTCAGAAAGTGCGCGTTAATCATTTACATGTTGTTAAGGAGGAATTGGACCATCAAAGGGTTAAAAATTTATGGGAATTAGAGGCAATTGGAATTAATCCGGACAAAGAACATTCTAAATCAGATGATGAAATTTTTGAGTTATTTAGGCAAACCACTACTTATAGGAATAAAAGATATGAAACGCGATTGTTGTGGAAAAATAATGTTAAGGAATTGGACAGTAATTATGGGATAGCAAGACGACGCTTGTCTCATTTGAACACTGTTTTTGGTAGGAATCCGGACTTATATTTTAAATATAAGGAAATTATTGAGGAACATTTAAAGTTGGGCATCATAGAGGAAGTAGCGTCGGATTTAAATGAAAATACGGGTACAGGCTATTACATGCCGCATCATGCAGTAGTACGCGAACAAAAGAAAAGTTCTAAGGTTAGGATAGTTTTTGACGGTTCATGTAAGGGCAGGGATGAATTATCTCTTAACGATTGTTTAGAGAGCGGTCCTAATTTAAATCCAGATTTACTCAGGATAATTTTGAGGTTTAGGTTACACCCTGTTGCGTTTTGCGCAGACATACAACGAGCTTTTCTAGAAGTAGGAATCGCGGATGAGGATAGGAAATTTTTGAAATTTTTATGGAATGATGGGGAGGGGCCCGATCTCCATTCCGATGCTGCTAAACGAATTAGGACATTACAATTCTGCAGAGTTCCCTTTGGGGTGAAATGTTCCCCATTTCTATTATCGGCAACAATCAGGCTTCATTTGAAAAAATTTGAGAATGACTACCCGGAAGCAACAGAAATATTAAGATCTCTATACGTCGATGATCTCATCTCTGGCACTGATGATGTGAACAAGGCATTACAATTATCTAAGGAAATGATGTATATTTTAAATGAAGCTAGCATGAATCTCAGGGCTTGGATTTCCAACTCTTCTAAACTTAATCAGTTGTGGAAGACAGACAATTTCGAATGTCGAGAAGATCCGGAGGAATCCAATGTTGAACTAAAAATATTAGGAATTATTTGGGACAATACGAATGACGAATTACTGATTGACACTTCACAATTTAACAAATTACCGGAGGACAGAATTATAACAAAGCGATATATTTTGGCTGTTTGCGGAATGTTATTTGATCCATTGGGGATCATGAATCCATTTTTGATTCGCATAAAAATTATATTACAATCAGTATGGGAAAATGGTAACCAGTGGGACGAACCTGTTCCACATGAAACTGAAATGTTGTTTTTAGAATGGCTAAATGAAGCTAAAAATTTGAAGTTCACTGGAATTCCTAGGCTGTATTTTAATGAAATCTGCTGGAACTCAGTAGAGGTACACATATTTTCCGATGCTAGCCCAAAATGTTATGGTTCAGTGGCTTATTTTCGATTTACGAATTCTGAAGGATGCAAAACAAGTTTTATAATTTCTAAGTCTCGACTAGCCCCTTTGAAGAAGATTACATTACCGAGACTTGAATTACTTGGCACTTTAGTCTCAGCAAGATTGGGATCATATCTCAAATCTGTTTTTCCTGTGCTCGACCCCAGAAATATTTTTTATTGGACTGATTCTCAGATTTGCCTTCATTGGATAAAAAATTCAGCTAACGATTATAAGCAGTTTGTGAAAAACCGAGTGATAGAAATCAGGGAAAAAACTGATCCTGAAAAATGGCACTTTTGCAAAGGCAAGTTCAATCCGGCGGATAAATTAACGAGAGGTGTGAAAGCAAATTCCTTAATGAATGATAAAGTATGGAGTCAAGGACCAGCTTGGTTGTCAGAATTAAGTATACCATATGACTCTCTAATGGAATTTTCCTGTGACATGGACAGCGTGGTTGAAGAAAGACATGGAGTTACAACACTTCAGGTTAACGTAGAAGTTCCAATGCCATTATTAAATCTGGAGAATTACAGTACTTTGAATAGAGTTTTGAGAACAACCGCCTATGTTTTTAGATTTCTAAATAACATCAAATCTAGGTCTGAAAAACGTTCAGGAGCGCTGACAGCAAATGAAATATCTGCAGCAGAAAATTATTGGCTTCTATTTGTGCAGCAAAGTGAATTTAACAAAGAATATACTACATTAAAGGCAAAAAATTCAGTTTCTCCTGATTCTAAGTTATATAATTTGAATCCCATTTTGACAACAGAAGGTCTAATAGTATTAAAGGGAAGAATTCAAGGCTCTAATTTTTCTGATGAATCTAAGCATCCAATTATTTTGCCGAAAGTAATATTTTAAAACTGATCTGACCTCTCTGCGATCATTTGTTCGTGAGATATCGTGTTAACAGACTAACAAACTAACGGACTAACACACTAACGGACTGACACACTAACGGGCTGACACACTAACAGACACCCTACAGACAGACACCATACAAATTTTGTCATTTTCGGATTCCTCACACCTGAAAACGTATAAAAAAGTCAAAAAACCGAGGTCGAAATTTTTCACGATTACCTAAGTTCCCCATACCTATAGTATGATGGGGAACCAAAATGTGTTTGTTAAATATATATGTATTTATTCATTTATTTTTTAAGTGATACTATTTACATTAGGGTATCTGATATCAATGGTGAGTTACCATGCGCTGTAGCATTGGTGAAGTTCAAAATTGATCTAGGGAAGACCGGGGTTAGCTGTGCCAGGAAGCAAGTAGAGCCATAGAACTTTCTGTATGAGCCAATAGTTTGCAAAACCTATCACGTCATGTGAGTGAACAGGTTTATTATTGTAGTGTGCTGTGTATGTTTGGAAGTATATCGGTGAGTTGTTTTCGAGATAAAATTATTTATCGTGTTTTCTATTGCAAAAGTAAATTTTGTGACCTAACTTGAAATCGTCATTGCCACGAAGGATCGTGAGGTATGTAAACTTCGTTAACATTACGTGAATACTTATATTTTGAGCTGTTATTCTATGTATTTCATTTGTTAATCATGACAATCCTTCGGAAGCTAATGAATAAAACTCAAAACGGCGTAACGTGGGGCTAGTTGTGACGAAGTGTTGGAGGCACGTTGTGACAGTGTCACTACTTGCCCCAGCATGATTTTTAATGCATGTTTTTATATTTCCGAAAAAAAAAAAAAGAAAATAATAAAAATGTTGCGAAGTTACAAAAGAGATACTGAAAGAGCTAAAGCTATTTTAAAAGATTATGACAGGGCTACAGTAGAAGTAAATTTCGGAAGGTGCAGTTTAAGGAAAACTCAAGAACTGTTTAGTGGAAACACAAATTCACTTCTTAGCTATATGAATAACTAATTGGCATAGTTGGGCTCTGCTCAGTTCCCCATCATATATATGTTCTCGTAAATTTATAGTACAGGACATTCTCTTAACATGATTATCATGTTAAGAGAAATGTGACCAAACGCTTGACACAGTGACAAAAGAAAATCCCTGCGAAATAGGTTATCCACCGTTCGCTTTGATTTATCTTATTCTAATCCATTAATTCATTTTATTCGAGTCAATTTAAAAGTTTAGTTTTCATGCTACAATTTCCAATGCAACAATTCTCAAAATGCATATTTATAAGGAAAAATTTCCTTAATTAAATTACAAACCTATGTTGATAAAATCTTAAATTACGAGTAACTTACGAAATTTTCCTATTGGAAAATATGTAGTCAATCATGTTCAAACAAGTATCATAAATGTTATTTTGAACTTTTCTGATATATTTATGTTCCTCAAAATGGACGTTTATGCTCAATTTCGTCTTATTCTGCCATTTTAAGTAAGTCGTAAATTCCAAATAACTTACGCATTTTTTTTTTATTGGAAAATTCGTAGTCTATGATATTTATTCCAGTATCCTAAATAAAATTTTAAAAGTAGTCTGACATCTTTACGATGAAATTATCCCTCAAAATTAACGTTTATGTGAAATTTTGCCCTATTCTGCAATGTTAGGAAATTCGTAAATTTCCAATAACTTGCGAAATTTTCAAATTAACTTGTTTGTAGTTACTGGTGCTCATTCTGGCATCAAAACGGATATTTTAAAACTTGTCTGACACTTTTACAGTAAAAAGTTTTCATTTAATGCACGTTTAAGTGAAATTTTCCAGTATTCTCCCACGTTAAGAAAATCGTAAATTTCTAATAACTTATGAAGTTTTTAAATTCAAATTTTGCAAAATTATAGGGTCCTTGCCAGTGTCGAATGTAATACTTTAAAACTGCTCTGACTTCTCTGCGACAATTTGTTCTTGAGATATCATGTACACAGACTAACATACTAATATGGTAACGGACCTACACACTGTCAGACTAACAAACTGACAGACACCCTACAGACAGACACCATACAAATTTTGTCATTTTCGGAATCCTCACACCTGAAAACGTGTAAAAAAGACGAAAAAACGAGATAAATTTTTTTTACGATTACTAAGTTCCCCATACCTGTAGTGTGATGGGCAACTAAAAAGAAGAGTATTAATGGGATAGGAAATATTTGAATGTGATACATAAAAAAAAAAACAAAAACAGGTATGATATTCACACTATAGGAAAAGGTTAAACAGGACATAAAAGAAAAGAAAAACCTTACGTTATTGAAAAAAAATCGAGTAGCAAAAATCGGATAGCTCTAGAGATGACGAAAATTGCTTATGTCAGTTTGCTTGGAGCAATACCTTGTTTCTAGACTGGAGAAAACTGGATGCAACGCACGACATCTAAAAGATGGGCTCATGTCAAATGTACCAAAAATGAACCTTATTATCTTTATATTAACTGCAAATCCGACATTGAAATAAGCAACGACAATGAGTAATTAAAAATATAGGTAGGCCTATAGGACATAGACCTACACGTTGTAATAAGCTATCGAGTCAAAGATCAATATGGTCAAAGATATGCATTGGCCTACTTTTTATTTCTTTCCTGGATAACACATTCCCCCCCCCCCTTTTATTTCTGTTGTTAAAGGTCTCTAAAATGTAGCTTTATAAAAGACTAAAAATTTATAAGTGTTAGTAATTTAACTTTTTTTTTCTCATTTGTTTTACAATGTTATTATAAACTAGTTGGCATAGGTGGACTCTGCTCAGTTCCCCATCATATGTATGTTCTCATAAATTTCTTGTACAGGACATATTATATTCATGTTAAGAGAAATGAATTTGACCAAACGCTTGGCACAATGACAGAACGAAATCCTCACCTAATAGGCTACCCACCATTCAGTTCAACATATTTATCTTATTCTAATCTATTAATTTATTTTATTGGGATCAATTTCGTAGTTTATTTTTCATGCTAATATTTCCAATGCAACAATCCCAAAAATGTATATTTATATGAAATATCGCAACATTTTGCTATGTTGATAAAATCTTAAATTTCGAATAACTTACGAAATTTTCGCATTAGAAAATTTGTAGTCAATCATGTTCATTCAGGTATCATAAATGTTATTTTGAAATTGTCTGATATATTTATGATCCTCAAAATGGACATTTGTGCTCGATTTTACCTTATTCTGCCATTTTAAGTAAATCGTAAATTCCAAATAACTTACGATTTTTTTAAATTGGAAAATTCATACTCTATGGTATTTATGTAAGTATCCTACATAATATTTCAAAAGTGGTTTGACATCTTTACGATGAAAATATCCCTCAAGATTTGACGTTTGTGTAAAATTTTGCCTTATTCTATTGTGATAAGAAATTCGTAAATTTCCAATAACTTACGAAATTTTTATATTGGAAAATTCATAGTCATCAATATTCATGCCAGTGTCCTAAATAATATTGACGTTTTTGTGAAATTTCGTCCTATACCACCATGTTAAGAAATTCGTAAATTTCCAATAACTTGCGAAATTTTCAAAGAAGCATATTTATAGTTACTGATGTTCATTCCGGCATCAAAATTGATATTTTAAAACTGGTCTGACAATTTTACAGTAAAAAGTTTTCATTTAATGCACGTTTAAGTGAATTTTTGTCCTATTCTCCCATGTTGTTAGGAAAATCGTAAATTTCTAATAACTTGCGAAGTTTTTAAAATCGAATGTTGCAAATGAATAGGGTTCTTGCCAGTGTCGAAAGTAACATTTTAAAACTGATCTGACCTCTCTGCGACAATTTGTTCTTGAGATATCGTGTACACAGACTAACAAACTAACGAACTAACGGACTACCGGACTACCGGACACCCTACAGACAGACACCATACAAATTTCCTCATTTTCGGATTCCTCACACCTGAAAACGTGTAGAAAAGTAAAAAAACCGAGGTCGAAAATTTTCACGATTACCTAAGTTCCCCATACCTGTGGTATGATGGGGAACTAAAAATGAAAGTGTTTTTATTGTGTAAAGAACGATATAAATGAATAATATTTCCATTGTTGATTTAAAATATTGCACTTAAATACCTTTCTCGCGTAATTTGTACATGTTACAATGCTTTTGTATGCGTAATTTGTATGTCACAATGTGCCCCAAGTATGTCACTACTAACCCCGCTACTGGGCAAGTTGTGACAAATTTCGAGGTTACGAAGAATTCATTTTATGGTATGTAAAACGTTAGTAATATTAATAGTTGTTTTATAAATATATTACTCAAGGTTTACTCTATGGTATGATATACTAAATGTTTCACTTTAGTTCAAATCTTCCAGCTAATATCAAAAATGACAAAAACGTCACTACTAGCCCCGGTCTTCCCTACCACCAAATTTTTTAATTAACAATTCCACTATATCTATAATATAAATTGATAAATACACTATATCTATAATCGCTCAAATTTACTGTAAACCGGAACATTGAATGAGCTTCCAAAGGAGCCTACAACGTTCCATATTAGTGTGTCCAGGAATAATTTAGCCTTTTACTTGCAATGAATTACTGAAATTGCCTTTCTCAAAGTAGACCGATAATTTGTCCACAAACAGATGCAAACCCTTTGCTATTATTACCCTTTAGTATGCAAACCCTCTATCTACGTATAAACAGTTCAGTAGTATTTTTAATTGGAAGTTCATCCGAAAGCCCATGGAATGGGTTCGATTTTCGTAAATATGAACAGTTTTAGACACAAGGTTATTAAGAGATAGTCCGTTACAAAATTTAGTGACAATATTAATTATAAGTTTGCCAAATTTTTCAAATCATGTAACTCACTGTTATTTTCAGATATTCTGATGAAAATGGTGTCACCTGAACGGGCGTTTTCTGTTCATTCTAAATATGTGTTTACTTTGGTTGTAGATCTTTAGGCAGGCTCTTCCCTCACACTTTTTCGTTTTTCAAATTAAATGCTGTCTACCCTGTAGTACAGAAAATTCATGAACAAATGAAAATTATCAATTTCATAAGTAAGCATGCGTTTAAATTTCGAAAGTACAATATTTAAAAAAAAAAAAAAAAATCTTTTCAAACAGTAACAACTTGCAGAATGCCAATTGAATATACTGTAGTAACGTTCAATTAACTTTCTGAATATGGTAACCTAATAACGGATATTGATGCTGTCATTAAAGAGCCACAATGTCAAATTAAGATTATGGTATCATTTTTTAAATGTACCACTAATATGGCAACAATTCGCAAGATCTAATTGACAAATGATGACTAAACTATATATAGTTATACGGGTTATATACGGACATAGTAAATTATGGTTTATTGCTTCTTCGATATTATTAAATAAAAATTGCATGCAATGTTTTTGTAATTTTGAATAAGAATAAATGTAAATCATGCAAAAGGATTTCATTCATCAGAAAATTCAATACCATTTGATCTCTAAGTTTGCATAAACATAATTTTTATAGAAATAAATATAAGTTTTGGATAATAAAATCACAAGCTTTCTTCAGCCATCTTAGATTAAAAATTATAACTGATTATTTCTGTTTGTAATAAAGAAGTATCTTTTAAAATACCTTTTTTTAGAATATGTTATAACTAATAAAATGTAAAAGTTATACGAGTTATTAGGTATTACATTCTGTTGAATCCTATTCAACAGTATCAATTATTTCGAATAGTGTTTTACATCCAAATGTTACAATGCAATTAAATATGGAAATAGCATCATTTTATTTGATTAAATGCATTTAACATAACTGAATATTTTGACATAGAAAGATTTCCATCTCCAATATATAGGAGGAAAAATGTGATTATGCTATGAAAATAACGTGAAAATTTGTTTCATCATATTATCATAGAATCTAATAAAAGTAGCATGTTCTATTCAAGTGAGTGGTGTGATAAAAATCAGATTTCACTATAAATAGTAAACGCTTACTTAAACTATCGGTAAATTAATAACAACAGCGTATGCTAATTAATTAATCAGTTTAACTTTTCGTATATATCGCTTTAGTAATTCCCTTAGGGAAAGGCAGTATTATGAAGATTCTAAATGCACAACATCCGATTAATATGACTGGGGGGCAGGGGTCATAAAAATGAATTATTTTGTTTAAATAAATATGAGTTTGTAATTTTATACAAAATATTTTATAATAAACAATGCTTTTCTACATTTATTATTAATACGACAGGTCGTACTATTCCTTTCAGAGAGCGATTTTGCCATTGTTTCCAATTTTTATCTATCACCTTGAATAAACGTGCAAACATTTTTTGTTTTTATCTAAATAGTTTTATCTAAATATTTTATAAAATTGAATACCCGCTGTCAAGTAGAATCCTGGGATTCTACTGTAGCAGGTTCCAATTTATTGTCCAGGTCCATATAGCTGAAATTAGATGGCCGTTAAAGTAAAGAAAACCAATTAGTTCGCATAAAAATATATTTATTTTTATTTGAAGAGGTTTCATAGGTAAATCAACAGTACCTTAATAGTGGAATTACAGCTTGACAGCAAGTTACGAGAATGCAACAGGTAGAGGTGAGAAAGAGAGCTACGGGGTCACATGTTATCCTATCAACAGTTGTAGAGCGAATTCTCTAGTTGACTCTGACTGAGTCGCAATCCAGATCTGACTGCTGAATTACGCCAAACTTTACAGCCAAAGATAATCCTTTGTTTGTAGAATAAATTAATATAAATATTTTGAATTTAGCAAGTTCGTTACAACAGTTTATGCCAATGCTTGTGCCAAATATTATCGCCGGAAAACCGTTACGTAAGAGAGACATAAAGTCTGTGATTTTTTGCACATCCTGTCATTAAAAATATAAATTACCCCTTTAATGATATTACAACGGAAATTATAGCCTAATTAATTTATAACAAAGTGGACTTGCGCAATTTTAGAAGAATGAAAATGAAATTATGTATACAACGGTTGATAAATAATAATAAAAAATTTTTATATTTTATTTATTAAATGATTTAGGAGAGATTATAATTTTGAGAGATGTCATTTAAAAAGAATATGTTTTTGTTCTCAGAAGATTTATTAATAGCATAAGGGATAAAGTATTATTAGAATTAAGATATCTATTATAGACAAAAGCGAATAAATATAAAAGTAATTTAGAATTTCGTTATCTATTTTTATTAGCTATTTAATTTATTGAAAATGTAGTAATTAATTATTGCCTTTATCCAAAGCTGTAATTAAAATCATATATGTGAAGGAATGACATCACACCTGCCATTGTATCTGTTTGCATTTTTAGTCCGGATTATTAGATTATATCAAAAAATGTTAATCTTATTAATCAGGACAAAATCTAGCTAAGGCCATATATATATATATATATATATATATATATATATATATTTATTTATTTATTCAAGCAGATAATTGTTTCAAAAGATATTAAGTAAAAACCTCATTTTAACTTTAAAATTATTAAAAAGAAAAATAAACAATTGATGCCAAAAATAAATAAATAACGAAGTAAATATATTTCTTTTTATGTTGGAAAAAAAAATTAAACGTGCATTTCTTTTTTTTTTTTTTCTTTTTTTTTTTTTTTTTAAATAATTAAAATAAAATTGAGAAAATCGTGCTAAAAAAAAAAAAAAAAAAAAAAAAAAAAGGAACAGCTTCAGTATAGAACGACATATATTACGCATTATTTATATATGTTGAAAAGTAGTTGGCATAGGTGGACTCTGCTCAGTTCCCCATCATATTTATGTTCTCATAAATTTCTAGTGCGAGACATATTATAATCATGTAAAAAGAAATGAATTTGACCAAAGCTTGATACAGTGACAGAATGAAATCCCCGCCTAATAGGCTATCCACCGTTCACTTCGATATATTTATCTTATTCTAATCTATTAATGTATTGTATCAGGGTCAATTCCGTTGTTTAGTTTTCATGCTACTATTTCCAATGCAATAATCCTCAAAATTCATATTTATATGAAAAATTTACAATTTCGCTATGTTGATAAAATCGTAAATTACGAATATTTTACGAAATTTTCCTATTAGAATATTTGTATTCAAGCATGTTCAAACAAATATCATAAATGTAATTTTGAAGTTGTCTAATGTATTTATGATCCTCAAAATGGAAGTTTATGCTCAATTTTGCCTTATTCTGACAGGTTAAGTAAATCGTAAATTCCAAATAACTTACGAATTATTTAAATTGGAAAAATCATAGTATATGATATTCATGCCAGTATCCTAAATAATATTTCGAAAGGGGTTTGACATCTTTACGATGAAAATACCCTCAAGATTGACGTTTATGTGAAATTTTGCTCTATTCTGTCATGTTAAGAAATTCGTAAATTTCCAATAACTTACGAAATTTTTATATTGGAATATTCACAGTCATTAATATTCCTGCCAGTGTCCTAGATAATATTTCAAAAGTAGTCTAGCATCTTTACGATGAAAATATCTCTCAAAATTGACGTTTATGTGAAATTTTGCCCTATACTGCCATGTTAAGAAATTCGTAAATTTCCAGTAACTTGCGAAATTTTCAAAGTAGCATATTTATAGGTACTGATGTTCATTCCCGCATCAAAACTGATATTTTGAAACTGGTCTGACATTTTTACAGTAAAACGTTTCCATTTAATGCACGTTTAAGTGAATTTTTGTCCTATTCTCCCATGTTAAGACAATCTTAAATTTCGAACAACTGCTGAAGTTTTTTAATTCGAGTGTTGCAATTGAATCGGGTTCTTGCCAGTATTGAGAGTAATAATTTAAAACAGATCTGACCTCTCTGCGATCATTTTTTCGTGAGATATCGTGTAAACAGACTAACAGACTAACGGACTAACACACTAGCACACTAACAGACACCCTACAGACAGACAGCATACAAATTTTGTCATTTTCGGATTCCTCACACCACATAACGTATAAAAAAGTCAAAAAACCGGGGTCGAAATTTTTCACGATTACCTAAGTTCCCCATACCTATAGTATGATGGGGAGCTAAAAAGGAAAAAAAAAGTTAAGTTGTATGTATTTATGAGGATTTCAGACGAATATGATGTCATTAGTTAACTAAGAAAATTTAGTGAAAATATTTATAATTAACATATTTTTAAATTAGTGAAAATAAAGTTAAGGTTTCTAAAATAATGATGGCAATTTCTAATAAATTAAAATAAATGGTAAAGGGGGTAAAGGCTTAGATTTAATAAAAGAAATGGAAATTTTTGAAAATAAACAAATATTGTAATATAAATTTGACAATTAAAAATTTTCCTATAAAAATTATAGATCGAAATAACGATCGATAATTTTACTATAAAAATTATAGATAAAAAAATTCTATGATTCATGAGCGATAGCTTGCATAACTTCAAAACTACTCAATAAAAAGTAAAAAAGTTCATAGATAACAATTAAAAAGAAAAATTAAAATAAAATTGAGAAAAATCGTTCTGAAGAAATGGAGCAGCCTCAGTATAAAACCCCTTGGCGAAATTTGAAATGTGACACCGAAGTAAGTTATCGGTCTTTTTCGACAAGATCTTTACATACGCAAATGCGATAACCAATTTAATTCATCGCCAAAATGACAACAAAAATCTAAAAGCCGCCAAAGGCTCCTAGGCTAAAACTATACGAAAAAATATTTTAACAAATATAGTAACAGATGCTATGGAATGAAACACGGTTACTGCCTGCCTTTATGCACATTTATTTTCATATTTGCTTCATATTTTCTCTTCTTTGATCCACTTGTGTCTGAGAGGTTCTGAACTGAAAGCTCGAAGACAGATGGTATCGGGTTCCATCGCAGGTTAGGAGTTTCAGTGGTTTTCTCCAAAACACGGGTTAGGACCCCATAGCAAACACGATTAAATAGGGACTAGGACCCCATAGACAGACTACTCTCAACGGAAGGTATTCCACTAAGTCTTAGAACCCAGCGTTGTCAATTGGCCTTGATCCACACAACCAATCTCTCTTTTCTTTTTATTCATCCAGTTCTTACCATTTTTAGTTCCCCATCATACTATAGGTATGGGGAACTTAGGTAATCGTGAAAATTTTCGACCTCGGTTTTTTGAATTTTTTACACGTTTTCAGGTGTGAGGAATCCGAAAATGACAAAATTAGTTTGTTAGTCTGTGTACACGATATGTCAAGAACAAATTGTCGCAGAGAGATCAGATCAGTTTTAAAATATTACTTTCGACACTGGCAAGAACCCTGTTTATTTGCAACATTCGAATTTAAAAACTTCGTAAGTTATTAGACATTTACGATTTTCTTAACATGGGAGAATAGGAAAAAAATTCACTTAAACGTGCACTAAATGGAAACGTTTTACTGTAAAAATGTCAGACCAGATTTAAAATTTCAGTTTTGATGCCGGAATGAACATCAGTAACTATAAATATGCTACTTTGAAAATTTCGCAAGTTATTGGAAATTTACGAATTTCTTAACATGGCAGTATCGGGAAAATTTCACATAAACGTCAATTTTTAGAGATATTTTGATCGTAAAGATGTCAGACTACTTTTGAAATATTATTTAGGAAACTGGCATGAATATTAATGACTATGAATTTTCCAATACAAAAATTTCGTAAGTTATTGGAAATTTATGAATTTCTTAACATGACAGAATAGAGCAAAATTTCACATAAACGTCATCTTGAGGGTATTTTCCTCGTAAAGTTGTACCTTATGCCAACTAGTTTCAAATGCGATCAAAGTGTTTTATAATGCTTGTTTGATTTTTCGATTTCTTTTTTCTTGTGTGTAATACAGTGGAACCTGTCTAAAGTGACCACCCTAGGGACTGGCTAAAATGGTCACTATATTCAGGTGGTCACTTTATAAAGTCTCTTTAAAATTGGAAAATGGCAACTTTAGTCAGGAAAATGGTCACTTTAGTCAGTTGGTCACTTTACCAAGGTGGTCACTTTTACAGGTTCCACTGTATTTTATTTATTTCCATATCATATCCTTTGGGTGTCTCGTTTTCATTGCATTACACATTTTGTGATCAAAGCTGGGTTCGCGCATAAGATGCACAAGCTTTAGCCTAAGAACCCCAAAAAGTTGTCCGAGTAAGCAAGAGAGAGTATCGAAGTATTCGATAAAACATTTTTTGAAGATTAAAAAAAAAAAAAAAAAAAAAAAAAAAAAACGCTGAGCTTATTAACTTTTGAGGGCGTTGGGAATTTGAGAAAGTGCTGTTCCTATTTCAATCTATATATATGTGAATAAACAAATAAATATAGAATCAATAAACAGATTCATGTGCATAATTAAATTTTCAATATAAGTAATATGAGTGATTTGCGCAAGTTTATGTTATAGCATTTAAATACCGTAAGCATTTATGTAAACTTTATTTTTATTCAACAGATAAAAATCTAGTCAAAGCTGCTCATTTAATGTTATTTTAAATGAGATTCATTGGAGTTTCAACTTATTTAGTTGTACGAAAAAAAAAAAAAAAATGTAAAACGTATTATCATAGCTATTATTTCAAATTAGCTTTCCAATGGTTAGTTCATATCAGGGTTTAACCTGGCAAAAAAATTACTTTAGCATTTTAGCGAAAATAGACAAGCACTATTTTAGCTTTTTCGAAAGTTAATTCTTTGGATACCATTGATTTCTTTTACTTACCTTTGTTATTCCCAGTTTTATTTTCTATTCTTTTGTCCATTGATGATTTTAACCAAGCATCCATATTTGTGACTTTAAAAATATGAATCAGGGAAACTATGTTTTGATTTTAACAATAGAAAAAGAGGTACTCATATCACGTGTAAAATGAAAAAGCAATTGAAAAATTAAGTAAAGTGTAGTGGTAGATAATCGTGAAATACTAGTTCTAAGAATGCTTCTATGATTCAAATTCTGAATTCTGACATACTTTTAAATATTTTTGCATTTAAATTCAATCATTAAAAATAAATCGAAATTACTATATAAATAATCATTCCCAAAAATTTCAGTCCTTTCGTAGTTTTTGCCTGCAAATGTTACAAAAAAAAAAAAAAAAAAAAAAAAAAAATCCGAGTTATTATATAGAGATATTTTATACAGTTATCCAGTTTTAGCTTTTTAGCGAAATTCTGACCAACATGTTTTAGCAAAATATGATACCTTTCAGCAAAACGCTAAAAAAACTAATGGCAGTTTAAACCCTGGTTCATATGCTTTAAAGCTTACTTTTGCAAATTTTCATTCACGGTTTTTCTATCGGGATAATATTTTTCATTATTACCATGTTTTAATTGACTTTGATTCTTGTTTGTTTGTTTGTCCAGTACAAATCTTGCAATCGATTTTTAACTAACTTCCCGACTAGCTAGACATTTCTAAACTTTCAGGATTGCTCAGAACACGGTGACAATACTTTTTTTAACACTTTTAGTCAACTGTTTCAGGTCCCTACTGCCTTCGGCAGCGTTTATATGATTCGACAGAAAATTTATTTAACTAACTTCCCGACTAGCTAGACGTTTGAAACTTTCAGAATAGTTCAGAACGCGGTGAAAATGCATTTTTAAAAAACTTTTAGCCAACTGTTTCGGGTTCCTGCACAGCGTTACTAGTACAAAGCTTGCAATCGATTTTTAACTAACTTCTCGACTAGCTAGGCATTTGAAACTTTCAGGATAGCTCAGAACACGATGACAATTACTGCTGGGCGATGTTGACATTTCTTAATTCGATTTATCGTTCATATAAAATACCGATATAAGGACATATCGATTTAATGCAGTGTTACCAAAAGTGGTCAAAACGTTCTCTAGACTCCTCGAAACGTGTAAATCTATTGAAAGACAGAAGTTAAAAATTTTACAAGTACTTTCTTATAATGAATACAAACGCAAAAATCAACAATGGACCATAGAAAAATTATTTTAGTTTAACCAAATTAAATTTTTTTCTCGAAATTATTATCTTAATCACAGACATTTATTTTTTTACTAAAATAAGGCCTTTGAAAAATTCAGACTTCTGATAAAGATATAATGTTTATACTAATTATTATAAAATTATTCATTATTTTCCACAGTTCAAAATTTACACATCGCAACACAGTATAATTAATATAGCGCAGTTTTCTTTTACCACAAAGTTATAGAATTTCACATTGACTCGTGACGTGACTTTTGTGAGTAATCGTCAGAACATTTAAAAACACCCCTGTTGAAGCAATCGGAGTGCGGGCGCCAGTACAGGAAACCAGACGGTCACGTGATGAAAGAGAACTTTTTTTTATTATTGTTATTATTATTTTTGCTCTCTCGAAAACATGTTCGTTTTCGGGCAGTCAAGTCAAACCGTTCGGGTATTCATAATCTAATGAAATCATACCTGATAATTCTAATTCTAATGTTATTCGTTAATCATTATTATTGTTTCATGAATACATTCGTGAAACAAGTCAAGCTTTTGATTTATTCGTAGTCTATTAAAATCATGCTAAATCATGTATGATCATTCTGTATCGAACTTAATTCTCTTTTATTATGTTTTATGGATTCTATCAGTCGAAATAAAAACATTCGTAAATTATAATCGAGTAATAATGACTGAACCATGAATCTGATTCTATATGAAAAATGAACTAGTATTCTTTATTTGATATACTTCACTCGTACAGAATGTACCATATTGCTACTTCGGAAAATCTGTTAAATGTGAGTTGAAATAATATTATTATTATTCTGTGAAATAATATTATGTGTTTGTTTATACAACGCTCCTGAATAAGTCGTCATCTATATAATTCGTGAAATCAAGAGAAAAATGTGTCTGAGATTTGTGTTGATCTCATATTCTGATATATTGTCTTGATATTCTGCAAGTCTGTCATTAAATTCCAGTATATAATTAATTTAAATCTGAATCTATTTTATGTGTGTGGCGTACATTTACTTCAAGCATCCGGGAAATCCAGGAGAGAGGTGAGTTAGATTTAACTTAATATTATGCATGCTAAAAGTAGTTTCGTTTTGAATAAAGAATGGCATTTATGCAATTTAGAATTTAGAATTTATTATCTATTAATCTAAGTCTAATTTATTCAACATGTTTTTGGTCCGTCTTAGAGCCATGAGGCTATCGATGATTTATATATATATATATATATATATAAAACTATATATATTTAATATGTATTTGATATTCTTATTCTTATTCTTATTCGTAATCATTTATTCTTAAAATGATTTATTTTTGTTCTTGAATGTTTGTTCTGTAATTCGAAGGCCTACAGTTATGTGTATTTAAACTTATATATTCTAACATGCCGAAATTATCTAAGCAAGTTTTATTATTTGAAAATTTATGTAAGGAAATCGATAGTTTTAGAGATAGAGTAAAGGGGTGTAGTAAAGATGAACAATCTAAGGTTAAATTATTAAAAACCAAAGTTCAATCGTATGATCATGAAATTGCGGCAATAATTAAAAATTTATCCGCTAAAGAGAATGAGGATTATATGGATATGTATTTGAGATATAAGGGAGTGGTTTTTGATTTACTGGTGGAGTTAGAGGACAAAACAGAAGTAAATGCGTGCGATTCAGATACTCACGCGGAAAATAAAGATGAGAAAAATGGTAAATCGTCTCCTATTAAATTACCTAAATTTGATCTTCCAAAATTTTTTGGTGAAACCGAAAATTGGATTTCTTTTAAAGAAATTTTTAATTCGACAATTCTACAAAATAATCAATTATCCAAAATTGAAAAATTGCAATATTTACATTCTTCAGTGCGCGGAAACGCAGCTAAATTAATTCGAGGATTCGCTCTAAAAGAGGAAAATTTAGATCAATGTTGGGAAATATTAAATGAAAGATATGAAAATAAGAGACAATTAGCATTGAGTCAAATTAACAAAATATTTTCTATGAAAATTGTAATAAAAGCAAACAATGCTAAAATTTTACTTGAGTTATTAGATACTTGTAACGAAGCCGTCAGAAACTTAAAAACTTTGGGTTTAGATTCTAATGCGTTAAGCGACTTAATTATAATAAAATTCATGATGGGGAAATTGGATGAATCGTTAAAACAGAGATGGGAATTAATGTTGGACAGTGATAAATTGCCTGATCTTGATCTTTTTAGGAAATTCGTTGAGCGCGAAGCGCGCGGTGTTGAAGAGATAAAATGTAAACAAGACGTAAAATTCACTAATTCGAAAAATATACATAATGTACTGAGTACAATTGTGAAAAGGGAAAATACGTGCATTCTTTGTAATGAGCATCATGCGCTATTTAAATGTCCGATATTTAATTCAAAACCGGTTAATGAAAGATGGAAATTCGTTGAATTAAATAAATTATGTCAAAATTGTTTACGACAAAATCATAGGCTGGAGAATTGTAGGATAGACATTAATTGTAAAAATTGTGCAGAAAAACATCATACATTGCTACATGTTTATGGTAGAAATATAAATTCTGAAAGGGCGAATCATGTATCGCCAGACATTTCGGTTTCAAATAGTGCTCAGTTTTATTCTAGTAATGTTTTGTTATCTACAGCACTAATTAAGGTTAAATCAAATAAAAGCAAAATTATGCATTGTAAAGCTTTGATAGATAATGCTAGTCAAAATTCATTAATTACTAAGGAATGTGCTAAGCGACTAAATTTGCCCTTACGGAGCACGTCGCATAGTATTATAGGGATTAATTGCGTTTTAGCAGAAACTGCTCTCAACGAAACAGAATTTAACTTCACTCCGCATTTTTCGTCGGAGTCATTTTCAGTCAGCGCTTTTATAGTTGATAGGGTTACCTCACCTCTCCCTAATTTCCAACTACCGCAACATGATTGGCCACACATAAAGGGATTACAACTAGCTGATCCCAATTATTATGCTAGTGGTCCCATCGATATTCTTCTTGGGGCAGAAATAGTCGCCTCAATTTGCAATGGCAGTCCAATTCAAGGGCCAGCTGGAACTCCTACAGCATTTCCCACTAAATTGGGTTACCTCCTTTCAGGACGAATAAACATTTTCAATGTACAAATATCAGTTTAACATGTCATATGACTGTTGATGATGATATCATAACAACACTTTAAAACAATTTTTTGATACAGAATCAATTCCAAATGTAGAATCAAAAAAGATAGAAAATGATCCCGTGGAAAATATTTATTTCACAAAAACAAAAAGGAATACGCAGGGAAAATATGCAGTTCATCTACCTTTTAAGCCAGATAAGGCACTGGGTGACAGTAAGTCAGGTGCTATTTCAAGATTTCTTTCCATTGAAAATAAAATTAAAAAGAATCCACAATTAAATGTGGAGTATTCGAATTTCATGAACGAATCTTTGGGTCATATGACAAAATTAAATCAAAACAAATTTAGTGAAACGCCACATTATTATTTACCGCATCATGCTGTGGTAAATGAAAACTCTGAAACAACAAAATTACGTGTAGTATTTGACGCCTCGTTTAAAACAACAAATAACAAATCTTTAAATGACATTTTATATATTGGTCCTAAACTACAGTCAAATATTTTTGACAATTTAGTAAAATTTCGAGCCAACCCTGTAGCGTTCAGTGCAAACATAGCTAAAATTTATCGTCAAATTTTAATTGATAGAAAAGATAGAATATACCAGAGAATTGTTTGGAGAGAATATCCCAATGATCCATTATCAGTGTTGCAAATTGAATTGTCTTTTTGCCTCCTCTCAGGTGGCGCGACTAGTCATCATTTTTCGACGCGCCGATGTACGATTACTGACTAGTTAAGAATGTGATCTGAAAGGATTCGGTCATGCTTGACCGTTTAAAATATAGCGCTTAAGAAATGTTTATTTATGTTTTTATTGTGGATCCGTGTTCTATATGTTTTGTGAAGTGAATAAATAAAATGCAAAAGAACAATTACTTTCATTTTTTATGGAAATGGATAATTACAAAATACGTGTGAGTTTATGGAACATTGAAAGATTTATGAACATTTTGGTGACCCTAGGATGTGATTGTTTGCATTTATTTGGACGACATGCATTTTTTTGGATAATTATAGAGTAAAATGAATCCGCTGAGCATGCATCGGATATGGGAGGTAGGCTTTTCCCCTTATTATTTCATTATTTTGGTTTGAGTTTGGGGGTTAAAAGTTATGGTTTCGTTTAACAGAAAAGTGTAGTTTTTGTTCTGAAATGGTTGCAGTCTGTGAGGACATCGAATTCATTTGGTTTATATATAATATTATTTATAATTTATAAATTTTGCTGATATATGAAATAAATGGTTTCAAATTTGAATAATTAAAAAATAGTTTGGGTTTTAAATATAAATGGTTTCATTCAACATTTAAATAATTGAAAATTACTTTCGTTTCATAAAATGTTGTTTATAAGGTGTTTCTTTTTGTTTCTTTGAAAACGAAATTGTTTTTTTTAATGGAATATTATTTAATTATTTTTGTTTCTTGCAATGCTATTAAAATAGCGTTACTTCTGGTTTAATACAAAATTATTTATTTAGTTTTGGTTTCATTAAATGCCATTTTAAATTGATTTACTTCTGTTTTAACAATATTTATTTTTTTGTTCTTAAATGATATTTAAAGATGATGTTTACATTTTTTGATATATAGATAATACATGTTTATTTTTATTTAATAAATATATGGATAGGGGTTATTATTAAGCAATTAGAAGGTTTCATAATTTTTATTTGTTATGATATTGGGTTTAAAATGGATCTAGAAAGATTGAAGGAAAAAAGAAGAGGTTTAAGAACCTCATTTACGAAATATTTGGGGAAAATAGAAACAATCCTGAACTCCGAAATTACGGAGGAGTACACGAAATTAATGAAAATTGAGGAGCTTCTTAGATTAAAGGCTCAACTCCTGGACAAACAGGCAGAACTCGTAAACATCGATTATGAAATACAAACAAAAATTAAAGTCAAAGATATAGCTGAAGATGTAGCAGGCTGCGAGGAATACAGGGAAAAAGGGATCGATGTAAAAACAAAATTAGAAAGGCTAGTGGATAATTTAAATGATAGGCCGTTGCCTGGCGTTATTCAGATCGCTAGATCAAGTGATCAAACAGGGATTGGTTCAGAGAACCTAACAGTTAGAACTGAAACCAGAAGTACAGTTAAACTTCCGAAATTACAAGTTGTAAATTTTCTTGGTGACTGTAGTTCATGGTTGGATTTCTGGAACTCTTTCGAGGTAGCGATACATAATAATAATTCTTTAAGCAAAATTGAGAAATTTTCGTATTTGAAATCTTTCTTAGGAGGTGTCGCCTTGAGCGCTGTATCTGGGTTTTCATTGACAGAATCTAATTACGATGCATCAATACAATTACTTAAGGAACGTTTTGGACGAAGTGACGTAATTATATCGTCCCACATGCATAAGTTACTATTAATAGAACCGGTGAAATCATGCGCGAATGTTACTGAATTAAGGAGAATGTACGACGCGATTGAGGTACAAATTCGTTCGTTACAATCATTAAATGTAGCAACAGGCACTTACAGTAATCTGTTATGCCCTGTAATATTACAAAAACTACCGGAAGAATTAAATTTAAGTTATAATAGACAGCGTAATTCAGATGAATTGTTTGATATTTCTAAATTAGTTGATTTTATACGTAAAGAATTAGAAATACGAGAAGCATCGATAATTTTAGCGAATCCCAGAAATAATAGCGCAAATGAAAATAATTTTCGGAACAAAATGGCAGGCCACAATAAACCTTACTTAAATTCTAAAAGGAGCGAATATCATCCCCCTAAATCATCAGCTTCCGTTTTAGCGACTCAGGCGGAAAGAAATTTATCTGGTTATTATAATAAGTATTCTTATGATAATAATAGGCCTAAATTTAATAACAAAAGAAATACGAGTTCGTTTTCTCAAAATACTGGAGTTCAGGGCTGTTTTTTTTGTTCCTCGGCACATATGAATCATGATTGTTCCTTAAATGTTTATGATAAGAAAAAGGCTCTAATGGCCAAGGGATTATGTTTTATATGTTTTTCAAACCATTTGAGTAAATTTTGTTCTCGTAAAGATCATAAGTGCAAGTATTGCGCGTCTCCCTGGCATAACTCATTAATATGTAATACAGAAAGAAATGAATCCCGCTCAGTTGAGGATAAAAAACAAATACAGTCAGAAAGTTCTTTAAATTTAGTGTGTAATAAGAATAAAGAGCTTGAGGACACGCCGAATGATTCGGTGTTGTTGCAGACTGTAACGGCAAGTGTATTTAATGTTCAGGCCAAATGCCATTTATTGAGGTGTCTTATTGACAATGGAAGTTCTAGGACATTTGTATTGCGCGAAGTGTGCAATTTATTGGGATTAAAACCAATCGGGAAGGAAACCCTTTTAATTTATACTTTTGGCAATGAGAATACTGAAAGGAAAACTTATGATATTGTAGAAATAGTATTACATAATGTAAGAGAAACTAATAAGAAAATTAAATTAAGGGCTGTGGTAATTGATTCAATTACATTTGGGGAAATTAAAATTCCTTCACAATGGGTGCGTAATGTCGCACTAGAAAAAGGCATTGAATTGGCAGATAAGGGTAATTTAAGTAAAATTCATGTACTTATTGGATCGGATTACATTGGGGAAATTCTTGGAGAAAGGAACGTGAGAATTTCTAAGCGATTAATGGCAACAGATACCTTATTTGGATTTGTGATACAAGGAAAGGAAAGGGACCCTAAAGCACTTAAGAATTGTCAGAAAGTGCGCGTTAATCATTTACATGTTGTTAAGGAGGAATTGGACCATCAAAGGGTTAAAAATTTATGGGAATTAGAGGCAATTGGAATTAATCCGGACAAAGAACATTCTAAATCAGATGATGAAATTTTTGAGTTATTTAGGCAAACCACTACTTATAGGAATAAAAGATATGAAACGCGATTGTTGTGGAAAAATAATGTTAAGGAATTGGACAGTAATTATGGGATAGCAAGACGACGCTTGTCTCATTTGAACACTGTTTTTGGTAGGAATCCGGACTTATATTTTAAATATAAGGAAATTATTGAGGAACATTTAAAGTTGGGCATCATAGAGGAAGTAGCGTCGGATTTAAATGAAAATACGGGTACAGGCTATTACATGCCGCATCATGCAGTAGTACGCGAACAAAAGAAAAGTTCTAAGGTTAGGATAGTTTTTGACGGTTCATGTAAGGGCAGGGATGAATTATCTCTTAACGATTGTTTAGAGAGCGGTCCTAATTTAAATCCAGATTTACTCAGGATAATTTTGAGGTTTAGGTTACACCCTGTTGCGTTTTGCGCAGACATACAACGAGCTTTTCTAGAAGTAGGAATCGCGGATGAGGATAGGAAATTTTTGAAATTTTTATGGAATGATGGGGAGGGGCCCGATCTCCATTCCGATGCTGCTAAACGAATTAGGACATTACAATTCTGCAGAGTTCCCTTTGGGGTGAAATGTTCCCCATTTCTATTATCGGCAACAATCAGGCTTCATTTGAAAAAATTTGAGAATGACTACCCGGAAGCAACAGAAATATTAAGATCTCTATACGTCGATGATCTCATCTCTGGCACTGATGATGTGAACAAGGCATTACAATTATCTAAGGAAATGATGTATATTTTAAATGAAGCTAGCATGAATCTCAGGGCTTGGATTTCCAACTCTTCTAAACTTAATCAGTTGTGGAAGACAGACAATTTCGAATGTCGAGAAGATCCGGAGGAATCCAATGTTGAACTAAAAATATTAGGAATTATTTGGGACAATACGAATGACGAATTACTGATTGACACTTCACAATTTAACAAATTACCGGAGGACAGAATTATAACAAAGCGATATATTTTGGCTGTTTGCGGAATGTTATTTGATCCATTGGGGATCATGAATCCATTTTTGATTCGCATAAAAATTATATTACAATCAGTATGGGAAAATGGTAACCAGTGGGACGAACCTGTTCCACATGAAACTGAAATGTTGTTTTTAGAATGGCTAAATGAAGCTAAAAATTTGAAGTTCACTGGAATTCCTAGGCTGTATTTTAATGAAATCTGCTGGAACTCAGTAGAGGTACACATATTTTCCGATGCTAGCCCAAAATGTTATGGTTCAGTGGCTTATTTTCGATTTACGAATTCTGAAGGATGCAAAACAAGTTTTATAATTTCTAAGTCTCGACTAGCCCCTTTGAAGAAGATTACATTACCGAGACTTGAATTACTTGGCACTTTAGTCTCAGCAAGATTGGGATCATATCTCAAATCTGTTTTTCCTGTGCTCGACCCCAGAAATATTTTTTATTGGACTGATTCTCAGATTTGCCTTCATTGGATAAAAAATTCAGCTAACGATTATAAGCAGTTTGTGAAAAACCGAGTGATAGAAATCAGGGAAAAAACTGATCCTGAAAAATGGCACTTTTGCAAAGGCAAGTTCAATCCGGCGGATAAATTAACGAGAGGTGTGAAAGCAAATTCCTTAATGAATGATAAAGTATGGAGTCAAGGACCAGCTTGGTTGTCAGAATTAAGTATACCATATGACTCTCTAATGGAATTTTCCTGTGACATGGACAGCGTGGTTGAAGAAAGACATGGAGTTACAACACTTCAGGTTAACGTAGAAGTTCCAATGCCATTATTAAATCTGGAGAATTACAGTACTTTGAATAGAGTTTTGAGAACAACCGCCTATGTTTTTAGATTTCTAAATAACATCAAATCTAGGTCTGAAAAACGTTCAGGAGCGCTGACAGCAAATGAAATATCTGCAGCAGAAAATTATTGGCTTCTATTTGTGCAGCAAAGTGAATTTAACAAAGAATATACTACATTAAAGGCAAAAAATTCAGTTTCTCCTGATTCTAAGTTATATAATTTGAATCCCATTTTGACAACAGAAGGTCTAATAGTATTAAAGGGAAGAATTCAAGGCTCTAATTTTTCTGATGAATCTAAGCATCCAATTATTTTGCCGAACAAGGCTCGATTTACTAATCTTTTGATCATGAAGGAACACGAAAATTTAGGTCATTCTGGTATATCTGACACACTCACTCAAATAAGAGAACGCTTTTGGATCATTAAGGGCAGGCAAGCTGTGAAATCCTGCTTGAACAAATGTTTTCTATGCAGAAGGTTTAAGGCCAAACAAGGACAGCAAATAACAGCTCCGCTACCCATAGCAAGAACTAGTGAGGCTCAACCCTTTGAAGTCGTCGGAATCGATTTTGCTGGACCCTTATTCACAAAAGACAACAACAAATCTTACATTGCATTATTCACTTGTGCAGTCACTCGAGCAGTGCACTTGGAAATAGTCTCTAGTCTCAGTTCTGAACATTTTTTACTTGCATTCAGACGTTTCATCTCCAGAAGAGGTATGTGCAAGGTTGTGAATTCCGATAACGCTTTGACTTTTAAAGGTAGTGAAAAGGAACTAAAGAAACTTTATATGAACATTAAGAACTTTGAAATTCAGAACTATTTTGGTAATAAGGGTATCAAATGGAATTATATAGTAGAAAGAGCTTCATGGTGGGGGGGTTATTGGGAGCGAATGGTTCGTATGACAAAGGTCATTTTGAGGAAAATTCTTGGTAGGGCATTAGTTACATCTGAAGAACTGCAAACTATACTTGCAGAAATTGAATCTATTATTAACTCTCGACCTTTAACTTATGTATACAATGAACCTGTAGAGCCATTCCCTCTCACCCCAGCCCATTTCTTAATAGGAAAAAGGTCAACTGCATTGCCACCACAAAGTGGCCGTTTAGTGATAGCAAGTCAATCTAGTTCTCAAAAACTTTTAATTAAACAATACTTGTATCGTGAGAGACTTCTTAACGAATTCTGGAAGCGCTGGAAATTTGAATATATTTTGCAGTTGAGAAATGCTAATGTTGTAAAACCTGTTAATCCAATTTCTAATTTTAATATAGGTGATATAGTCCTAATAGGTGATGACAAGGCCCCAAGACAAATTTGGAAGTTAGGAAAAGTAATTGAGACACATGTAGGACGTGACAATAAGGTAAGATCTGTAACCTTAAAAACTTCATCAGGAATGTTAAAAAGACCCATTCAACTTCTTTGTAACTTGGAAGTCCAAGGGGACTTACCTTAATTAAACCAACTGTTCACCTGTAAGGTAATATTAATATTGTTTTCATTTTTCAATTGTATCCAGGTAACATTGATTTTTGTATTTGATATAATTTCTATTTTCAGTATTATGTGGTTGTGAAATTTATTATTATGTACTGTGATTTTTATTGGTTGTAATTCTTGAATTGTATTTGATTTGGATTTGTTCAAATTTTTGTATTGAACTTAACTTACCTTTCGGGGCGGGAGGATGTTGCAAATTGAATTGTCTTTTTGCCTCCTCTCAGGTGGCGCGACTAGTCATCATTTTTCGACGCGCCGATGTACGATTACTGACTAGTTAAGAATGTGATCTGAAAGGATTCGGTCATGCTTGACCGTTTAAAATATAGCGCTTAAGAAATGTTTATTTATGTTTTTATTGTGGATCCGTGTTCTATATGTTTTGTGAAGTGAATAAATAAAATGCAAAAGAACAATTACTTTCATTTTTTATGGAAATGGATAATTACAAAATACGTGTGAGTTTATGGAACATTGAAAGATTTATGAACATTTTGGTGACCCTAGGATGTGATTGTTTGCATTTATTTGGACGACATGCATTTTTTTGGATAATTATAGAGTAAAATGAATCCGCTGAGCATGCATCGGATATGGGAGGTAGGCTTTTCCCCTTATTATTTCATTATTTTGGTTTGAGTTTGGGGGTTAAAAGTTATGGTTTCGTTTAACAGAAAAGTGTAGTTTTTGTTCTGAAATGGTTGCAGTCTGTGAGGACATCGAATTCATTTGGTTTATATATAATATTATTTATAATTTATAAATTTTGCTGATATATGAAATAAATGGTTTCAAATTTGAATAATTAAAAAATAGTTTGGGTTTTAAATATAAATGGTTTCATTCAACATTTAAATAATTGAAAATTACTTTCGTTTCATAAAATGTTGTTTATAAGGTGTTTCTTTTTGTTTCTTTGAAAACGAAATTGTTTTTTTTAATGGAATATTATTTAATTATTTTTGTTTCTTGCAATGCTATTAAAATAGCGTTACTTCTGGTTTAATACAAAATTATTTATTTAGTTTTGGTTTCATTAAATGCCATTTTAAATTGATTTACTTCTGTTTTAACAATATTTATTTTTTTGTTCTTAAATGATATTTAAAGATGATGTTTACATTTTTTGATATATAGATAATACATGTTTATTTTTATTTAATAAATATATGGATAGGGGTTATTATTAAGCAATTAGAAGGTTTCATAATTTTTATTTGTTATGATATTGGGTTTAAAATGGATCTAGAAAGATTGAAGGAAAAAAGAAGAGGTTTAAGAACCTCATTTACGAAATATTTGGGGAAAATAGAAACAATCCTGAACTCCGAAATTACGGAGGAGTACACGAAATTAATGAAAATTGAGGAGCTTCTTAGATTAAAGGCTCAACTCCTGGACAAACAGGCAGAACTCGTAAACATCGATTATGAAATACAAACAAAAATTAAAGTCAAAGATATAGCTGAAGATGTAGCAGGCTGCGAGGAATACAGGGAAAAAGGGATCGATGTAAAAACAAAATTAGAAAGGCTAGTGGATAATTTAAATGATAGGCCGTTGCCTGGCGTTATTCAGATCGCTAGATCAAGTGATCAAACAGGGATTGGTTCAGAGAACCTAACAGTTAGAACTGAAACCAGAAGTACAGTTAAACTTCCGAAATTACAAGTTGTAAATTTTCTTGGTGACTGTAGTTCATGGTTGGATTTCTGGAACTCTTTCGAGGTAGCGATACATAATAATAATTCTTTAAGCAAAATTGAGAAATTTTCGTATTTGAAATCTTTCTTAGGAGGTGTCGCCTTGAGCGCTGTATCTGGGTTTTCATTGACAGAATCTAATTACGATGCATCAATACAATTACTTAAGGAACGTTTTGGACGAAGTGACGTAATTATATCGTCCCACATGCATAAGTTACTATTAATAGAACCGGTGAAATCATGCGCGAATGTTACTGAATTAAGGAGAATGTACGACGCGATTGAGGTACAAATTCGTTCGTTACAATCATTAAATGTAGCAACAGGCACTTACAGTAATCTGTTATGCCCTGTAATATTACAAAAACTACCGGAAGAATTAAATTTAAGTTATAATAGACAGCGTAATTCAGATGAATTGTTTGATATTTCTAAATTAGTTGATTTTATACGTAAAGAATTAGAAATACGAGAAGCATCGATAATTTTAGCGAATCCCAGAAATAATAGCGCAAATGAAAATAATTTTCGGAACAAAATGGCAGGCCACAATAAACCTTACTTAAATTCTAAAAGGAGCGAATATCATCCCCCTAAATCATCAGCTTCCGTTTTAGCGACTCAGGCGGAAAGAAATTTATCTGGTTATTATAATAAGTATTCTTATGATAATAATAGGCCTAAATTTAATAACAAAAGAAATACGAGTTCGTTTTCTCAAAATACTGGAGTTCAGGGCTGTTTTTTTTGTTCCTCGGCACATATGAATCATGATTGTTCCTTAAATGTTTATGATAAGAAAAAGGCTCTAATGGCCAAGGGATTATGTTTTATATGTTTTTCAAACCATTTGAGTAAATTTTGTTCTCGTAAAGATCATAAGTGCAAGTATTGCGCGTCTCCCTGGCATAACTCATTAATATGTAATACAGAAAGAAATGAATCCCGCTCAGTTGAGGATAAAAAACAAATACAGTCAGAAAGTTCTTTAAATTTAGTGTGTAATAAGAATAAAGAGCTTGAGGACACGCCGAATGATTCGGTGTTGTTGCAGACTGTAACGGCAAGTGTATTTAATGTTCAGGCCAAATGCCATTTATTGAGGTGTCTTATTGACAATGGAAGTTCTAGGACATTTGTATTGCGCGAAGTGTGCAATTTATTGGGATTAAAACCAATCGGGAAGGAAACCCTTTTAATTTATACTTTTGGCAATGAGAATACTGAAAGGAAAACTTATGATATTGTAGAAATAGTATTACATAATGTAAGAGAAACTAATAAGAAAATTAAATTAAGGGCTGTGGTAATTGATTCAATTACATTTGGGGAAATTAAAATTCCTTCACAATGGGTGCGTAATGTCGCACTAGAAAAAGGCATTGAATTGGCAGATAAGGGTAATTTAAGTAAAATTCATGTACTTATTGGATCGGATTACATTGGGGAAATTCTTGGAGAAAGGAACGTGAGAATTTCTAAGCGATTAATGGCAACAGATACCTTATTTGGATTTGTGATACAAGGAAAGGAAAGGGACCCTAAAGCACTTAAGAATTGTCAGAAAGTGCGCGTTAATCATTTACATGTTGTTAAGGAGGAATTGGACCATCAAAGGGTTAAAAATTTATGGGAATTAGAGGCAATTGGAATTAATCCGGACAAAGAACATTCTAAATCAGATGATGAAATTTTTGAGTTATTTAGGCAAACCACTACTTATAGGAATAAAAGATATGAAACGCGATTGTTGTGGAAAAATAATGTTAAGGAATTGGACAGTAATTATGGGATAGCAAGACGACGCTTGTCTCATTTGAACACTGTTTTTGGTAGGAATCCGGACTTATATTTTAAATATAAGGAAATTATTGAGGAACATTTAAAGTTGGGCATCATAGAGGAAGTAGCGTCGGATTTAAATGAAAATACGGGTACAGGCTATTACATGCCGCATCATGCAGTAGTACGCGAACAAAAGAAAAGTTCTAAGGTTAGGATAGTTTTTGACGGTTCATGTAAGGGCAGGGATGAATTATCTCTTAACGATTGTTTAGAGAGCGGTCCTAATTTAAATCCAGATTTACTCAGGATAATTTTGAGGTTTAGGTTACACCCTGTTGCGTTTTGCGCAGACATACAACGAGCTTTTCTAGAAGTAGGAATCGCGGATGAGGATAGGAAATTTTTGAAATTTTTATGGAATGATGGGGAGGGGCCCGATCTCCATTCCGATGCTGCTAAACGAATTAGGACATTACAATTCTGCAGAGTTCCCTTTGGGGTGAAATGTTCCCCATTTCTATTATCGGCAACAATCAGGCTTCATTTGAAAAAATTTGAGAATGACTACCCGGAAGCAACAGAAATATTAAGATCTCTATACGTCGATGATCTCATCTCTGGCACTGATGATGTGAACAAGGCATTACAATTATCTAAGGAAATGATGTATATTTTAAATGAAGCTAGCATGAATCTCAGGGCTTGGATTTCCAACTCTTCTAAACTTAATCAGTTGTGGAAGACAGACAATTTCGAATGTCGAGAAGATCCGGAGGAATCCAATGTTGAACTAAAAATATTAGGAATTATTTGGGACAATACGAATGACGAATTACTGATTGACACTTCACAATTTAACAAATTACCGGAGGACAGAATTATAACAAAGCGATATATTTTGGCTGTTTGCGGAATGTTATTTGATCCATTGGGGATCATGAATCCATTTTTGATTCGCATAAAAATTATATTACAATCAGTATGGGAAAATGGTAACCAGTGGGACGAACCTGTTCCACATGAAACTGAAATGTTGTTTTTAGAATGGCTAAATGAAGCTAAAAATTTGAAGTTCACTGGAATTCCTAGGCTGTATTTTAATGAAATCTGCTGGAACTCAGTAGAGGTACACATATTTTCCGATGCTAGCCCAAAATGTTATGGTTCAGTGGCTTATTTTCGATTTACGAATTCTGAAGGATGCAAAACAAGTTTTATAATTTCTAAGTCTCGACTAGCCCCTTTGAAGAAGATTACATTACCGAGACTTGAATTACTTGGCACTTTAGTCTCAGCAAGATTGGGATCATATCTCAAATCTGTTTTTCCTGTGCTCGACCCCAGAAATATTTTTTATTGGACTGATTCTCAGATTTGCCTTCATTGGATAAAAAATTCAGCTAACGATTATAAGCAGTTTGTGAAAAACCGAGTGATAGAAATCAGGGAAAAAACTGATCCTGAAAAATGGCACTTTTGCAAAGGCAAGTTCAATCCGGCGGATAAATTAACGAGAGGTGTGAAAGCAAATTCCTTAATGAATGATAAAGTATGGAGTCAAGGACCAGCTTGGTTGTCAGAATTAAGTATACCATATGACTCTCTAATGGAATTTTCCTGTGACATGGACAGCGTGGTTGAAGAAAGACATGGAGTTACAACACTTCAGGTTAACGTAGAAGTTCCAATGCCATTATTAAATCTGGAGAATTACAGTACTTTGAATAGAGTTTTGAGAACAACCGCCTATGTTTTTAGATTTCTAAATAACATCAAATCTAGGTCTGAAAAACGTTCAGGAGCGCTGACAGCAAATGAAATATCTGCAGCAGAAAATTATTGGCTTCTATTTGTGCAGCAAAGTGAATTTAACAAAGAATATACTACATTAAAGGCAAAAAATTCAGTTTCTCCTGATTCTAAGTTATATAATTTGAATCCCATTTTGACAACAGAAGGTCTAATAGTATTAAAGGGAAGAATTCAAGGCTCTAATTTTTCTGATGAATCTAAGCATCCAATTATTTTGCCGAACAAGGCTCGATTTACTAATCTTTTGATCATGAAGGAACACGAAAATTTAGGTCATTCTGGTATATCTGACACACTCACTCAAATAAGAGAACGCTTTTGGATCATTAAGGGCAGGCAAGCTGTGAAATCCTGCTTGAACAAATGTTTTCTATGCAGAAGGTTTAAGGCCAAACAAGGACAGCAAATAACAGCTCCGCTACCCATAGCAAGAACTAGTGAGGCTCAACCCTTTGAAGTCGTCGGAATCGATTTTGCTGGACCCTTATTCACAAAAGACAACAACAAATCTTACATTGCATTATTCACTTGTGCAGTCACTCGAGCAGTGCACTTGGAAATAGTCTCTAGTCTCAGTTCTGAACATTTTTTACTTGCATTCAGACGTTTCATCTCCAGAAGAGGTATGTGCAAGGTTGTGAATTCCGATAACGCTTTGACTTTTAAAGGTAGTGAAAAGGAACTAAAGAAACTTTATATGAACATTAAGAACTTTGAAATTCAGAACTATTTTGGTAATAAGGGTATCAAATGGAATTATATAGTAGAAAGAGCTTCATGGTGGGGGGGTTATTGGGAGCGAATGGTTCGTATGACAAAGGTCATTTTGAGGAAAATTCTTGGTAGGGCATTAGTTACATCTGAAGAACTGCAAACTATACTTGCAGAAATTGAATCTATTATTAACTCTCGACCTTTAACTTATGTATACAATGAACCTGTAGAGCCATTCCCTCTCACCCCAGCCCATTTCTTAATAGGAAAAAGGTCAACTGCATTGCCACCACAAAGTGGCCGTTTAGTGATAGCAAGTCAATCTAGTTCTCAAAAACTTTTAATTAAACAATACTTGTATCGTGAGAGACTTCTTAACGAATTCTGGAAGCGCTGGAAATTTGAATATATTTTGCAGTTGAGAAATGCTAATGTTGTAAAACCTGTTAATCCAATTTCTAATTTTAATATAGGTGATATAGTCCTAATAGGTGATGACAAGGCCCCAAGACAAATTTGGAAGTTAGGAAAAGTAATTGAGACACATGTAGGACGTGACAATAAGGTAAGATCTGTAACCTTAAAAACTTCATCAGGAATGTTAAAAAGACCCATTCAACTTCTTTGTAACTTGGAAGTCCAAGGGGACTTACCTTAATTAAACCAACTGTTCACCTGTAAGGTAATATTAATATTGTTTTCATTTTTCAATTGTATCCAGGTAACATTGATTTTTGTATTTGATATAATTTCTATTTTCAGTATTATGTGGTTGTGAAATTTATTATTATGTACTGTGATTTTTATTGGTTGTAATTCTTGAATTGTATTTGATTTGGATTTGTTCAAATTTTTGTATTGAACTTAACTTACCTTTCGGGGCGGGAGGATGTTGCAAATTGAATTGTCTTTTTGCCTCCTCTCAGGTGGCGCGACTAGTCATCATTTTTCGACGCGCCGATGTACGATTACTGACTAGTTAAGAATGTGATCTGAAAGGATTCGGTCATGCTTGACCGTTTAAAATATAGCGCTTAAGAAATGTTTATTTATGTTTTTATTGTGGATCCGTGTTCTATATGTTTTGTGAAGTGAATAAATAAAATGCAAAAGAACAATTACTTTCATTTTTTATGGAAATGGATAATTACAAAATACGTGTGAGTTTATGGAACATTGAAAGATTTATGAACAATCAGTCTATGAATTAATCAGTGTCACCTACCAAGCTTGTGCACCCATTGTTAACTTCTGTATCCGAGCAGCTCCTCCTATCCCACCTACCAATTCTATGCATCATTCCTGTCCCTCACTTGTGGGTTTAGTGCAAAATGCTCGCATGTCTGATTTAACCCTTCACGGTGCCAAAAAAGGTGTCGACAATGTTGATCATAATTCTACATCAATACAAGGTGAAAAATGTGATAAAACTCTGTCCCTAGAACCAGTCTCTACTCTTAAATCATCTGATATTCCAATTAACTGTAAAAAATTATCTGCTTATGAGTCTAATGTTTTTACAGAGAAAAATCTGTCTGAAAATACTTCGATCATTGACTTTCCTGCGAATTCTCATTCCCCTTTTTTAAGGCCTGTTAAAAGAGTACTGATTTCTGCGACTTTGAGTCCAAATCGTTTTATTGATCTTCGAAAACACCTCCTGAGCTATAAAGTTGAAAATACCCTAAAAAATGAAAATACGATGTTAAATAAGGAAAATCTCGCACTTCAGAAAATTTTAGATAATCAAGATTCCCCTACTAAAGACCTCCACATCCATAAAATACCACCCATGTACCCTCTACATTCAGTGGCAGTTCAGGAACAATCTTTTGACAATACCCTTGTAGCAAGCTCTAAACCTCCACTCGCTCTGAATCTCCAAGAAGAACATCAAATTTTGTTACCGGAATCCCACCACTTTACATCCTTATACACCACATCTTATCACTACTTAAGTGCTGATGCTGGTTCTAATTTAGTCTTATTTAGTCTGGTTCTTATTCCAAAAAACTTTTGGATCTCTCACGGGCAATCCACTGTTAAACCAGTCATGAGACAATGCTTGATTTATCTTCGTTTGGCAGAGAAGTCTATACTACCATTAAAATTGCCAGAAACCTCACTAACTGTCATGTTTTTAAGTCTCTCTTCTAGGTGTAATTTTCTTATACAGACGAAAGCGACATTTTGGAGCCGGTGGACTACACAACATCTGCAGAGCCTCAACCAACAGGCAAAACAAGCAAATATGTCAAGCAACTTGTCATCCCTGTTCCAAGTATGTCGACTCCTGCCCCGGTGCCTTCCCCGCCCGCGCAGTATGTTGAAGCAATCGGAGTGCGGGCGCCAGTACAGGAAACCAGACGGTCACGTGATGAAAGAGAACTTTTTTTTATTATTGTTATTATTATTTTTGCTCTCTCGAGAACATGTTCGTTTTCGGGCAGTCAAGTCAAACCGTTCGGGTATTCATAATCTAATGAAATCATACCTGATAATTCTAATTCTAATGTTATTCGTTAATCATTATTATTGTTTCATGAATACATTCGTGAAACAAGTCAAGCTTTTGATTTATTCGTAGTCTATTAAAATCATGCTAAATCATGTATGATCATTCTGTATCGAACTTAATTCTCTTTTATTATGTTTTATGGATTCTATCAGTCGAAATAAAAACATTCGTAAATTATAATCGAGTAATAATGACTGAACCATGAATCTGATTCTATATGAAAAATGAACTAGTATTCTTTATTTGATATACTTCACTCGTACAGAATGTACCATATTGCTACTTCGGAAAATCTGTTAAATGTGAGTTGAAATAATATTATTATTATTCTGTGAAATAATATTATGTGTTTGTTTATACAACGCTCCTGAATAAGTCGTCATCTATATAATTCGTGAAATCAAGAGAAAAATGTGTCTGAGATTTGTGTTGATCTCATATTCTGATATATTGTCTTGATATTCTGCAAGTCTGTCATTAAATTCCAGTATATAAGTAATTTAAATCTGAATCTATTTTATGTGTGTGGCGTACATTTACTTCAAGCATCCGGGAAATCCAGGAGAGAGGTGAGTTAGATTTAACTTAATATTATGCATGCTAAAAGTAGTTTCGTTTTGAATAAAGAATGGCATTTATGCAATTTAGAATTTATTATCTATTAATCTAAGTCTAATTTATTCAACAACCCCAATTTATTATTATTATTATTATTATTATTTTAACTAATTAATAAATTCAGAATTGTATTATTTCTTATTACTTTTTAATCCATTAAAATTTTTATATTCTCCACTTTTATATTTCCCATACGAATCAATTGCAAAATGGCAATCAGCAGAAAATTGCTAATTAATAGAACTTCACACATGATATTAAATTTCTATAGTGCCTTGTATCCCCTAATAATTATAATTCTTAATTAAAATTTTCTAAAATACAATTTCTTAAAAAAAAAAAAAAAAAAAAAAAAAAAAATCCGAGATTTTCTTTTTATTGAAGATTTAAAATTTTTACTTATTTTAGATTAAATTACATCAAATACTACAAAATACAAAAAGATTTAAATAACTATAACTCAGTATAGAAAAATAAATTGATAGAAAGAACAACAATTCAGTGCATTGGAAGGGGAAAAAAAAGCATCAACTTTCACCGTATTTAAAATTATTTTTAAATATCCATACTATATGCTGTTAATAACTGACTTCGAAATAAATAAAAATTAGATATTTAAACATTAGAATAATCATATCTAACTTAGATAACGTCGTTGTTTAAATTAATTTATTTTTGACAATATGACAATGTCATATTCTGTACTGAAATTAATGAAAAAATATTAATTATATAAAATATTCATAAAGAATAGTTAATTCACTTATCTAATAAACAGAAACTGGGGTTTCTTATTTTTAAATTATAGGAACTGAAACGATAACAAAAAATAGCAGAATAAAATACTAATATTGATAAAATAAATCTCCAATAATCAAACGAATTTTGAATGAATGAATAAATATCATTTCAACTAGTCAAACTTAACGTCTTAACCGGAAAGCTTTGTATCAGAATCGGTTTTCATTTTGCTAGTGCGCACGCGTTTTGGCTCGAAAGAACGGTCTTAAACCGATATTATCTTTTTCCCAATGCGCCTGCGTAACACTAAATCGAAACAGCACTTCAATCTTCATATGATTTAGCTGTGTATGAGTGCGCATGCTTCAGACTAAACCGGAATCTTTTTGAATGAATATCTGGCATTATTCCAACTCATGGACGTACACTATGGACCGCTCACGCTGTGTTATCAGAATGGCCCCATTTTGGTCGCATTTAGAAGATGGCGCTCGCATCGACTGCCTTTCCACTTCAGACTTGAAAGAGCGCTTTAACGCGAGAATTAAATGAAATAATGTTAAATATCTCGAACAAAAAACATATATCCGTAAAATTTTTGCTTTAAAATATAGCTGATACAAATGTCTAAAAATCGATTTCTGGAATTTCTGAAATTCGGTCCCCAAGGGGGGGGGAGGGGGCGAAACGTGATCTGACATGCGTTAAACGTGATTTCACATAATCCTATATAACTCAAACAAAAAAACAGATATACGTAAAATTTTTGCTTTAAAATATAGCTAATACAAATGTCTAAAAATCGGTTTCAGGAATTTTTAAAAATCGATCCCCAAGGGGGGCGGGAGGGGGGGGGGGCAAAACGTGATTTCACATGCGTAAAACGTGATTTTGCATAATCCTATATATCTCAAACAAAAAAATAGATATACGTGAAATTTTTGCTCTAAAATATAGCTAATGCAACTATCTAAAAACCAATTTCTGGAATTTTAGAAATTCAGCCCCCAGGTGGGGCAGCAACGGGGGGGGGGTTATGGAGCAAAAACAAATAGAAATACAGTTAGGGCGTTCAAAATTGGTACAGATAGGTTTTAAAGGCCTGCAAGACGAATGGGGATATTTTCGATTGTGTGAAGTTATTAGGAGGGGGGGAGGAGCAAAAAATAAAAATAGTGTCAGATCGTTCAAAATTGGTACATAGAGGTTATCGATACTTACAAATCGATTGTTGATATTTTTGAATTTGTAAAATTATTAGGAGGGGCGGTAAGGGGGGTGGGATGGTAAGGGGGGGGCTATGGGGCAAAAACAAATAGAAATACAGTTAGGCCGTTCAAAATTGGTGCAGGTAGGTTTAAGAGGCCTGCAAGTCGAATGGGGATATTTTCGAAAGTGTAAAGTTATTAGGAGGGGGGAGAGGGGGGGCAAAAAAATAAAAATAGAGTTAGATCGTTCAAAATTGGTTTATAGAGGTTTTCGATACTTACAAATCAATTGCGGATATTTTCGAATTTGTAAAATTATTAGGAGGGGCAGTAAGGGTGGTGGGGCCGTAAAGGGGGGCTATGGGCAAAAACAAATAGAAATACAGTTAGGCCGTTCAAAATTGGTACAGACAGGTTTTAAAGGCCTGCAAGACGACTGGGGATATTTTCGATTGTGTGAAGTTATTAGGAGAGGGGGAGGGGAGGGGGGGGGGGCAAAAAATAAAAATAGTGTCAGATCGTTCAAAATTGGTACATAGAGGTTTTCGATACTTACAAATCGATTGCGGATATTTTTGAATTTGTAAAATTATTAGGAAGGGCGGTAAGGGGGGTGGGGTGGTAAGGGGGGCTATGGGGCAAAAACAAATAGAAATACAGTTAGGCCGTTCAAAATTGGTACAGATAGGTTTAAGAGGCCTGCAAGACGACTGGGGATATTTTCGATTGTGTGAAGTTATTAGGAGAGGGGGAGGGGAGGGGGGGGGCAAAAAATAAAAATAGTGTCAGATCGTTCAAAATTGGTACATAGAGGTTTTCGATACTTACAAATCGATTGCGGATATTTTTGAATTTGTAAAATTATTAGGAAGGGCGGTAAGGGGGGTGGGGTGGTAAGGGGGGGCTATGGGGCAAAAACAAATAGAAATACAGTTAGGCCGTTCAAAATTGGTACAGATAGGTTTAAGAGGCCTGCAAGTCGAATGGGGATATTTTCGAGAGTATAAAGTTATTAGGAGGGGCGAGAAGGGGGTGGGGAGAGGGGGGCAAAAAAATTAAAATAGAGTTAGATCGTTCAAAATTGGTTTAGAGAGGTTTTCGGTACTTACAAATCAATTGCGGATAGTTTCGAATTTGTAAAATTATTAGGAGGGGCGGTAAGGGGGAGGCTATGGGCAAAAACAAATAGAAATACAGTTAGGCCGTTCAAAATTGGTACAGACAGGTTTTAAAGGCCTGCAAGTCGAATGGGGATATTTTCGATTGTGTAAAGTTATTATGAGGGGCAAGAAAGGGGAGGGGAGGGGGGGAGCAAAAAAAAAAAATAGAGTTAAATCGTTCAAAATTGGTGTATAGAGGTTTTCGATACTTACAAATCGATTGGGGATATTATCGAATTTGTAAAATTATTACCCAAGCAGCACCGAAACGTTCTCTGAACGTTCAAATATTGTTCTGCAAACACGTTCTAAGAACGTTCCCTTTGAACGTGTTATAGACGTCTATTTGTCCATCTTGAAAAAGTACAATAGTACGGTTCAGGGAACGTTCAATGAACGTGTAGCTATCACCATCGGTGTTATAGAAGCGTTCAGAGAACGTTCTATGTATACGGTCTCAGAACGTTCTAAACGTTTTTAGAACGTTTTCAAAACGTTGTACACATTTTCAGAACGTTCTAGAAAACGTACTGTAAACGTTCTAAAATAGTGTAGAAACGTTCTGAAAACGTTCTATACACACGTTCTCACAACGTTATGTAAACAATTTTTGAACGTTCTTTGAACGTACTAAAATGTATTTAATGTATAATAAAATGGAAGAACTCGCAACAATTGTTTCGGCTCGAAAGAAGACACGACCCTTCGTCAGACGAACATAATAGGCACGAGTGCTGCAAATACAAGAGCTACGTTGCAGATTTTTTGCAGCACTCGTGCCTACTTTGTTCGGTTGATGAAGGGTTGTGTCTTTTCTCGACCCGGAACAATTGCTTCGAGTTCTTGAATTTTATAGTGTCTGTTTATTTTATTTACTTATTTTTTTCCTTTCCTTTATTTATCTTTTCTTTTCTTTTTTATTTTTTGTGTAGTTTTTATTTTATCTTTTTATTATTATTATTATTTTTCATAAATAATTGTCTTAGTAATATAAAATTTTGCATACATGCATTGAAATATTGTATAACAAAAGATCAAGTATTTTGAATATTCTAGATAAATATTTGAATTCAAAAACAAACAAATAAATAAATTCAAGTTCTGGAATATTTTGAAAATTTTTAAGATAATATGCCCCCTGCTAACTAATTATTATCCCCCCCCCCTAGATTTTGCATCATTATAATTTAACAATAGAATATAACCATATTTGGATATTAATTTAATAAGTTAACGGCCCTCTTCACTTACCGTCGCCGGTAGACCGAGCCAATGATATTCTATGGTGAAATTTTCTTTACAAGTAACTTATTAACTAATACATATTTTTAAATTCTATTTTCACATTCAGAAAATTCCCAGCTGTTAAATTGACGGACCTTTTTTGAAAAAGTATTTTTTTAATTTTTAATATTTTATTTTGAAATTGCAAAATGAAAAAAAATCACATATTGTAAATTCGTATTTTTCAGCTTCGAAGTAAAATATAAAAAATTAAAAAAATAATTTTTTAAAAAAGGTCCGTCAATTTAACAGCTGGGAATTTTCATAATGTGAAAACAGAATTTAAAAATATGTATTACTTAATAAGTTATTTGTAAAGAAAAATTTCCCATTGAATAACATTAGCTTCGGCTTCCAGCGGCGGTGAGTGAAGAGGGCTCTTAAGCAAAAAAATTTAAAAATATTTATGTCTAAATTTTGAAATTTACTGCAAACTTTTAGCATTCAAACACAAAAGTATTTTATTAAATTTTAAATTATCAATGAAATCTCAAATTAATGCCCAGATATGTTACATATTCTATTTTTAAACTATAATAATGCACAATCAATGGAAAACAAAAATAAAAATTAGTTAAAAGAAGTACACAAGTGTACAAAATTTAAACAATAAACTGTTTTCTCGTTTTCTTTTTTTTTTTTTTCCACATAATTCTTAAACAAATAAACACAGAAGTATAAAATTTGGATAGTATGTTTTTTAAACTACCATAAATCGAATTTTATATAATTTTAGCATAAGTAATAATTGTTAAACTAAATATCAGTAAATTTTTCTCAAAAGTAAACATTGAAAAAATGAAAAATTTCAGCAATTTTAGAAAAGAAAACTTAATGAAAAATGGTCATGAAGATGCATTACAGATAGGTTAAAAATGTAGGCTCATCCATGCGTTAGATTAAAACCGTATATTTCTTCATGTAGTCACTTTTTTGTTTCTTCTTCTTTCTTCATTTTTTCGCGTGTGAATAATTTTTTTAAAATTTTACATAGAAATATGAAAATCGGATAAGGCGTTCATTATTAAATTATTTATCGACATTTTTATTATTCTGGTGATGATCACAGTTTATACAAATTAGTAATTATTATTATTATTTTTTTTTTTTCAAAAATTCCGTTATTAAAGTAAAAGAAAAGTGAACACAGAAAGTAAAACTAGGACTTTGTTTAACATGTGAGGGCATGTGCGTCTTCACTTGTCTATAATGCATCATTAACACAATTTTTCATTCAGTTTTCTTCGCTAAAATTGTTGAAATTTTTTATTTTTTCCAAAGCTTACTTTTGAGAAAATTAATAATTATTAGTTTTAAATTATCACTTATTCTAAAATTATGTAAAATTCGATTAATGATATGATAACGAACATGACATCCAAATTTTATGTCCATGTGTTTATTTGTTTAAAAGCTATGCATAAAAGAAGAAAATGAAAAAGCAGGTTTGTTCCTTTAATTTTGAACAGCGGTGTATTTTAAATACGTTTAAATATATATATATATATATATATATATATATATATATATATATATGTATAATTATTATTATTTTTTTTTTTTTTATTTAAATAGATTACGTGAAATTTACTTAATATTTTCATATTTCAAATCATGCGTATGCGAAATTTATTTAAATTATTGATTTTGAGTTTATAAATTTTACGTACACATGCAGTGAAATATGACAGTATAAAATATGGTGAAACATTTTGAAAAATAAATAAATAAATAATTAAAATTTTATTCTGTAAACAAATAAATAAATAAAAATTAAATAAATAAACTTCAAAATTTAAAATATTTAGCAATATTAAGATTCACCTTAGTAGCTATTCTTTTTTAATACTTCTCCCTGCTTTTACATTTCTACAGTGTAATGTAAAACGATCAAACATGATCAAATCTATCTATATATTTCTTTAACGTGGATCAGTTGCAATTAATTTTTGCCGAAACGATATAGTAGTGTAATTATTGAAATATGCGAGGATAAAAAATAATATTTAAAAATGAACAATATTTAAGCATGCGGACTCAACTCAATGAACTAATAAGAAAAAATTACGAAATTTGTCTGCTTACATTATTTTATGGAAAACTGTATTTTTAAAAATTGCTTCTTCAATCTTTATAAGCGTCATTTTAAACATAGAAATACTTTAAAGATTATACAGAATATGAATAATTGTCATAAATTGACTAAAAATCATAAACATAAAAATATAATCAAAATAAGAATTATTATTATTATTTTTTTTTTTTAAACAAAATACACCAAAATAAATAAAAAGTCATCACCAACATCGCGACAAAAATTTAAAAGGCATCATGGAAATCCTATACTATAACTGTACTGCCTGCGGAAGTATGAAACTGGGACTTCAACCATGAATTTTATTTTGAAACCTTTCTTTGAATGATCTTGGTCTCACAATTGCACAATATTAATTTGGTACTAATAATAATTTGTCTTCTGGTAAATTAATATTTTAATTAGATGGGGAATTCGGTATAATATTTATGAGTTTCAAATTTTAAAAGTAAATAAGAAAAGAAAAGTTCGAAAAATTCGCATGGGTTTGTTTAAACTACAACGTTGAACTGTAATAATAAAATATCGAACGAAATAAATTTAGGAGTTAGCGTGAAAGATGTAAAAAATTAAAAAATTTCAAATTTAATTTTAAAATATTATATGTTTTTTTGATAAATTTTAATAAATTTTGTAAGATTTCAATGCATAAGTATGAAAATTTTATAAAAAGGAAAAGTAAGTGAACGAACTTATCTGTCTGTATCTTGAAGCTGTTTGCTGTTGTAGTGTATCCGAACGAAAGTTAAATTCAAATCTGAATGTAAATACAAAATATGTGATGAGTAAGCAAGCAGTAGGACTTTGGATCCAACGAGCCACGCCAAGAAATACCAACTTCCTGTGCAAAAACAGAGCAGATGGCTTTTAAATGCGGCGAAACTTTCTTGTCGATCAAGCAATTTATTCAGTAACACCCGTTTCTAATAAATATTTTTCATACTGTTCAAAACTTAACCTTTGTAAAAATTATTATACTGAGGCCATCCTAAAACTTTCTTCTATATTTTCCTGCGCAGGTCGATGTCAAATATTATTTGCTAAAATAATCTATCAAAATTATTTTCCATGGTAAATGTATACGATTTTCATCTCAAACAAATATAACACTAAATATCCAAAAAAATTAATTTTACGGTATACAAAATATGTATCTTAAGAAATGTATTTTACATATTGAAAAATGTGAAAAGTCGATAACTTTGTTTTAAATTATCACAGATTTAGGGTTCATCCTTTCGCTTTTAAAGTACAGACGACTTTTCTGGCAAGAATATTGAAAATTTTAATACAATAGCGAAAGCGACGAACTATACAAATTGACCATATTTTTTTTTAATTAAATATTACTAATATAAATGTATATATATATATATATATATATATATATATATATATATATATATATATATATATACATATTTAATTTTCCAGGGAAAAGTTAAAAACGATGCTGACTCATGCACATTTATATGAAATTTTGACCTATTATGACATATTAAAAATTCTGAAAATAGTGGTACGACAGCGCTATCTATTGAACGATTTATTAACAAATATAATCGCCACCAGTTTAGGTCATAGTCCAAGTAAACAAAGTTTGAATAAATTACGTTCATTAGTTCGTGAGATACAGCATCCATAGAATTTTAAAATTTATTAATTTAATCATAAAAATTTAATCAACACAGGTTTTTATAATTAACATTTTTATATATGAAATTTTGTACATTTTTCACCAAAAAATGCTGAAATACAGATATCTGAAAAATCGCAGAAAGCAATAGAAGCACCGTCCGTCGGTGGATATATACGGAAACTGAAGCAGCACATTTTGTCATTATATATATGTCTCACATACAAGGTTTGATAAGTATTCGTATTATAGAAGGTGAGGTACAGGCTTCCCGTAAGTTGAAACGTAACAGTGCCACTTGTCATTTGATATGTACCCGAAGTGAATCAGTAAAATTTACGTAATATCTATTTCACGTACCAAATTTAGAGCATTTATAAATCATAGAAAATGTGCTATTGCGTTCCGTTCCCTTGAATGAAATTAATTTGCAGCATACCAGTGCCTCCAGTTGTCCGATATGCACGCAAAATTATTCTGCAAAGTTTTATATGATATTAATTTTACATACCAAGTTCAGTGTATTTATAATTATTTATATCACAAAAACTGAATTATTGCCATTACGTTAACGGGGTTAAATTACAGGAGAGCAGCGCCACCAGTTCAGTTGGTCAATATATGCACCCGAATTAAATCAGCGTACTGTTACATAATATCTGTTTCACATATTAAGTTTGGTGCATTTGTGCACCGTAGAAGCTGAGATATAATCTCCCCATAAAAGGGAGAATTTACAGAATAGAAGCGAACCCTATCTGGTGATACATTCCAGAGGCTAATGAGCACCAAAGCTGATATTTAGGTCAATATCTAATTAAATATTCCTGATATTTAGCAAATTAGTTTAAAGTCTAACTAAACATCAAGTTTCGTTAAATTCCGTCCATTGGTTTGTGAGATACAGAGTCCACAAAACTTTAATAACACACACACACACACACACACACACACAAAAAAAAAAAAAAAAAAAAAAAAAAAACAGACAGACTGGCATTTTGAAAGAATGATAGAATTGTGTTCTGGACATCTCAAGAGTGTGTATAAACCCATGGAAAACCGGAGATCAAAAATTCCCAATTATCCAACACATTTTTCTTGGTATATACAAAATAATATTATTATCAATAATAATAAATAAATAAAATAAATAAAATAAATAAAATAAATTAATTTTTCGTAACTTAATTTATTAACGATTTAAGAAACAAATAATAATGAATATCTGCAAAAGTAATCTGGAGTAATGTGTTTGACAGAATTGAATAACATAAAACTTAAATTAAATAATAAATAATTATTATGATTATAATAACATATAATTTTAATTATAAGATGCGGTGAGAAAAAATTACATAATTTTAAACTTTAGTTTAAAATTATGTAATTTTTTCTCACCGCATCTCTATTACATTTCAATGATTATTCTACATGTCAACAAAATTTGAAACTGAAAATAAGGAAAAAAAAAAGAATTTTCTCATATTCGTTATAATCACACTGTTACAGAACGTGCTACGACGGTGATACACTTGAACGTTTTTCATAGAACTAGACTTGTACGTTTTCTAGATGGTACAAAGCAAACCTTTTCAGAATGTTCTAAGTAATACTATTTTTGAACATCTAATCGAACGTTCTCTTGACACGAAACACGGTGAACGACTGTAACCGTTATTAGACGTTCACAGAACGTTCCCGTGCTACTTGGGTAGGAGGGACGGGTAGGGGGTGGGGCCAATTTCTAAAATTTCTGAAATTCCAATAAAAACCAATTTCTGGAATTTTAGAAATTCAGCCCCCAGGTGGGGCAGCAACGGGGGGGCGGGCTATGGGCCAAAACAAATAGAAATACAGTTAGGCCGTTCAAAATTGGTACAGATAGGTTTTAGAGGCCTGCAAGTCGAATGGGGATATTTTCGAAAGTGTAAAGTTATTAGGAGGGGGAGGGGGGAGAGGGGGGGGCAAAAAAAATAGAGTTAGATCGTTCAAAATTGGTTTATAGAGGTTTTCGATACTTACAAATCAATTGCGGATATTTTCGAATTTGTAAAATTATTAGGAGGGGCGAGAAGGGGGGTGGGGCGTATACACTATGGACCGCTCACGCTGTGTTATCAGAATGGCCCCATTTTGGTCGCTTTTAGAAGGTGGCGCTCGCATCGACTGCTTTTCCACTTCAGACTTGAAAGAGCGCTTTAATACGAGAATTAAATGTAATATTTAGCGGTTTTAAAAGCACTGATACATATATATATTTTTTTCTTTTTCGCATCACCCCCCACAAACACTAAAATACCGCATGTTATTAAATAATCACACATTCTGTAAGATTATTTTGTATAAGGTTTTAAAAATATGAAAAATTGTAAAAACATTTATCCTGATTGTGTATAGTTTTAATAAAGCTAATAGAAATAAATGACTCTTATAGATAAATTGTATATCATACTATCTGAATGAAATGTTTTTTTTTTTTTTTTTTTTTTTTTTTTTTTTACATTCTCACACACCGTATAAAATAAAATACTTTAAATTTTCATACTTTTTAACCATTAATAGCAAGCAACTAAATTCAAGAATATAGATATATAAATATAGCAGATAGATAAATAAAGCAAATTTCCCTGTGAATAAATTTAAATAATAATAATATCAATAAATAAACGAATCCAATATACACACACACATATATATATATATGAAAAACCTATTCAGATATTTCACAGGAATAAAGAATATAGCTATGAAAAAATTTATTTATTTATTATTATTATTATTATTATTATTTTCAAAATCCAAGAATGAAAACATTCATTATATGTAAATATATCTATAAATATAACCCATTCGCTCCCCCCCCCCAACCCCGAAAAAAAAAAAAAAAAAAAAATAGACGAAATAGTATAATGAAAACATAAACATATGATATTTAAAATCTAAATAAGAAAATATGAATTTTCATAATTTAAAACAATGAATGTATTTTAAAAATCAGAATTTATTCCAGGATTTCCAATTAAACAAAAAAAATTGCAAAGTATGTAAAAAAGACAAAATTAAAAAATTTATTATGATTTTTTTACAAAGGCGGTGCTTTTCCCTCTTCCGAGACTCCAATGGTGGTCGAGCGGTTCTGCGCTCAAAGCTGAGTGACGGGAAGTGCCTGGGTTCGATGCCAGGTCGCGCTTGTTTACTTAGTCATTCAGAGTTTTCCGTGGTTTTCTCAGAAAATTGCGTGCATACGGACTAGAATCCCTTAGAAAGACCCCCCCCAAGGAGGGCTCAGACGTAGGACCTACAGTAGTCAATCGACCTTATTCCCAAATCCAATAAATCCATAAACCGAAATACAGCACTTTTTCCTTTTATCAATATTTTTCATTTTAAAATTTGCACTTTAAAGAGATTTTTAATCTGTATTATTTACTACTCATTTAAAGCAAATAATTTATTCAAAAAATAAAATTAACTTATATATACAGTCGGTAACAAAAGTGTCCGAACACTAGTAAAAATTCCTATGTAAAAAAAGTACACTTCGTACGGTTTTGTTAAGTAAATCCTTGTCGAATCCTATTCTTAGCGAGTGTAAGAACATGATTCGATAAGGATTTATTTAACAAAACCGTATGAAGTGTACTTTTTTTACATAGGAATTTTTGCTAGTGTTCGGACACTTTTGTTACCGACTGTATATATATATTTAAATATGCGCGATATAAAAATCAATGTAATGAAAAGCAGAGTCAATCATAATAATTTGAGCATTCCCTTTCAAAAAGCTAAAGGAGCATTTTTTTTTATTAATTATTTTATTTATTTATTTTTGGAACCAAAGCCCATAATACTGTATGGGGAAATTTTTTTAATTCTGAATATTTTCTTCTAAAGGATTCGAAAACTGCTTTTAGGTCATTCATCTGACTTTACTCGTACAGCTTAAAATCAATGTTGGTGTTGGAGATTAAAGCCAGCTGACTGCATTAGGGTCCAAGGCCTGGGTGTGCCCACCGTGGCGGTCCTTCTAAAGGGCCTTTGTCCACAATTACGCATGTTTCAGGAAAAAAAAAAAAAAAAAAAAAAAAAAAAAAAAAAAAAAAACGCGCAAAACTCCGAACAGCTAGACCGATAAGCGCGATTTGTGATCGAACCCGACACTTCACGTCCAACAGCATCAATAAGTCAATTTTTGAAGAACTAGAACAGATTTAATGGTCGAGAAATTTCTGAATAGGCAAATGGAATTATGAAAAATATACTGGATAATGTAATTCTATGAATATCCATCTTTGTAACAAACAGTATGATACCACTGTTTCTTGCATGTAAAATAATATTCTGTTCCTTAACAACATTATAGCTGCCTGGTACTCATAATTTCTAAAGTATTCTCTCAGCTTTTTAATACAAGTTCCTATAGTAAGATTTTTAATTAAAAAATATTATATTGAAGCTTAGAGAACATTTTTCTCTTTCTAGAATGCATTTTTTTTCTACTTGTGCAACAAGAATTGGGAAAAAAAAGAAGAAAAAAAAAAAACCCTGTCATAACAACATAATTAAAAAGTAATGGTTGGGTTTAAGGCCGACTGCCTGCGCTAAGTTCCTAGGCCAATAGGTGGAATGCCCTCCGTGGGAGTCTTTCTAAGGGGTTCTAGCCCGCATTTACGTGAGTTTCTGAGAAAACCAAGGAAAACTCCTAACGTCTTGGTCGATGAGCACGACCTATGATCGAACCTGACATTTCTTGAAAGGTAATAAAAATTACTTAAAAAAAATTGATTCAATTTATAAAATCATGCTTATCTTAGGTAAGGTGACCAGACATCCTCTTTTCAATAGGACAGTCTTCTTTTTCATCGCTCTGCCCTCTTAAACGAAACAAACATTACAGGACTAAAAAGTCCTCTTTTTTATGTTTTTTGTCCGCTATCCTCTTTTTCAAATGAAAAGGATTTAGTCCTTAATTTCAAAATTTTTGCAAAACTGGGAAGCTCAATCGGCTGTTCGCTGTGTCGAGCGGTGAACACTAACTTTTTTCTGCGTTAGGTTCGCAAAAAGAACAACTTTCTAATAAACTTGCCAAAGTATATTATGGTTTATGTCTATTCAGATTCTTCGAATCATAAAGAAATAAAAGTATTCTCTATATTTGTACGACTCTTTGATCTAGAACACGAAATTACTATTGAAATTGTCATAAAATCATTAAGGTGGTGGTACTCCGGCTGATACGCGGTCGGTTGACGTGTGTTCTCACTTTTGCATGAATAATATTCTTCATAAAAATAGGCCTACCAGTGATCGAGAGGTTCCGTTCTCGAAGCTGGTCTACGTGAAATGCTGGGTTCGATACCCGGACGCGCTTGTTGGCTTAACTGTTAGGAGTTTTCCTTGATTTTCTCCGAAACTAGCGTAAATATAGGCTAGGATCTCTTAGAAAAACCCCACAGAGGAGTCTCTTACTCACGTCTAGAGCCCTAGTGCAAACAATTGGTCTTAATGATAACACTACCACCACCTCAAAAAAATATGCAAAAGTTAGTTGAATTCCTTTTATGTCCTTCTAGCAAAAATGCTCCCACAAAGCGACTGTTTTCTTCAATGAACAAAATGTAGACATGTGAAAAAAATCCCCTTTATATACCTACTTTAAAAACTTGTTAACTACTAAGACTAATTTAGCTTATACAGTCGGTAACAAAAGTCTCGGAAAACTAGCAAACATTCCTATGTAAAAAAAGTACACTTAATACAGTTTTGTTAAATAAATCCTTGTCGAATCCTGTTTTCAGACTGACAAAGAACAGGATTCGACAAGGATTTATTTAACAAAACTGTATTAAGTGTACTTTTTTTATATAGGAATTTTTGCTAGTGTTCGGAGACTTTTGTTAACGACTGTACTTGTGAAAACTTTTTTAAAATGTTGACAAAGCAAGACTGTTTTTTAAAACAAATCGTTAGATCTGTCGAATATTAATTTGATTTTTACATTTGCCAATTTTATTTTTTCTTTTATGATTATAATTTTAATCAAAAAAATGTCTACCAACTTTTTTTTTTTAATCTAACTACATGAAAGTACCACAAAAAAAAAAAAAAAAGTCTATATCAAAAACTAATAATAAAAAAAAAAAAAAAAAAAAAAAAAAAATTCTATATTGTCCAGTTCGAAATTCATCATTTGAGATAAAAATGTTTCCACCACTTGCGGTTGGTTGGTTGGTAGGGTTTTACGTCGCACTAGTGCTGCGCAGATGGGCAATTAGCGACGGTCTGGAACTCGCTTCTAGTGTTGGTCCGGAGACATGCCATCGCAATTTTGTTCCTCCACGGAAGGGATGGTTTTCCCGCTTCGGTGACCACCAGAGGTACAATTTTTGATGGGAACATGGAGGACATTGCGGCCACGACAGATTTTACGTGCACCAGCCAAGCCACCATTAGTGTACACGACGGTATTTGGTCGGCTCGAGTACCGAACCCACAATCTTCCGATTACGAGGCCGGCGCTCTACCGACTGGGCTACCGCGGCCCCCAACACTTGTGTAAAGTAGCTTTTGAATCTGTTTTTATGATCATTTTCATTCAATTTTGTGTCCCCTAAAATTACCTCTTTTTCAAAACTGAATGTTTTCCATTTTCTTATAAAATAAAAGTATTTAACATTATGAAGATTAAATAACGTAATTTTTTATATTGATGTTTTATGATTATGAGAAAATTATACCTTAAGTGCATATTTAAATCAGAATATTGTAAGTAAAATTTGAACATTTAAGAGAAATGTAATATGTATATACTTGGTTACAAATGAAATGTATACCGTATTAAGAAGGAAGTTTTATCTGACATTTGTTGGATGTCTTTGACTCTATTTATTTTTTCACAAATATGCTCATGCTATAATATGCATGATTTACTTTTTTATTTATTTATTTATTTATTATATATATATATATACATATTACATATATATTATTTTAGGAGGGTAGGGAATAGCTCGATACACAGACGAGATGACACGGAGATTAAGTGAAAAGCTAACTTTATAAAAACAACTTACCTTGAATTTAATACTCTAATTTTTACATAAAATCTCTAATTTTCAGCTGGAAGAAGTGGCACTGGTGATGAATTTAATTAAATATAATTTTTCTTTAAAATCTCCAATTTTCAACTGAATTTAGGATTTTTTTACTGTGACATCAAAATCATTATTTTTAATTTTTGACAAACCAATTAAAAATTTCTTTTTTGTTAAAAACAATACATTTCTATAATATGGTAATAATAATGATAATAATATAACGTGATTCATCATCTAACATGAATTGGAAGTTAAAAGATTGGCAGTTTGTAAAATTAATTTAAAATGTCAATGCAAAGTGGCATGAAAAAAAAAAAAAAAAAAAAAAAAAAAACATTTTAAATTATTTTTAAAATATCTTAAAACTCAGTAATTTTGAAATGAATTGAAAAAAGTTTGACTGTGAACTCATATCATTTTTTACCAATTTTTAACTCTTGCCAAAATCGGTTTACAATTCAAGATTTTTAAAATACTTTTTTTTAAAAAGCTGCAATTAAAAAAAAAAAAAAAAAAAAAAAAAAAAAAAAAAACGTGATTTATAATTTAACATGATTTAAATTCGTAAGATTGCAAGCTCGCATGTATTAGCCGAATAATATGAAAAAAGGAATACTGCTAGCACGCAAATTTTAAAATCTTAATGCAAAGTGACTTGAAAAATTACATTTTAATTAATTAAAAAAAAAAAATCTATCAAACAGAATTTTACTAAGAACCATCCCAATTAAATCAGCCTTTTTTTTTTTTTTTTTTTTTTGTATAGTAATAGAATATTTATAAGACAACAATTTTATCATTCAACAAAACATTAAAATCAATACCTTACATTAGGTGGACGAAATAAACTTGGGTTCTTTTCACCTATTTCTTTGTTTTTTTTTTTGAACACTTCGATATCCAGAGGTGCAACCCGGTGCGTAACAATGCGACATTATGAAAAAAATCCAATATTAAAATAAATTAAAAACTAAACTGAAAATAAAACTAAAATTTCGTCTGCGCACAATGCTATTCTACGGAGGTAGTGGACAGTCAAAGAACACATACGACCCCCAGCGGCGAACGAATAATAGCTACCATTTCGGGTCCATTTTTGAGGGAAGGCCGCCGTTGGAGAAAACGGTCCTTCTTCTCTAAGTCCGTGTTCCAACTATATTCAATCGGGATTTTCATGATTTAGCTGTCTATGACTGCGCATGCTTTAGACTAAACCGGAATTCCTTTGAAAGAATAATGAATAGTTACCTGGCATTATTCCAACTTTATTCATTCGGTTTAGCCTGGAATCGTACGTTCGCGTGTTCGGATGTTTCTGCAATTCTGCATCGATATTTTACGGAAGATGAAATATTTAAATCGGATAAATGATATTAGCGTTAAATCGATATTTTAATTTACATCGATATAAAGCCCAGTCCTAGTGACAAAACATTTTTTTAATACTTTTAGTCAACTTAAAAAAGTTTGGTGTGGCCCTGTACACGAACTGCAAAATAAATACACACCCAAAACTACACAGTTCATTCCGTGTGGTTCATGAATCTGTGTACCAAATTGCAAGTCAATAGGCTGATTTTTGCTGCCGCTATCGCAAGACACACATTCATACAGACAAACAGACAAAATCATTTTGAGTCCCCACTCTCAACATGGAGGCCTCCACTGGTGTCTTGCCAATAATGAAATTAATTTTTTTTTTTTTTTTTTTTTTTTAATATTTCAACTATTTTATTCTTCAGACTTGAGATTAGTATCACTTCAAATTTCATATACTTTGTATAGTATAATCATTTTATTTTTTATATAGCTTAATAACACCCCTAGACATCAGCTGGGTTGCCGAAACAGATGTGCTAGTCAGCAGCCTTGAATTGCAGCAAAGAAAAAAAAATGCTATAGATAAGAATTTTAACTACATTCTTCAGTGGATTTAGAATTCCCGAGACACTGATATTTTTTCCAGCTTCGTTCACAATGGGATTAAGAATGTTAATCAACAGAATATTTTTCGAGTAAAATGGGTATTCAAAAATGCAATACAATGGAATAAGATGAGGATTTAACATATTGCATTCAGCTCACGTTAATGCTTGTCAAGGATAAATTCTCGTGAGATACATTCTTATAATTTCAGAATAGTATACATTGAAATCCTATTTACAGATATATACAAAGGAACAAATATACAAAATTCCACCTAATAAAAAGGGCATTCAAGCACTAGGGATTACATACTGAAAGAAATATTTTTAGCATTCATTCCAGAATTTAAACATTCCATTCATTCAACTTGTACACACTTAGCTATTTATTTCTTTATCTATTTCTTTATTTATTTGACAAAAGTAAGCATTTTATTACCCCTACACTATTTTCTCATTCAAAATTCTAATTAATTAAGGGAAGACCGTTAATCACGGCACACCAAATTACAAAAGCATAATAAACGCCGTGAAAATAGATAAATTTCTGATATTTTTTCCAGAAAAATTTACTTATTACATGGCATAATATTAAATAATTTTTGGAATGTTCCAAGATGAAATATTTGCTCTCTATAATTAATTATTTTTCTAATTATCCCATTCCGAAATGTTTAATCCTAAGTGCATACTCAGATGGCTCTTTTGCTCATCAGTAGATGTGTATCGTAGCCCATTTATTTTCCGCTGTCTAGCTTTCTCATGCAATATTTGTTTCTTTTAGATTAATTACTTGCTATTAAAATTATCTGACATTTATCTTTTAACCATTTCGTGCTTTGTTTACTTTTAAACCTCTCATGTTGTTTCATATAATATACGCCTTATTCTTTTTTCGGTAAAACCTTTCCTGGTGTTGTGAAATATATTTTTCTCGAAAGATTGGATAGTAAAAATAATCAGTTTCATATTATATCTGTTCTCTTTCCTTTCAATTTTAAACATTACGTTATTCTTATTTTTTACTAAATAATAATATTGTTAAATAAATTTTCGTATATTCTAGCTGAATAAAATTATTCTTAATTAAGGTAACTTATTTTTATTATAATTATTAACTATTTAAACAAAATAGTAAATTGAATTATTTAATAAGTGGAAATCGCATTACATAGTTATAAGTTAGCATAATATTTTCATATAATGGAATATTTTCAAAGCATTATCATTAAAACATTCTTTATTTAAAAATATCTTCACTAAAGAATATTAAGTTACTTACAAACAGTTAAAAAAAAAAGATTCTATATTATGAATAATTAATAAGTTTTCAATTTGATTAAACTATATATTATTTTGTATTTTATTTCAATAAATTTCAATATTTATTTCACTTATTATCAATTTTTGTAAATATATTTCATCTGCAACCAAATATTTTCCCGAAATAAGTGCTAATGAAAAATTAAAGCTTCAATAGAAAATTATAATTGAAAAATTTAAATTTTGCTATATTACAATATTTCCAGCTATTCGTACATTTCAAAAATCTAGGTAAGGAAACAAAAATCTGTAATATTCAAGATTTGCGCTTGACAAGTAACTCGAGAAAGAATATATATATATAGGTAACTATTGTTACGAATTTATAAGTTTAAAGATAAGAAAAACATAAAAGGAGAATTGATAATTCATTGATAATTTATTCTATTCATTGATAATCTATTCGTATATATATATATATATATATATAATATCATAACTTAAATATTTTTTTACAATTTATATTTTCCTATAAAAAAATATAAACCATCAAAAGTTTTTTTAATTAATTAATTAATTAACTTATTTTTTAGATCTACATTACATGTTACATTTTTTTTTTCAGATTCTTCTCAGTTATATCTTAGAGGCGGCGTGCTCGAAGCGACCCTACAGATCTCCCTACTCTGCGATCGTGCTCTAAGCGACCCTTCTAAAGAATATTTATTAAGTGAGTGCCCTAAACTTCGTAAGTAAATAAAATTAGTGCCGAAACTTAAAAATAATTAATAAATGAAAGACTTAGGCTTTTAAATTTGAATGTGCTGCTGCGCAAATGTATCGATTTTTTTTTTTCGTGCGTATTATTGATTGCGGCAGTATGTAATTTCATGCATTTTTGAGATTCATACATTTTGAGATAGGGTATTCTGTGATTTTTTGTTTGTTTTCATGTACGCGAAGCGTACAGACGTGCGTATTACTAATTGCTGCAATATGTAATTTTATGCATTTTTAAAATAGGGGTATTCTGTGGTGTTTTTTTCTTCTTTTTTTTTGGGGGGGGGGGTTGTTTTCATGTACGTGAAGCGTACAGACATGCGCATTACTGATTGCTGCAATATGTAATTTCATGCATTTTGAGATAGGGGTATTCTGTGATTTTTTTTTTCATGTACACTAGTCTAACGCTTCGTCTGACTAGTTCCCTTATCAGATATGTAAATGACCTTGGATGAGAGTTTAGAGGCCCGCCAACGTCTAGTAAAAAGAGTCTGCATGTGATGTCAGTCTTCTGTTTGCAATCATTGCCTGACGAAAAAAGATTCTTTTTCGTTTTTTTTTTTTTTTTTTTTTTTTTTTAATGCAAAGGCATAATCTTGTTATATATCCTTCGCATTAAGTAAAATTTCTATTGCTTTCCAAACGAATTATTTATTTTTTAATGTGAACAGAATACTGGCTTTTAACCAGAGATGCCAGATTGGGGATTTTGTCCCCATTTTGGGGATTTTTGAGGCTTCTGGGGACAATTTTGGGGACCGAATGTTTGTGGGGACTTTTTTGGGGAATTCTAAAATTTTTGGGGACAAATCTGGGGAATTCTTCAACTTTCTGTCAATGTTGGCAACGTAATGATTTATCCCTACGATCAGGGATTTTCAATAGCTTTATTGTTATTTAGGGATTTTTTTCAAAAGTTGCCTTCATTTTGGGAAAAATCTGCGCTTAAATCCATTTAAATCTGCTTCATATTTCTTTTTGAAAAAATTTTTATTTTCCCTTTTTATTAGAAATTAAGTTGGGGATTTTTTTGAAAAAAACCCCTGATTTGGGGAAATTTTAAGACCTATTTGGGCAAATAATTTTCGACCATCTGGCATCACTGCTTTTAACCCTTTCATTCACAATTTTTTCCATCTGAAGAGCAATAAATCTTATATTTAGTCATAAATTTATTTCAAAGGTAATATATATATATTAAAATATGAGCAATAGCAGAGTACGAATTAATATGGCTAAAAAAGCAACTGAGAGGTGTTTATTTATGCTTAATATAACCACTGATGCCATTTAAAAATCATAACTTTCCAATAAATAAAAATATCAAAACTTTGAAGAAATACATATTGCAATTAATTAAAATACAAATTAAAACATTAAAAAATAAAATAAAAAATATTTCAAACAGTTAATTTACTTAAATTGCCCAAAACAGGAAACTGATTCCGATATTATTATCAGAATAGAGTAAAATATACATTCACTTATCAACAAGGATAGTTAAATCATCTAAAAAATATATTTTTTGGTGGTAAAATGTATATAGATTTTAATATGTTCATTTTAAATTAGCGGGAGTGTTAGATGGTAAGAAAGAAAATCTGAAATATTATGATTCCAATTGGCATCGCGGGGAATGAAAGGGTTGATAAATAAAAACAAAGATTTCGATTTCGCTGTTCGTATTATTAGTCTATGATTTCTCATCAAACAGCCAAACAATAATAACATAAACCCAACAAACCTAATTTGGCAAACAAACAAAATTGGCAGCAATTAAATTATAGCTAATATTTAAATGGCTATATTTAAAGCTATTAGGAGGTTATTTTCATATTATAATTAATGATAATAATAATAATAATAATAATAATAAACTAATAAAAAATTCGAAAATCAGGCTTCAAGCTATTGCGTTGTCATCGTATTTTGAACTATTCTAAAAGTTTCAGATGTTTAGCTAGTCGGGAAATTAGTTAAAAATCGATTGCAAGGTTTGTACTGGACAAACAAACAAACAAGAAAGCGAGTTAACAAAATCGTGGTAAAAAGATGATACTGGGAATTTCCGGAATCAGTGCCCCCCCCCCCCCTCCCCACACACGACTTTCTCTTATCCTGCATTTAAAAAGTAAGAAGATATAGGAGGGTCGCTTCAGACACTTTTTCAGCGTGTCTTTTCAAACAGGGTCGCTTCAGAGACGTTTTTCTTAGGGTCGCTACGAGCACGGCGCGATGTTTTAATCTGGAATTAACATTTCGATATGGTCACTATTTCTGAAATATTTTTTAAATTAAAATCTATCAAAGTAATTGTTAAAGTCATCGAAGTCGAAGCCATCTGGAATGCCATTCTCCAGGATTACATTCAGAACCTGTAAGATTCAATGCCATGACGTGTACTGGCTCTCATCGCTCAGTGTGACGAACACACAAAGTACTGATTTCAGACGTTCTTTTTGTTTTTTTTTTGTCTTGTACATTTGATTGTTTATTTGTACTACTATCAGTAATATGTGGAATAAATTTCATTAATTTCTGACAATTCTTTAATTGTGTTGCAATTTTCACAAACATGAGTGTATCTCTGTTATTAAATATGTTATCCTCACACAAATTCATCCACAAATTGTACTGAGTGTATATTAATATGTCTTAAATTTATATATCATTTCGTTCATTTAACGATACAGGGTGATCACAAACATTACTGATTTTTCTCAATTTGTTACCGGCCCCCTAAATGTTGCCGTAAACCAATCTTTTCCGAAAAACATGAAGAAGACCCAGTTCTTTAAATATCCAATGTTTGAAACATTTCATCAAGAGATAAGTTTTTAAATTGAAAAAAACGGATCATTTGCATATCTTGGTAAAATTTTGAGCAGGCTGTATATTATATGTACACATATAGATAGATATAGACATACAGACGAAGGATTGAGGGGGCGGAAGCGCCCTAAGAAACATATATTGTTATGTAGCGAGTAAATAACAATAATAACAATAAATAAATAAGTAAATAAATAAATAAATGAGGTATATATATATATATACACACTAGCATGCTACGTCTGCTTCGCTGGTCACTATTTTTAAATTAATCATTATATAATTAATGAATTCTAAAAATTGCATTAATTTTTATCATGTGAAAAAAAAAAAAAATCTGATCGGAAAAAATGTCGCACCGGATCCCCACTGCCTTCGGCAGCGCAGGCCATTGTGTGCCGCGCGCGCGCGCATTTATGTTCGATATTCTTAATGTATCACTATATTATAATAAGGGAAAAACATAAATATAAAATACGAAAAAATTCTTCTCTCATCGGTGGAATGATCGGTCCATGGCCCGACTGCCTGCCGCAGTGCGCGCGTGTTCCTTCGCCCACCATTCCCGTGCCTCCTAATTATTTTACACTTTCAAAGATATCCGCAATCGTTTACTCGGGCTTATAAACCTAACAATACAAATTTGCAATGTTCTATCTGAATTTCCTTATTTTTTCCCCTTCACCCCTTCCCACTCCTCGAAATAATTCTACAGTTTCGAAAATATCCGCAATCGATTTATCGGGAAGAACATAAATATAAAATACAAAGCCATTCTTCTCCCATCGGTGGAATGATCGGTCTGGGGCCCCACTGCCTGCCACAGCGTATTCACGTGCCCATGGCACGCGTGTTCCTCCGACCGTTGTTCCCGCACATCCTAATAATATTACACTTTCAAAAATATCAGCAATCGATTACTCGAGCTTTTAAACCTAATAATACAAATTTCCAACGTTTTATCTGAATATCTTTTTTTTTTGCCCCTACGCCCACCCCTCGTAATAATTCTATAGTTTCGAAAATATCCGTTATCGATTTATCGGGCCTTAAAACCTAATAATACTAATTTTCAACGCTCTAACTCTTATTTCTGTATTTTTGCTTATTCGCTCCCCCTTTTCCGTCTATCCTAATAATTTTTCCCTTTTGAAAATATCTGCATTCGATTTGTTCGGTCCAAAAAACCTGTACGTGCCAATTTTGAACGGTCTAACAGTATTTCTATAGTTTTGCTCCTTCTACCCCCCCCCCCCCCCCTTCCTGGCTCTCGTAAAAACTTTACAAATTCAAAAATATCCGCAATCGATTTATAGATATCAAAAACCTCTATGTACCAATTTTGAATGATCTAACTCTATTTTTATTTATTTGCCCCTCTGCTCCCCCCTTTCCCCCCTCCCAAATAACTTTACACTTTTGAAAATGTCCTCATTTGACTTGCAGGCCTCTAAAAATTATCTGTACTAGTTTTGAACGATCTAACTGTATTTCTATTTTTTTTGCCCCATAGCCCCCCCACCCCTCACCCCCACCCACTCACCTCACCTGGGAAGAATTTCTAAAATTCCAGAAATAGGTTTTTAGATATTCGTGTGAGCTATATTTTTGAGCAAAAATCCTTTTTTTTTTTTTTTTTTTTGCGGTATAAAGGATTTTGTGAAATCACGTTTTGCCCCCTTTTGCGCTCCCTCCCCCCGCCCTTGTGGGGCGAATTTTTTAAAATCGCGTCTTAGTGTATATCTACTACGTAACAGAAGGAATATAGTCACTAAATTTAATGTTTCTAGGTTCAGGGGTTTGGGCTGGGCGATGATGAATCAGTCACTCACTCACTCACGCACTCAGGACAAACGATTTTATACATATAGATATGATTATTTTAAATAATATGGAATAAATAAAAATGATCTGCTAAATAACGAGTGATGCAAATAGGAGTTGAGGCTCCTGATTTGCAAATTCACTAGTTAATAATCTGGAGTGACACACACGACTATCTCTAGATTAATAGGTAAAATAAGAAGTATTGTATATAATTGTATATAAACCTACGTTAAAGACAATTGAAACTAGATTTAGGAATAGATTTATTTGACAATTAGCTCTGTGTGAAAGAGGCTATAAATTCCTTCAACACCCCCCTCTCCCTCCGTTTAGATATAGTATCTACATTTACACAGAATTCAAAGCTATTATTAAGTTTAAAAGTTTTTCCAAATTATTCGACAAGTTTCAGCTGCACTAACCCACCAAACTTATCAAATTTGATCAAATTTTTAAAGTGGCAACATCATATGAATTTCAAAATACAACATTAGAATTGCCTGCAATTATTAGTTTTTAAGTTACGCTGATAACAGACATGCCCTAAAACCAACAATTAAAATCTCTTTCTCTCTCCTCCCCTCCCCCCCAAGTTGTGAAATTTCAAAACGAGTATTTTGCGATAGAATACATTGCTACCTTTAAAATGAATAATTCAACTATAGATCTCTGATAATTTAAACCAAAGTTATCAGTTTTTTTTTTTTTTTTTAAATTAAAAATTGAGAAAAAAAAGCACTCTTTCAAATATCGTTTATAGGGAACAAATTGACTTTCTTTCGATATTCAGTGTCATACTTCTCTGAAATAAAAATCGTCTGCATTCATCATGGAAAACAATTTTATTTTCATGAATAAACATTTTTATAAAATATTTAAATAACAATTAAATATTAATTTTAATAAAATGCTTAAATAATATTTTTAATAATTTATAATTCTTGAATTAGTGCAGGAAAATATAGAAATTAAATTTATGAGTTATGATGAACATAACATACTGGTTTTCTTTAATAATGAAATGAGAAAAAGGCAAATTAAAATTACATTGGAAGGTTAAATGCTATATAATTTAATATTTTATCAGGTGCTGTTACCGAGCAAATACACAAAAAATATATTTATAGTATAAATAGTTGTTAGCGTATAAATAGTATAATAGTTGTTATAGTATAAATAGTTGTGTAGCTGTTTACACAGCTACACATTCCTAATTTCCTATTGGCCATACTCCCCACCTCTTCCGTAATCCTATTGGTTGTACTAAATCCGGTCCCTCTCCTATATATATGTGCACTTCTCCTGATTCAGAATTCTTTTTGCACTGAAGACGGTACGCTTTAGGCTACCGAAACAGCTGTATGCAACTCAATTATTTTTCTTTGGCGTTTCTGACGTAGTAGTTTATTCGGGTTTTAATATTCCAACGCCAAGTCTCCTGTTATTATATAAATAGTAGTTTTAATATAATAATGCAAAAGAAAAAAAAAATCTGAATTTGTAAATAAAGTTATTTAAGTATTCGTAAAACGTCTTAATGATGAATACTTGATTAACATAAAATTAATTTTAATTAGTTTTATTAAAAACTAGTATGTTGTGGCCACAACGAGACTTTCTTCTATATTTTCCTATACAAATTCACTCAGGTCGAATAATTTACAAAAACTATTCTTTATTAAAATTGTATACCATGATGAATGCAGACGATTTTCATCTTGGAGAAAACTAACACTAAATATCCAAAGAAAGACAGTTTAACTAACATAAAAAAAAAATGCGTTTTTATAATAATTATCTCATATATCAAGTTTCGTACAGTTAAATGCCATAGAAGTTGAAATAAAGCATTCCTATTCTCGGGAAAAGTGCACTATAGCAGCGTAACCTATTGGTAGACATACATCCAAACTGAATCGACATAATATCTCATAATGGCTTTTTTACATATCAAGTGTTTTTTGATTATACGTATTAGAACCTAAGATATAATCTTCCCTTAAACTGAAGAAATCGCCGTAGAGCAGCACCACCTATTGAGCAATTAGTACCAAAAGTTAATTCTCTCTAACTCATGTCAAGGTGCATCCACATATAAATTTTTATACAATTTTGCGCAGTAGTTCCTGAGATATAACCCTCCCTCAAATTATGAAAATCGCTGCATAGCAACGCCATCTGTTGAGCAGTTGACACCAAAAATTGATAGGCACTAACATATGTCAAGATGCCTCTACGTATAAATTTATATAAATTCTTATGCAGTAGTTCCTGAGATATAGCCCTCCCTTAAATTGTGGAAATCACTGCATAGCAGGCCACATATTGAGCAGTCGACACCGAAATTTGACAGGCACTAAATTATATCAAGTTACATCTATATGTATGAATTTATATGAATTTTTGTGCAGTAGTTCCTGAGATATAGCCTTCCCATAAATTATGGAAATCGCTGCACAGCAGCGCCACCTGTCGAGCAGCTGACACCAAAAGTTGATAGGTACTAATATAGGTCAAGGTGCATTTACATAAAAAAAAATTATATGCAATTATGTGCAGTAATTCCTGAGATACAGTCGCTCCAAAAGTTTTGTCACACACACAGATTGACAAATATTTTCTAAAAATTGTCAAATCGTGTTCTGGATCTCTCAAATTATGTAAATCCACTGAAAGCCGGATGTCGAAAATTTGTACTAATGCAATACTTTCTTCTATTGAATACAGAAGAAAGTAGAAAAATATATATCTATATGGTGCTAAAATATGTAATGATTTTGTGACAAATGGCTGTTTGGAATAAGATGTATTTAAGTTTGATTTATCGAATTGGTAAACACCAAATTTATGTATACTTTATACAAAGATTTTTCAAAGATACATACTTTTCAATTTGCGTAAAAGCATTCATTAAATAATAAAGAATATACTTAAAAACATACTAATGCAACAACTAGTAAACGCGTTTTTAAATTCACATTATATGAAAAAAAAAAAAGAGCTTTTAGTCTAATATATATACTTTATTTTTTACTGTTATTTTCTATAAAAAATAGAAAATAGGTTACAACGGTTGTTTTAATATTAGAATTATTTTTATGGAGCCCTACAAACAGATTTTGACTATTTAAAGGACTCATTAGCTTTGAAGATATACATTACCTTTATACCATTTTATGGATTAATACTAGTAATGTTTTATACTATTTGATGATAAAAGAAGGCATTGCAGTGAAACATACTTGTTATTTTTTAGATGTTTAATTTGTCTAAGTATCAGTAAAAAAAGGATATAACTTAAATGATCTAAACTGTAATGATCCGATGCACGTCAAAATGTCATAAAAATGATAAGTTTATTAAAGAACATTTTGTTTTCAGTGTTCCTGATGAATGTTTTAGATATGTGACTGATAGAACATTATTAACAAAACGATGGGGTATCTTACGTATAATATATATATTTATTTCATTGTTTGGCTTTGTTATTGCTTTAAAAGCAGTTTAGGAATATTCTAAATTTAGACGATATATAAAAGATATAAAGCATAAATTCATGTCTTGGGATTAAATTATTGTTCTCTCGTAAGGTATTCATCGCTGTTTTCAGTTTTGACATATTTTGTTCACAAATCAAAAAGATGTATTTAGTTTTCCTGAAAATTAAATTTAATAAGATAAAAATTAAATATTAATTATTTTTTTTTAAATTCTCTAATAAAAGACTAAATATATCTTGAATATAAATATAATATTTTTAATCTATTATAACTAGAAGAAGTTTCTTTGAAATATATTAAATTCTAGTGTAATAATAATCTGTGTCTAAAGTAAAAATATTTTATCATAGTAGCTAATAAATGTATATATTATTTATTGTAAGTTTTATTTAAAATTTGATTCATACCAAAAAATGGGATATTTGCGGAAAATGCGTGTAAGCTTTGTTATCAAATATGAAAAATTTTCACTCTTGCCAAATTTTTCTTCATATTCTCAATGCATTATTATCACTATCAGATAAATCTATTGATAAATGAATCGTAAAAAATGTTTCTAGGATATATATATATATATATATATATATTACTTAATCATTGTTATTTATAAATCCTGTTATCACACAATTGCAAGAGAGATTTTTGAATAGTAATATATCAGAATATAAGAGATTTGCATAATAGAAACCTCACTATTATCGTAGTCGCAGCAAAGCATTTTTATAAAGAGTCTCCGATGAAACTCAAAAGAAAAAAAAAAAAGCAAGTGCTACTACACTACGTTTCAAAACTTTAAGGCTCCCTATAAAAATTAACGTTTAGAGTGAGAAAAAGCGAATGTTTTGATTAAAATATCGAAACGTCTTTTTGAAACAGCCAAGAAATCTATTGCACAAAGAAGAAAAGCGATAAATGTGTAATTATGGCAAATTTAGCGAAAAATTAAAATTCACATCGTTCTAAAACTTTAAGGCACCCTTTTAAAACCAAAAGGTCAAAAGTTTTGTCTTCAAAATTGTAATTGATGGAGTGTTTATTTTTCGATACAATATTTGTAAATTGATTTCTTTGTAATTAATTGTAAGAATAATTATGGGAAAAAGACAGAAATTGAAGGAAGAAGAAAAAATACGAGTTATGGAGTATACGAGTTATGGCATGAAATGGTTACAAAAAAAAGAATTTCTTTTCAAATTGGAAGATCCAGATGTGTAATTCAGAGCATTCTGAAACTTCGAGAAAATTATAGTAAAAAAAATCCTGGTGATCGACCTCGAATTCATAAGTCTCGTCATCTGCGAACAATATTTCGATGCGCCACCAAGCAAAAAATGTCGTGTTCTGAAATCGCAAGGCGTGACGATATTCCTGGATCCAAAACTACGGTTTATAGAGAGCTTCACAATAGCAAAAACATAAAATATGTCAAAATGGCAAGGAAACCAGAGCTGGAAAACTGAGACGCCCGCTTAAAATTTACAAAAGACCACCAAACTTGGGAGAAGGAATGGTATGAAGTTTGGCGGTCAGATGAAAAAAAAAAATCAATTTAGGTGGACCAGATGGGCACAAAAGTTATTGGCACCATCTGCAACAACAACAGGAAATCAAATGGAGCCGGTAGATAGGTGGAGGAAATGTTATGATTTGGGCCGCTTTTTCATCGTATGGAAAATTAGATATCGCTTTTGTTAAAGGAAACCAAAAGGCAGTAATTATGTCCAAACGTTAGAATATTACCTCCTTACGACGGCTGATAACTTTCCAGGCAGGACAATACTTTTTTAACACGATAATGCAACCATTCACAAGGCGAATGTAACAACGCAATTATTGAACTCCAAAAATATCCATACACTGGCCTGGACAGAACTGTCTCCGGACCTTAACCATATAGAAAATCTTTGGGCCGACATTGCAAGGAGAGTGAATGGAAAGGGAAAGCAATATAATTGTGTTAATGACCTCAAAAGTGCCATTCTCACAGCTTGGACGCAAATCCCATTAACCACTACACGTAAACTTCTTGCAAGCATGAAGGGCCGTATATATGAAATAATATTGAAAAATGGAGGTCACACCTTTAATTTAAGATTACTATGATTTTCACAGGGTGCCTTAAAGGTATGAAACGGTACCAAATTTGTTTTTTGCTCATACTATATTTTCCAAAAGTTTCTAAGATGTACAAATCATACATTTTATATCGTTCTTAATTTGCTATCTTTCTGCATTTAGTTTTGTAGTTTACCATTAAATTAAAGCCCTTTTACGATGTTTTTTTATGGCGCGCCTTAAGGTTTTGAAACGCAGTGTAAACGTTTAAATAACGTTTTTCAAACAAATAATAAAAAAAAAATACTGTTTTGTAACAACCATACGACTTTCATTACTCACTACTAGATTTATTAGTAACTCTTTTTTCGGCACAGTGCGGTCATAGGACATGCAATTTACTAAATTAATTAGAAGCCTACTAATTATCCTGTAATTATAAATGAATGCATATGCAGAGGTCCTAGCATACCTATAGTTTTATTGCCGATTTATTATTTTGTCATTTGAGAACTGTTAATTTTAAAAATAACTATATAGCTTTAAACTTTTAAACTTTTTCTTATTAAAAGCAGTGGTGACAAAATATTAAAAGGAATATTAATATGTAGAACGCTTCGACCACTTCATTCTTAAAGGCACATGAAACAGACATTATATAGCAAGTTTGGAAATAAATCGGTAGAGCCGATTTTGAGAAAACAATTTTCGAGATCTAAAACTGTCAAATTTATCCAAAACGTCCACCAATTTTCCTCATGTAACTAACTAATACATGTGAAATGACATTTAAAAGAAGGTTTATACAGAAAAATAATTAAAATTTGTGAAGAAAGTCGTTAGAGTCGTTTTTGAGGTATGCACTTACGATCCCACTTCTGGTGTAAACAATTTTCACAAAAAGTTTACAAAATATTTGTATACTGGACCTGTCTTAAGTCTGAAGTTCCGTCGTTCAACATTTGTTCATGTTGGAGATATGACAGACAGAAGATTCCCACACTCTGGCACACGCATGTATACTCATACACTGCCATACATACTGACAATTTAATAATAATAATAATAATAAACATTTTTTTTTGGATTCCTGATGCTTTAAACATGCAAATCAGGTGAAAACCTGATATTGAAATTGTTGACCGAACTCGATATTCGTATTGACTACCATATTCGGATAATGAAAACAAAACATTACTTATGCAAATTTTACCTTTTTTTTGTATAAAAAGAAAATTAAAAAAAAATTCCTTTAATAAAGTCCCCTTTTTAATGGCGTAACGACATATGTCGTGGATGTCTTTAAATATTATCGTTAAAGTCTAAATTTTGTGCATTTTATCTATAACTTAATTCCATATAATTTTTCTTAAAACATTTTTTACAGTAAATAAATTCTTTAATAACTATATTTAATATTGCAGTTTTGCTGTTATGTGCGATATTTTACCCAGATTTTCTCGAAAAGTGATAGAGATTATTAAGACACGTAATAGTTCTAAGATACCGAATAAAATCCAACAATATTTATATTTATTATTTTCTTCTTTATTCAACAGAAGAAAGTATTGGATTCGCAAAAATTTTCAACCTCGGGTTTTCTATGGATTTCCACGCTTTGAGAAGTCTAGAACTCGATTTGACAATTTTTAGAAAATGTCTGTGTGTGTGGCAAAATTTTGTGACAACTGTATCGCAGAAACTACTGCACAGAATTTCATAAAATTTGCTTTGCACATAGACATAAGTTGGTGCCTAGCAACTTTTGGTGAAAATCGTCTTACAGGTGGCGTTGTCATCCCGTTTTATTTAAATTTTTAACAGTATAAGACAAAATTTCGTATAAATATGCACAAAGAGGGTTAATTTTTAAAAATAATCATGAAATAAAAAAAGAATTATTTATAATAGTGATAGTCATTTGTGATTTTTTTTTTTTTTTTTAAATATATGTATGAGTAACGATTACCGCCTGGGGGGAAGTCTTCCCCGAAGAGCGTAACTATTCAACATGGGTATCTTTCAAAAGAGTTCGTCAGTACTTTTAAAACGAATGGTTGAAACATCGATCTGTGATAATTTAAAATAAGTTTATCGATTTTTTCCCCTTAAAAAAAAAAAAAAAAAAAACCTCATTTTTTTTAAAGATGTTATATCTCGAATAAAATTGACTTTCTTTGGATATTTAGTGTTATACTTCTCCAGAATGAAAGTCGTCTGCATTCATCATGGAAGATAATTTGGATAAATAATAATTTTAATAAAATATTTTTACATAGTGAACTTGTATAGGAAAATATAGAAAAAAGTCATGTGGTGGCCACAGCATATTAGTTTCCATTGTTCTTATAATATTCTAAAGATACATTCAGTTGAGAAATTTTTTAATAATTTCTATGCATTTTATTTATTTAAATATAAAACGATTTCTTTTAAAGTTATGAAAAGAAAAAAAAAATCATTTGAAAAAGTATTACCAGTACTGAAGTACTAAGAAAAGTTTCTAAAGCATTTTCCTCATAAAAAAAAAAAAAAAAAAAAAAAAAAACCTGTAGATTTAATAATATTTCTAAATAGTACTAAATGTTGTAATTTGCTTTCCCATAAAAACCTTTTTTCTGACTAAAATAACCTTTCTACTCAACATTTATGTTTATTGAAAACAAACAGAGAAAAATATCTTATTAAACAAAAAACATTTTCTTCTGAAAAAAAGACATAAAATGCTAAGAAAATATTTTTATAAAGTAAAATATAACTCTCTCATGGACTCTTTAATTAGTTACTTCTTTTTATATATGCTGCTGATGCATTTTCTGTCGATGAGTAGAAATAACTCGAGTCTGAAAACTATTTTTTTTTTTTTTTTTTTTTTTTATAGTCCTTTGATATATCTTATTTATTTAACATTTATCAATCTCGGAAATGTATATAAAAAATTACTGTCAAAATAATTATTTTTGTTACAATATAAGGTTTTTCTTCTTCAGTAAACGATTTTTTTTTTTCTTTTAATAAAAGAAATCAAAACTGGTTTTTTGTCTCTAGGAGTGATTGGTTATTTTCTTTTTATTTAATCTCCATAAACCAAAATATTATTTCATGAATGAATGTTTAAATACAGTTTCTATTCTAAAGAATTTTCCCAAACAAAGTAAAAGACATTAAAAATAAATAAATAAATGAATAAATAAATAAAATAAAATAAAAGATACAAGTCCTTTTAAAAGTATTTTTAAAGTAAAATATTTAAGAGTGTTTTCATAGAAAGTATATAAAGACTAAAACTATATAATCAGTATAAAAATTTAAATAATTCACTTACTCTTTACTTTTCGAGCATTGAATTATTTTAAAATTTCAGTTATAAGAAAAATCATTCGATATATTAAACTCAGTGTAAGATATTTAAATTTTGATTTTTGGAATTTAAGTTTTAACTTCCATAATAAAGTTTTTAAATTTAATAATTTTGGTATTAAAATGACTATATATATAAATATTTAACTATCAGTTAAATAATAAACTGTCTGCTATGAAAGCTATCAGAATAAAAGTAGCATATTTAAATACAAAACGTATTCAACATATTTTCTAAATAATCTGTATTTATCTCTTCTATATTTTTATTTCAGAGGATTTAAAAAAAATTTCATCTTCAGGTATGTTTATTTAATGGCTAATTCATTTTATAATCCTGCATCTGTATGAATATAAGTGCAATTTAATACATTTAAAAATCCTCAACATATCTATTTAAAAGGTATTAGTGTCTTCTTTCTCTCTCTCTGCAATAATATTTCTACCTTACAATGTAAGAACTTCTACGTGATTATATATCCTTATACATCCTCCCTGTTTATAGTTATTACAGTTTATATACACTGCTGTTCGCAAAAAATGCAACATCATGAAGAAATCACCAGAATTAAAGGAAATTTGCAGCAAATGTCAATTATAGGATGTTATGCAAAATAGTAAAGTTTCAGAGCCACCACGCATGCGTGGCGGGCGCAGCGCCCTCTGAACTGATGCTGAAAGCGTATAAATAGAGGGCTGTAGCGGGACGTTGAAAATAGTTAATGATTATTTGTTAGTGGCGAACGTTTAGTGAGAGCTAAGTATGCCTCCACGACGGAAGAAGGAGAAATTCCAACAACTTACGGAGTTTGAACGGGGGAGGATATCGGCCTTCGAGAAGGAGGATTTTCCTATCGCGCAATAGCAGTTTGTGTGCAGCGGAACAGTTCCACAGTGATGCAAGTTTGGAAGCAGTGGACCGACGAGCACCGAACAACTCGAAAAACTGGCAGTGGACGACGGAAGGTGACGTCAGCGTGCGACGATCGACACCTGCTCCGCATGACGGTGAATGACCGTACAGCTTCCTCCAGGCGGTTGGCAGCACGTTGGTCTACTACTACAGGTGTACTAATGTCGGCTTCGTGAATTCGTCGACGTCTGCTGCACCGTGGACTGCGTGCAAGGGTGCCTTTATACAGTATCCCCTCACGGCAAACCATCGGCGGCTGCGTCTGCAATGGGCCCATGAGCACAGAGCCTGGCAAGCTGATTGGCACCAAGTTGTCTTTTCAGATGAATCACGCTTCAATTTGTGGGACCATGATGGCCGCGTTCATGTTAAACGCTGTGCCGGTCAACGCTGCCTTCCAGAGTGCGTTATCGAACGACATATTGGTCGAACACCCGGAGTTACGGTCTGGGGTGCGATTTCGTATCATGGACGATCCAATTTGCTACGAATTGAGGGTAATCTCAATAGCAACAGGTACATCCGTGAAGTGCTACAGCCCGAAGTAGTTCGCTTCCTTCAAGGCATCCTTGGAGCTATCTTTCAGCAGGATAATGCTCGCCCACATGTTGCAAAGACTTTTTGAGACTTCTGTTCAGCCCAACACATGCAACTTCTTCCTTGTCCTGCTTATTCCCCGTATATGTCACCTATTGAGCACGTGTGGAATTTAGTTGGTCGGCGTCTCGCTCGTGGGGCTCTACAACGAACCTAACGAGACTGTCTCACTCCCGGCAATTCTTGGCTGTGAGGTCATGTTCCGATAGTGCCAAAACATGTGATACAACTAAGCTCACGGAAGCGTTCTCTTGCTTCTCGGTCTCGGAAACCTCTGCCGAGATTTATCGAAAACATATCACCAAACGTAGAGCTAGTGGAAACGAGTTTTCGGCACCGAAACATACTAATGCATCCGCCATTTTTAAAAAATAAAAACTGATGAATTAAAAAGTAAAAAATGTGTACATATGTTATATTTTTTAGAAAGAATTTTCAAAACTATTAATTTTTTGTGTGAACAAACACTGTGCACATTTAATCATTAGTTTTTAAGATATTTGATGAGAAAGTTCACGAGGGACGAGAGATGTATCGCTTTTGTCAAGAACACTAGTAACAGAAACAGTCTAAAATTGAAAACTAAGGAATAACTTTCTAAATTTAATCAGTTTTAAGTCCTCAGAGCTATGAATTCTAAGATAAAATATATAAATTCACCATTCATAATGGAATAAGATGCTAATTTAATGACAGTATATTATAATAAATTAGATGCAGAATGTTATGCCGTCATTAGCTCAATCGCAGCTTATTTGATTGCAGACCCAAAGTGCGTATATTACTAACAAGGAAAGTATGAAAACTTAATTTATTGATTATTAAATAAATATGTATATACATATATATATTTCAATTGCAAAAAAGTAATTTAAAAATAAAGTGCTTGATCGTTTTATTTTACTTCTGATTGTTATCATTACTAATCAGAAATAAATAAATTATTTTTCACTTTTATTCTTTGCTGATGAGTGCATAATTCTAATTTGTTTTAATAATTATTTTCTCATAAATTATTAATTAAATTTAACACACACACAAAATGAAAAAAAAAAAAAATGTTTCTTTTCATATGAAACAAAATAGTCAATTTTTTAATTTTTTAATATATTTTTTAAAAACTTAAATCTTTTAACTTAACTTTTTAAATTTTTTAATATTTTTTTAAAAACACAATATGCCCTAAAAAGATTACCTTGAATACATATGTAACACTTCCTAATTTTCTTTCTCACCCCCCCCCCCCCCGCTTTTTTTTACTTTCTCTTACCCATAAGGTAGAGAAAGTATTGTTTTTGGCTCAAATTTTCGAACGCGAGATTTTGTTATATTTACACGTTTTGAGGTCCCCTGAATACGAAAATCATGTTTTTAGCAAATGGTCTGTGTGTGTGTCTGTGTGTCTGTCTGTTATCATCATATCTCAAAAACAAATTATGGCAGAAAGTTTAAACTTGGTATTGTAAATGTGTATCATATAGGGATGCTACAGTAAGCTTTTCGTTAAGATCAAGCAAATGGTTCGTGTACAGGGACAATCAAGAGAATTCTAATACATTACGTCTATGGGGGAAATTGCAGGTAAGTAGAGTTTAACGTCTATAGACTGCACTAAACCAAATGAAACAAATATATATATATATTGTAATAGAGATAGTAAACTGGGAAAATTTTTTTGTGTATGTAGGAGCCTCGCCTCCACCCCTGGGGGGGAAGTCCCCCCTCGAGGGGAGTAAATTTTCATGATGGGTATCTTTCAAAAGAGCTCGCCAATAGCTTTAAAACGAATGGTTGAACCATCGATCTGCGATAATTTAAAACAAAGTTATCGATTTTTTTTACTTTTAACGAAAAAAAAACTTATTTTTTGAAGTGGAAACTTCTTTAGAGAGCACTTTTGGGTGAACAAAAATCATTCAACTCCCGTCATCGTCAGCAAACGCTTTCCATCCTTCTAGGATACAAAAAATGTATCATACAATTAACTTGCTAATGTGAAGTGTTAATAATTATATACTGTATATTGTTTTAACATCTGGTGCGGCTCTACACGACTTCTCTCATCTCCGGGCACTGTCTCTATTGCAGTTAGACCTCACAAAACCGTGAGAAAGCCCAAAGCTGCCATTTTTCTCACGTTTTTACAATCTGGTGCGGCTCTACACGACTTCTCTCGTCTTCGGACATTGTCTCTATTGCAGTTAGATCTCACAAAACAGTGAGGAAGGTCAAAGCCGCCATTTTTCTCCCGTTTTTACAATCCGGTGCGGCTCTACACGACTTCACTCATCTCCAGACCACTGTCTCTTAAAGATTGCAGCCGGAAACGTTGCAGTTAGACCTCACAAAAAAGTGAGAAAGGCCAATGCTGCAATTTTACTCACGTTTTTACAATCTAGTGCGGCTCTACACGACTTCTTCATCTCCGGACATTGTCTCTATTGCAGTTAGATCTCACAAAACAGTGAGGAAGGTCAAAGCCGCCATTTTTCTCCCGTTTTTACAATCCGGTGCGGCTCTACACGACTTCACTCATCTCCAGACCACTGTCTCTTAAAGATTGCAGCCGGAAACGTTGCAGTTAGACTTCACAGAACCATGAGAAAGACCAAAGCCGCCATTTTTCTCACGTTTTTAAAATCTGGTGCGGCTCTACACGACTTCTCTCATCTCCGGACACTGTCTCTTAAAGATTGCAGCCGGAAACGTTGCAGTTAGACCTCACAGAACCGTGATAAAGGCCAAAGCCTCCATTTTTCTCAAGTTTTTACAATCTGGTGCGGCTCTACACGACTTCTCTCATCTCCGGACACTGTCTCTATTGCAGTTAGACCTCACAAAACAGTGAGAAAGCCAAAGCCACCATTTTTCTCATGTTTTTACAATCTGGTGCGGCTCTACACGACTTCTCTAATCCCGGACACTGTCTCTTAAAGATTGCAGCCGGAAACGTTCCAGTTAGACCTCACAAAACCGTGATAAAGGCCAAAGCCGCCATTTTTCTCACGTTTTTACAATCTGGTGCGGCTCTACACGACTTCTCTCATCTCCGGACATTGTCTCTATTCCAGTTAGACCTCACAGAACCGTGAGAAAGGCCAATGCCGCCATTTTTCTCACGTTTTTAGAATCTGGTGCGACTTTACACGACTTCTCTCATCTCCGGCCACTGTCTCTTAAAGATTGCAGCCGGAAACGTTGCAGTTAGACCTCACAAAAGCGTGAGAAAAGCCAAAGCCGCCATTTTTCTCACGTTTTTACAATCTGGTGCGGCTCTACACGAATTCTCTCATCTCCGGACGCTGTCTCTATTGCAGTTAGACCTCACAAAACCGTGAGAAGGGCCAAAGCCACCATTTTTCTCACGTTTTTACAATCGGTTGCGGGTCTACACGACTTCTCTCATCTCTGGACACTGTCTCTATTGCAGTTAGCGCATTAAATAAAATTGTAATATAAATTTTGTAGTAGTAGTTTATATTAATGAATAAAAAAACACTTCATTTAAAACTATTTCCTACACAATAAAATATTTCCTGACGATTCAAGAAATACACACGTAATTGTTCACGTTTTCACTTCTGTCGGCACTCCCGAAATGCAACTTTTTTTTTTTTTTTTAAATATTGAGAATAAAATGGACTTTTCTTGGATCTTTAGTGTTATACTACTTCTCTAATATGGAAATCGTCTGCATTATCATAAAAGATAATTTTTAAAATAATAATTTTACGAAATTATTTTTTAAAAACAGAATTATTTTTAATAACCGAATAAAATTTTATATAAATCTAGGTGCATTAATGAAACGGGGGGTTGAGGGGGGCGTTAGCCCCCCTCACACAGAATTAATTATCACATAAAACTCTTCCAAAGCCTAATTTGAATCGTTTAACATAGATTTACATAACATCGTTATCTTACCTCTTAATCTCCAACCTGTATTTATAGTATTAAATTTCAGGGTAAGAGAAAGTCGTGTGAGTGACACACCAGATTATTTTAATAATATTACTGACAAATAGGATATGAATAATTAATTTAATAATTAGAAAAATAAATAAACACACACACACACCCCTCTTTTTTTAAATTGTAATAAAATATTTAAAATATGAGATACTTTCCCTTCGATAATATTTCTACTTTTATAGTCATTATTAATCAGAAAATGAATTGTAACGTTTTAATTTTGAAAATACAACTTCTTAAATTTCTTTGTACGATTTTGTTAAAATATAACAAAAAAATATTATAAGTACATACACACACACACATATATATTTCGAATTGATGCTAAATTATTTTCTGGTAAATTGTTAATTAAATTTAACCACCCTCCCCTAGAAAAAATAAAAAATAAAAATTCCAGTCTAAATAAATTATTTTATAAATGCTTGATCATTCTTTTGTTTTTAAATAAAAATTCAGTATTAATCAAAGATTAAACTTTTAGCTTTAAAAAATTTTCTTCTATATAAATAATTTATTTTTTATTCCTTGCTGAATATTTGTGTAATTCCTGATTTAATTTAGTAATTATTTTCTATTTCATAATTAAATAAATTTAACTATTTTTTTTCTTAAGTTAAATAAAAAGTGTTTACAATATAAATTAAATGTTTTAAAAGTAAACTTCTAAATTTTGATGACAAACTATTTATTTTAAGCAAATATTCTACGTTTTTTATAAGAAATAGAAAAAAAAGGAATTATCGGGAATCGAACTGGGGAACTGTCAGGTAACAGAAAGTTACGCTACCACTACGCTACCGGCTACCTGTCGAGATATCCCTTGGGTCTGAAATTATTACATTTCATTCCAATCCTTAAATCGAATTTTCACGATTCTTTCATTATAAACTATGAATTCACATGGTTTAGCTTAAAATTTATAGCTCTGAATGCCCCAAAATTGATTATTTTTTAGAAAATTATTTTTTAGCCTTTAACTTAAGACCGTTTCTTTCGCTTAATAATGCAGTTGACAAAGTGATATACCTTTTGTCACTCGTGAACTTTCTAATCGAATATCTTTAAAACTAATGATTATATGTATATAGTGCTCACACAAAAGATTAATACTTTTGAAAGTTCTTTGGTGCATAATGCTTTTTTTTTTTCATCAGTTCTTATTTAAAAATGGTTGACAACGTTGGATATAAAGTAGCCGCCGCTTTATAAAATCACGTTTGTTTTCATCAAAATGATTTTATTAAGCGGCTGATTTTTATATCCGGCGAACATGCCCGAACTCAATAAAAGAGTATTCATTACCTAAATATGGAAAGAAATTCTTCTTCGCCCTTCCATCTATCAACTAGTCATACGTAGGAATGGAATTTTTGTTACTTATAATTGATGTAAAATTTTCAGCTTTTAAGGACATAGTTACGTAAAAGATGGAAATTTTCTTTGACCTGGTATTCTTGTACCTATATGGAAGTGCTGCATTGGTGACTTTTCCTTTTCCTATTCATATTTTCGCTTGCAATTCACTCTTCTTTTGGTACAATTTTTGCACTAATATCTTTATTCTTATGTTTACATAAAGCAAATTGAGAAATTTCAAGCTTCGATTGTCGCCTTCCTTTGACTGACTATACATTTGAAGAAAACGATCCATGCTTTACCTTCAAAATAAAAAGCTTCCGCTTGGATATCTTGCAGCTAAGTAGCTTCAAAATACGAACTAGAAACTCTGTTTGAATATTTAAGGACAGAAAAAATTTTCATTTGACGAATTCATTCCTTGAATTAATAACTACAACACATGGAACGTTTTTTTTTTTTTTTTTTTTTTTTTTTTCCCCGTAAAATTTTTGACAAAGAGTAATAATGTGATGGCTTGCTATGTTTTGTGTCTTTTTTTGTTTTCAAAAATCCGGTGAGAACTTCCAATACGTTCGTTGATTAGGTCTCAGGCACCACCGTGGGGGAAAATGATCATCAATCACTATAGCCATCTCCGCTTGGTACGGAGTAGGGTTACCTTTTTTGCATTTGAGTAATTTTGTTAAAGATGGTCCCTCAAAGAAGGGAGTTCCGAAGATTGACAAGGGAGGATTAATTGATTTTTTTTTCCAAAGGAAACTGATAATTTGCTGTTTTTTATTGAATACAGTGAATGAATTGGTAAATAATTGCACGGAAAAAAATCTTTTAAAATTACTTAAACTACGGAATTAAATATTACATATATCTCACTTTATTTGAGCAGTATTACGCAGAACAACTGTTTAGTAAAAGAAAAAAAAAATAATTTTACAATTTAGGTAAAAAAAAAAAAATCCCCCCCCCCCACACACACAAATATATATATAATTTTTAATGACAATAATGAAAAGAATGAGAACGGAAACCAAACAGTTGAATAATTCACCACAGAAACCCACAGAAGCCGATTAGATAAGTAGTTAACTTAAATAAGTTTGGTGTTTTAAATTTATTTGAACAGTTATATTAACTTATGTATTAAAAAGTTAATAAAATTATTTTTCTAATTTTAATACTTTTTAGGTTACAACTCACTTCACCCATCTTAAGCCTTGATGGCCTCCTCTTATAATAATAATAATAATAATTATTATTATTTTTTATTTTACTTTATTCATATTTGCTATACTATGTATGATCTCATTTATAAATGTTTCAGAAATAACTCACATTAACTTTTTCAATATATCTTCCTTGTGAAAGTTTTCCCTTCCATATGTGGCTGTTTAATTATTAAATTAAGTCTTCCTTTCTTGTGTTTGATTATTTACAAATGAAATATTATTATGATAGTATATGGAATTCGTATTAAACATAGTGCTATTGCGCAATTAATTTGAAAACTCTTTATCTACGTAACTGTGTGTGAATTATATTCACTTCGAAAATCTTTCTTAACGAAACCTTGAATGTAATGCTAATTTTTTGGGTGTTATAAATAACATAATTCAATTTCATACTAAATTTTGGAAATTAACTTATTTTATTGTATTATATACATGGATTTGTGTTGCCTTTGCACATTATCCGTTGGTATATTCCTATTCTATTTTTATTATTATATTAGTATTTTGAAATAACGAGCTTTTTTCGAATTTATGCATAGGGAAAAAAGGTCAAGATTCAGTAAGTGTTATCAATTTTTGTGTTAAATACAAATGATAGTTATAATAATTTATATTTTATATTAAAAATAATTTCAAATAACTTAGAAACTTCCTTTTAGAAATAAAAATTTGGAAGTTTTAGTTTTCTTAGAAAAACATGTTATCCATTTAATGCAATAATTATTGGAGTTTTTTCTTTTTTATAATGAAAGGTGCGGCAAAATGTGTTACAATTAAGTAAAAATATCTATATTTAAAAAACATGGACTAACAGCACTTGTACAATGAGCCGTCCATATTTTATTCTCATTATAATGTGATAATATTGGCTTGTTCTGTACATAATCTTTTCTTAACTACGGCAGTTCGTATTGTTTCTTTTAACCTGAGTTTATGAGATACTATTGATACACTATTGGTAAACTACACCTTAAATTTTATGTTGTATTTTTTCTTCTTCTGTTCGAGAAAAAGAAAATTAATAATAAATGTCTTTTTTTTAAAAAATAATTAAAGGGAAATTTAGAAAACTCATGCTTAAGAAATGGAATATCTTTAGTAAAGAAAGGCATATATTATGTACGTTATGTATTATATTAATATTTAAGCAATGTTAAAAACAGCGATTTAAAAAAGATTGTTAATTGCACACTGCGGTTTCGGTAGCGTACAATGCACTGTCATTAAAAAAAAAAAAATTACATTGATGTTTTTAACGTTATGGAAATATTGATATTTCTGTTCTAAGGTATTATTATTATTATTATTATTTAAAGATGTTGGGAAAAAATTACAAAAGAGGGAACTTGTATGTGAGGATATGACGAGTTTAGTTCACTAAAAAATTTATATTAAAATATTTTTAATTAACATCTTAAAATCACTGAAAATGAAGATAAATTTTCGAAAATAATGATGGCAATTTCTAATAAATTAAAATAAATAGAAAAATCCGTAAAAGGCCTAGCATCTTTATAATTTTCTTTAAAAAAGAAAAGGAATGGAAATTTCAGAAAAAAAAAAAAAAAAAACTTTATAACATAAATATGATTGTTAAAAATTTATTAAAATTATCATAAGCTATATACTGATTCTACCATTCATATTCCAAAAATAAATAAATAAATAAATAAATATCTTTCTTTTCATGTCGGGAAAAAAAAATGCAAACTTTTATTAAAAATAATTAAACTATAATTTAGAAAAATCGCTGGAAAAATGAATAAATAAAAATAAATAAATAAATAAATAGAATTGCTTAAGTATAGAACCGCTTGACTAAATTTGAGATTTGGCATCGAAATAGGTATGACGTTTCTCACGAAAATGTTTATTTACAATTGCGACAGCCATTTTACTTCATCGCCAAAATCTGAAAAAAAAAAAACTTAAAATCCACCAATGTGTTCCTATGCTGATGCTATATAGAATAAATATTAAGAAATGAATATAGTAAACGATGCTAGGTAATGAAACATGGCATGCCTTAGAATAAATGAAAATAAGTCTTGCTGTAATAAAATAAATTTTGTTCATCAAAGAAAGTATACAAAATTTTTATCATTATTGTTATTATTATTTTACTAAATATAAAATCTTCTTGTTTAAGTGATTTATATATATATATATATAAACATTAATTAAATAAAGATAAAACAAATTAGTAGTTTCATACACCACAAGCTGCGTCGTCTTTAGGAACTGGACTATGAAATTCTGCTGTGCATGAAACTTGCTGGTTTTATATTTATTTATATAATTTGAAATCAAATTATAGATTTTATAACTTAAGCAAGATATACTATTTTTTAATATATGACATTGGCCTATGACATGACTCATTTATTTGAACTCATAGTATTATTATTATTTTTATTTTTTTAAGTGTCTTTTATCATGTATAAGGCTTTACTTCAACATGTGGTTGTTTATTGATTAACTGAAGTCTTCCTTCCTGGTGTTTGATCACTGTAATGATTTACTATACATAAATATAAATTATATACATAATATGCTTCAAGCGATATATGAACGCATCTTGAATATTAATTATTCAAAAATAATTAGTATATATAATTTATACTAACATCCCATTCATATATTATTCAAGACATGTAACACAATACTACATATATAATATATGTAATTAGTAATAAAGTCATGCATTGATGGTATGATTTTTATCACTTCTTTTAATGTTCTTTTTAAGTATATGTGTATGTTATATTACCACATAAAATTGTCCAGGTTGTCTGAAAACATCATGTGCTGAGAAAAGGAATATACCGTCTTTAATGTCGTCCATAGCATTAGCACTTTCTTATTATGCAAAAACTATTCATATTATTAGTAATAAAATATTTACTAACAATCAGCATTTATTTTCTTTCTGTAGATTTTTAGTAATCTGAATCACGATAGTTTGCTTGAATCGTAGAAATTATTAAATTTGCCAACATTCGCAAGTTTTCCAGAAATTGTTCCACGTGATTCGTTTTCGGTTTTAACAGTTTATTTCAACGAAAAACAAACTGATTGCTTGTATTGTGTTATTTTCTAATATATTGAAAATGTAATATAACTCTTTTTGATTTACTATACTAGGGAACTCTGTCCCCTAGTATTGTAAAATTCAGTATTTAGCCGATGGAGCTATGCAACCCCGAAGGAGGATTCGACTCCACTCTACTCGCTTTACTTATGAACCACTGCAAAGCTCTGCCCGCCTATTCGCTGCTTTGCTTTTTATTGAATACCGATATTAACACGTTGAGCGCCATGTCAGTCATTCTAGATACTAGACATTTTGTCATATACCTTTAAGTACTGAAGGAATCATCTTGAAACTTTAGGAGTGTGCAGAACCTGTTATACTTCAAACATTTCAGTGAAAGTTTTACCCCTAAAGTAAAAGCAGTAAAAATTAAAAATTAAAACATTGAGCGCCCTGTCAGCCATCGGTGCGCATATAAAATAGGATATAAGACTAAAAATATAACATTTAATGATTGAAAAATTATTAAAATTTGCTTAATTTTCATTTATTACAGGAGGTATCATTATGGAATTTTAATGGATTTTAAGAATTTGCGTGGGGCTCAACGTGTTAATAGTCTATAACAGAAGATTAAAAAAAAAAAAAAAAAAAAGTTACAGAAATTCCCATGTTCAATGTTAAATTGAAATTCATAACAATTAGTACCCCATTTTTTAAAATGAAATATTATGCCAAAAATCAGTATAATTTCTTTTCCATAATAGAAAGAAATTTGTAATATCTAGACCATTTGCTCTACAGCTTTAATATACGACCACTTGGAAACTGTTAATTTTTTGTCATTATTTGTCAATTTTTTTTTTTTGTTATAGTTACTTGTAAAAAAAAAAAAAAAAAAAAGAAAAAGAAAGAAAGGAAATTACTTTTTTTTTGTCTATACTTTTTATTATGGAATTTTTCAGTTAATTATAGCATTGTATGTATTTTTATACTCTATATATGTATATATGCTATATGTATTTATGTATATAGCTCTCTATATATTTTTAAGATAAAGCGAGGTAATAATTTTACACACTCGAAAATATCTGGGGAAAAAAAAGTAAAAGTCTATTAATATTTTATTGTGGATAAATCTCCTACAGCTTCAGTTTTAAATTCTTTCCTACATACTTTTTAAGGCGCCTGCCTACCTTTAAAATGCAATTTTCAGTCAAAACTAAGATTTTTAATTTTTGGTTTAGTATTAAAGCCTGACATTTAAACTTTCTAAATCAGTTTGAATTTTGTTTCTATCTTGCTTAGAATTTGAGTTACAGGCATCTAAATATTAGTCACTCGCAACTTTTTGAAACCAGAAGTGACCGTAAATGTTTGTTTTCATAAAAGTTTTACTCAGTATAAGCATCAAAATTTGTTACTGAATATAAAATGAATTTAAAAATAATAAGAAGAAATAAAAAACTTTGAAATAAATCAGGAAAGTTATTAAAATTATTTTTTATTTAATAGGTAAAAATCTGGTTTTTAATTACGTTTTTTGCTTTTTCTCAGAATGAGATTTTTAACATTTTGCTTTTTCACAAAACATCATAACTCCAAACGTTATTATATAAATCTTATGAAACTTTGACAAAATACTTACTGTAATTTTTTCACAAATTGTACATGATTATACAAAGTTTCATTAAAATCGGTAAGATGTTTGTTCTATTTTTTACTATAAAATTCTCCTTCGATCCTTTTATTTTTTAAAGTTCTATAATGAAATAATGACAGTTTATCATATTTTCTTAAACGACATATTTTAGTTGCATTAACTGATGTATTATTTTTAAATTTATTTAAGAAATTGTAATATCTGTTCATATTTAAAGATAATAAATCAATAAACATTTTTTCCACATTTGAATTCAATATTCTAATTATTTATTTAATTAATTAGTTTATTTACTTAATTAACTTATTTAGTTAATTTTTATAAACTTATAAAAGTTAATTCTGGAGAAAACAATATTTACAATTTTAAATGCGTTAGAAATTCTGCTCTTTTTCTACAAATAATTGCCATTTTATCTTGATTTTCTTTATGCAGATTGCAGAAATATTTGATTAGGGGTGTTTAGACGCTATCACACTTTTAAAAATTTGGCCCCATAGGCCATAATGATAAAGAAATTTTCTTTGTGCCCCTGTAAAAAAATTGTAAGTGCTAAATTCACGAAAATCTATACAGTTCGTGCAACTATGACCTATAACCTGTGTACAAATTTTTTGCTCAGATTAATAAGACCTTTAGGCGCTATTGCACTTTTAAAAATTTGGCCCAATAGGCCTTAATGATAAAGGATTTTTCCTGGTGTCCCTGTAAAAAAAACTATAAGTGCTAGATTCACCAAAATCAATAGGGTTCGTACTTTGGTGACTTACAATATATGTACCAACTTTCAGCTTATTCGAACAAAGCGTTTAGACGCTAGCGTGTTCACTCACAGACACACACACATACATACACACATATATACGCACATACATACATCATCGTAAAAATAGTGAAAACGGACTCAGAGGACTTCGAAACGTATAGAAACATCAAAATCTGAATTTCGGATTTTTGACATGATTACAATACTTTCCTCACTATAGTGTTCGGAAAGTAAAAAGATGATGATATTTACTTATATTTATTAATTTTAATTTTATTTATTTATTCATTCATTTCATTTTTTTTTTTGATGGATAGTGTAATTTCTAAGAACATCTTTTATACTTAAATTTTGAATTTTTATATTTCTTATTTGAATGCTTACTTTAAAAAAGTAATAAAGATTCAACCACCGGGCGATTCTAATATTTATGAATTTATTTATGAATTATTTAATTAATTAGTTTATTTATTTAATTTTTATAACCTTGTAAAAGATAATTATGGAGAAAACAAAATTTACAATTTTAAATGCGTTAGAAATTCTGCTCTTTTTCTATCTTTCAATAAATCTTATATAAGGATTGTAAAAATATTTCTTTTCTTTCACTTTCACCCCTTGTACAAATAATTCTCCGATAAAAGTTTATCTTGAATCTTGAACGTAAGAGGGAACATGCTCGAATGAAAACGAGGAGTGCAGACTGCCATAGCTAGGCTTTATCGCTCTTTTCCCTGACAGCTTCTAATAAAAGTAGTCACAACCCTTGAGAGGGGTCGAAACACTTTGGATTACTTTGGGGTGGTATCTGGGAAATTACCACGTTGATTGTTCGTTGTAGGGCAAAATATGAGTCTCGAAAATGTGAGTGCCGGGATCTTGGAAATTCGATGCCGGGAAGTTTCCTTCACGGAAACTTCTCGGCATGTTGGTTGTAGGCAAAGCGTATACGCTTTGGTTGTAGGTCCCGTAATCCGCATCCTGCAGCTTTAAAAGACGAACTTTGGCTGCGCATACAAGCAATATGGAATTCTCTTCCACAAGAAGACATTCAAAATCTGTTTGAGTCCATACCACGTCGTATAGCAGCACTTATTGCAGCGCGAGGTGGCTACACCAAATACTGATTTCGGGCACTTAATTTTTTTTCCCCTTGAAAATTTCGTCATTTACACCAATACAAGTCGTTTGTGTATTAAATTTCAATTAATTCTCATGATTCCTTCATGATGTTGCATTTTTTACAAAAACAGCAGTTTATAAGTGACTTCCGAGATCATAGATACTGCATTTAGACACATATTTTATGCTGAGTTTTTTTTTTTCTTTTTTTAGAATTTTCTCATTTTTATAGTTATTAAATTGAAACAAAAAGTAACAATGAGAAGAAAAGAAAGAAAGAAAAAAAAAAGATTAAGAAAAAAGAAAAATTACATGTGTTAGTTTATACAGGTGTCTTATGACGAAGCGTAGGGTATCGAGAATTTACTATACAAATTGCATGCGACACAAATTTTATGCGTATAATATAAAATAACACACACACACACACACACACACACACACACACAAAAAAAAAAAAAAAAAAAAAAAAAAAAAAACTGTTGTGAAAAAACCAAACGACTTTCATTACCCACTATTACATGTATTATATGCATTTTTTGTAGATAATATGATCAGGAGGCATAAAATTGACCTAACGAAGTAGAAACTTAAAAATTTTCAGGTAAGAGAAACTTGATACACGAATAAAGGCATATAAAATAGAATTTACATAGCGAATAAAAAATAAGGGGGAAAAAAAATGTAGAGTTCTTTTTTGAAACACAAATTTCCGAACTCTAAAACTGACCTACCTAATCAGGATGAGTGTTAAATTTCCTATAATAACCACGTAATACATGAGAAAGAATATCTGAAATGCACGTATGCAACAATTTTCAAGAAAATCGTTAGAGCCATTTTTTCAGATACCAACTTTTACCAAAATTTGGCACACTCAGTTATTAACTGGAAAACTGTAATTACATGCAAATGGGTATTTAAAAGGGAATTAATATGGCGAGTTGGAAAAAAAAAATCCGTACATCTGTTTTTAAAGTATGTACTTTCAAGACCTAAAATTGAGATATTTATACAGGACGCCGAATAAAATACTTCCATTACCCCAGGTAATGGAAGTAAAAATATACCAAATATTAATACAATGGTTAATCGGTGCTATCTAATGTTAAGACTAATTGTATTTTAAAATGCAATGATAATATTTTTTAAATTATTTATCAAACTTTGCCATTGTTTAACAGTGGCTATATTTAGGAAGCCTCATTTTTTGTATCATTTTTTGTTGATGTCATTCAAGAAAATTACTAAAATTCGACGTCTCTTTTTTCACGGTAAAAATAATGCAGGTTACTTAATATCAAATTTCTACAAAAGAAACAATGTTCTAAAACGGAATTCATAAAAAATATATGCACGTTCAAAAAAAAAAAAAAAAAAAAAAAAAGAGATGCTAAAATTCATAAACAGTTAATTGATAGCAAATCTTTTAATCCGTTTGAAGAAAATTTATCATGCCAGAAATTATATAACATTTATTTTAGATATAGAAAAAAGTAAGCTTTTATAATTTTTTAGCATTTCTATTTCGAGGAAAAAAATTATAATTGACAACTGGTTTCATAATGTTCATTAAAATATTTTTGTAAAAAAAAAAAAAAAAAAAAAAAAAAAAAAATCTAAGTTCGAATTTATTACATCCACATATGATTTTTATAATTTTATGAAGGCTTAAAAAGGAGAAAATTTTAATTGAAAATGTTATTTATTATTATATATTACTTGCTATTGGTGATAATAAACATTTGAAATTTGATTCACGGAAGAACGAAAAAAAAAATATAATTCAAGTAATTTTTTTAAAAATTTTATTTTATTCCTACGTTTAGTGTAAACATAAAATCATATTTATTGAAATTTTATTTTTACGACTGAGTGAAAATAATGCCTGGACCGGGACTCGAACCCCGGAACTTTGACTTACAAGGTCAAGGTCAAGGTTCGAGTCCCGGTCCAGGCATTATTTTCACTCAGTCGGAAAAATAAAATTTCAATAAATATGATTTTCTTCCATAGTTGATTATGTGATTTTAATAAAAATTAAATATAAAATGTCTAAAATAAAATTAACGTTAAGGGAAACCGGGCTAATTAGCATAATTTTTTTCTTTTTTTTTTTAATTTTTTGTGCAATACTTACAAGGAAACATTCAAAAGGTGTCATCTTCAAAAAGTATTGGAAAAAAAAATATATATATATATTTGATTCTACTGTTCATAAAATGCCAGAAAATGAAAAAATTATCTGCTGAAATTAATTACAGCGACCACAAAAAATTATCAAATTAAGCATATTTGGCGATTTCACACTGCTAGGCGTTTGATTTTGAGTACTTGGCGGAAAAGCAAAATACGGTTCTCTTCGTACACGGCAATCTCGGTTCTAGCGAACATATCGCCTAACAGCGCTAAATCGCCAAATATGCTTAATTTTGATAATTTTTTGTGGTCGCTGTAATTAATTTCAGCCAATAATTTTTTCATTTTCTGGTGTTTTATGAAAAGTAGAATCACATATATTTTTTTCAATACTTTTTGAAGATGACACCTTTTGAATGTTTCCTTGTTAGAGAAATTCTGATGAATGTATCCGGAAGTATAATTTTTTGGCTTCAAAATTATGTATAACACAACAATTAAAAACGTACTGATATAACAAAAAAAAAAAAAAAAAAAAAAAAAAAAAAAAAACACTTTTCAGAAAGGCTTGGAACTATGCCAGCTAACTCGGGTGTGGGTCTAGTTGTAAAGTGAAATCCATCCTATACTTGTAAAATTTCGACCATACTCTCATATTTTTTAGCTATTAGGAGCAGTAAAAATACCAATTAAATAGAAAAATCGATAATGCAAAAAAATCTTGTTTATAGTACCAGACAGGGGTGCAGAATGTGCCGGAATGCGCGAACAATGTTCGGGGAAAATTTTGAACACTTATTTTGTCAAAATAAAACAAAAATGAAAATGGGAAAAAAAAAAAAAAATGCTGGTAAAACAAATCTGTAAGGGTGGTTGGCATAACGTAATATGGATAGAAATACTTACGAAGAACACAGCAATTTTCGAGGAAAATTGCTGTGTTTTGCGTTAATTTTTTCGAAATATATATTTATAATAATATTTGGCCAAATATATCTGCTTAAATATAAACAAATAATGAATTTATCAAGAAGAACACATTTTGCTTATTGATATAGCTACCTATCATTATTCATTTAGAATTGGATAAATGTTTGAAATCAACCACGAACATAGGAGTTGCACGCTTATTTATTTGAACAGGTGGGTTCAATTTGTACATGATTTTACATTGGTCGTATAAAATTGAATCATTCGAATCTTGTCATCTCGATTTTTTCCCCTTTCTGACTATGGTGGACATGCGAATCTTATTGCTATCGGTTTCACTTTCCTTATAAAATAATGATAGGATTGATATTTGACCAAAACAAATCCACTTACTTTGTATTCTGACTAGTCAGGAGGCTTTTGATTCTCTGGAGGATTCGTTGTTGTTTTTATTTTATGTGACCTTTCGGCATCTTTTTAAGGTTTTCCGGGGTTCGTAGGAACTGTCGAAAGAAATCTCTCACTATCGTCTTGGAAGGAGGCTGAAGGTAATCCTTCGTCTTGGAGAGGTTCTTCAACCTTTGAAGGAAAGGTTGATCATTAAGGAAAGATAAGCTATCGTATATCTATGTTATAGCTACGTCAATTCAATCCATATCTAACTATGGCAACTAGCCTTACAGGGTTACCCATAATGCTGTAATATAAATGCTTAATAAAGTATGTTATTAAGCTTAATAAATGCTTAATAAAGTATGTTATTTATTAAGCATTTACCCAACATGGATACCACAGAATTCCAAACATCTGAAAAAAAAAGAAGTTAATGATACATGCACGCGACAAAAATTAACCTTTATAAAAATCTCCTCAATTTGATCTACTGATTCATCAGACACACACACACACAAAATGATAAAAAAAAAAAAAAAAAAAAAAAAAAGGTGAAACAAATTTTTTTTCATGGCGCTTCCAAGCAGATTGAATTTACTGTGGATGGTGCACCTATATATACACACCAGTAAAATGACAACGCTCTACCTCGAATGTGGCAAGAAATAGAAGCTGAGTGCCAATTAGCTGAACTTATTATTTAACCGAACTTTCTTTGCATTACTGATTCTTATATTTAATTGGTACTTTTACTACTCCTAATAGCTCAAAAATATGAGAGTAATTTTACAAGTATAGGATGGATTTCACATTACAACTAGCCCCTTATGATAACAACTGTGATCTCCCCTATAAGAGTGATAAATTGAAAAAAAAAATATATATATACCTGTTAAAACGTCACAACAACAATATAAGCTCAATATCTATATATTGTTGTACATAAAGTATGTTATTTATTAAGCATTTAATTTTTTTCTATGTTTATTAGCTGAATTTTGTTTAATTGTATTATCCACAACGAACTTTTGTTTATAAATAAGAATTACATTATGATTAAAAAAATGTGTAAATAATCAGGGATTAATCATAACCAGGATATATTAAATATCAAGATAAAAATTAAAATTTAGATTCATATTAAAAAAAAAAAAAAAAAAAAGCATTCATCGATGTTAATTTTTGCGGTGTTTAAATAAGATCTGTTAGTAAAATAATTTTAAATTTAAGAAAATTCATTTGTTAAAAATATTTAACTAACTCAACCATTTAAAACTTACTTTCATCCTCCATATAAAAAATATGATAAAATAAATTAAATAATTTCACAGTAATGTTTTAGAGAACGAAACAGAAACTAATTCAAATCTTTATTGTACTAAGAATTTGCATATTATTTCCATATTTAAACTATTAATGTCTAAATTCCATATGGCAGTGCAAATTCAATATAACCATAACTTATTAGAATATTATAATTAAATTGTTCACTAAGATTAAGATAACGCTTAATTGCTTTGCTAATACCAAATATCGCGTGTGTTACAGTGTGCTAAAACAATTATTTCAGCTTATGCTTCAGTATTATCACGTAAGATTAATTATCACCTCAGATAATTTACACGTGTACTCGTATGGAAATTAACTTGTACTTTACAACGTAACACAGGGATAAGGACTTAATTCAGAAGCATTTGTAAATATATCATTGCTTAAATATTCGATAAATGATACTATATTAAAACTTATACATCAAGGGAATAAAAATCGTTAAATGTTTTTTTTTTTTTTTTTTTTTTTTTTTTTTTTTTTTAATTAGATTACAAATATTATCTATAAAAAAAAAAAAGCTTAAATATTCAAATTGGGCTTTGGAAGTGTTTTATATGGTAACAAGTTTTGTGTGAGGGGGCCTACCGCCCCTCTCAAACCCCCGTTTCATTAATGCACCTAAATTTACATAGAATTTAATTCTGTTATTAAAATTAAAAGTTTACTTAAAATTATACAGACAATTTTCACGCGCAACATTCCTTGAAACTTATCAATCATGATTAAACTTTTCCAGCAACAAACTTATATTAACTTCAAAATACAACATTTGGATCTCCTAAAATTCTTCGTTTATAAGCCACTCTAAGAGACACAGACAAAGATCAAACGTTAAAAAACTTGACTACGGCAATGAGGAAGCTTCAAAATGTGTAAATATACAAAAAACAAGCGACGAATATTTAGCTTAAAACATACATTATTTAACATATCTCTATGAGGAATTTATTTCAATTCCTGAACAGCTTTCCTGGAAATGGTAAAATATTATTAGTAAAGCATATACACTAATAACAAATAATTAGTGTGTTGGCCACCACATGACTTTCTTCTATATTTTCCTATACAAATTCACTCAGTAAAAATAATTTATTAAAATTATTATTTAAAGAAATTATCTTCCATGATAATGCAAACGATTTCCATATTAGAGAAGTAGTATAACACTAAATGTCCCCCCCCCTCCCCCCCAAAAAAAAGAAAAAAAAAAGTTAAATTTATTCTCAATTTACATTAAAAAAAATTTTTTTTGTTAAAAATGAAAAAATTGATAACTTTATTTTAAATTATCACAGATCAATGGTTCAACCAATCGTTTTAAAGGTATTGGCGAGCTCTTTTGAAAGATACCCATCATGAAAATTTACTCCCCTTGATGATGGGGGTCTTCCCCCCAGGGGGGGGAGGCGAGGCTCCTACATACATAATTTTTCCCCCAGTTGACAATCTCTATTACAAAAAATATATATTCGTTTCATTTGGTTTAGTGCAGTCCTAGATGTTAAACTCTACTTACCTGCAATTTCCCACATAGACGTAATGTATTTGAATACTTTTGAGTGTTCCTGTACACGAACCATTTGTTTCATCTCAACGAAAAGCTTAGTGTAGCATCCCTATATGATACACATTTAGAATACCGAGTTTGGAATTTCTGCTACTATTTGTTCTTGAGATATGCTGATAACAGACACACACACAGACAGACAGACACACACACACACAGAGAACCTTCGCTAAAAACATGATTTTCGTATTCAGGGGACCTCAGAACATGTAAATATAACAAAAACTCACTTTCGAAAATTTGACTCTAAAACAATACTTCCTCTACCGTAAAGGTAAGAGAAAGTGAAAAAGCTAGCAATGTAGGCAAACTATCCAGACAAACTAGTTTGATGCTTCTCCAAAAATACTTCTTAAATTAAAATTTAAAGTAATATAACATTGTTTTACAAAAGTAAAGTATTAAAAATAATAATTTAACTGAAATACATATAGAAAATGATTTAATTATTTCGATAGAATGTAACACAGGGCATCGATTTCTAAACAATAATTTGATTACATTATTATATTAGTTCTTTTCAGAATGAAGAAAAGCTAAAATAATAATTACTAATAATAATAACCCTCATCTGTAATGAACGATTCGGGTTAGACCGCTTCAAAACAGAAACTTTTGGCAGCCATTTTTTTCCCCCGTTTGTTCAATTCAACTTACGGAAACATACATATCATTTCCATACATGTTTTGTATCGCACATAGCCTTAATTATTTACCCTAAAACCTTGAAAAGCTATTCAATTGTAATGTTTAAAGGTCTAAATTAAATATAACGGATCACTGGCTATTATAAACATGAACCTATAAATATAATTATGTAACTTCATGATTATAAACAACGCAATACGAAATAAAAACAAACCAAAACTGTTACCATTCAGAAAATACAAATTCCAAATTGACAACTCTTTAATTCCGAATGAACGACTCTTTGACTGTTTCATTAAAAAAAAACGCTTAAAATATTTCTAAAACATATTAAAGCCTTTAAAATCTTTAAATAATTGCAGAAACGTATTAAAGCCTTTAAATATTTTTATCAAGCTTCATTGTTTGTTTACATTGTAAGGTATGATTGGCTTCGAGTTTAGTACGTAAATGCCGCCAGTTGATTTTAGTTTTGAAATTAGTGTAAAGTGACAGTTCGGATAGAATGTTTGGTTGGGCAAGTAAAAGTCACCAGTTGAAATGAGTATTGAAAGTAGAGTAGTCTAAGGTGATAATGTCGAGTCAAGGTAAAATGTTCGGTTGAGAATGAGAAAGTCCCTAGCGGTATCCTGGATATTTTGGCGATGTTGTGTGTGAGATAGCTGGTTGGAGGTATCGAGTAGAGGTGAATTTGGGTTAACATGGAGTGTCTGTAGTTATTGGATAGTTAGGAAATTTGAAAACAGGATCTACGATAGTCTTAAAAAAAGTATTTTGGTAAAATGAAGTGAATTGTTTTTTCTTATTATGAGGACTTTAAATACGCAAGCGAAGTGATGACGTCACTGGCCGTTCGCGGATACAAGAAAAATATTTCCTATGTTAAACACCCAATGGATTTTTCGTAAAAAATTATTAAAAATCGAGGGAAATTATTTTTCGATTTTAATCCCCATATTTAGGTATAGATATGTATTAGTTATCATGTGCATGCATTAGATTAAGTTGTTTTTGTTCTAAAATTGATAAAATTTGAATTTTAAATTTCAAAACTCTAGATAAAAAAAATGGCAAACTTCCATATTCCATTGAAACCATAAACATTTCAATTCAAAGGATAATATTTACACAATAAATATCCAACTAATATACTAATTAAAAGGAAAATGATAAATATTCTATCATAATTTGAAGTGAAATTTGTTTTCAAATGTCTAAATAAAGTACTTGATATAAGATACTAATATGTTGCAGCGGAATGGATTTGATATCAGTCATCATTGGCAGAAAAGAAAAAAATATATATATATCGCCAAATTATCTGGCGAATATAATTTAATTCCTTTCAAAAATCATGGTTATTTTAAAAACTTATATTAAGAGAGTAATGAATAATATGAAACAATATTTCGCACAATATATATTACGAAAATATACATCTGGCCTGTATATTTTCGTAGTACGTTTTTGATCGCCAAATACAAAAACGCCAAGGACAACAGAGTTTTGAAATTTGAAATTAAAATTTTGTCAATTTGACAGCAAAATAACTCAATCTAACACATGCAGATGATAACTAATACATATATATACCCAAATATGGGAATTAAAATCGGGAAATAATTTTCCTCGATTTTGAATAATTTTTTACAAAAAATCCAATGGGCGATTAACATAGGAAATTATTTTCTAGCATCCACGGACGGTCAGTGACGTCACACTTCGCTTGCGTATAGAGCACTTAATGGAACACTGGGATGTGTTGTTGCTGTTGTGTTGTCGGGTCTATATTTTTTGTCAACCAGCAGTTTTTTTATTGCCATTCATATTTATTGATCAGGTAAAATTATTTAATTTCAGAGCGAAATTTATAAAATATCGAAACATATTTGATTTATAAACAAAAATTAAAAATACATTTAAATGATCACGTAGTAACCAACGAGATATATTAAGTAGAGTGATAAATGTTAACCCTTGAGAAGGTCCAAGATGAGTCATCTGACATGCTCTCCTTGCACCTGCGTATTCGATGGTTCCCTTGGTAACAGCTTATTTTCAGTAAATTTCTATGGCAAAGGTTTGGAGATTGTTCTTCGCATAAGTCACAAACGCCAATGTTTTTGTTTACTTACGTAGTTTAATATTCTTTTGTTCTAAATCATTTTGATTTCGATTTTGCTTCTCTTTTATTTCGTGTAGTTGAACTTTAACCGACAATATGCTTAATAGTAGTTGAAAAATTATTATTTGTTGTTAAATTTAGCTCTTTAAAAGTTTAAATTTTCTTTTATAAACACTTTTAAACTTTGTTGGGAAACGATGAAAAAAAGGTATTTTATTATTTATTAAAATGGCAAATATGTGTAAAATTATTTTAAAAACAATTTATTTCGGTCATAGGACTGTCGTGTTACCTAATAATAATGATAATTTGTCGAACTAATATTTTAAATGCCAAAATAGCGATAAAGGGCCAAACACAGCAACCTATTCGAGCATGTCACGTGATTCATCTTGAACCACGGAAAGTTAATCCTTCATCCATTGAATCAGCACTCTAATTTATATATCTCGTTGGTAGTAAGCATCATGATCTAAACATTGTTTTCAAGATTTATCGTTCACATTCCGTCATTTTTGACGGGGTTATATACTAGTATTAATAATAATAGTAATAATAATAATAAAAACTAATTAAAAAAAAAATGGGGAATTTCTATACTAATAAAATTTGATTGAAATTGAAAGTGTATGATTTTTAAATGAAAAATTATAATATATAAAGATTTATAAGTGAGACTACAATGTTAAATAATTTATTAAATTAAAGTTTAATTTATATTGTTTTATAAATAACGAAAATAACAATTATTTTTTAAAATCTATTTCTAACTTTATTAAATTTGTGCGACATTTAATGGAACAACATTTTTGATTTATATTAAAAAAAAAAAAAAAAAAAAAAAACTTTTTGTTTTTTTTTGGATGAACATTAAATTTTATATATAATGGTTGGTTGGTTGGTGTCGTGTCATGGATAGGAAAAAAAAAAAAAATTAGAAGTTCCAGTAACACTAAGGGAAGACAATATTTGCCTTATACTACAATGTTTTGTTTCCATTGTTATATTCAATGTTCAAAAACATTACTTCTGTCAAGTAGACAAACTTAAATAAAAAAAAAAAAAAAAGAAAAGAAAAAAAAAAAGAAAACCCTAGAGTAAGTGCTCCAGTGATTGGCATGCTCCAATAATTGACATCTATCCCGAAATAATTAATAATTAAGAAAAAATAATAATTAATAATAATAATGACCCTCATCTGTCATGAACGATTCCGGCTAGACCGCTTCAAAAAAGAAACTTTTGGCAGCCATTTTTTTTTCCGTTTGTTCAAATCACTCAGCTGGTTCAACTTACGGAAACATACATATAATATGTTTTGTATCGCACGTATTCTTATTTATTTCCTGTAAAACCTTGAAAAACTATTCAATTGTAATGCTTAAAGGTCTAAATTAAATATAACGGATCACAGGCTATTATAAACATGAACCTATAAATAGAATTATGTAACTTCATGATTATACACAACACAATACGAAATAAAAACAAACCAAAACTGTTGCCATTCAGAAAATACAAATTCCAAATGGACAACTCTTTAATTCCGAATGAACGACTCTTTGACTGTTTCATTAAAAAAAAACGCTTAAAATATTTCTAAAACATATTAAAGCCTTTAAAATCTTTAAATATTTGTAGAAACGTATTAAAGCCTTTAAATATTTTTATCAAGCTTCATTGTTTGTTTACATTGTAAGGTATGATTGGCGTTGAGTTTAGTACGTAAATGCCGCCAGTTGATTTTAGTTTTGAAATTAGTGTAAAGTGATAGTTCGGATAGAATGTTTGGTTGGGCAAGTAAAAGTCACCAGTTGAAATGAGTATTGAAAGTAGAGTAGTCTAAGGTGATAATGTCGAGTCAAGGTAAAATGTTCGGTTGAGAATGAGAAAGTCCCTAGCTGTATCCTGGATATTTTGGCGATGTTGTGTGTGAGATAGCTGGTTGGAAGTATCGAGTAGATGTGAATTTGGGTTAGCATGGAGTGTCTGTAATTATTGGATAGTTAGTTAGAAAATACGCAAGCAAAGTGATGACGTCACTGGGCGTCAGTGGATGCAAGAAAAAGGTTTCCTATGTTAATCGCCTATTGGATTTTTTGTAAAAATTATTAAAAATTGAGGAAAATTATTTCCTGATTTTAATCCCCATATTTCGGTATAGATATGTATTAGTTATCGTGTGCATGCGTTAGATTAAGTTGTTTTTGCTGTAAAATTGATAGAATTTAAATTTTAAATTTCAAAACTCTAGAAAAAAAAAATGGCAAACTTCCATATTCGATTGAAAACATAAACATTTCATTTCAAAGGATGATATTTACACAATAAATATCCAACTAATATACTAATCAGAAGGAAAATGATAAATATTCTATCATAATTTGAAATCAAATTTGTTTTTAAATGTCTGAATAAAGTGTCTGATATAAGATACTCATATGTTGCAGCGGAATAGATTTAATATATCTGTCATCCTTGGCGAAAAAAAAAATATTGCCAAATTATTTGGCGAACATATTTAATTCCTTTCAAAAATCATGGTTATTTTAACAACTTATATTAAGAGAGCGATGAATAACATGAAACAATATTTCGTACAATACATATTACGAAAATAAACATCTGGCATGTATATTTTCGTAGTATGTTTTTAATCGCCAAATACAAAAAACGCCAAAGATGACACAGTTTTAAAATTTAAAATTTTGTCAATTTGACATCAAAATAACTCAATCTATACCCAAATACGGGTATTAAAATCGGGAAATAATTTTCCTCGATTTTAATAATTTTTTACAAAAAATCCAATGGACGATTAACATAGGGAATCTTTTTCTTGCATCCACGGATGGTCAGTGACGTCACACTTCGCTTCCGTATTTGAAAACAGGATCTTCGATAGCCTTAAAAAAAATTATTTTGGTAAAATGAAGTGAATCGTTATTTACTTCCTCTTACCCATAGGGTCGAGACAGTATTGTTTTAGGGTCAAATTTTCGAACGTGAGTTTTTGTTATACTTACATGTTCTGAGGTCCCCTGAATACGAAAATCACGTTTTTAGCGAATGGTCTCTGTTTGTGTCTGTTTGTCTGTCTGTGTGTCCACGCCCTGACTAACGGCAGGGCATACGGCGCAAATGCCCTGGGCCCCCCTTCTGGAAGCCCCCCCCTACAGGCGTATGCAGAAATTCTGCAGCCTAAAGAGCTATTATCCCACTGCAAGGGGTCCCCCAGAATAGGCTTGTCCCCGGGATCCAGGTAGTCTAAGTCGGGCCCTGTGTGTGTCTGTTATCAGCATATCTCAAGAACAAATAGTAGCAGAAATTCCAAACTCGGTATTCTAAATGTGTATCATATAGGGATGCTACAGTAAGATTTTCGTTAAGATGAAGCAAATGGTTCGTGTACAGGGACATTCAAAAGTACTCAAATACATTACGTCTATGAGGGAAATTGTAGGTAAGTAGAATTAACATCTATAGACTGCACTAAACAAAATGAAACGAATATATATTTTTTACTTTCTCTTACCCATAAGGTAGAGAAAGTATTGTTTTTGGGTCAAATTTTCGAAAGCGAGATTTTGTTATATTTACACATTTTGAGGTCCCCTGAATACGAAAATCATGTTTTTAGTAAATGGTCTGTGTGTGTGTCTGTCTGTTATCAGCATATCTCAAGAACAAATCGTAGCAGACATTCCAAACTTGGTATTCTAAATGTGTATCATACATAGATGCTACAGTAAGCTTTTCGTTAAGATCAAACAAATGGTTCGTGTACAGGGACAATCAAGAGAATTCTAATACATTACGTCTATGGGGGAAATTGCAGGTAAGTAGAGTTTAACATCTATAGACTGCACTAAACCAAACGAAAGGAATATATATAATTTGTAATAGAGATAGTCAACTGGGAAAAAAAAATTTGTGTATGTAGGAGCCTCGCCTCCCCCCCCCTAAGGGGGAAGTCCCCCCTCGAGGGGAGTAAATTTTCATGATGGGCATCTTTCAAAAGAGCTCGCCAATACCTTTAAAACGAATGGTTGAACCATCGATCTGCGATAATTTAAAACAAAGTTATCGATTTTTTTCACTTTTAACAACAACTAAAAAAAAAAAAAAAAAAACATTTTATTTATTTATTATTATTTTTTTAATATTGAAAATAAAATGGACTTTTTTTGGATATTTAGTGTTATATACTAATTCTCTGATATGGAAATCGTCTGCATTATCATAAAAGATAATTTTTTTAAATAATAATTTTAATAAATTATTTTTTAAAAACAGAATTATTTTTTCATAACCGAAATTAATTTTATATAAATCTAGGTGCATTAATGAAACGGGTGGTTGAGGGGGGCGATAGCCCCCCTCACACAGAGTTAATTATCATATAAAACTCTTACGAAGCCTAATTTGAATTGTTTAACATAGGTTTACATAACATCGTTATCTTACCTCTTAATCCCCAACCTGTATTTATAGTATTAAATTTCAGGGTAAGAGAAAGTCGTGTGAGTGACACACCAGATTATTTGTAATAGAGATTGTCAACTGGGAAATTTTTTTTTGTGTATGTAGGAGCCTCGCCTCCCCCCCCCCCCCTAGGGTGCGATGTCCCCCTCGAGGGGAGTAAATTTTCATGATGGGTATCTTTGAAAAGAGCTCGCCAATACCTTTAAAACGAATGGTTGAACCATCGATCTGCGATAATTTAAAATAAAGTTATCGATTTTTTTCATTTTTAACAAAAAATTTTTTTTTTTTTTTTTAAACTTTAATATTGAGAATAAATTCAACTTTTTTTGGGATATTTAGTGTTATACTACTTCTCTAATATGGAAATCGTCTGCATTATCATAAAAGATAACTTTTTTAAATAATAATTTTAATAAATTATTTTTTTAAAAACTGAATTATATTTTAATAACCGAATTAAATTCTATATAAATGTAGGTGCATTAATGAAACGGGGGGTTGAGGGGGGGGCCAGAACTAATTATCATATAAAAGTCTTCCGAAGCCTAATTTTAATTGTTTAACATAGGTTTACATAACAGTACTCGTTATCTTACCTCTTAATCTCCAACCTGTACTTATAATATTAAATTTCAGGTTAACAGAAAGTCTTGTGAGTGACACACCAGATTATTATTATTATGATGACTTTAAACAGAGCACTTAACGGAACACTGGGATGTGTTGTTGCTGTTGTGTTGTCGGGCCTATATTTTTTGTCAACCAGCAGTTTTTTTTTAATGTCATTCATATTTATTGATCGGGTAAAATTTTTTTAATTTCAGAACGAAAATTATAAAATATCGAAACACATTTGATTTATAAACAAAAACTGAAAATACATTTAAATGATCACGTGGTAATCTTCATGATCTAAACATTTATTTCAAGACTAGTATATAACCCCGTCAAAAATGACGGAATGTGAACGATAAATCTTGAAATAAATGTTTAGATCATGAAGATTACCATGTGATCATTTAAATGTATTTTCAGTTTTTGTTTATAAATCAAATGTGTTTCGATATTTTATAATTTTCGTTCTGAAATTAAAAAAATTCTACCCGATCAATAAAAATGAATGACATTAAAAAAAACTGCTGGTTGACAAAAAATATAGGCCCGATAACACAACAGCAACAACACATCCCAGTGTTCCGTTAAGTGCTCTGTTTAAAGTCCTCATTATAATAATAATCTGGTGTGTCACTCACACGACTTTCTCTTAACCTGAAATTTAATATTATAAGTACAGGTTGGAGATTAAGAGGTAAGATAACGAGTACTGTTATGTAAACCTATGTTAAACAATTCAAATTATAGGCTTCGGAAGACTTTTATATGATAATTAGTTCTGGCCCCCCTCAACCCCCGTTTCATTAATGCACCTACATTTATATAGAATTTAATTCGGTTATTAAAAAATAATTCAGTTTTTAAAAAAATAATTTATTAAAATTATTATTTAAAAAAGTTTTCTTGTATGATAATACAGACGATTTCCATATTAGAGAAGTAGTATAACACTAAATATCCCCAAAAAAGTTGAATTTATTCTCAATATTAAAGTTAAATTTTTTTTTTTTTTTTTTTGTTAAAAATGAAAAAAAATCGATAACTTTATTTTAAATTATCGCAGATCGATGGTTCAACCATTCGTTTTAAAGGTATTGGCGAGCTCTTTTCAAAGATACCCATCGTGAAACATCCCCCCTAGGGGGAGGAGAGGCGAAGCTCCTACATACACAAAAAAAATTTCCCAGTTGACTATCTCTATTACAAATAATCTGGTGTGTCACTCACACGACTTTCTCTTACCCTGAAATTTAATACTATAAATACAGGTTGGGGATTAAGAGGTAAGATAACGATGTTATGTAAACCTATGTTAAACAATTCAAATTAGGCTTCGGAAGAGTTTTATATGATAATTAACTCTGTGTGAGGGGGGCTATCGCCCCCCTCAACCACCAGTTTCATTGATGCACCTAGATTTATAAAAAATTTAATTCGGTTATTAAAATATAATTCTGTTTTTAAAAAATAATTTATTAAAATTATTATTTAAAAAAATTATCTTTTATGATAATGCAGACGATTTCCATATCAGAGAAGTAGTATAACACTAAATATCCAAAAAAAGTCCATTTTTATGTTGTTAAAAGTGAAAAAAATCGATAAATTTGTTTTAAATTATCGAAGATCGATGGTTCAACCATTCGTTTTAAAGGTATTGGCGAGCTATTTTGAAAGATGCCCATCATGAAAATTTACTCCCCTCGAGGGGGGACTTCCCCCTTAGGGGGGGGGGAGGCAAGGCTCCTACATAAACACAAAATTTTTTTCCCAGTTGACTATCTCTATTACAAATTATATATATTCCTTTCGTTTGGTTTAGTGCAGTCTATAGATGTTAAACTCTACTTACCTGCAATTTCCCCCATAGACGTAATGTATTAGAATTTTCTTGATTGTCCCTGTACACGAACCATTTGTTTGATCTTAACGAAAAGCTTACTGTAGCATCTATGTATGATACACATTTAGAATACCAAGTTTGGAATGTCTGCTACGATTTGTTCTTGAGATATGCTGATAACAGACAGACACACACACAGACCATTTACTAAAAACATGATTTTCGTATTCAGGGGACCTCAAAATGTGTAAATATAACAAAATCTCGCTTTCGAAAATTTGACCCAAAAACAATACTTTCTCTACCTTATGGGTAAGAGAAAGTAAAAAATATATATTCGTTTCATTTTGTTTAGTGCAGTCTATAGATGTTAATTCTACTTACCTACAATTTCCCTCATAGACGTAATGTATTTGAGTACTTTTGAATGTCCCTGTACACGAACCATTTGCTTCATCTTAACGAAAATCTTACTGTAGCATCCCTATATGATACACATTTAGAATACCGAGTTTGGAATTTCTGCTACTATTTGTTCTTGAGATATGCTGATAACAGACACACACAGGGCCCGACTTAGACTACCTGGATCCCGGGGACAAGCCTATTCTGGGGGACCCCTTGCAGTGGGATAATAGCTCTTTAGGCTGCAGAATTTCTGCATACGCCTGTAGGGGGGGGCTTCCAGAAGGGGGGCCCAGGGCATTTGCGCCGTATGCCCTGCCGTTAGTCAGGGCGTGGACACACAGACAGACAAACAGACACAAACAGAGACCATTCGCTAAAAAAGTGATTTTCGTATTCAGGGGACCTCAGAACATGTAAGTATAACAAAAACTCACGTTCGAAAATTTGACCCTAAAACAATACTGTCTCGACCCTATGGGTAAGAGGAAGTAAATAACGATTCACTTCATTTTACCAAAATAATTTTTTTAAGGCTATCGAAGATCCTGTTTTCAAATACGCAAGCGAAGTGTGACGTCACTGACCATCCGTGGATGCAAGAAAAAGATTCCCTATGTTAATCGTCCATTGGATTTTTTGTAAAAAATTATTAAAAATCGAGGAAAATTATTTACCGATTTTAATACCCGTATTTGGGTATAGATATGCTATCGTATCCATGTGTTAGATTGAGTTATTTTGCTGTCAAATTGACAAAATTTTAAATTTCAAAACTGTGTCATCTTTGACGTTTTTTTATTTGGCGATTAAAAACATACTACGAAAATATACATGCCAGATGTTTATTTTCGTAATATGTATTGTACGAAATATTGTTTCATGTAATTCATCGCTCTCTTAATATAAGTTGTTAAAATAACCATGATTTTTGAAAAGAATTAAATATGTTCGCCAAATAATTTGGCAATATTTTTTTTTTTCGCCAAGGATGACAGATATATTAAATCTATTCCGCTGCAACATATGAGTATCTTATATCAGACACTTTATTTAGACATTTGAAAACAAATTTGATTTCAAATTATGATAGAATATTTATCATTTTCCTTCTAATTAGTATATTAGTTGGATATTTATTGTGTAAATATCATCCTTTGAAATGAAATGTTTATGTTTTCAATCGAATATGGAAGTTTGCCATTTTTTTTTTCTAGAGTTTTGAAATTTAAAATTTAAATTCTATCAATTTTACAGCAAAAACAACTTAATCTAACGCATGCACACGATAACTAATACATATCTATACCGAAATATGGGGATTTAAATCGGGAAATAATTTTCCTCAATTTTTAATAATTTTTTACAAAAAATCCAATAGGCGATTAACATAGGAAATCTTTTTCTTTCATCCACTGACGCCCAGTGACGTCATCACTTTGCTTGCGTATTTTCTAACTAACTATCCAATAATTACAGACACTCCCTGCTAACCCAAATTCACATCTGCTCGATACTTCCAACCAGCTATCTTACACACAACATCGCCAAAATATCCAGGATACAGCTAGGGATTTTCTCATTCTCAACCGAACATTTTACCTTGACTCGACATTATCACCTTAGACTACTCTACTTTCAATACTCATTTCAACTGGTGACTTTTACTTGCCCAACCAAACATTCTATCCGAACTATCACTTTACACTAATTTCAAAACTAAAATCAACTGGCGGCATTTACGTACTAAACTCGACGCCAATCATACCTTACAATGTAAACAAACAATGAAGCTTGATAAAAATATTTAAAGGCTTTAATACGTTTCTACAAATATTTAAAGATTTTAAAGGCTTTAATATGTTTTAGAAATATTTTAAGCGTTTTTTTTTAATGAAACACTCAAAGAGTCGTTCATTCGGAATTAAAGAGTTGTCCATTTGGAATTTGTATTTTCTGAATGGCAACAGTTTTGGTTTGTTTTTATTTCGTATTGTGCTGTTTATAATCATGAAGTTACATAATTCTATTTATAGGTTCATGTTTATAATAGACAGTGATCCGTTACATTTAATTTAGACCTTTAAGCATTACAATCGAATAGTTTTTCAAGGTTTTACAGGAAATAAATAAGAATACGTGCGATACAAAACATATTATATGTATGTTTCCGTAAGTTGAACCAGCTGAGTGATTTGAACAAACGGAAAAAAATGGCTGCCAAAAGTTTCTGTTTTGAAGCGGTCTAGCCGGAATCGTTCATGACAGATGAGGGTCATTATTATTATTAATTTATCGTTCACATTCCGTCATTTTTGACGGGGTTATATACTAGTATCATATATTTTACATATAAGAATTTTAACATTTTATGTCAAACATTGGAGTATAGGGTACTAATAACTGGTAAAATGGATAACTAGCAGTGTCACACACTGGAACATAGGGTATCAATTATTAATAAAAGGAAAAACTGGCAGTGTCAATTACTGGAATATTGAGTGGGTGTCAAATAAAAATACAAAAAAAAAAAATAATAATAATTGTTATCAAATGTATATATTTTAACATATATGTGGTTCTGAATGTCTTTCATACCATATGTATTAACTTAAGATTTCTAAAAATATTTTCTGATGACTAGAACATTAAAAACATCAGGGATTGCTCTAAAAGTGTCAATCACTGGTGCACTTACCCTAACTCGATTTCTTTCAGATGAAAATTATCAGGTAATTTAGAACCCCAGAATTGTACATAACCACCCCGACCAAGCAGCACACAATTAAATTCGGACATCTAACTTTACGATTGCTATGTGCTGCCGTATTCTGGACATCTGTAGCATTGGAAAAATGTGATTTGAACTACAAAAAATATCAAAAATGTCGAATTGTATAGATTCTCTGAAAAAAATATTTCTTAAATGAACTTTACACGAGTTTGCCGATCAACCAGTAATGTAGATTGCTAGAATCTCTATTTAAACTACATCTATAATGCTATTCGATGAAGTTTGATCTAGGAATCATTTTATTACAATATATTTTGTCTATATTTATAACGGATTACTTACGGATAAAAGAAAAGAAAAAATTCTTTTGAATATCTTATACATCATTATTTTATGTAAATCAAAACAACTCTGTACAACAGTAAGAAAAAAAATGCTTTTTATTTATGAAACAGAGGAAATTAAATGGAAATAACAGATATAAAAAACATATAATGAAAAAGTGAAAGAGGCTATATTCTTATTTTTTGGGCGACTATTTGGTCAGCTTTATTTGGCATAAGAAAAAATAATTAAAATCCAGACCTCTGTGTCAGTATATTTTAGATCTACATATAAGTTTATGCTCATTTATTTTTGACCTTAAATAACTATTTTGCTTGGCATAAGTAGTTCACGAAAAAATAAAAATGGACCAAAATTTTCTACATGAGTAAATCCTAATATCTTTTCAACAGCACTTTATAAATTCCTTTATTGAACATAAATGGCTACATGCAGTGTCTAGTGCCATATAGTGAGATTAATGGGATAGTCTATCTTTATAAATGCTTTTGAAATTTCTTACACCAATTTGATATTATGCACTTTTAATTTAATGGCACTTTAAAGTATCTTCAGTAGTTAAAAAGGTTAAACTTAAGCAGTTCAAAGTGATTTTAACATCAATATATATTTCCTTGTCGGGGTAGATCCATATAAATAAGTGGAAGTCAAACACATAGATAATTATTGTTGAGAAAAAAAGAAACTGTTTCCTAAAATCAACGACAGATGGCAGCACTAAACAATATGTTATGTATAATTATTTTAAATTCATTTTCATATTACTATCAAACATCTGTAATTTGATTATTCTTTTGAGACATTTTTTACTATTATTGTAGTTTATTATTTCTTTTATACTATAACATCATATTTAAAACCTTTAGTTAATGGTTTTGTGTGTTTTCTAATCATTTATATTTTGAATTGAAATTGATATTATGTTTACATTGTGTCATTTACATTTAAGAAACCATTTTGTCCAATAGACCATTTTGCGCTTGTAGTCCACAAGAGTAAAAAATTTTGCTTCTGTATAGTTATTTGCAAAATTTTAAGACCAGTATCCGATTTTCAGTATTTTAACACATTTCATCATTTGCGCAGATTATTGCGTCATCTCATGTGCTGAGTGCATCAGACGCATTCTACTGCTATAAATAAAGGTGGTCGGCACGTTTATCACCATTTGTTTATTGGCTTTCGTCGTAGACAGTGCTTTTGTGTAATTATTGTAATGGGTGAAAAACCTTCAATTACTGTTACAAAAAGGTCAGAAATATTTACCCTGCATAAAATTGGATATTCTGAACGTCAAATAAGTTCAAGGGTAAATATGAGCAAGGAGCAAGTGAGAAGTTGAAGCTCACATGCGTGGTCTTAAATGTTCAATTTTCATGCATGATGGGGCTCTGTGTCACAGGGCCAGGCGAAAATTGTCAGGAAATATCTGAGGGCACAGAAAATCAAAGTGCTCGACTGGCAAGGTAACAGCCCATATTTGAATTTAATAGAGAATCTGTGGTGTATTGTAGAAAATAAAGTCGCTGAAAAGCAACTATCCACTGCTACGGCACTTGTTGAAGCAATAAAGCATGTCTGGTGCACAGACATTTCTAAACTTACTGCAAGTCTCTTATTTATAGCATGCCTAAGAGGATTGCACAAGTTATTAAAAACAAAGGAGGCCCTACAAAATACTGACTTTAATTGCAGTAAATAACCATGTACAGTCTATTTTGTTCTTTTTATATGTAAAATATGTATGTTATTTTTAAGGAATTCCATTAAATCTGATTTTTCTACGGGTGGTCTTAAATTTTTTCAAATGACTGTAAAGAAGAAGAGAATGTTTTACAGTTTGAGTTTGAGTTCTGAGTTTTCTGTTGTGGTGAATTTTCAATGATGTAGTTTTTTTTTAGAGAAACAAGGGCAAAATGTGCCCTATACTGGAAATTTTTTATTGTATATAGTCATGTATATATTTTATGTGTGTTTATGTACACATTAAAGTAAAAAGTAAAGAAATAAGGAACTTTTTTGATCATGTAGTCTACTGCATTGAGTTTTTAAATTTGGATTTGAGCCTTCATCCTCTAGAAAAAGGTAAGACTGTTTCTGGATATTCTTTAGTTGCCTGAAATATGTTTTATCTTCCCTTGAACAAATATAAAAAAATAAGTATTTTTTGTTAAAAATAAATTTATTACTATTGTTAAGAAATTATATATATGTTAAAAGAATCTGCTTTATTATCGTCGGATAGAGGATGATTTCTTCTTGTTGGAACACCAGTCTTCTGATTTAGCGCGGGAAAATAAACAGAAGAATTTAAATAGTTTTTTAATATCAGTAAATAGTATTTTCAGAGCTTATTTTGTTCCAATAATTATGCTTCCCCCAATATTTTCTAACAATAATAATTGGCATATTAAATCAGAAAAAACTTCTTAAAATGTGCGATAAATAGGTCTGTAATAGTGATAGGAAATCCCGTCTTTCTTCGTGACAGATACTATCTTACCATGATATTAAATTGTCGATGTTTATAAGTATCGAAATCAATACAAATCATACGTTTATTCACCGAAAGGAACTTATTTGTTCATATTGTATCTTTAAAATTTCTTTTTCAAATATTTCTCAGGCTGCCAATTCTATCATAATTATTGTACACATAGTTGGCAAGTCTCCGATTTAGGCTGGAGATTTCCTACCAGAAATGTTTTATAATAAATTTCACTTTATTTAACCGTGGAAAACTAATATGAAATACTTCTACCAGAAAATACTGGTATGAAACCTGATTTAAAAATTAGAAATGTTGACAAGTATTATCCTACGGTTGGTAATGCTGGATTTAAGGCTACAACACTGAAAAGTATACTGTTCAAAAGGCATTGAAGGTTATTGCAAACTTTTCTCTCTAGCATTTTAATGCTATCTTTGAGAAAATCTGTTTTTGATGCATCAATTGGCATCACAAAATATATTTTCTAGTTTAATATTACAATCGAAGTATATTTACGAAAGTTAACAAGCGTCAAAAGGGTAAAAATTAAAAAAATTAGACTGGTCAAGATCCTGCATGTTTTCTATGGGGACATTGTGAGTAGAATAAATAAAATATGGAAGCTGGAAAGCTAAAGGAAGTTTTGAAACAAACCTATTTTTTTTCAAAGCATTTTTTCGAATTAAAATATGTAGATGATATAAAACTATCAAAATTTCTGGCTTATAATACGCAGTTCTAATACATTTTATTCCATGAATTGTATTTAATAAAATTATTACAATTTCTGGTAGGACTAAATTTATCTGACCTGTGGAATATATGCAAGAAATTAGGGTAAGCTTTTATAACAGACTTAAAATTAAATATTTTATTTCATATTCACATCCGAAAAGAATAATTATTATTTTCATAAATTTGATTTTCGCATTTAAAAAAAAATATCTCCCCCAAACTATATATATATATATACATTTGCATTTGTATATCTTTTCATTTCTATTCCATTCTAGTATTTATATTTTCTGTTTGTATATAACTTTGACAGTATTTGCTAATGACAATTTTATTGATGAGAAATACTTTCTGAAAAATAACAAACGTTATCAATTACAAACTGGACTCAGTTATTGCATAACACAATCTAGGAATGAAAACGATCAATCACTTTATGTCTTCGTTCAATCCCTTTTCTCTATCATATTTCAGTTTGTCTTTTCCTATATGAACTAAAATAACCCGAAAGAAAAAATATTATTCTCATACGAAACTAATGCATCAGTTTCTGTATGAATGTATATTCAGTGAGAAAAAAAAAAAAAAAAAAAAAAAACCTTTTGATGCTATTTTTGTGATAAGACAAGTTCATGATTTGTAGCTATTTTTAGAATTGTTATGAAATTACAAAATAATGGTACTTGTAATAGATGTTTTGGAAATAATTTAAAAAATAAGAATATTAAAGACCCTGTTTAAATTAATTTTAATGTGCTAAAGCATGAAAATATGAACATTTTGATAAGTAAAACTTCTTTAAATTCCTTATAAATCAAAACAATGTTTTACTTTCATTTTTCTCTTTTTGTTGCCCATATACATAACCTATTAAAAGTTAGATAGAAGATGTACTTTACGGTATATTCTATAATATTCTTGATAAAAATAAATAAATCAATAAAATTATAACATTATATGAAAGCATGGAAATATTAAAGCTTTATAGTTATTACTCTGTTTGTAGAAACAGTTAATTATATATATATATATATGTATACATTTCTTTTAAAAAGCTTGTTTTTGAAATAAAAAAAAATACTTTATTAATCTCAAACGTTCTGATTCAAATTATGATTAGGGTGATTTCATAGTCCATCGTAGTGTCAGTCTTACAAAAGAATGAACTTTCCGCTTTTTTTTGCTAGCAATATTACGATACAGAAATATAAGGGAATTCAAATACATTATATCTATGGATGCAATTTCTTCTTGTTATATTTTGAAATTAACATAAATTTGTTATGCACAAAAATATGTTTCTTATGGAATAATGGGTGAACAGAATTGATCATTCAACGATAGTTCATACACACACACACACACACACACATATATATATATGAGCTATGTAAGGAATGGCTAGAAGTACATTTAAAGTTACGTTATGAATTTGTTTTTTAGGTTGATTTCCTTAGAAATCGGCTTATTGGAATCACTTAATTTATCTATCTATCCATGTATAATGGAAAAATTGTCATCACGATAACTTCGGACATAATGAACCAAATCGAATCAAAGTTCAACAGGGACCTTATATTACAAATCATTTTGGATAAGTTTGTGAACCAAGTTGATCTACATTTTGTTTTCTGGTGGCGGCCACTTCGAATTAAATCCATATTGAAAAAAGCCGGATTGGCTTAAATTTTGATGTATGCATAGACCATATAATGGTCTGAATCAAGTTTATTAATAAACTTGGTTCAAATTTATTGAAGAACTTGTTTATTACCCTAACAGCACAGTTAGGCTTAACTTATCCACAGTACATCTTAAGGACGTTTCTGGGATGTCTTTTCATCCAGAAGACATCTTGAAGACATCCTGGGGAGGCGATGTGCTGTCTGGGTACTAAGCAAAATAGTGGATATCTTAAATAAAAGGGGCCGCTTGAAATCAGACTATCACTTACAAGTTTGTCATCACGATAATTTTTGAAATACTGAATCAATTCAAACCTTGTTGGACAGTGAACTTACGGTTCAAATACCTTGGATGAGAACGCTGGACAATTTGCTCTATCCTTTTTTTCCAAGTTGAGGCTACTTGAAATCAGGCTGCCACTTGAAAATTTGTCATTTTGACAAATTCTTAAATTCTGAATCAATTTGAACCAAAATTAGATAGTAAAGTTATCATTTAAATATCTTTGATAAGTTCGCAGGGCGTCTTACTCCGCCATTTGGTTTCCAAGTAGAGTCCATTTAAAATCACACTGACACTTGAAAATGTATTATCACAATAACTTTTGAAATACGGAATTCATTCAAACGAAAGTTGGATAATAGACTTATCATACAAATATCACGGATGATTTTGCTGAGCAACTTGCTCCGCTATTCTGTTTCCAAGTTACATGCTGAAATTGAACTGAAGTGAACAAATTTATCCGTCACTTTGTTTCAAAATCGCTACCACATGATAAGAAAAAAGAAAGCATCCTATCCTTCGGAATAAGTCGAGAAGACTTGTTTATTATTATAATTATTATCAGGCTTCCACTTGAAAATTTGTCATTACAATAACTTTTGAAATATTGACAAATTCGAACCAAAGTTGGACAATGAACTTATGTTTTAATATTTTGGATGAGCTCGCTTCGTAACTTGCTCAACCATTTTGTTTCCAAGTGGCAGGCACTTGAAAATTTGTCATCACGATAACTTTTGAAATACGGAATCAACTTGAACCAAATTTGTAGAGTAAATTTATCATAAAAATGCATTTGATATATTCGTTGGCCAATTTGATCCGCCATCTTGTTTCCTAGTGCCATCCACTTGAAAATTTCAAATTCATATCTACAGGGTATTTATAAATCGATTTGCTTAAAAAACCACATGCATATAGCCCAGATAAATATCTACACCAAGTCCATTAAACAAATTTATCCGTCACTTTGTTTCAAAATCGCTACTACATGATAAGAAAAAAGAAAACATCCTATCCTTCGGAACAAGTTGAGAAGACTTGTTTATTATTATAATTATTATTTACTGTACTAAATTTAAACATACTATATGTTAGATGTAAAATTTATTAACAATATACAAATATAGTCAAAATTAGATAAATACATTTATATGTACTGGATGTAAGAGTTTAATTAAATAATACTGTGTTAAGGAAAACTATCAATATAAAAGCGTTCACCTAAATAGCAAGTTTAAATAAGAAGTGTTAGTCTATTAAAAAATATCTTTTAATAAAATAAAGAGTAAGAGAAAGCAATGCGAGTGTCACACGAAGTTATATTAATATAACATTTGTTCAAAACCTGACCGTTTTTCTTTAATATTTTTGTTATGAAATGACACATTTATAAAAAACTGTTTAACTTGAAAAAATAAAAAAAGTTGTGATTTTTCAGAATAAATATGTGTAGAAAATATGACGTATAATTTTCCAAAAATTTCTTTTAGTATTTAATTAATTTTCTTTCATTTACTGGCAATAGCAAAAACTAGAAAAAGCCATGATCGATTTTATTCCTGGGTGTACTTTGAAACTTAATATATGTTTCGAGTTTTGGGATGCCAATGCCACAAGAGAGAAGAAAGATGGTTACTTTTCCTTCAAATCCCTTTTAATTAAACGCAAATTTTTCTAGTGTTTCGGAATGAAAGAGAGGATATAAATGCTTTAAGTCTTTCATTTATAAAGCTTACTTTGAATTGAACTTTTAATTATACAAAATTTTTCGAAAAGTACAATTTAACAATAAAAATATACAAATATATTATCATACTATTCAAGAATTTATGAATGTTTGTTAAATTGTTAGCATTTAATTATATCACTTTAAATAAGAGAAAGGAAATTACGACTTATAATTTTGAAAATGTTAAAAATAAATGACTGCGATGGACACATTAACTCTTCTATTTCAAATTACACTTTTATTTCTCTTTTGAATTATAAAATATTATTTTTAAAGTGCTGAAATAACATTAAATATTTAAAGTATTTTAATGCGTTAAAATGTGTGTATTACAAATTACTATACTAAGGTAATCCTGAATTTAAAACATTGTTTTCTAAAATAGATGTGATTAATATTATATATTACACAGAAGTCCTATACATAAACTTAATAATGCATTTATTTAACTGCATGCAATAAAGATAAATTTCTTATTTAAAATACTTAAATGTTTCTACTAAGCATGATATAATGCATTTCTTTTTATTTTATTTTATTTTTTTATTTTACTCAAAACTTTCACTGAAGTATGCATAGAAATTCTAAGATGCTAACTTTGTCTTTCCTATGTCTGAGTGTAAAAATATGTAGAAAAGTTAATGTATGTACAGATCTTAGAAGTATGGAGTTTTAATCGCACTTTTAAACAGGTAAATGTAAAAAAAATATATAAAAGTTTTAGAAATAACTTTTTGACATAGATTAATTCTTATTAGGCAAGACTGGTGACAGCTTATTGAATTAAATAAATCAAAATTTAATGAATTCTTTAAATTTCCATTTTCCTTAAATATTTACGTTTTAATATGCAAATTATGTTCGATATAAATTTGGCGTAGCGTTATGAATTTTTATTTTCTTTACTAGAATTAAATTTATGTAACATTTCGTATAATAACAGTTATAAGTCAATGTAATTAAAAAGATATTTATAAAATTATATTATTCTTGCTTTTTTTTAAACTTTTATTTTAAAAATCAACTTAGTTAAACCTCACAACAATTCTTTGATAATATTTATATATATATATATATATCAACAATTCTTTGATAATATATATATATATTTGTATTATAATAAAACAACATCAGTTTTATCAGTTTCAGAATAAAAAATATTACGTATTTACAGCCATTCAAGAAAAATGTTTCCTGTACGATCTGAGCTTTTTAATATTAATAAAAGTATGAGCTTAAGAATATAATTTCTCTTCTAAGTACGGATGACTTGGAAGCCCCCGTGGCAAAAGTCGGCGTCTATTACACATAGCCCATATTATTCTGATGGGAGGAGATATAATTTGAAATAGAGGGACACCATATATCATAAAAATACAAGAACAAAGTACGAAATGAGAAGGATGGATGGTTGGGTTTAACGTCGCACTAGTGCTGCGCAGATGGGCAATTGGCGACGGTCTGGGACACACCCCAAGAGGTGGTCCGGAGACATGCCATCACAATTTTGATCCTCCACGGAAGGAATGGCTCTCCCGCTTCGGTGACCCCCAGAGGTATAATTTTTGATGGGAACATGGAGGACTTTGCGGCCACGACAGATTTTACGTGCACCAACCACCATTAGTGTACACGACGGTCTTTGGCCGGCTCGAGTACCAAACCCGCAATCTTTCAATTACGAGCCCGGTGCTCTACCGACTGGGCTACCGCGGCCCACGAAATGAGAAGGAAAAATGTGTTTTTTAAGTTTAGCTTATTGGGAAGAAGGAAGCAAAAATTGAAAAGGAGAAAGGATGAGTACAGAATTACATTTTTATTTGAAAGTTTAAAGAAATCCAGAATATTAATATTATTTTAAGAAATAATAAAATGTAAATATAAAACATAATAATATATAGCATACAAAAGAAAAAATATTATAAATGCCAATTTGATCCAATTGATTAAGTAAATATATAAATATAGCCATGAATAGTAAAATAAAGATGAATTAGACTATAATACTTACGCTATAATGTATAATGAAACTCAGTCACTCCAATAACGAAATTTAATATAACCAACAACATCAATAATAAAGAATATTCATAATCAAAAGCCTTTAATAAATAAGATAAACATTAACAAATTTGATTTGAAGTGGAAAAATGTTTCAAATTAGAAGAATTTCTGGTTAGGGAACGTACATCTTTCATAGAGAAGAGAATCGTAAGATTTCAAAGACTGTAAATCTGTTTTAAGCGAAAAATCTACTGTGTACGTCCCAATCTTGCGACAAAATCCAACTTTAAAAAGAAATAAAGCCATATAAATAAACAAAATAAAAGATAAACTGTGACAGAGAGCTAAAACATACTTAACAAGTTTACACATGCTGGTTAAATTCACCAGATTCACACAAGTCGTGTCACCATCAGCAATTTACAAAGTTTAGGAGAAAAATAAATTTCATGTAAGAATTAATAAAATTGAGCATTCTGAAGAGAAAATGACAAGGTGAACCCCAACATAAATGAATATAAAAATTATGTTTTAGAATATATATATATATATATATATAATTAATAAAGGACTTAATTATAATTAACACAGATACACTTTATCGTTTTTAGTTTTATGCATTTAAAAAGAGAATTATTAGAAGTAGTACGCCATCTTTCGATAAAAATCGTAATCATTTTATTACAAAAGCAATGAGAAAATTTTATTAAAAGTTATTTTTATTTCTTAAATTTATCAAATTTAGACGAATATTATAATGTTTCTATGCTTAAATAAATTTAAATTAAAATAATTTTGAATGTAAAAAGATATTTTTAAAGAGCAATTTATTGTATATTCTATAACAGGCCTATCCAACACCAAACACTTAGTGGGACGCATGGTACGATAGTGACATATTTAATTTAATACACGAGGATAAAAAGTAATATTTATCGGTAATGTTTACGCACGCGGGCAGTTCAATGATTTAATAAAAAAAAAAAAAAAAGACATTTGTCTGATGAGATCTTCTTATAGGAAAATGTATTTTAAAAGTTGCATCTTTACAATCTTTGTACACGTCATGTTAAATTTAGAAATACTTTAAATATATAAACAGAATACGAATTATTGTCAAACATTGACTGAAAAACGCAATAATAAAAAGTATACTCAAAATAGGTACCAGTATTTTTTTTTTTTCTAAACAAAAAATTATCTCAAAATAAATTAGTAAAAAAGCATCGCCAATATGGCGACAAAAATCGCCATGGGGGCCCTATGCTAAAAAAGTCGTCATCGGAGCCTTATATTAAAACTGTACTGCCTGCGCAAGTAGGAAAATTGGGTCGTGAAACATGAATTTTATTTTTAAACTTTTCTTTGAAGGGTTTTGTTTTGACTATCGCACAATATTAATTTGGTTCTAATAATAATTTGATTTCTGGTGAATTACAAGTAAAATTGGGTGGGGAAATTGGTATAACATTTATGAATTTCAAGTTTTAAATGTAACTAAGAATAAAATAAAGTGCGAAAATTTCGCACGGGTTTGCTAGTATAAAATAAATAAATAAATGAATATTGCTTAATTTTCAAATAGCAAAATGCGTTAAATTTCTTTACCATACTGACAAATTCCTAGATTATTATATTATTCTAACTTGCAATAGTATAATATTAACACGTTCATTGCCAAGCTGAATATTAAAATTTTGTGTGGTGGCGAATTTTTTTAAATTTTTAAATTTAGTTTTTATTCTGCACAAAGTAATTTAATATATTATTTATATACTTTTATTATTATGTACATAGAATTTATGTACTCTAAATATTTATCACGCGATATGGCGTGACTGGCAATAATGCAATTATTGCCCATATGGTAGGAAACGCGATATCGTGTGATATGTAATTCGGTCAAATAAGTTATATAATATACAAATAAAAAACATTTAAATATAATAATTATAACTTTAATTGTCCGTCTTTTATAATTACATAGAATTTTTAAAAATAACGTACAAATAGAAAAAACTGGCTAACGTAAACAATAGACAATGGCTAGCGGCTATCTATACACTCCACGAAAGTTGATCCATTCCACAATGGTCAATATAAATATTACGCACTTCTTCGCTGTGGCCGTTGTACTAATTCCTCTTACAAGGGAACTCTTTGAAGTGGTAATCGCCGATTTTCTTGAAAAAAAATTCTCCCATAAGATTTAATCATGAATAGCATCTTCCTAAAATATTAGCTGCTGAGTCGCAATAGATAAGCTATAAAAAATTATTAAAACTGGAAGCATGTCTGCAATATTTCCAAAAAAGCACCTGCTTGGCGACTGCATTCTTTGAAATTTCATTGCAATGAAGATTTAATAGATGTAGATGTTCTTCTTTCTTTTTGATAGCCAAACGAACTCCATACGCTGTCGAGCACATGAGAATTCAGAATAGATTAACAATAACCAGATAATTTACCAGATTGAGAATTATTTAGTCGAAATTCTAAATGACATTTAATATTTCAGTTAAATAAGTTGTGTCAATAACAATTGCAAGAGCATTATTGTCAAGTTTTTAATAACGACATTAAAAAAATATATGATCAAGACTTTTATATAAATTTAAATAAAACAAAACATATATTAAAACACAAAGTTTTTTTTTTTTTTTTTTTTTTTTTTTTTTTAACTAAAATGAAAGCATTTCGTATCCGAACACATTTTTCTTATAAGTCTGATCATTTTATTGGGCAGAACGAACCTTCGAGGAACAAGCAACTCCACAAAATAGGAGTTGTGTGGATCCAATATCTCATTAGAGCTACGCAATGAGCAATTGGAGACGATCTATGATTCTACCCTAAATTTCGTCCTGTTTGTTGGTTGGGTTTAACGTCGCACTAGTACTACAGTATGGGCAATTGGCGACGGTTTGCGATGCACTCCTGAGGAGGGTCCGGTACATCTGCAGGTGATAAATGGTTGCATTATGCATTATGCATATGTTATTTATTTTTAATATATACATCTGATTTGTATGTTTGACTCGACATCCCCCCTCACCTGTAAATTTCGTCGAGATGCTGGCAGATATAACATAACCAGATTAAAATGCAAAAAATTAAAAAAAAAAAAAAAAAAAAAAAAAACACCCAGGGGCAGCTGAGGAATTGAACCAATTCTTTTACACTTGAAGGCGATTAGCGAGGGTAACATACTCCCTCGGCCACGCAGGGTCTGCATTCAGCGTAACAATTATTTTTAAAACAACAAGATTTCGCAGTTAATAATTCTAAGAATATTACCTATGAAAAATTCATTGCGCAGCACTAGTGCGACGTAAAACCTAACCAATCTTATAAAATTCTAATGCATATTTTTACAAAATAAATTACCAGAAATGTAAGAAGCCATAAAGTAGTAGTTATGCACATGTTTTTCCAATTTTAAATAATCCCCTCCGTAAAAGATCAAAATTGTAATAGCACGTCTACGGACCATCTCTAGGAATGTATCCTAGACTGTCGCCATTGCATATCTGTAGTGTGAATTAAAACGTAAACCCTACTCAACCTCAAATATCTTAAATATTTTAATTTTGATTCATTTATTTGAGTATTAATTTCAATCAACAACTCTAACAATCAAATGTTCAATCAAATATTATAATTAATTTTGGTCGCCAATTGCCCATTCCGCAGTACTAGTGCGACGTAAAATCAGCCAACCAACCTATAAATCAGATTAGTTTTTAAATCGTCTGCAAATTTATATAAATGCACATGCCGAGAGCTCCAGACATTAAATTACTCCAGATTACACATCAGCTGGAGTAATGTGAATGTAACTCTGAAATTGAAATTGCATTATTTTAAATAAATGTAATATTGAAACATTACATAAATAATTGAAAATGTTGGATCTAACATAAAACATAACGTCACTTTTTCTAAATAGAAATTTCTAGATTTCAGAAAATATCTTAAGTGTTGAGTGGGTTTTAACGTCGCACTATAGCTACACAGTGGGAAATTAAAGACGGCCTTATATTCCCACTTAGGGATGTTCCAGAGACATGACATCTTAATTTTGATCTCCGCAGAGGAGATGGCTTCCTTCTTTCAGTAACCCCTAGAGCGATAGAAAATACTGCCCTCCTATACTTAAATTCTTTGGCATAATTGAAGGAAGGTTAATGTGATTTGGCGATGACTTTTTTCATATTTGGCGTTCAAAACATAATATTTAATAATTTTTTGCGACTTTCCTGTTGCGATTCAGCAGCTAATTTTTTTACCAGTGAATTAAGTGCAACGTAAACTACATTCTGTATTTTTTGAAGAAAATCGGTGATTAGCACTTCAAAGAGTTCCCTTGTTAGAAACTTGATTGCAACGTCTACGCAATAACCATGATCGGCTGTTTGGTGAGAACTCGCATCACGCGATATCGTGTGATTGGCAATTAACATGTTAATAACCTTTAGCAATATTAAATTATTTTTTTAATAATATTGAAATTATTAATTTTATTACTAATACTATCTAAAAAATCTGAAAAAAAAAAAAAAATAAATAAATAAATGAAATAAAAAAATAAAAAAATTGCAAATATGAGTGAGTTATAAAATATGTATCAAATGTAGAAGTTCTTAATTTTTCTGTACATGGAATTCTTTATTATTATTTAAACTAAGCATAATATACAAATTCACACACGTATTAGTTTTACAACTGTTTCATGTAAATTAAGGAATAAATTTAATCTTATTACAAAAAAAAAAAAAAAAAAAAAAAAAAAAAAAAAAATCAATAATAATACATGATGTATCTATTCAGTTAAAATATTAAGATAAAAAATTTTAAACAAGAAAAATGGGGACAAATAAATCGTGTAAATGTAATAATACATCCCCTTTATTTATTTAAATATTTTGAAGGATTTCAATGCATGTTTCCTCATATCATCTGTTAACTAGCTGACACCTGTCATGACGTCAGATGTGACGTAACTGTATTACGTAATCAACAGCGCATCTTCGCTTCTCTGAGAGAGAGTTTTATAAGAGTCTGTACGAGAAAGCTTTGCTAAGCGTGCGGCAAGAAATGCCCGCATTATGTTATTCTACTTTTCTATATTATTAAATGTTGTGATTGTTTAAAAGACTCTGCTTTTCACTCTGTGGACCCATTTATACCAACAATGGTTATGGGCCCAGAGACACGCATCTTACTGCGGACTTTTTAAAAATTTAAATTAACATTCGCTAAAACGAAAGTGCGACTTACAGTTAAGCCTAAGGGCTGAAATCGAAAGTATTTTTGATTCTATTTTTATAAAGAAGCTACTATAGCTGATTAAATATGTCGCAAGTATTAAATATAGAAAAGTTATCGAAAAATAATTTTGACACCTGGAAGCTGCAGATAGAAGCTATTTTAATCAAGAATGATCACTGGAGTTATGCTAACGGAACGAAAATTAAGCCCGATGAAGGCGCCGAAGGTGAAGAAAAATGGCTCGAAATTGACCGTAAAGCTAGAGCCGATTTAATCCTAGCAATTACCCCAAGTGAGTTGTGTCATATTAAACATTGTACCACCTCAAATGAAGTATGGAATAAATTAAAAGAAGTTTACGAATCGAGAGGACCGGCAAAGAAAGCCACCCTGTTGAAGCAGCTACTCTTTAAGAAAATGTCTGATAGTGAAAATATGTCCGATCACCTAAATATTTTCTTTGATATAGTGGACAAGCTAAAAGAAATGGACATTCAAGTAGCCGAAGATCTATTATCAATTTTGCTCTTATACAGTATTCCTGACAGCTACGAAAATTTTCGTTGCGCTATTGAAGCAAGAGATGAATTGCCGCAGCCTGAAGCTCTGAAAATTAAAATGATGGAAGAATATGAGTCAAGAAAAAATAAAAAGCATCAAGAATCATCAAATGCGTATTTTACAACTCACAAGAAAAATCTTCCTGAAAAGAACAAAAGAGAAATCTTAAAGCCTGTGCAGAACAAGAACACGTATGGCGAAAGAAATTATGCAATCTTCAAATGCAATTACTGTTCAAAAGTAGGGCATAAAGCCTCAGAATGCAGAAAGAAGATCTCAGACAGAAAATTCACTTCATCGAATAAATACAAAGATAGATCTTTCATGGTTGAAGATAGTACAGAGTTCACGATGGCAGCCAGTAACTCTTTCCAAGAACATTCCGAGTGGTGTCTCGATAGCGGTACGACATCACATATGGCTCATGACAAGAATTTGTTTACAGATTTCGAACCTAGAATTGGATCATTTATAAAATTAGCTGTAGATGAAACAGCGGAGATCACAGGTGTTGGAACAGTCAAATTAAAAGTTCCCGGTAATCACGGTGTAACCAATTTAAAGTTAACAAATGTTTTGTGCGTTCCAAAATTGAAATGCAATTTAATGTCTATATCAAAAGCTACTGCAAACAACTGCCGAGTTGTATTTACCGAAAAATGTGCAAAAATTACGGAGCAGGACGGCTCTCTAATTATAAGTGCTACGAGAAAAGGTGATTTATATTTTTTTCAGCCGCAGGTGGATATCGCTGCAACAACTCAGGTAAGCAACTTTCATAAATGGCATTTAAAATTAGGACATTTAAATGAAAAAGATTTAAAATGATTAAAATCTGAAAATATGTTAAGAGATTTAAATTTTAATGAAAAAGATTCTTGAAAAGATTGTAAAGTATGCATTCAGTCTAAACAAACTGTGAAACCATTTTGTAAAGAAAACAAATTTCATAGTAAGGAATTATTAGAAGTAGTTTATTCTGATTTATGTGGCCCTATAAATGTTAAATCCCATGGCGGATCACGTTACTTTATTACTTTTTTGGATGATAAATCTCGTTACATTGAAGTCAATTTTCTAAAAACAAAAGATGAAGCTAAGAACGCGTTCCGGAGATATAAAGCAGCAGTCGAAAATCGATTAGGGAAAAAAATTAAAATACTGCATACTGATAATGGTTTGGAATATTGTGGCGAAGAATTCAATAAATATATTGAAGAATGCGGTATTAAACGCGAATATTCCTCACCAATGACGCCTCAGCAAAATTCTAGAATTGAAAGACAAAATCGTACATTATGCGAAATGGCGAGGTGTTTATTAATGCAATCAAACCTTCCAAATACATTCTGGGCTGAAGCAGTAAATTGCGCTGCATATATTAGAAACAGGTGTCCCACTAAAGGAATTAAAGAAAATAAAACCCCTTTCGAATTGTTTTTCGGTTATAAACCAACTGTTAACTATTTTAAAATTTTCGGACAGAAATGTTTTGTTCTAAATAAAAAATCAAAAGGAAAGTTTGAAGCTAGGTCACACGAACATATATTCGTTGGCTATTCAAATGAATCACGCGCTTACAGATTATGGAATATGGATACCAGAAAAATTGTCATAAGTCGTGATGTTCGATTTATAGACGAATTTGAAATAAATGATTCAGCCACTACTGATCAATTAGAATTAATTTTTCCGTCTGAGAATAAATGCAATGATTGTAATATTAAAAATGAAACTCCTATCCCTACTCAAACCGCAGACATCCACAGGGGGGAAAACAGCGGATCGATTTCCTATCCCCCTGAATTCAATGGAGAAAGTTTCTCTTTTTGGAAAGGGCGGGAAGCGAGCCACTCTGAAGGGGGGAACGTAGAAGATGTGAGTGGAGGGGAGGAGAGTGCTGGCGATATATGTAAACAAGAGGAAAGGATTAATAAAAACAATCCTATTTTTAAACGTGGTCCTGGAAGACCTAAAAAAAGTAAAAGTTGGAACTTTCAAAACTCTCATAAGGAGTGTATTACAGATACAAAATATAAAGATGAAACTTCTCAATTAGCTGATAACTCATTTAATGAAATTAATCCCAGCGTGATCGACGCGTTAAATGGAGATTATGCTAAAAATTGGGAAAACGCGATGAAATTAGAATATGATTCTTTAGTTAAGCAAAACGCTTGGGAAATTGTAGATAGACCAAAAGATAAAAAGGTAATTGGGTGTAAATGGGTTTTAAAAACAAAATTCAAACCAGATGGTCAAATTGAAAAATTTAAGGCCAGATTGGTTGCCAAAGGGTGTTCACAGAAACAAGGTATAGATTTTGAGGAAAATTTTTCACCAGTAGCCAGATTAAGTTCTATAAGAACTGCAATCGCGTATGCTATCCAGAATGGTTTCACAGCATACCAGTTAGATTTCATTATGGCATATGTTAACGGAACGTTACATGAAGAAATTTATATGGAGCTTCCTGAATTTTTTGAAAATGATATACACGAAAATAAAGTGTGTTTATTAAAAAAATCTTTGTATGGCCTTAAGCAGTCAGGAAGACAGTGGTTTAAGAAATTAGATGAGAAATTGAGAAAAATGAAATTTAACCCTTTGAATTCCGACAAATGTGTCTATTACTCAAAATATCCTTTTGATGCTATTATAATCGTCTATGTCGACGATTTAATTTGTCTCACTAAAAGTGAAGAGCACTATTTTGATATAAGAAATAAATTATATAGACAATTAATTGGTTCTCTTATGTATCTCTTATGACAATTATAGACAATTAATTGGTTCTCTTATGTATCTGTCGGTTGCTACCAGACCAGATATCACCCATGCTGTAAATTATTTAAGTCAGTTTAATAACAATCCAGGAAAACCTCACTGGATAGCTGCTAAAAGAATACTAAGGTATCTCAATGGCACTAGAAATTTAGGAATTGTGTATTACAGAGACGATAAACCATTGACAGCATTTGTTGATGCCGATTGGGCATCGGATATAAATGATAGAAAATCATATACAGGATACGTCTTTAAATATGCCGGTGGACCTATTTCTTGGGAATCTAGAAAGCAGCGAACCGTTGCTCTATCCACAACAGAATTTGAATATATGTCTCTGTCTGAATCCGCAAACGAGACAATTCATGTTAGAAATTTCTTAAAAGAATTGGATCCTGAAATTGTATCAAGTCCAACTGCAATCATGTGCGACAATCAATCTGCACTGAGATTAGTAAAAAATCCTGTTCATCACAATCGATCTAAGCACATTGACATTCGACATCATTTTGTGCGAGAAGTTTACAATAATAAACTAATAGACATTAAATATATTTCATCAGATGAACAACCTGCAGATATTTTAACAAAAAGTTTAAATGCATATAAACATGAAAAATGTTGTGATATCATAGGACTTAATACTCAAGACTGATGAACTTAAAAAAATATATTTAAACTGTGTTTTCATTAAGAAATTAACTGCTTATATTTTACGTATTTTATTTTATTATATTAACCATAATTATTTGCTTATAATTCTATTTCTTTACTAACACTTTTCTTATTTTAAGTAACTCTTGCATAAAAATAATTTTCTGTAATTTTTAATATGCTATTATAATGCATAAATATGTTTTATTTTCGAAACATTTATTGAATAAGGGGGAAATGAAGGATTTCAATGCATGTTTCGTCATATCATCTGTTAACTAGCTGACACCTGTCATGACGTCAGATGTGACGTAACTGTATTACGTAATCAACAGCGCATCTTCGCTTCTCTGAGAGAGAGTTTTATAAGAGTCTGTACGAGAAAGCTTTGCTAAGCGTGCGGCAAGAAATGCCCGCATTATGTTATTCTACTTTTCTATATTATTAAATGTTGTGATTGTTTAAAAGACTCTGTTTTTCACTCTGTGGACCCATTTATACCAACATATTTAATTCAGAAACTCTCCTAACCAGCCAACCTACAATAAAACCCACTCTCATTAACCAACCATCTGCTTGTTTATTGGGAGGGTTGTTGATGTATATTTACATATAAAAAAAAAAATACGTGTGGCACTCGAGGACTGCCGCGGTAAAGCTATTGCATAGCATTTTTTATCAACTTATGCAATTATAATTATTTATTTATTTTATTTATGCAGTATTTTTTTTTCTTTGATATTAATTCAAATTACACTTTTTGAGCGTGGTGACAGATAAAAAAACAAATTTTTTCTTTGATTGAATAAATGAGAATATATCCGCAATGAGAATATATCAAAAATATCCGCAATCGATTTGTAGGTATCGAAAACCTCGATGTACCAAATTTGAATGATCTAACTCCATTTTTTGAGAAAAGGTATTTTAATAGGTTTTTAAAGGCCTGCAAGTCGAATGGGGATATTCAAGTTTTTTCTTTGATATAATTTCAAGTTACACTTTTTGAGCGTGGTGACCGATAAGAAAACAAATTTTAATAGAGAAAAGGTATTTAATAGGTTTTAAAGGCCTGCAAGTCGAATGGGGATATTCAAGTTTTTTCTTTGATATTAATTCAAGTTACACTTTTTGAGCGTGGTGACCGATAAGAAAACAAATTTTAATAGAGAAAAGGTATTTAATAGGTTTTAAAGGCCTGCAAGTCGAATGGGGATATTCAAGTTTTTTCTTTGATATTAATGAATAAGATAACAATAATGATAAGAAAACAAATTTTAATAGAGAAAAGGTATTTTAATAAGTTTTAAAGGCCTGCAAGTCGAATGGGGATATTCAAGATTTTTCTTTGATATTAAGTCAAGTTACACTTTTTGAGCGTGGTGACCGATAAGAAAACAAATTTTAATAGAGAAAAGGTATTTAATAGGTTTTAAAGGCCTGCAAGTCGAATGGGGATATTCAAGTTTTTTCTTTGATATTAATGAATAAGATAACAATAATGATAAGAAAACAAATTTTAATAGAGAAAAGGTATTTTAATAAGTTTTAAAGGCCTGCAAGTCGAATGGGGATATTCAAGTTTTTTCTTTGATATTAAGTCAAGTTACACTTTTTGAGCGTGGTGACCGATAAGAAAACAAATTTTAATAGAGAAAAGGTATTTAATAGGTTTTAAAGGCCTGCAAGTTGAATGGGGATATTCAAGTTGTTTATTTGAAATTAATTCAAGTTACACTTTTTGAGCGGGGTGACCGATAAGAAAACAAATTTATATAGAGAAAAGGTATTTAATAGGTTTTAAAGGCCTGCAAGTCGAATGGGGATATTCAAGTTTTTTCTTTGATATTAATGAATAAGATAACAATAATGATAAGTTAACAATAATGATAAGAAAACGAATTTTAATAGAGAAAAGGTATTTAATAGGTTTTAAAGGCCTGCAAGTCGAATGGGGATATTCAAGTTTTTTCTTTGATATGAATTCAAGTTACACTTTTTGAGCGTGGTGACCGATAAGAAAACGAATTTTAATAGAGAAAAGGTATTTAATAGGTTTTAAAGGCCTGCAAGTCGAATGGGGATATTCCAGTTTTTTCTTTGATATTAATTCAAGTTAAACTTTTTGAGCGTGGTGACCGATAAGAAAACAAATTTTAATAGAGAAAAGGTATTTAATAGGTTTTAAAGGCCTGCAAGTCGAATGGGGATATTCAAGTTTTTTCTTTGATATTAATGAATAAGATAACAATAATGATAAGATAACAATAATGATAAGATAACAATAATGATAAGAAAACAAATTTTATTAGAGAAAAGGTATTTTAATAGGTTTTAAAGGCCTGCAAGTCGAATGGGGATATTCAAGTTTTTTCTTTGATATTAATTCAAGTTACACTTTTTGAGCGTGGTGACCGACAAGAAAACAAATTTTAATAGAGAAAATGTATTTAATAGGTTTTAAAGGCCTGCAAGTCGAATGGGGATATTCAAGTTTTTTCTTTGATATTAATGAATAAGATAACAATAATGATAAGAAAACAAATTTTAATAGAGAAAAGGTAATTAATAGGTTTTAAAGGCCTGCAAGTCGAATGGGGATATTCAAGTTTTTTCTTTGATATTAATTCAAGTTAAACTTTTTGAGCGTGGTGACCGATAAGAAAACAAATTTTAATAGAGAAAAGGTATTTAATAGGTTTTAAAGGCCTACAAGTCGAATGGGGATATTCAAGGTTTTTCTTTGATATTAATGAATAAGATAACAATAATGATAAGATAACAATAATGATAAGAAAACAAATTTTAATAGAGAAACGGTATTTTAATAGGTTTTAAAGGCCTGCAAGTCGAATGGGGATATTCAAGTTTTATCTGATCTACTTTATACACAAATTTTACGCGTACAGCTATTCACTGTTGTACATAGATGATAGATACCGATACACCTATATACTTTCTCACAAACAGCTGCTTACGTATTCGTCCGATTTCGGAGCAGCTCGTCTCGATCCGTGCGAGCTTCGTACAGCCGAAGTCTACCGAAGTTTGCCGAACTGCGTTAGGTTTTTTTTTCGTTACGGAATTTTCCGATTCGGTCGCCGCGCTCAAAGCCCGCGATAAAAGCTATACAATAGCTTAATAAAAGAAAAAAATCTGGTGTGAAACAGCCACACGACTTCCATTACCCACTATTACACATATTATATGCATTTTTTGGAGATAATGTGATCAGAAGATATAAAAGTGACCTAAAGAAGTAAAAACATAACATTTTTCTGGTGAGATAAACTTTATACACATGTAAAGACATATAAAACAAAGCTTACATATAGCAAAGTAAAAAATATGAAAAAAAAAAAAAAATCCGTACAACCGTTTTCAAAGGAACGCCTTTGCGAGGCCTGAAATTGAGCTATTTATACAGGGCGCCTATCAATTTTCCTGAACTAACCAACTATATCATTCGAAAGGACATCAAAAAGAGTGTTTATATAGCAAGTTTGAAGAAAATCGTTATAGCCGTTTTTGAGATACGGACTTCCGGTCCCACTTCCGGTTTTTCAATTTTCACCAAAATTTGGAAATTTCATCTGTACACCAGACGTATTTCAATTCTAAAGTTTCGTAGCTCTATCTTTATTAGTTTCTGAGCTATAATAGCCAGAAGATTCTCCACATACATACATACACACACACACACATACATACATACATACATACACACTTACCAATTGCCAAAAACCACTTTTTTGGACTCAGGGGACCTTAAAACGTGTAAATCAGGTGAAAACCCGATATCGAATTTTCAGACCGAATACAATACTTCCATTACCTACGGTAGTAGGGTAATGGAAGTAAAAAGAAAGTGAAGTATTGTTGTATTTACAACGATTATTATTTATTTATTTATTATGTTTTGTATTAGAATTTAGTATATTCATTTTCAATTTTTGTTTTATATCTTAGCTTAGGACACTCAGTTTAATTTTAATGTACTGTCTATTGTATGAAAGAATTATGTTTAGACTCATATCGTAATTCATTTTATTCCACACTTTAAATGAATTTAATAGCTTCTTATGTAATATGCTTAGTCTCATTATGCGAATAAAATTCCATGTATTCAGAATTTTCTGTAACTAGAATAATTCTGTAAAATTCCATCATTTTCAACGCGCTTTTATTCGCCTTATATAAAAATATTTAAATAATGCTAAAAATAAAATCACTAATTTCAATAATGTTAAAGCTTATTACTATAATATGATTGAAATGTAGGTTGATCGTGATAGCAACGTGATAGCAACGCCTGCTGTTCGGCAATTTTCTGCATAATTTGTTAGACACTGATTTATGTCAAGGTACAACTGCATATGAATTTGTAGGCAATTCTGTGCAGTTATTCCTATGATATAGTTGCCTCAAAATTTCGCCAGAGATAGAACGAGGCACATTTTCAAAAATGCACTGAAAAAAATTTCTGTAACTGATACCTAGAATCTAAATTGTGGCACTAGTAAAAATAGTTCCATGGTATCCTTATAAATTTAAGTCTCCTTCGAAAGCAAGTTCTAGAAACCCCTATTAGAGTTCTAGAGAATTTGTCTATATTATCGAGGTCAAATTAAAAAATGCCTTGAGAAAAATGTCTGTAACTGATACCTAGAATCTAAATTGTAGCTCTAGTAAAAATAGTTCCATGGTATCCTTTTAAATTTAAGTTTCCTTCGAAAGCAAGTTCTAGAAACCCCTATTAGAATTCTAGAGCATTTGTCTATATTATCGAGGTCAAACTTATTTAAGAATGCACTGAGAAAAATTTATGTAACTGATACCTAGAATCTAAATTGTGGCTCTAGTAAAAATAGTTCCATGGCATCCTTATAAATTTAAGTCTCCTTCGAAAGCGAGTTCTAGAAACCCCTATTAGAGTTCTAGAGCATTTGTCTATATTATCGAGGTCAAACTTATTTAAAAATGCACTGAGAAAAATTTCTGTAACTGATACCTAGAATCTAAATTGTGGCTCTAGTAAAAATAGTTCCATGTCATCCTCATAAATTCGTCCCCTTCGAAAGCGAGTTATAGAAACCCCTATTAGAATTCTAGAGCATTTGTCTATATTATCGAGGTCAAACTTATTTAAAAATCTCTGTAAATAAATGCGAACACAAGAGGCGAGTTTCAGCAACTATAATCTTGGTTTATGACCCAATTCTAAGAAAACAAGCGAGAATTTCTCGCAATACAGTGGATTCATAATATTCATAATATTTATAATGTTGTTTCTCCATCTAGAAATATATAGACTAGACATTCTAGATTATCTCGTCTATTCAGCATATTGGCATGCCTTATACGCATATCTCAGAAATCTATATTTCTAGGTTAGTGATTTAAAAATGACAATTTATTCGTTCTACATGAAGGTGGAACATTTTTTTCTCTGAGTGGTCAAACCCTTTTCTGGACCTCTCAAAACGTGTAAATACATGGAAAACTCGAAATAAATTTTTTTTTACGAAATTACTTTACTTTCTTCTTTTGAATATAGAAGAAAGTAATAAAGTATGCAAGGTCGTACTTTTGTTAACTAATCAATATGAAATCTGTATCATTTCAGATGACTAATACAATAACAGTGGAGACTCGCATAAATATTTTTCTTTCAAATTAGTTTATGAAATTATAATTCAATGATCGCTTCATATCATCTTTTAGTTTATTTTTATTTCATCGGATATAATGATATTATTTTTCTTTTGAACATCAGAATAAAACAAAACTTTTATAATTTCTAACTTAATATCCTTTCTTCAGTTTCCTAGGAAAACAGTTAAAAAAGAAGGATTTAATTCTTTGAAAAATCTTGTTTGCGTTTTATCTGTTTTAACACAAATATGATTACCATTAAATTTCTATAATTCAAAGAAAGACATTTATAAAAAGGCAATTATTGAATTAGCAGGCATCATATTCAAAAGAAATTCAATTCAGTTTTTAAACTTAATAACTAAGTAAATGGAAGCTGTAAAAAGTAATTTCCAAAATTTTAACGCGTCGAGTTATTCATAGAAAAAAGGGATGAATATCTTTTGTATCACTGATGCTTCATATTTAAGAATAACAGAATGAATATTTTCTGTTTAATAATGCGTAAGTGTTCACATGCATATTTGTTTTATCTGATATTGTTAACATGTTTTTTTTTTTTTGTTGTTGTTTTTTTTTTGCGTTTTATTAGCACTTTTGGCATCTTTTGTTAAAAAAATAAAAAATAAATAAATAAAAAGAAGTATAATCAAATTGTTTTATTTTTGAAGAACACATTGCTTTATTTTTGAAGGAATCTTGATATTAATATTAGACGGAGGATACTGCAATCAGAACAAAAAATATATTAAATATCTAATGAAATATGAGCATTTTTACTAAATAATTTTTAACTGCGCATGCGTAAGATTTACCAAAATTTCATTTGCATAATTTAACAGCCAAATGTATTGAGCTACGTATATAAACCTCCCAAGCAAGTATTGCGTAAACTCAAAAAGTTGTACGCGGTAAAATGAGCTGCTATTCAGTTTCTCTCGAAAATAAGCTAATCTATAAGGAGTTTTACTCACATTTTTATTTTGATTAAATGAATGGTAATACAGTTTTCGATGATTGTAAATAAATGTTGAGAAAACCACCCTATCATTTTCTTATTTTTGGGAACAGCTCTTTCTATTGCGTACAACGTTATGAGTTTATACGATATTTGTTTGGGGTTTTTATATACGTAGCTCAATACATTTGGCTATTAAATTATGCAAATGACATCTCGCTAAATTTTGCGCATGCACAGTTAAAAATTATATAGTAAAAATGCTTGTATTTTATTAGATATTTAATATTTTATCCTTTTGATTGCAGTATGCTGTGTCAAATATTGTATGGTCACGTTTTCTGAAAATGACTTTGCACTGGGTTTAGTACCTTCAGTGTTATAGCTAAAAAGTAAATTTGTCTTGCAATGTTTTAAAAAAACCGTTATATCTCCATGATTCTGTGTGGTAGCCTCTTAAAAATATACAGATAATGATATGTATACAGATAATGGTATACAGATCTATATCTGTATATTTCTGTATACATATGTGAATACCATCTGTGTATAACATATGTGTATATCATATGTGTACATATGTGTACCTCATCTGTGTATACCATCTGCATACCTCATTATCTGTATACCAGAGGTATACAGATAATGAGAAAATTCCTCTGAACAGCATGCTACAGCCAAAATGCATTTCAAGCATTACTTTTTACGGGATGACGCCAAACACTTTCATTTTCCTTTAATTTTTTACTGGCCCCTTTTAACTACAGGGGCAAAACTTTCACTGAAATATATGAGGTATAACACATTCTTCACACTCCGGAAGTTTCGAGATGAATCGTTTAGTACTTTTTGAGATATTTCAAAAAACGTCTGAAATCGGAAGTGTCCGAGCATTCATGGAAAGGTAGTGTATATTTTGGTACGCGAAAAGAAAGTTTATACGTAGTGGAATGTTAAAAGTAAATAATGATATCATTTGTGTTAAAAAAATAAACTTTAAAAAAGATTATATGCAGCAAAATAATCCTTTCAGTGCAGAATATGGTAAATACTTTTTTTTTAATTCAATGATTAATTTTATAATGAAGTAAGTAAAGTTTAGAGTCTCCAAGTTCTCAGAGAAAATGGAAATTATTATAAAACAGAATATATCCTTATTAACTAGGCATAAAATATTTTACGTCCATATGAATCTTTATAACACATATTATAATGAAATATTTTTTTTTCGATTATTATAGATGTTTATTGTTCCGATTTCTTAAAAATAATAAACTTTTCTGCTATTTAAATCTGTGGGAAAAATCTTCAAAATAAATTGCAATTGAAAGAAAAAAAAAAAGAAAAAGAAATGGTGGACGTACGTACCTGTCAAATTATTTTACACAATTTTCTTTCAACGAGTATTGCAGGGATGTTTAAAGACGTCTTTGAAATTGCATTCTAACAGTTTTCCATTTATTTATTTCCTTCAAAGGTGAAATCTGACAGAAAGATAACGTAATACTTGAAATGAGGTAGGATACTTAAATAAATAAGATTTTGTAAGATATATTTTTAATAACTTATTTATTAAAAGAGTTAACAAAAAATAATTTGATAAAATTAAACTTTAAAATACGAATTTACGAAAAATACATAATGAACGTAATGCAAATTTAAAATGTATTTTTAATATTGCTATACATTTTATTAATTGTATTAATTATATTAATGCATTTAAATTAATGTATAGACACCCCAATTCCTTTTTTTAAATTTGCATATACATACATATTATATATATATATATATATATATATATATTATAATAAATATGTATAAATATATTACTAATATGAAAATTTATAGAACATTTCCAAACTAAACAATATAGTATGATTAATCCCAAAGCTACATATATATATATATATATATATATGTAAGTGATGTTTGTGTCAAGCAGCGTGCATTACATTTAGGTCGTATACGCGCTTATTAAACTAGAATATGGAGCATCAGGGCAGTCTGAGAGAAGTTTTGAACAGTGGGCCAATGTGATTTTTAGTAACGGGTCCTGTTTTAGCGTGAACAAAGATTCACGCCAGATAATGATATGAATTAAACATTGAACTGTTTATAGCTTTAGAAGTTTCGCCGAATGACATCATTTCGCGTTCAGGAGAGCCATCATGTGAATGGTCTTATGACTTTGGTACATAACTAAAAGCCGATATCAATGACTGCTAAACAAAACAGAAATGAAGTTCTTAACTTTTTTGTTGAACTCTTTCGAGATGTTGTCGGCTCTGAATTAGAACTAATGAATGTTTGAGCACAGAAATAATTTAATAAGTGGGGGAGATCATTGTGCAGCATGCCTGGCTATTAGACCTTACACCTTACCAAACTGTAGAAGGACTTTTTTCCCATTTGTTTCACTAAAGCGTGGCAATCCATCTCGTCCAATCTTCTATTAAACTGTTTTCATAGATAATAAAAGAATATTATATACACTATTTTCTTCTTTTCTAACCGTTTTACACTCCAACAGCACGTTTTTTGCTTTTCTGGCAAGATTAAATTCATTATTAACTTATTAACCATTTATATTTAAAGGGACATATGACCTTTAAAAGTGAAAAATAGGCAAGAAAAATCGTCATATTTTACATTTAATTTCTCAGAATGTATTTGCTCTATGACCATAATTTTTTTACTGACTATAAATTGAAGTATTATGATTTAAAATATATTTTTCATATTCTCATAAAGGAAAAATAAGTTAATTTTTTGTACAGTTTTAAACAGTAAGTAACTTTTTTTTTTAAAAAAGCGATACGACCACTTGCGCGCAAGATGTCTCTGAGACTATTTAATATTTTTTCTTGAAATTTTCACAGATTGTGTAACATATCAGATCCTTCAAACGGAACTTAAATTTGTATCCCCCCCACCCTCCTCTCTATTTTTAATACAGGTGATACTTCAGATTTTATTAAAAAACTAGCGAGCTTCGCCCGCTAGCGGGTCACTACTTTTAAATGAATCACTACAATGAATGACTTCTCCAAACTGCATTATATTTTCAAAATTGCATGTTAGTTCCATGTTATCTATAATAATAAAGGAAGATGTCTGTCAGTCTGTCTGTCTGAGCATCTATACGTTCAGCCCCTATTGAACGCAGAAGTACAAAATTTGACATACGGGTGCTCCGAAGCCTGCCCGAATGCATAGTGAAAACAGAATTTAAAAATTTTAATTAGTTGCGGAGATATTAATTAAAATGTAGACCCATGTCTAAATCTCAATTAGTCAGAATTCACCGCGATTGCATAAAAAAATATATTTTAATGGAGTTAAAAGCAGAAAAAATGGAAAATAAATTAGAAATATTAGTCCGATCGTTACGAATTTGGTACCAAATGAAAGGGGATTTTTTTCCGAATCTAAGAGTGCAAGTGGCTTATCTCTACAGCAATTAGATTTTTTAAAATTAACTAAAGTATGAAATTTAGTTGGAAACAGGCAGTTATTTCATTTATCAAAGATTCTTCAGTGCCAGGTGCTAGACATGCTGGCTCACTATTCTTCCGGTCGGGAAAAAATTGTTTTTCGTTTTTCGAACACCTGACAAAGTATTGGAAATAAAAAAAGCAGTTTTTGAATTTTCTCAATTTAAAATCGATCAAAAGCAGAACTTCGAAATTGCCCGTCATTATGGCTCACCTGTATGCAGTTAAAAAATCTAAAGTATAGCTTTAAAAATAAAATAAATAGACATATTATATTTATTTAAATTCATTTTTATTTCATCTGTTAATGACACCAAAAGTTACTTTTAACAGAATAATATTGATTCTTTTTTTTTCCTTTTTTTATGAATTCGGTTGTAAAAAAGCAGTTTTGGAATTCTTAAAATTTGGACGGATTTCAATAGAAATCGTTAATCGCCCTTGATAGATTAGCCATTTTGAGTCAAAAATATATCATTGTAATACATAATACATCATTCAAAAGATATTTTAAAGTATTTTTATTGCAGGCTATTAAAATGATATAAGCTGTTCAAATTCTGTACGAAACTTTCGGAGAAAACTACGGAAAAACCAGAAAATTTTTATTTTTTTATATTTTACAGAGTTTTAAATTCAGATTTTCGCTCACATTTCGTACTAATAATTTTTAACGGTATATAGCCCGGAATTACGCAAGTTTTGGAGAAAACCACAGAAAAGTCAGACACAAATCTTTTAAAAAAATGTTTGTATTATCTTTGTATTTCAGCTTCTAATTAGTATAATTTCATTTTTATATTATCGAAAGTGGAATTCGAGATTTCACCTGATTTACACGTTTTAAGGAATCCTGATTAGGTTTTCTTTTGTATTTCAGCTACTAATTAAAATAATTTCATAAGAAATACATCATTTGAAAGCTTTGTTGATTTGGAATTGAACAATAAATTACAGAAATTTCTACTGCCAGATGGCGCTGCTATATTTTAATATTTCAATATTTCAAATTCTAATGAGCGAGGAAGGTGTTGTAAGTTCTAAAACGGGATAAGGCGCCGCAGGCGCCACCGAGCGGGACTTAGCTAAAGTCAGAAATTTGAAAGATCATCATGGTGAGCGAACAGGCTGTTTCAGATATTGAAAGGGGAAGAGGGCACCGAAGGCACTACCGCACGGGAATTTACTGCGATTTCAATAAGCTATTTTCACGATATATCAATAAGCTGTTATTAGACCTGAAACGGGAAAAAGGCGCCTCAGGCGCCACCGAGCGGGAGTTTCGTAAAGTCGGATTTTTCAGGGATCGCGAACCAGCTGGTCGCCGAAGGCGGCTAGTTACTCATAAACTTTGATTCTTAAGAAAAGGTATTTAAAAAAAGTCATTTAAGATCGGGTAAAAACTGACACCGGGTCCCCACTGCCTTTGGCAGTGTAGACCCGTGCGAGCTGCGCGCACGAATGTATATATACGCGCGCTGTGTGCGCGTATTCCTTAACTGCCCTTCCTGATCCTCCTAATAATTGTTCTGTTCGGGTAAAAAATCGCACCAGGTCCTTACTGCTTTTGGCAGTGTAGACCAGTGCGCGCTGGGTGTGCACGAATGCATATATACGCGAGCTGTGCGCGCGTATTCTTTTATTGACCTTCCTAATAATTGTTCTGTTCGGGCAAAAACTTGCACTGGGTCCCCACTGCCTTTGGCAGCGCAGACCCATGCGCACTTCGCGCGCACGTGTAGATATACGTACGCTGCGCGCACATATTCCTTCTCAACTCAAACTTTTATTCTTCAAAAAACAAAAACAAAAACAAAACAAGACAAGAAAATTCTAATTTTTCATCGGGTAAAAAGTCGCATCGGGTCCAAGTTATTCAAGTTAAGTATCAGACATTCCTTACTGAAAATGGAGCAAATACCAACAATGGTTTGTACGTACAGAGATTCCCGAAAGTATTCCAAAGCATGGCGTTCTATGAGAGATATTTATATAAACTATATTTTAATAAATTTACTTTGCACAAATCTAAATGAAATTGAAATATGTTATTCATCTCATAAAAAACAATACTATTGTAAAAGTCACCCCGCCCAGCAAAAACTCTTAATTTTCTTAAGCAGCCAAAAAAAGGATTGATATGAAATTTCGCCGCCGCTATTGAATCCCAGGTACTCAATGCCTAGTTTAATGAAGATCTGCCAATAACACTGCATGTATCTTTCTAATATATCCTAATCTCTTTTAACATTCTTTGTTATCTGTGTTAGTTTTTTCGCTGCATTATAAAGTTACAATTTAAAGTATTTTTACCGCGGGGTGCGTCCTCTATGTAGAAGTTTTAATTAATAAAAAATTCAGTTAGTAAAGATTAAAATATTATTACGCACCCCGCCGTAAAAATACTTTAAATTATAACTTTATAATGTCGCGAAAAAACTAACACAGATAACAAAGAATAATGAAAGAGATTAGGATATATTAGAAAAATACATGCAGTGTTATTGGCAGATTTTCATTAAGCTAGGCATTAAGTACCCGGGATTCAATAGCGGCGGCGAAATTTGATATCAATCCTTTCTTTTGGCTGCTTAAGAAAGATAAGAGTTTTTGCTGGGCGGGGTGACTTTTACAATAGTTTTGTTTTTTTTATGAGATATCACTTCTTTTTGCAGGTTATGTATGTGCTTTTATAAATATAATACGTATGCATAAGAAAGGTAAGAGTTTTTGCTGGGCGGGGTGACTTTTACAATAGTATTGTTTTTTTTATGAGATATCACTTCTTTTTGCAGGTTATGTATGTGCTTTTATAAATTTAATACGTATGCATAATGAATATATTTGTGTAATAGATCGATAAAAATCGTGCGTGTTATGCATAGATGTAAATATAGTGTTGCAGATTTCTAAATAGTACTAGTTCTTTTTATGTGATTTCTTTCTAAGAGGTTTAGTCACATTATAAAATGTCAAATTTTCGCATTTCTAGCTTGTTTCCGCGTTAAAAAAGATCCTTCTCCGTTAAAAACACACTTTATCAGGGCACGTAATAGACTTGGCTATGAATTTGGTGACTTCATCGCACCTTGACAACTATTTTGACGATCTTGGTGAAAAAAATATTATTATCGATAGACCCATTGTCCAAGCTGTAACTTGATTATTAAGTGCAGTTTCCACTGAGGTTGGTTGGAAGTCGTTTCGAGCGGCGTAATTCAGAATCCTTTGAAGTGGTCAAGCGGTTGGAATGCTTTGACGGGTTGGTTCGACCGGTCGGGAGTCCCTGGCTCTAATCCCGAGCTGAGATAATTAAGGGGCCAGAGGCAGATATCTTTGTTAATTTTGCATGCTTTCCTTTGAAGTAACTGCGCAATCTGATAAAAAAAGGTTACAACTGATGACAAGACATTTGGCTCTTTGTGTCGGGAGCGTGATTAATGGTTTTTTGAACCTCGAAGTTCCAACTGCAATGGAAACTGGCATTTACGGAAGTTACTGTAAAATTCAGGATTAATTGCGGGCTATAAAAGGAGTCCCGTTCCGACCACTGAGGTGACTTTCTCGCTAAGACTTTACGGAATAGAAAGTTCTGCTTGACTAAGTCTCTATCATTGAATTGTAGTTTATTTCTGTATGTTATGACTATGGTATCGTTTGTGCTGTGATTTATATGTTGTCATCTGTTATTTAAGCTGCGTTTTCTGGGGAAACTCAAGTTGATACTGGGTTTAACTAAGGTGACCAAATTTTTTAAACCCAATTTGAGGACAAATCATCGCAGCGTCCTCAAATTGAAAGGACATTTGAGGACAGAGTTAAATTATGCTTCAATTTGCGGATATTTGAGGACAAATTTGTAAATTTGAGAACATTTGTCCTCAAATGATTTTCTAATTGGTAAAAATGTACTGTCACCGTGTTCTGAGCTATCCTGAAAGTTTCAAATGTCTAGCTAGTCGGGAAGTTAGTTAAAAATCGATTGCGAGCTTTGTGCTGGTAACGCTGCCGAAGGAAGCAGGAACCCGAAACAGTTCGCTAAAGTATTAAAAAAATGTATTGTCACCGTGTTCTGAACTAGTCTGAAAATTTCAAATGTCTAGCTAGTCGGAAAGTTAGTTAAATATATTTTCTGTCGAATCATATAAACGCTGCCGAAGGCAGTAGGGACCTGAAACAGTTGACTGAAAGTGTTAAAAAATGTATTGTCATCGTGTTTTGAGCTATACTGAAAGATTCAAATGACTAGCTAGTCGGGAAGTTAGTTAAAAATCGATTGCAAGCTTTGTGCTGGTAACGCTGCCGATGGCAGCAGGAACCCGAAACAGTTGGCTAAAAGTGTTAAAAAAATGCATTTTCACCGTGTTCTGAATTATTCTGAAAGTTTCAAATATATAGCTCGTCAGGAAATTAGTTAAATACATTTTCTGTCGAATCATATAAACGCTGCCGAAGGCAGTATTGACCTGAAACAGTTGAGTAAAAGTGTTAAAAAATGTATTGTCACCGTGTTCTGAGCTATCCTGAATGTTTCAAATGTCTAGCTAGTCTGGAAGTTAGTTAAAAATCGATTGTAAAATGCGTACTGGTAAAGCTGCCGAAGGCATCAGTAACCCGAAACAGTTGGCTAAAAGTATTATAAAAATGCATTTTCACCGTGTTCTGAACTATTCTGAAAGTTTCAAATATCTAGCTAGTAGGGAAATTAGTTAAATAAATTTTCTGTCGAATCATATAAACGTTGCCGAAGGCAGTAGGGACTTGAAACAGTTGACTAAAAGTGTTAAAAAATGAATTGTCACCGTGTTATGAGCTATCCTAAAAGTTTCAAATGTCTAGCTAGTCGGGAAGTTAGTTAAAAAGCGATAGCAAGATGTGTACTGGTAGCGATGCGGTAGGCAGCAGTAACCCTACCAAAAAATTTTTGATTGCAAAAGGCACTGGTACGGGTCAGAAGGAATGTCCATGCAAATTTTCGGCTCATTAGCTGCAGAACTCTAGGCTCAATCGCCGTGAAAAGTTTTTGTCTTAACAATTACAAGAAGCAGAAGAAGAAGAATGTAACAGGGAAATTTCGGGTTTTCAAAGTTATATAACTCAGGCCCCTAAATTCGGAGCGACATGCAAGTTTGTATGTTTTGTCTTAAGGGTATGCTTAAGGTCTGTGCAAAAAATCAGATGTCTTGAGGATCAGGGAGCTGAGATACAGGTAGTCGAAAAGTACGAGATGCTATGTCGACATAATATACACTTGTAGCGTTCACCATTGACTTCCTACTTTGTAAATTTCATTTGTATTTCTCTTAATGTTTGTTTTAGCTTGGCGGGTGTTTGTTTTAGCTTGGCGGGGCGGAACGCTACCGCGTTTCTTGATATGCAAAAAAAGATTATTTTTATAGAATATAGTATAATTATCGTTGAGATTTACAAAGGCACACAAAAATCAGGTACATTAAGAAGGGCTATTATTGGAAATTTTCTGCAATTGCCCCTTCGTTTACATTAATACTTTCTAACAATTTTTAAGAGTAAATATGATTTAGATTAGTTTATCTGTCTGTCTGACTGCCAATCTGTCTGTCTGACCGCCTCCAGTGTCCGTAAATATTTTTCAGATTTTCTTAAAAATGGTACGTTATTCAAGTACACTATGGAATGTTTCCTATTTAAAATAACAATAATAGGCCAACGACAATAATTTACAGAGACATTTTTTATAAATCAATATGATCAATATTAAAATAACTTTCTACTACAAAAATCATAATCAAATTGACATTTATTTTTAATATACTAAAATAATGTTTTGTATAGAATATGGTGTGTTTTGCCTTCAGATTTACAGGGTTACACTAAAATATTGACATATATTTATTGCTGGAATTGCACTTTTGTTTGTGTTAAGTATTTTTAGTACTTTTCAACAATGTTTCAGAGAGATTTCGAATTTAATTATTATAGTTTGTCTGCTTTTCTGTTCTTCTGTCTAGTCGTTGTATGATAACGTAAGAAAGGAACATTGAATGTTAAACGAACAACGAATACGTACAGTTTGAAAGTGTTAATAATCAATGCGTACCACATGATTATTCGTTCTTGCTTTTATATACTTAGAAAATAATATTTTTTACATTTATTTAAACTTTGTAGTTTAATTTCGGAAAATATCTGTAATCCGAAATTATGTTTTTTCCGATGCATCGCAACGTTATTCAGTACAATATTGATCGTTTTCAATTAACAACTTTTGTTTTTCATCTTTTAGACATCTCTGATTGCTATATAATTAAAAACAGATATAATATGAAGTTTAATAAAATGCAGTAGCATCTAGACTACATTAAGTATATAAATACGAATATATATAATAAGCAGTAAAATTATTTATTTTAGAATAACTGAGAAATCTTACTTTTCTGCTCACTCTTTCAGTTCAATAATATCGTAATTGCTTGCACTTTCAGTTTATAAATCATAAATGCTTGCTCATTGAAAGAAGTAAGGCACCATCATTGCAATACCAAATTTACTTTATATTTGATGAATAAATTCTTAATTATTCGCAAGAAGACACGCAACAGATGATACTCCTTAATAATGGAACTGACATCAGAAAGCGATTAGTTAAACTTGAATCATTTGTGCAAGTTTTTAAAATATGTCTTTGCCCAATTTGCGGCAAATTATTTTATAAGTTTTAAACTGACACATTTAATGCTCTGAAACATAACCAATATTAGGCGAAGAAAGAGAAGCGCTGATGAGTTACGCAATTTAATACCAGCATTAAAACTGACAATATTTTTTTCATGATTGTATAACATCTTTAGATAAAATGGCATATCGCTTTATGCCATTAAAACTTACTAAATTTTCATATTAGTAATTTGCATAAGAAACAAGTTTGTTAAATTTTTAAAAAGGCATCTCACTGAAAATAAATTTTCCAGATGCAGTTGAACTTAAAAATTACATAAAATAACTTACTCGTAAATCGGGAAAGATACAGGTAAGAAAAAAATTAATTCTAAACAAGTGGTCATGATTTTAATTCAAGATAAACCTACTTAATATTTAATGTGCTACATTCGAATAACAAGGTGTTAGATATTTGAGTGCTTAGATAGCAATATTATGGAAGATCTTAATTATTCAACAATTGAAAGAAACATTAAATTAACTCTGGATGTGAGAGATTGCAACCAGTTACATAAAAATAGAACCATCATCGAATAAAATATTTAAAATTACGTGTATTTATTTATTTATTTATTTATGTACTAGCAAACCTGTTCGGAATTTTCGGTCTTTATTTATTGTCAGTTACCTTTAAAATTTTAAACTCATAAATATTATAACAATTTCACCACCTAATTAAAATTTAATTTACCAGAAGCCAAATTATTATTAGAATCAAATTAATACAGTGCAGTAGTGAAACTAAAATCATTCAAAGGAAGGTTTCAAAATAAAATTCATGGTTGATGACCCATTTTTCATACTACTGTAGACAGTGCAGTTTATTTATATACATATTTCCGTAAAATAATCTCATCTTACTAATGTCGTCGTTGCTTCTTACCAGCAGGCTTTGCCCGCTTCGCTGGTCACTATGTTTAAAGGAAATTCTTTTCTATATAGCTTTATGGAAAAAAAAAAAAAAAAAAAAAACTGAAATCGCTCAAAAGCTTGCTTTGGGTTCCCGCCGCCTTCGGCAGCAACTTGTTCGTCCTCGCAGTCTCTGGTGCCTGAATCGGTTGCCTGCGGTATTGGCTTACCCGTGGGCTACCATTTGGGTGCTTATCATATATGACAGTTTCGATACAGACAGTATCGAAAATTTTGAAGTAGCCCTTTTATATTTGAATCCCAGTTACATATGAACAACATTATACGTGACGTACATAATATTTGCTTTCACGTTATTGTCTATATTTATTTGATTTATTTGATCAACCATAAAATGACAGCAATTTCAAGCCAAATATAATATTACAATATGCTATGATCGGCTACGTCTATCACATGAGGCTATTATTATTATTATTTATTTATTTATTTATTTTTATTTATTTATTTTGTAGTTATATTTTTCATGCTTAGTTAATAGTAGTTGGTATATATAAAAATAAATAAATAAATAAATAAATTAATTAATATGTAAACCTGGTCATGGTACAACCTTAATATAGCTCCCATTGGCGACATTTGAGATTTTGTCGCCGATTTAGACCAAAATATAATTTATGCGATTATTGTTCCTATTTATTTCTATTCATTTTTTTTTTTTTTTTTTTTTTTTTTTAATAATTTAGTTATATTTTTGATGCGCTACTTGGCTTTAAGTAGCTATCCTCGAAAAAAAATGTCCGATTTACTTCAGCATCAAAATTTAAAAATTTGTCCAGAATTATCAATAAGTAAATATCTTTAATATAATGCTGAATTAGCTTTTAAACTAAGCGTGATTCATCTGTGCTAAAAAAAAAAAAAAAATCTAAAGTTGAGGTATCTTTGAAAAATGCTATGAAATAAAATTTAGAAGAAACATGCTAGATTACTATTTTATTTTAAAGTTATACGCAAGCGAAGTGTGACGTCACTGACCGTCACTGGGTGCAAGAAAAAGACTTCCTATGTTGATCATCCATTGGATTTTTTGTAAAAATTTATTAAAAATCCAGAAAAAATATTTCCCGATTTTAATCTCCGTATTTGAGCATAGATATGTATTAGTTATCGTATGCATATGCTAGATTGAGTTATTTTGCTGTCAAATTGACAAAATTTTAATTTTAAATTTCAAAACTCTGTCATCCTTGGCGTTTTTTGTATTTGGCGATCAAAAACGTAATACGAAAATATACTTGCCAGATGTATATTTTCGTAATATGTATTGTACGAAATATTGTTTCATATTATTCATTACTCTCTTAATATAAGTTGTTAAAATAACCATGATTTTTGAAAGGAATTATATACGTTCGCCAGATAGTTTGGCGATATTTTTTTTTTTTTTTTTTTTTTTTTTTTTTTTTTTTTGCTAAGGATGACAGAGATGATATCTATTCCGCTTCAAAATGTGTATCTTATATCAGATACTTTATTTAGACATTTGAAAACAAATTTGACTTCAAATTGTGATAGAATATTTATCATTTTCCTTTTAATTATTCTATTAGTTGAATATTTATTGTGTAAATATCATCCTTTGAAATTAAATGTTTATGTTTTCAATCGAATATGGAAGTTTGTCATTTTTTTTTCTAGAGTTTTGAAATTTAAAATTCAAATTTTATCAATTTTACAGCAAAAACAACTTAATCTAACGCATGCACACGATAACCAATATATATCTATATCCAAATATGGAGATTAAAATCGGGAAATAATTTTCCTCAATTTTTAATAATTTTTTACAAAAAATCCAATAGGCGATTAAATAAACATTAAATAAACATTAAATAAACACCGGATGTGACAGATTGCAACCAGTTACATAAAAATAGAACCATCATCGAATAAAATATTTAAAATTACGTGTATTTATTTATTTATTTATTTATTTATTTATTTACTAGCAAACCTGTGCGAAATTTTCGCTCTTTATTTATTGTTAGTTAACTTTAAAATTTTAAACTCATAAATATTATAGCAATTTCACCACCTAATTAAAATTTAATTTACCAGAAGCTAAATTATTATTAGAATCAAATTAACACAGTGCAGTAGTGAAACTAAAATCATTCAAAGGAAGGTTTCAAAATAAAATTCATGGTTGATGACCCATTTTTCGTACTACCGCAGACAGTGCAGTTTTATTTTAGGACCCCCATGACGCTTTTTAAATTTTTGTCGCTCTGTTGGCGATGACTTTTTATTTAATTATTTTTGTATAATTTTTTGTAAAAAAAAAAAAAAAAAAAAAAAACTAATTTCAATTTTGATTATATTTTTTACCGTTGCTTTTCTTAGTCAAATTGAGGATATTTCTCTCTCTGGAAAAAGTCTAAAAATCAAACAAAATAAAAAGTTACCTAATATTAATTTACCTAACACCGATTTTATTTTATTTTTTAAATATTGGATAGAAAGAATATTCTTTTAACGTTTTCTTATTAATATAAGGGAACATTAAAAAAAAAAAAAAATGTATTCAAGAAACATAAATTTTACTAGGCTTTCACTTTATTTATGCTAAAATTTCACAATATTTGATACAAGTGTGAATGTATGATTTTTACCATATGCTTAATATATATATAATATATTTTCAGACTGACTGTGTTAAATTATAGACATTAATGCGTAAAAAATGATAAAAGTTAGTTAAGATCATTTTAGCTATTTATTACTTTTTCTTAATATTTATAAGCAAAAGTTTCTTAAAAGCAAAATGTACTTAATGTATTTTTAATGACTTTTTGAATTAAGGAACGAAATTTCAAATGAAATTATTGTGATAATAAGTTGAGCGTATAAGAATGATGGAAATAATGTTTTATAAAGTTTATTCATGGGGATTATGAATGGAAAAAAATCAATTATAAACAACATGAAGTCTAATTAAGTGACATTCTTAGTTTTCATTAATAAAATGCATTTATCATAAACACAAATAAACTTTCATGGTTTTTTGAAATTCTATTTCATTTTAATATTTATATGTTTAATTGCATAATTTTATATTAACATAAAAAAAATTCATAATATATTCATAAATATTATATAACCAACTTTATTCATAAACAACATACGATGCAATGTTTCTCACAAAGCTATTAGAAGGCTGAAAGAATTTGTACTTATTTAATATTTTTATTTAACTTAGGGATATATTTTTGTATAAATGATGAATTACATATTAAATAACACTGCGGAGTAATAAAATGTTTTATAGATAATTAGTAATTGATAAATCATATTTTTAACACTAAATTTTAGTGTTTGACATTATCTTGGAAGGAAGTTATAAGAATTAAGAATAATTGAAACCGTGAGTTTATTCAAGCGGATGAAATTTAAGTTCGTTAAAGTAGAACACATATATAAATCCACCTCTCTTTTTTGCCGAAATATATTGTAATATGTTCAATTTTTCTGAGTATCGCACGAATTAATTTACATGTAGGTGAATTGCTTTCCCTTGATTCCTCAAAAAATAACAATACATTATAAATTATTAAATGACTGTTGGAACTTCAGAAACCTCTGGACAACCCCTACCTATCTGGCAAAGCCAAAACTATGGGTTATTTAAATTTTACAACTACACGGGGCGAATAATCACTAGATCAACGTATAGTGACTCATTATTTGATTAACCATTTAAGAGTTGCAATAAAATGAATTGTGTCCCGGTGATTTCGTTCATACTAAATAACTGAAAAGGTTAGTTCATCTTGTAATTTCCTTTTATCACTTATATTTTCACGAAGTCTTTATATTTTCAAAAACTCCATAAGGATAGTCTTAATGATCTTTTCTTCGACGTTTTTCATGTCTAATGCCTAGAAATTACTCAAAAAAATTTCTCGCTTTGTCAACATTATTGATTTATATTTATAATTATATTTGTTATTTATTTTGTTTTATTATTACTTATTTTAATTTATTATCCTTTCTTTTTATTATCTTTTAAATTTTTTATTTAATTTTAGTTACACCAGAATTTAAAACGACTACATCTTTTCTTATTTTATTTGGTCACCACCAATAATTGTGCGCTGTATTGTACGACATTGCAAATTATCTGTACTTTCTTTCGCTTGGTGAAGGTTCATGCTTCTTTTTTTTTTCTTTTTAAAGAGAACAAAATTTCCTATAAATGTGCACAGTAAGAATTGTTTTAAACCAATCAAACTGAAATAAATAAATAAATATATATATATTTATGAGAGTAATAGTTAATCAGCATAATAATCAATAAAAATTCTGTATACAGAATAACAAGCTTTCAGGGTTAAAACTTTACTCGTCAATACTTTTAAAACGAGTGGTTGAACGGTACATCTGTAATACATTGAAACAAAGTTATAGACTTTTTTTTCTTTTCCTCATTTTTACTAATAAAATAAAATGAAATAAATAAATAAATAAAAATTAAAGTAAATTAATAGTAATAATAATAATAAAACAGGGTGTAGTGGAAATTACAAAAATTTCTTCTATATTTTCTTATGGGAATTTATAGAATTTACACAAAAACTGTTATCACAGCACATTACTTTGTAAAAATTAAGGGAAAAAACCATCCCCTTTTTTATTTTATTATATATATATATATACACATACAGGGTGAGTTTGACATAATCTGCCAAACGAAAGGATGTGATAGAACAGCCCATGGGGAGCATAAAACACCGTAGAAACCCTATCCTATCTCTAATCGTTTCCGAGTTATGGTAGATAGAAGAACTAAAATCTGTTTTTTTTTCATCCCGTCTGAAAAAAACCAAGTTTGCGAGCTTTCTGAAAGACTTACACGCAAAATAAGCACATATTTGAAAAGAGCAGAAAAAATCCTATCGGGTGACACCATTTACATCAGGATACCTTAATTTGACGGCGAGCTACAAGCGCTAAAACATTGGCGAAGTTTAAAATCGAATTGTCACCAAATTCTTTAACCGGCAATTCTGCAAACACCGTTAAAGCTACAATCGGTCAAATTTATCAAAAACTTCTCCACTCCACAAGCTTTAGAATGAGCCCACAATAAACCATATCGGTGTTATAGTTCAGGAGAAATTTAGCCTTTTGAAATTCATTCAGCACTGAACTCGACGTTCGTCGAGAAGCACACTCACGGAGTGCCATGGTCGTTCCTGGTTTCATGTCCGCCTTCAGCCCGCTGTTTTGTCAGATGCAAAAAAGAAAGTTTTAAAGACAAACAAGAAAAGTAGCAGTTGTATTAAATTTACAAATAAAATGGAATGGAAACAAAAGAAGTAATGACGTTTCTCACGTCTTTCACAAAGGAATGTGCAAAAAAAAAAAAAAAAAAAAAAAAAAAAAAAGGACGTATCTCACGTTTATGATTAAAGCACATATGCATTCGAAAGGATGTGTGAAATTTAGTTCCGATGCTGAAATTGGTCACCCCCGCACCTGATACATGCCCTTGCCCGCTTACGAACGGAAACCACAGCAGCTCTTAGCGAAAGCTCCTCCCTCAGTTTCATTATTGCATCATTGAGCCGGCTGCTTAAATCTTGCAAACTGGCAACTTCTGTGCGGTAAACATCTTGCTTCAGGAAACCCCAAACATGGAGTTCCAATGGAGTGAGATCTGGCAATCTAGGTGGCCAAGGAATTGGTCCATTACAACCAATCCATCGCGGATACTGCTGAGTCAAGAAGTCCCGAACGGCATTGGAAGAATGTGCAGGGGCCCCATCGTGTTGAAAAATGATTTTCGCTCGTTGGGGTACAGGAATGACATCAAGTAATCCCGGAAGATGATGTTCCAGAAACTCCAAATATGTATTGCTTGTCAGATGACCTTAGAACACATGTGGACCTATCAAGAGATCGCCAAACATTTAAGCTGAATCGCGTCTGGAACGATGAGTTTCGTGTTACAAATGGATGTTGTTGAGCGTAATGATGCTAGTTATGTAAATTTAACATGCCATCCCGAGTGAAAAGTGACTCATCTGTCCACAGTATCGTTCTAAAGAAATGGTGTTCCTCAATATCTCGCTCTAAAAGCCAGCGGCAGAATGTTACCCGCTTTTGGAAATCTGAGCGGCGTAATTCTTGTTACGGTGTGAAGTGGTATGGATGATACTGGTTTTTGCGTAAAACATTCATCGCTTTACTTTGAGAGATTCCACCTTCTCTCTGAAAGAAGAAGAAATCCAAATATGACTTCTCTTCGAGAACTCATATTTGGATTTTCCTCCACTCGGACGAGTACGGACTCCTCAGCGGTGACGGAGCGGCGACCATGGCCCCTTTCGTACACTCTACCGAATGACCCACTTTCCCTAAGCCTTCGATGAATTGCGGCACATACAGCAAGGTTGGGCGCACGACGATGTGGATAACGTAGACGCTACTCTTCTTCGGCTCTCCGAGAGTTATCATCCCAAAATCCATACACAAAATGCATATCCGCGTACTCTTCATTTGTAAAACTAGGGATATCTGTTTACAGGTTGGAAAGTATGACAATTAGATTTCTGTGATGACTTCAATTGAAAATAAAATTCAGAAGTGAAAACAAAAAGGGATAAAATTTGAATATTAATTTACAAAAGTAGAAGAAAAAAGTGCTACGGAATAAGAACCAACTTGGTTAATTCGTACCAATGTAGGAAAACATACTAAGTATGAACTAAGAGAGGGCAAGTAGACGTGAGAGCAGCGTGAAAAGAATCGGCCGAGCTCAGGCAAAGTCCAGAAAATGCTAAAGCAATAAGCAGCATAAAACGTAAAAGAAGCTGACGAGCTAATGAGCTGTTACAGATTGACTCGCCTTTTGTACCCGCGAGTGGGATGCACGCGCAGGAAGGTTGGAATACATCTGCATATCTCTAAGATCACTAAGAGTCCATTTGCAGATAGTCAGGAATATGCATACGTTCCATTTACTCACCATCGTTTCGTTTGCCGAATTTCGACGAACCGATGTATTCAGTGATTTCAGTGATGTATTTCAAACAAAAGGCTACATTTCTCCTGAACTAGAACACCGATATGGTTTATTGTGGGCATATTCTAAGACTTGTGGAATGGAGAAGTTTTTGGTAAATTTGACCAATTGTAGCTTGAACGGTGTCTACAGAATTGCCGGTTAAAGAATTTGGTGACAACTCGATTTTAAACTTCGCCAATGTTTAGCGCATGTAGCTCACCGTCAAATTCAAGTATCCTGATGTAAATGGTGTCACCCGATAGGATTTTTTTTGCTCTTTCCAAATATGTGCTTATTTTGCGTGTAAGTCTTTGAGAAAGCTTACAAATTTGGGTTTTTTCAGACGGGATGGAAAAAAAAAAACAGATTTTTCTTCTATCTACTATAACCCGGACACGGTTAGAGATAGGACAGGGTTTCTATGGTGTTTTATGCTCCCTATGGGCTGTTCCTTCACCTCCTTTCGTTTGACAGATTATGTCAAACTCACCCTGTATATATATACAATATATATATATGTATATTTATAAATGAAAAAAAATCAATAACAATATTTCAAATTATGACAGATACACAATTCAAACATTCGTTTTAAAAGTAACGACGAAATCTTTTGAAACTCGCGCTAAAAATTTACACTCTGAAGGGTGGAATACTATTAATAAAATTTTACAATTTCACAACAAATATTTAAATACAATACTAAAAGTGTGCATTGTTTATTAAATTTTATCATGCACTCTCATATTTATAATTATGAAAAAATGAGCTGATAGCACCACTTTTTGTACATTACATGCCAAAAATGAGTATACACCAATTTATATCAAGGTGCAACTAACTAAATTTTTTTTATATAAGTAAATATAATTCCTTCAAAGTTAAAAATGACAAAAATAGCATTTATTATTATTTTCTGTTACACATATTACATGGTAGAGAAAGTATTGTTTTTGGCTCGAATTTTCGAAATTGAGTTTTGTTATATATTTACAATTTTCGAGGTCCCTTGAATACGAAAATCATGTTTTTAGCGGTTGGTTTGTGTGTTTGTGTGTCTGACTGTTACCAGCATATCTTAAAAACAAATTATAGCAGAATGCCAAAACTTAGTATTCTAAATGTGTATCACATATAGAGGCTACACTAAACTTTTCGTTGCGATGAAGCAAATGGTTCGTGTACAGGAACACCCAAGAAAATTCAAATACATTACGTCTATGGGGGGGGGGGGATTGCAGGGAAATAGATTTTAACATCTATAGCCTGCACTAAACCAAATGAAACGAATCTATATTTTTTATATGAGTAAAAACATGTTTCATGTAGAATATGGTACGGAAATCAATCACTGTTAGTTTACAGGGCTACACAAAAAAAACTAGATTATAGTGCGACAATGCTTGAAAATTGATGAAAGTATATTTCGGATTTTGCCGAATGTTGTTAATATAAGATTATATTTATATGCACCTTGTGGTGTGTACATAACTTTTAGAAGGCACACAAAGCTGCCAATATTTAAGCCATAACATTCTTTTTTATTGTTAGTGAAAATGCTTTACTATAATGTTTTACCATGTCCAGGAAAGCTACTCAGGAATTGAAATTAATTCCTTATAGCCATATGATAAATAATCCATTTTTTAAGCTAAATATTCTTCACGGAAATTTTGTATATTTATACCTTTTGAGGCTTCCTGAATACTGAAGCCAAATTTTTAACGTTTGATCTTTGTCTGTGTCATTTAGAGTAAATTAAAAAAAAAAAATAATTTCAGGCGATACAAATATTGTATTTTGAAGTTAATACTTTTTGTTACAAGGAAAGTTTGATCAAGAGTGATAAGTTTCAAGGAATGTTGCGTGTGAATGTTGTATGGATAATTTTTAATGAAGTTTTGAATTTAATAACAGATTTGAATTCTATATAAATGTAGGTACAATAACGAAACGGGGGGTTGAGGGGAGCCCCCGTCACACAGAATCATTTGCTAAATAAAGCTTTTCCAAATCCTAATTTGAATTATTGTAACATAAATTTACATAACAGTACTTGATATCTTACCCCTTAATCTCCAATCTGTATTTACAGTTTTAAATTTTAGGGTAAGAGAAAGTCGTGTGAGTGACACACCATATTATTTATTTAAATTTTTTTTTTTTTGATAAAAATGACTTTGTTTTAAGCTGTCACAGATCTATGATACAACCATTCGTTTTAAAGGTATTGACGAGGTCTTTTGAAAGATACCCATGTTGAAATTATACAAAAGAGAGAAGGAGAGTTAAAGCTTTTACATTTTTAAATATTATTTAGTTTTTAGTTGACTATTACTATTATCAAGAATTCTTTTTAATCTTACGATGATTCGTTAAAAATAATTCTCACTGTGCATATAATTAATAAATTTTGTTTCGTATTGCTGTCTGGGGGGCACCAAAGTGAGGGAGCCATCCCCACGCGGAGGATCAAATATTTTGATGGCACATTTCTGGACTACCCTTACAGGTAAGCCCCAGACCGTCGCCAATCGCCCATAGTGTAGCAATACTGTGACGTAAAACCCACTCAAACTCAACCCATACTAACGTGTTAAAAATTATGAGAAAACAGGACACAACGCCGCCTAATGGCTGGTTTTTACCAAAACTTCATAGTTACTAATTTATGTTAGTTGAAATTCTGCGCATTTGTTCTTGAACTAAAGCTTACAGAAAACTTTTTACACACACATACATACAGCAATTTCCTGAAAACTGTCAAATCGTATCCTGTACCTCTCGAAAAGTGTAAATTCATCGAAATCAGAAGTGGAAAGTTTCTACGAATCCATATTTTCTTCTACTGCCTACAGAAAAAGTAATTATTCTCATTGGGCACATTTATATGAAATTTTGTCCCATACTTCCTCCATATTAGAAATTATGAAAAAACATGATAGCAGTATTCCCTTTTGGGTAATTTTCAGAAAAAAAAACGATACGCACTTATTTATTTCAAAGTGCAATTACATATAAATTTATATAAAATTCTGTGACTTAGTTCTTCAGTTCTTAGTTCTCTAGCCAAAAAATGTTTGTCACACACAAGCAAATATTTTTTTAAAAATGGCCAAAAAGTGTTTAGGTGTTAAAGTGTTTTCAAAACATGCAAATCCATCGAAAACTGGAAATCCGATTGTTTTATGAAACTAATAATTTCTTCAATTGAATATAGAAAAAAAAGGCAAAAATTTTCCCCTATTTTCTGATGCTAACTGTGATTATGACTGTGTTTTCTGCTACGTGAATTTGTATAGGAAAATATAGACGAAAGTACTTTGATGGTCACAACATACTAGTTTAGATATTGATTCAAAAACATCTCCAATGATTTATTGAAGGATCACAAAATTCTTCAGCATTAAAATCAGTGTAAAAGATATAAGCTTAAAAAAAGGAAATCATACATAGCTTTGAAAATGGTGTAGTTTGATACAAAAATTTAAATATTTCTATTCTAGGTTTTAAATATAAACCAAGTTAATTATTTTTTTTCTGACATTAAAAATTAATTACAATTTGAAATTCAATCTCTAAGTTTAATCCAGTTTCCAAATTTCTATCTTTCTTCTGAGAATTGTACAGAAAATTATAAAACAAAAATCAATGAAATTTTTTGGTACCGATGAAAGTAAATAAATTTTAATTAAGTTCAAATTTCATTTTCCTTTTAAATTGAAACTAATGCTTGAGTATATCATTATTCTTTACATATAAATGTATCTTTGTGAAATTATGGTTAAAAACTTAACTGTCATTTAAATAACATAGAAATTTACTTAATAACGTTTTTAAAACAAAATGTAAATATATTTAATGAAGAATTGTGCAATAGTAGTGGACATATTGCACCCCGGCAAGAAAGGTGCTAACACAAAAGGGCAATATTTGAAAAAAAAATAAACGGAAAGATAAGGATAAACCATTGACTAGCCTGCAATAAAACTGACGCAATTACCCTCGGATAGCTCTCGAGATAGAGATGTGATGATTTTCGTGCACATTAGTGCACTTCATATACTTTTTTCAATGACATTAACTTAAAATTGCCATTTTTGTACTTGTGTCACTTTTCTGGTATGGATGCGATGGTTTTATAGCGGTTTATTATTATAAACTTTAAGTATGAAGATTTTAAGCGATTGCAGAATAAGTTTTTTTTACAGCGCAAACGTTTTTGGTATCTTATCATTATTTTTTGTTGTTTTGAATAAGTTAAGCATTTTTTGTCTACTTTGCATCTACTTGTTTCAAACAGATTTCATCTACTCACTGCATTTATGTGCTTAAAATAAGAATGCACAATTTATTTATGATATTAAAATTTTGATTTTGTAATAGAATATAACGTTTTTATGAATGTCCACTACGGGTATCACAATATATTGTCATTAACAGTAGTGAACACCTATGTCCACTAATGGATCATTTGACTTTTTTATAGGTAGAACCAGAAATAGGAAAAAAAATATTTTCACAAAATCAGATTGAAGAACAGAAATCAATTCATTTTACTCAAAAGCAGTTCGGAGAATTTCAATATATTCATAGGAGGTTATTCTTTTCGAAATTTTGAGAAATGATTTGTATTTTTACTTTCCGAACGTTCATATGTGAGAACAGTATTGTGACGTTGACATAAATTCGAATTTTAAATTTTAGTACTATGCGTTTTGGGGTTACCTGAGTTTATTTTTGCTATTTTTGTGGTGATATAGGTGTATGTGTACGTGTGTGTATGTATGTTTGTGTATGTATCTGAGTGAAAATGATAACATTTGAATCTTTGTTCGACTGTGCTGAAAATTAATATGTATATTTTCGATCACCGTAGCACGAGCTGTATAGATTTTGGTGAATCTATCACTTACATTTTTTTTTCTTTTACAGGGACACAAAGAAAAATTCTTTATTCTTATGACGTTATGATCTCAAAATATAACTTAGGCTCAAATGATTTAAAAGTAGATGCCTTATTCAATTGAACTGAAAATTTATATACATGCTATTGGTCGTTCAAATTGTACAGATTTTGCTGAATCTAGTACTTAGATTTTTAGAGAGATGATAAAATGATATATTATTCAAAATTACTATGATATGTTCCCCATTTAATATGGTATAAATAGCACAACTGGTTTGTGTACAAGGGAATTCAAAAGATTACCAATGCATTGTGGAGAGGAATTTTAGGAGAGGCATTTTTATAAATTATATTTATGCAACTTTGTACTGTAGAAAGTCTAATGAAATTGACATTTATTGACCAAAAGCTAATGAAAATTTTTTTAGTAGATTATGGTTTGTTTAGCGTTAGGATTAACAGGGATACATTGAAATATTCAGATACATTAAGGACTACAATAGGATATTGATTTAATTGCGTTTCCATTTGTGTTAAGCGTTTTTAATACTTTATAACAATGTTTACGAGTGATTTTGAATTTAGTCTACTTGTCTCTCTTACTGTCCGTCTGCCTGTTGGTTGTAAGAGCACTTGTGGTTAAACGATTCAACGAGTACGTACCGTTGTAAAGTGTTAATAGTCAATGCAAAACGCATACTGTTTCAATCTTGTTGAATACAATAGTACTTCGAATGGAATTTTACGTAGTAAAATCATATACAAGAAGAGTTTTAATAGAGGTATCAGAAGCTGATTATAGTTACAGCCTCTAAAATTATGAACACAACACAAAGATAAACAGCCAAAAAATATCCAAATTGTTAACTACTGTACAATTACGCTGAATATAAAAAAATTGGCCTTAGTCGCTAAACCACCAAAACCTAAATAGCAATTTATTCAGGATGTCCTACAATTGTTAAAAAATTTATAAAATGAAAAAAAAAAATCTAGAAAGAGTAGTAATAAAATTTAATCGCCAACTTTAGACACAGTGTTAAAATTTGTAAAATTTTAGTTTGATAACCGTCGGTGTCTCAGAGTACATCTAAGGGATACCTCGATTTCACTCCATATATTTTATAGGATGTGAGGGGTTATGAAATGTGCAGCAGCTATGATACACTGCTGTAGATTAGAACAAGTAATAAGACTATGGATGAAATTCTGTCTATGACAGAATTTAATTTAGTACGATAGGACTAATGATATTTGTTTTTTAGCACACTAAAAAAAAAAAAAAGTAATATAGGACGTTTAGTAAAATTCCTAAAAACATATTCAAATAGTATATTGGTTTTTAATTTCAAATAAATTATTGGAATTTGAATGCATTGATTGTATAGTATCTTCCCCTAATTGCTTAATACATATTTACTAAATAGTTTAATTTTTAAAATAATCTTTAAAAAATTTCGCATTTATTCTTAATAATTAACAGTGTCAATTTCTACAGAACAAAACATAATGTTAATATATATATATATATATATATATATATGTAAACTGATTATTCGATACTTAAATTATACTCAAAATTCATCACAGATTAATTCATATAATCCATTGACATTCAGCCAAGACCCGTTGGCTATGCGGTCAGAGAACAGAACTACGAACCCGAAGACAGTGAGTTCGATCCTCACTGATGGTAAGTTGAAAAAACAAATACATTTCTATAAATGTTTTTACGGATTTCACAAAATATTTTAAGATAGAGTTGGTTTAAATTAGAGAATTAAATAGTAAAATTAGAGAGAGAATATTAGAGTAAGAGAGAAGAAAGAGTAAGAGTATTAGAGAATTAAATAATAAAACTAGATATTAGCAGGAATTTTTGAAGTGGAACATTATAAATTGGTAACTACACAAAATAGCAGATTGAAAGAAATAGTCTTGTCGTACTAAAAATACTTGAAAACACTAATCTAAATATTCAGAAATATTTAGTCAAGAACAGTTGGCTGCGTGGTCAGAGTACAGAGCTACGCACCCGAGGGTTGTGCGTTTGATCGTCACCGATGGGTAGAGAAAAAAAAATACATATAGAGGTTTTTACGGATTTCACAAAAGATTTTAAGATAGAGAAAGAAATTAAATAGTAGAACTGGATATTGGAAGGCATTTTTTGAAGTGGAACACTATAAATTGGTAACGACGCAAAATGCCAGATTGAAAGAAATAGTCCTGTCGCACTAATAAAAAGACATGTTAATTATCATTAACGTTTGGAAACATGAGCCAAAAACGAAAAAAAGAATATTTAAAAATTTGTGTTTTTTATTCAAATAATGGAATATCAGTAAAGAAATGTATCGTTAAATTATTTATGAAAATTTGTTTCGGTATGAATTCCACAAATTTCTATATGTAGAAATAAAATCTTTTTGTAAAAAAATAGAACCGACTCCAAAAAGCAACTACTATTCAAAGAACTAAAAAAGAAAAGAAGAAAAAAAAAAAGAAAAAAAAAAAAAAAAAAAAGGATATAAAATGAAACTGTAAATTGCGCCTAAAAGTATAAAATAATTTCCTTCGCCAAACAACTTATAACACTACAATTAATCATAACTTTTGAAGTCGGCGAAAAATTAAATAAAATTTAATTAGTTTTTAAAGGTTTGTTTTTAGATCGGTAGCAAGAAATGCTGTTGTGGCGAATGATTCATTTTCATGTTTCCTTTATTATTTTATCACTGTATACAATTGGTCCATTAGTAGCATCTACATAGAACAGTGAAAATGCTTCACAATGCGGTATTTATGTTTCTACGAAGTTAGAGCTTCCTTTGCAAATTTGGTATAACTTTGATAACTGTCATCCTTGGTGGTTTTGGATTTGGCGATCAAAACGTAATGCAAAAATATACACGCAAGATGTATATTTTCATAATATATACTGTACGAAGTATTGTTTCCTATTCTTGATTACTCTCTTAATATACCTTATCAAAATAATCATGATATCCCAAAGAAATTAAATATGTTTGCCAGATAATTTTGCGATTTCTTTTTCACCAAGGACGTCAGATACCAGCATCTTCGCCAACTTTTGCTGCTTAGGAAATCTTATTTTTTTTCTTGAATCAAAGTAGTTTTCGGCTGCGTTTTGCAGGTGACAATGTGAGATGTGTATTTTGAATAGGATTTGATTTTTGTATTGATTAAAGGTATCAATTTTTATTTAATTTTGCGCAGCTATGATTAATTGTAGCGTTATAAGTTGTTTGGCGAAGGAAATTATTTTATACTTTTAGGCGCAATTTACAGTTTCATTTCATAACCATTTTTTTTTTTTTTTTTTTATTAGTTCTTTGAATAGTAGTTGCTTTTTGCAGTCGGTTCTATTTTTTTACAAAAAAATCTTATTTTTCTCTTTTCAGTGAAAATTTATTCATATAACAGAACATCAAAAGACATTCGACGGCATTTTCACAAATCACAACTTCCAAGAAAAGTGACATAACTCAAAAAATGGTTTATGTCACTGAAAAATACATGAAGTGCAAACAATGTGAACAAAAATGTTATATCTTCATCTAGAAAGTTATCCACTCGAGAGACAGTTGTGCTAGTTTTACTCTAGTCAAGTTATTTTTCAGTTGATTTTTGTCAAATGCTGCATTTATAAGTTGTGTCACTTTTCTTGCCTTTATCGGATATGAGCTAAAAACTATCTATTGAATGAACATACGTTAAGTTAAAAAGTCTTTAGAAATGTAAAGAACGGATACGCTGTATTCGTAACCAAAAATTCTGCTAGGCATATATATTGAGCTTTACAGTGAATACGTGTCACCCGCTGCGCTGGAAACTGCGCAGCTTAAAATTCAAAGAAAGTGCAAAATATGCATTGCAGCTGACAGACAGAAATTTCATCATCGATAATTACATACTGCTTTTACCAGTGTAGCTGCATGCGTTCAGCAGTTAGAGTGAGAACAGACTTTTGCGAGTATCCTGTAATTTGTTTATATCTTAATGAAATCATAATGAAACCTATTTCAGGCCAAGATCAGTAGGGCAACAAAAAAAAGTATTAAAATTAAATCATCTCTTACGAAGTTATAATCTAACAAATTTCAACAACAACAACAATGAGAAACATGGTTTGTATTGAGAACCTCTTCCTTTATGAAGTCGGTTTAAAACGTCTATGCGTTAATCGATGTGACCACTTACAATAACCATACTTTGAATTTTACATAGCATAAATGTCACCCGCTACGCTACAACATATGCAATGTCGTTCAAGTGTGCACAAAATAGGAAATTGTGAACAAACAAATGCACGTTTTAAGCGTTCTGTTTTTAGCATTCCTGTCACAACTATCTTTTCGTACTAAATCGATGATGTTCTGCAATTTTATAACTCACTTTTTCCCCCTGTCTTGAACCGTTCCCGAGATAGGAACGCTAACTTCCCTGTTTTCTATCAGGTGGTTCTGTAGGCGGTTGAATCGCGTAGCACATGTCCACTTTACTATACCTACATACCACTTTTATGACTATAGCTGCAGCTGTTCAACAGTTAAAAGAGTTGGGTCTGACTTTTTGGGGCACTTTGTATTTTCTTTTGATCGTAAAGATATTAAAATCTATTTCAGACCAAGACCTTTACAATAAAACAAAAAGTATCAAAATCGGATCATCCGCTCAGAAGTTATGAGCTAACAAACAAAAACAAAAAAAAACGTACGCTTTGAATTCAGAACCTCCTCCTTTTTGAAGTCGGTTAATTAGAGCGCCTCTTACGAAGTTATAAGCTTACAAACACCAACAACAACACATAGCTCAAACTAAGAACACCCTCCTTTCTGAAGTTGGTTGAAAACGACTTTGCGCTAATCGATGTGACCGCTTAAAATAACAGTCCTTTGAACCACAGAGTATACGTGTTATCCGCTATGCTGCAAAGTGTGCAACGTAGTTCAAGTGTGCGCAGTGTAGGAAATTGCGGACAAACAACTGCACGTTTTAAGCGTTCTATTTTTAGCAATAATGTCTAAAAACTGTCTTTTCGTAGTAAATCGATGATGCTCTACAACTTCGAAATTAACTTTTCTCCCATCTTGAACCGCTTTTGAGATAGGAGCGCTAATTCCGCTGTTTTTCACCAGATGGCGTTTTATTTTCTTTAGATTGTAAAGATATTTAATGGGACCTACTTCAGACCAAGATCTTTACAACAAAAAGTATCAAGTATCCGTATTTTGAATTATATAGCGTATGTCTCACCAGCTACGCTACAACGTGTGCAGTCTAGCTCAAGTGTGCATAGTGTAAGAAATTGCGAACAAACAAATGCACGTTTTTAGCATTGTAATTTTAGCAGCAATGTCTAAACTATCTTTTCGTACTAAATCGATGATGCTCTGCAATTTTATAATTCACTTTTCCCCCTGTCTTGAACCGTTTCCGAGATAGGAACGCTAGAATGAATGTCTAAACTATCTTTTTGTACTAAATCGATGATACTCTTCAACTTAGTAATTCACTTTTTTCTCTAGAACCGTTTTCGAGATAGGAACACTAACTCCACTATTTTCCAGCAGGTGGCGCTGCAAGCGTTTTAACCTTGTACTGCATGGCCATTTTGGTATACTTACATACCATTTTTATCACTATAGCTGCAGCCATTTTGTAGTTAAAAGAGATGGTACTGATTTTTTTTTTGCACCCTGTATTTTCTTTAGATCGTAAAGATATTAGAATGGGACCTATATCAGATCAAGACCTTTTAACAAAACAAAAAGTATCAAAATCGGAGTATTCGTTCAGATGTTATGAGCTAACAAACATAAAAAAAAACATACGGTTTGAATTGAGAACCTTCCTTCCTTTTTGAAGTCGGTTAAGAAACTACTACATTTAATCACTCTGACTGGAAATTAAAATCTCGAAAATCGTAAGCAAGATTAAAATCAAAAAACGAATTTACAATGGTATTTTAAAAACAGCAACTATAACTTTACTATTCAAAAATACGCGGCGAAATAGCGTGCTGTTAGTAAAATCATATTTCCACCACTAAAAAAGTGTTAGTTCAAATTGTGACTATAAATATCGACTTGATAAAAATTACATAGGTGTTTTCGAAGTGGAACACTATAATTTGGTAACGAAGCAAAATGCCAGATTGAAAGAATTAGTCCTGTTGTACTAATAAATGTTCAAGTAACCCGACCTAAAAATTCTCAAAGAATTTGAATATGGCAATCGTGGATCCACAGCATTGGCCCATCATGACATTCATCTATTCGTGAAATATTTATTAATCCGGTATCTTTATTATTTGGGGATTAGTAGGTTTTAAAATTATGAGAAACAAAAGAGTAGCACTTTTTTTTAGTCATATGTTATTCGAATTCCCAGTTAATACTTATGAATTGCTTTTAATTTATTTTTGGTAAAATGTCAAGCGATTCTTAATCTAGTATGTTGTGGCCACCACAAGACTTTCTTCTCTATTTTCTTATACAAATTCACTAAGGGCAAATAATTTATTAAAACTATTATTTATTAAAATTACCTAACATGATGAATGGAAATGATTTTCATCTTACAAGGAGAGGTCACGACATGGAAAATTCAGATCGGGACGAAACTCCGCATGATTGTAATATACTATGAGGGTAACAAAATATTAAGACAGTAGGACCCACTATCCAAAAAATTTCGAGAAAAAGCATTTAAAGTTTCAGTAATCTTTAAATACAAGTTATTTTCACAAGCGAGCAAGCGCCCCAGTGGTGTGATACTAAAACGCGAGTCTGCTAGCCAGACGAATTGGGTTCGAGGCTACCTCGAGACTACTTTTTTTTTTTCTTTAACTTTTTATGTAATCTAAACTTTTTATTTATTTTTACTTTATTTTATAATTCAGTTCAAAATTTGAAAAATTTAATAAAATATTATTTAATTTCTTTGAATATAAAATAAATAAATTTTTCTATTTTTAATATTTATAACTTAAAAATACAATAAATTTCTATAACTTAAAAATACATTTTAGTTTTATTTTCACTGTAAAATAAGGTAAAACTAAAGAAACTGTTTTTGATTATTTATCGAAATATATTTTATTTTATTTTAGGAATGCTTGAAACAATAGTACATTTTGTTTTTTAAATTAAAAAAAATAATAATACAGAGAAATGATCATTTTAATTGCATATATAATTACTATCCAAATTAAATAATTACTTCTCCAATCAATATAGTTTCTTGAAAAATTATAGTATAGGATTACGATGCTATTAAATTATTACAGGTAAAGAAATGTTATCTTCAAATGTAGATTTTAAATCTTAATGAACATCGTTTCTTTTTCGATAACGACTTCCTTTTTTTTATCCTTCCTTGCACAAAATAAAACTCCACCTGCCCTTTATTATTAACAAGCTAGAAGCGTTTACGTAATTTATACACATTCAAACAAAATCAGGAAGCTCAAACCAAGATTTAAGTAACACCTGCTAACTATTTTACACTTTGTTTACAGCTTGCTTATTTTTTAATTATTGAAATATTTGTCTGTTTTTCTTTGTGTTTCTTATTTAGGGTTTTGTAAAACTAAACTTTATTTTTTAAGTTATAGAAATTTATTGTATTTTTAAGTTATAAATATTAAAAATAGAAAAAGTTATTTTATACTCAAGAAAATTAAATAATTTATTAAAATTTTCAAATTTTGAATTGAATTGTAAAATAAAGTAAAAATAAATAAAAAGTTTAGATTACATAAAAAGTTAAAGAAGGAAAAAAAAAAAAAGTTGTCTCGAGGTAGCCTCGAACCCAAGTCGTCTGGCTAGCAGACTCGCGCTTTAAGATCACACCACTGGGGCGCTTGCTACCTTACGAAATAACTTGTATTTAAAGATTACTGAAACTTTAAATGCTTTTTTCTCGAAATTTTGTGGATAGTGGGTCCTAATGCTTTAATATGTTGTTACCCTCATAGTATACTACAATCCTGCGCAATTTCGTCCCGATTTTAATTTTCCATGTCGTAACCTCTCCTTGTTAGAGAAAACTAGCACTAAATATTCAAAGAAAGACAGTTGTATTCTCTATAAATTTTTCATTCAAAATTTTGCATTCATCTTAAAAAATGCGTTTTTATAATGGATATCTCACATATCAAGTTTCGTACAGTTATATGCCATATAAGTTGAGATATAGCCTTCCCGTTAGCGAGGAAATTTCTAGTATAGCAGCGGCAATTATTGACCTATGAGCATCCAACTTGAATCAGCATAATGTCTCATAATGGCCTTCTCACATATCAAGTTTTAGGGTTTTGTAAAACTAAACTTTATTTTTTAAGTTATAGAAATTTATTGTATTTTTAAGTTATAAATATTAAAAATAGAAAAAGTTATTTTATACTCAAGAAAATTAAATAATTTATTAAAATTTTCAAATTTTGAATTGAATTGTAAAATAAAGTAAAAATAAATAAAAAGTTTAGATTACATAAAAAGTTAAAGAAGGAAAAAAAAAAAAGTTGTCTCGAGGTAGCCTCGAACCCAAGTCGTCTGGCTAGCAGACTCGCGCTTTAAGATCACACCACTGGGGCGCTTGCTACCTTACGAAATAACTTGTATTTAAAGATTACTGAAACTTTAAATGCTTTTTTCTCGAAATTTTGTGGATAGTGGGTCCTAATGCTTTAATATGTTGTTACCCTCATAGTATACTACAATCCTGCGCAATTTCGTCCCGATTTTAATTTTCCATGTCGTAACCTCTCCTTGTTAGAGAAAACTAGCACTAAATATTCAAAGAAAGACAGTTGTATTCTCTATAAATTTTTCATTCAAAATTTTGCATTCATCTTAAAAAATGCGTTTTTATAATGGATATCTCACATATCAAGTTTCGTACAGTTATATGCCATATAAGTTGAGATATAGCCTTCCCGTTAGCGAGGAAATTTCTAGTATAGCAGCGGCAATTATTGACCTATGAGCATCCAACTTGAATCAGCATAATGTCTCATAATGGCCTTCTCACATATCAAGTTTTAGGGTTTTGTAAAACTAAACTTTATTTTTTAAGTTATAGAAATTTATTGTATTTTTAAGTTATAAATATTAAAAATAGAAAAAGTTATTTTATACTCAAGAAAATTAAATAATTTATTAAAATTTTGAAATTTTGAATTGAATTGTAAAATAAAGTAAAAATAAATAAAAAGTTTAGATTACACAAAAAGTTAAAGAAGGAAAAAAAAAAAAAAGTTGTCTCGAGGTAGCCTCGAACCCAAGTCGTCTGGCTAGCAGACTCGCGCTTTAAGATCACACCACTGGGGCGCTTGCTACCTTACGAAATAACTTGTATTTAAAGATTACTGAAACTTTAAATGCTTTTTTCTCGAAATTTTGTGGATAGTGGGTCCTAATGCTTTAATATGTTGTTACCCTCATAGTATACTACAATCCTGCGCAATTTCGTCCCGATTTTAATTTTCCATGTCGTAACCTCTCCTTGTTAGAGAAAACTAGCACTAAATATTCAAAGAAAGACAGTTGTATTCTCTATAAATTTTTCATTCAAAATTTTTCATTCATCTTAAAAAATGCGTTTTTATAATGGATATCTCACATATCAAGTTTCGTACAGTTATAGGTCATGTAAGTTGAGATATAGCCTTCCCGTTAGGGAGGAAATTTCTAGTATAGCAGCGGCAATTATTGACCTATGAGCATCCAACTTGAATCAGCATAATGTCTCATAATGGCCTTCTCACATATCAAGTTTTGTTTGATTATACGCAATAGAACCTGAGATATCACTTTTCCTTAAATTGCAGAAATCGCTGTGTAGCCGCGCTACCTGGTGAGCGGTTGACACCAAAAGTTGACAGGTACTAACTTATGTCAAGGTGCATCTACGTATAAATTTATATGCAATTCTGAGTAGTATTTCCTGAGATATAGCCTTCCCTTAAATTGGGGAAATCTCTGCATAACAGCGCCATCTGTTTGTCAATAAACATTTCTGTACTGATAAGTATAAAGGATTTAAGTCCAAAAATGTCGATTTTGAGTTAAGTACATAGTCAGACTCAGAAAAAAATTCTCTATCGATTCGTATAAAGGATTTAATTCTATGTCATTTAGTCTTTGAGAAAATTCATTGGTAAAAAAAGGACCAATTTAGAAATTTACCATTCATGTATGGTATAAAATATTTAATTCAATTTTTCCCGTTATTAAATGAAGGTTGACAACCACTGAATGGTATAAAGGGTAAAAATCAACGAAATACCTTTTCCCTAATCCATTCTTCTGATTTGTTTTTAGCTAGTTAAACTTTATTTTTCGTCTCCTGAAAAATCAAGAATATGGGCTTAAATCCTTTATACTTATTACTACAGATTTAACCCTTTCAGACCCGGTGTCCATTACAATGGACACACATTTTAAATCCTTATTTTCTTTAACTCATTCACTCCAGAGTCTTCAGATTTGCTCCATGGTTAGATGAAAGCTTATGGTTTTTGACATCTTTGCATTTCTTGGTTTGGCAACACTTAACATATGTTTACAGTTTGCTTTCTTTGAAAATGGCGTCATGTTCTGGTTTACAAAAAGGTGAGTAAGATTTTTGTTTTTATTTATGTAGATAATGCCTTCTAATTGTGTCAGTGATTTTTTTATATAATTATTGTAAGTTAGTGTTAGCATGGGGAATAGTTTTATTTTGTTATTGATTTTAGTTTAGCCAAATTGCAAAGACGATCACATGTCCATTACAATGGACATGTGGTATTGGTGGTTGTGATTCTTTAAATAGTTACATTATTATTATATTTTTTATCGAATTCATTTTAGGTATTCATACTACTTTTAAAACAAAAAGAAGTTATAAGTATGATAAAGTGTTTATTTTTCATTTTAGGAATGTATAATCTGAAAAATTCTAAAGATTTGAAAGAAGTTTTAGATTACATTACAAGTGCTGACTTATCAGACATTGATGAATTGGATTCTGATGATGATAGCTTTATTGAAAGTGATAATCAATCTCCTCCAAAAGGTAAATTTTAATGGGATTTTCCCCAGTAATTAATTTAATTGGTAATTAGTTTAATTAATTCAGTAAATAGCTCATATACATTTATGGTTTTTTCAAATATTACCTAACTTTTATTCTTTTATTTTCCTATTACATTTTTTTACTCTCCTTTTATATTTTAAATAAACACAAAATAATTAAAATTGCTGAAAAATAATTAGAATTAATTTAATTTAAATTATCAAAATTATTGAAAATTGACTTATTTCTATTTAGGTACTGATGTTTCTTCTGAAAGTTACGATAGTGAAGCTTCTGATAGCGATTATGATACATCATTTCACCTTACATCAAAAAAAGATATTAGTTGGAGACGAAGGCCATTTGAAACAAAAGATTTAGAAGTTACTAATGTAACAACAGATGAAAATTTGGAGCAAAATTGTCCTTTATATTATTTTCAAAAATACATGACTGAAAGCGGAATCCAAAATATGGTTGAAAAAACAAATTTGTATGCTATTCAAAATGGAATTTCTTTTAAATTTGTATGTGAATCAGAAATGCGCATTTTTATAGGCTTACATCTAGCAATAGGCTGCCTCAAATTTCCAAGAATTAGAATGTACTGGGAAAAGGAATTTGGTATAAAATTGTTTTATGAAAATATGTCTAGAGACAGATTTATCAGTATAAGGTCTAAGTTTCATGTTGTGAATAATTTAGAAATGAAAAGTGATAATAAAGACAAATTGTTCAAAGTTAGACCCTTATATGATGCAGTTAAAAAAAGATGCAATGAATTGAAGGTTGAAAATAACGTTTGTATTGACGAGCATATTGTACTTTTCAAGGGAAAATTAGGTATCAAACAATATGTCAAGGGTAAACCTTGTCCTTGGGGAATTAAAATATTTCTATTGTGCGGTGAAAGCGGCATGTTCTATGATTTTCTGATATATCAGGGTTCTTCTACTGAAATACAAAAAGATAAGTTAGATAAATTTGGATTAGGAGCATCAATTGTCTTACATCTATCTCAACAAATACATGATGCATGTTTTTTGTAACTTCGATAATTTTTTTTCTTCATACAACTTATTTGAAGCTATATTAGAGAAAAACATATATGCAGCTGGAACTATTAGAATAAATAGATTCAATAATCCTCCATTTCTAAGTGACAAATACTTGTCAAAAAAGGGAAGGGGGCATTGTGATGAGCTTGTAAGTGATGACGGAAAAATTGTTTTAGTGAAATGGTATGACAATAAATCAGTTGTTTTATCATCTAACTTTATTGGTATAGGAAATAAAGATTTAGTTGAAAGGTGGGACAAAAAAGAAAAGAAATACGTGCAGATTGAAAGACCGGAAGTAATTAGTTATATAACAAATCTATGGGTGAGGTAGATAAATTAGATCAATTAGTAAGTTGCTATCGAATTCATATAAAATAAAAAAAATGGACTCTGCGTATGTTATTCCATGCTATTGACTTAGCAGCAGTTAATAGTTGGCTAGAATATCAGAAAACTAGTGCCACTTTAGCAGTTTCAAAGAAGAATATGCTTGATTAATTGCATTTTAAATTGAGATTAGCAACATATTTATGTTCAGTAGGTTTATCCAAAAAAAAAAAAAAAAAAAAAAAAAAAAGGGAGACCCTCATTATCACCTATTGTGCAAAACAAAAAGCTATGCCAAAGAGTAGTTGAGGTTCGGCCTCATCCTGTCGATCATCTACCAAAATTTGATGATAAACAGGAAGCAACCAGATGTAAAAATTATGGGTGCAGTGGTAAAACCCACACTTACTGCACTAAGTATGTTGTACATTTGTGCTACACCAGGGGGAGAAATTGTTTTTTTAATTTCCATACAAAATAGTGTTTTAGTTATATATTTTGGAATGTAGAAACATTAATATCTTATGTGAAATTAAGTTTTATTTCTCATGTATTTTCTATTGTGTAATAAAATGTATTGTGTAATAATGTGTGTGAACTCATTTAGGGATATAGTGTCATTATTTAACTTTTTTACATAAATAAATGGGTATTTAAAACAAAAATCCCAATAGAAATTCCAACACTGAATATTTCACTTTTGCAACCTCATTGACCGTTTGTCCATTACAATGGACAATTTCCTATTTTTTTACAAAAGTACTTTTTTAATTTTTTTTTACTTTAATATGTTTATTAGCATCGTATTAAGATATTTTTACATGGATATATTTTTTTTTTACTCATAATATTAAAGTCGGGTCTGAAAGGGTTAAATTGAATCAGCATAATTTCTCATAATGACCTTCTTATATATCAAGTTTTGCTTGATTATACGCAATAAAATATGAGCTATCGCCTCTCCTTAGATCGCAGAAATCGCTGTATCGGTTGGCACCAAAAGTTGACAGGCACTAGTTTAGGTCAAGGTGCATGTACATATAATTTTATATACAATTCTGAGCAGTAGTTCCGGAGATACAGTTACCACAAAATGTTTGTCACACACATACACACACACAGGCAAACATTTTATAAAAATGGTAAAATCGTGTTCTAGACCTCTCAAAACGCGTAAATCCGTTGAAAACCGGAAGTCGAATATTTTTACGAATCCAATACTTTCTTCTATTAAATATAGAATAAATAAAAACAAATAGTTGCAGGATGTCCAACACAGTATTCACATGTTTCGTATATTGAGTATGGTATAAAAATAATTCAGCATTCGTTTATAGGGTTACAGCCCCCTCCCCCCCCCCCCAAAAAAAAAAATATATATATATATATATATATATCAATTCTATATTAGAAAATTGCTAGAAGTACATTTCAAGTTAATGTATTTCTTACTTTATTAAATATAAGTACACTATGTAGTGTGTGTACAATTTATTAATAATATATATGACTATAAAAACCATTAAGCGAAAACATTATTTTTTATTGAATGCATGTGAGGGAAATACTTTTCTAAATTTTATCAAGTCCAGGAAATTCGATTATGAATAATAATTACTTTTACTTAAGCATATGACAAAGTATTGTTTGAAGCCCAATTTACAGATTTTTTTTTTTTTTTGTTGCTATAATTACTCCTTTTGGAGCATCCTGAGTATTAAATCAAATTTTTAGTGGTTGATTTGAGTGTATGTCCTTTATAAGTATAACTTAACAACAAATATTTGTGGAAAATTTAAATTTGATGTTTTGAAAATCAAATGATGATACCACCTGAAAAGTTTGACCAACACTGGTAAATTCCAACAAATGGTGTGTGATTTTCACACCATTTTAAAACATGTCCCACTTTTAAAATGAATAAATTATTTGATAAGATCCTTTGCATTAAAAATTCAATATATTAGAGATCTACATCGAAATAAACTGAATTGTAATTTATTGTCTTAAAAAAGAAATCTCAGTCACATAAACTGTTTTTATTTGCATCAAGTAACAAATCAAATATTATTGCATAAAAGAAACATTATCGTTTTAGCATTGTCAAACATTTTAATTTATGATATAGTTAATAATATCTTTTTGTAAAAAAAAATAGAACCGACTCCAAATAACGTCACTTTTTCTGAATAGAAACTTCTAGATTTCACAAAATGTGTTGAATGGGTTTTGATGATGTACTTGGTGATACTCTTCAACTTTGTCATTCACTTTTTTCTCTAGAACCGTTTTCGAGATAGGAACACTAACTCCGCTATTTCCCACAAGGTGGCGCTGCAAGCGGTTTAACCTTGTACTGCATGGCCACTTTGCTATACGTACATACCATTTTTATCACTATAGCTGCAGCCGTTTAGCAGTTAAAAGAGTTGGGACTGATTTTTTTGGGCACCCTGTATTTTCTTTAGATCGTAAAGATATTACAATGGGACCTATTTCAGACCAAGACCTTTTCAACAAAACAAAAAGTATCAAAATCGGACCATCCGTTCAGAAGTTATGAGCTAACAAACATAAAAAAAACATACGGTTTGAATTGAGAACCTTCCTTCTTTTTTTGAAGTCGGTTAATAAAAATACATAAATTCTATCGCTAATACACACTAAAATACATTTTCAAAAATTTAAATTACATTGAATTGGAAATCAATATGTTTTCGAATGTGAAAAATTGTTATTGAAAAAGTTTCCCCGTAAAGAAGCATTTAAATTGAAAGATAAATAGTTGTGAAAATGACTAACAATTTTCTATTTGAATATAAGTTTATTTCCTCTCTTCAATCTGTTTAATGAATGTATGATATTTCGTTTACATTTGTTTGCAGAAAGTTTTCATTTAGCTATTGCAAAGAAAACGTAATTAGTTTGGAAATTTTAGTTTTGTCAAAAGATTTCAGTCTTGATTTGGTTTTATTGTATATTTTTATGAAATGAATTGAAATACGCATTTTGATTGATAAAGAATACGGAATTTTTCCGAGAAAAGTTTTATAAAACCATTGACATAAATTTAAAAGTAATATAAAACAATTGCTATTCCCAGTATTGAACAATTGCTACTCATATCAGAAACATTTTTATTTGAGATTCAATTTTATTTTATAAATAAATGTAATGCAATGTGATAGAAGTAATTTATTTTGGATTGTCAAAGAACTTAATAAATATGAATTAAAAAAAAATGTTATTAAAAGAAAAATTTAATAAATGTTTTGAACATATGTGCAAGCAAGTCCTTCTGGCTTAGTCGGAAAGGTAGGTTGATTTCTTTGATTTTTAAAGCGGTAGTTATTTTTTAAAAAAGATGGTGGGTCAAGTTGATTAATAAATTTTCTGAGATGTTATTGACAATTGCTACGTATATATCATGTTTAATAAAAATCGGTTGAAAAGAACTTTTTATGCGAGTTTGAAATTTTCAAATGGAACATAGAAATTCTGAAACAAGTGGGCAAACCAAGTTGATAAATAAACTGACTGAGACCTTAGTATAAGCTATATACTTACCGAGTTTCATGTATATCGGTTCATAAATACATTTTATATCCGATATTGAAATTTTCAAGAAGCCTCAGTTTTGAAGCAAGATGTAGGATAGAGTTATATATTAAATTTAAGATCTTGATATGGACTATACGCATACAGAGTTTCAATCAAATCGTTTCTGAAATGCGTTTTCTATAGGAGTTCAGATAGCCATTTTTTGGAATAAGCGGACAGATCAAACTAGCCAAAGAACACATTCAAGAATTTCTAAGATAATTCCCTTGTCCAATTATAGTTCAAATTGGTTCAATATTTCGCAAGTTATCGTAAATGCAAATTTTCCATTATATGTATGATGATGATTATACGTAAGTAGAAAGTTGTTCAGTATGGAATACTATTTCTATTTGAACTCACCATATAATAAACTATAGTATTTTGAATCATCGTGGATTCGATTATTGTAAACTTTCAAATACTGTTAATATTTTTGGATGGTTTTATTACAAAAAATAGGGTTTATATGCAAAATTTTTAGTTAAAAAAAAAAAAATCCGGTTAATATGGAACAATCGGTTAATATGGAATAGTTATGAAGGAAGCCGCTCTTTTCAATGATACAAGGTGAACTACTGTTCAATTTGAGGCTCAGTGAGGACGTCTGATGTGCTACTAATAGATTTAGCAGCTCCGTACTGGTGAGATATAATGTAGAGAAGAGGAGGGTATTATGGAATAGTCGGGAAATATGGAGTACCGAGGTTTCGTCTCTGATTGGTGCTGCTATCTCTTCAAAATACTATGAATTACTCAAGAAAGATTCCCATGAAGCAATACAGTAAGAAGCAACCGCTTGTTACTGTCGTACCATTCTCTATAGAACAAAGTATGTTTTGTGATTTTTAAAGATAAGTTTTCAAACATTTAAACTTACTAGTACACATGTGACTTGAACATTGATGTTAAGCATAATGTATGCTCAAAGAATTGTATTTTGTTATACATTGGTCGTTTTATAGCTGAAAATATTTTGTCCATGAATTAAAAAGTTCATTTTTAAATATGGCGTGTCGGGTATTATGGAATACTAGATATTTCATGGTATCATCTGAAATTGGCTTCATGTATTTAACTAAAGAAACAGAACATAAAGATGCCGAATGTATCTTTAGTCACAGGAAATTCTCCGAAGATGATTTTATGTAGTCTAATTAGTTTTTCTATGTTTTAAACATTTTAAACCACCTATTCCATATTACCCGACTATTTTATATTAACCTCCATTTGTAACTTTTTTTAACAGTAAATTTTTTATAACAACAAAAAAATTTTTTTGGATTTTTTTTCATTTACAATTCATTACAAATAATTACACTATGTACTCATCATGATTGTGGGGATTTTTATTAAAAACAAGTAAAGTTATTTTAAGAAATGTAAATGATATTCCATTATACCCTCCTCTCATCTATTCTATTTTACCCAACTATTCTACATTCCGCACCATTCTTCTATAAATATTACAATAGAGTCAGAGATAGGTAAAGTAAGTGATTGCAGGATGCCAATTTTTAAAGAAATGAATCTAAAATGAAGAATAAAAATAAAGAGAGAATAGAGAATTAAAGTGGTTCGGTTTAGTTTATTCGCTTTGCGAATATTTTTTGTACATTAGAGAGAATTATACCATAACCTATAAATCAGGATTCGAGTCCAGCATTCGTTAACTGTAGAACAGAATGCTAATTATTCAGCTCCCAGACGAACTATAATAAAAGAGAGAGAAATGATTATAAGAATAAAATGACAACGAATAAGTTTCGAATTTTTATTCGCTAATCAAAGTACTTGAGATGTCAGTATACAGAAAAATATTACATTCCAGTAAAAAAAGAATAAGATTTAAGTGTTTAAGATTAAAAAAAAAAAAATAATAATAATCACGTGCTTGTAAAAAATATTTTCAAGAATACTATAGAATTTAAGTTTGTGCAGTAATGAGATATAACTTTACTGATGGTATTTAACATTAGTACAGTCAGCAGCAAAATTATTCGAGCGCTAGCATTAATTCCTATACAAAAAAAAAAAAAAAAAAAAAAAAAAAACCACTTAATATTGCTTTGTTAAATAATCCTTGTCGAGACATGTTTTTCGTCAGTTTCAGAACATGATTTCACAAGGATTTATTTAACAAAACAGTATTAACTGTACTTTTTTTTGTATAGGAATTATTGCTAGCTCTTGAATAACTTTGCTGCCAATAGTAAATAAGTATTTAATGAATAGTAGAGCTTTTTTATTCTTTTTAAATTTCTTTTATTTTGTGATTTTTTAATTATTAAAGTAAAATATCCATTCCTATTACAAAAATATTTGTTCACAAATACATTACAATAATGTCATTTAAGTGCAGTTATCATTTAACAGGGAGCAGCCCCCGCTCATCACTCTTGGAGCGATGTAGAGCGCTTCTAAGGGGACTACTCGCAGTTTATTGAAAAACTCAAAAAAAAAAAAAAAAAAAAAAAAAAAAGAAAAATACAAATTTCGCCAGGCGCAATCCGGCCTAAGCCGACAGTGGGCGATTATTCAGGTGCTAAATTTCCGGGCTATGCCCCACGCGACAGGTGGCATGAAGTATACAGTGCAGTTATCATTGTTAACAATTTAATTATAGTTATAATTAAGCGCAATATCTTCTATCCATGTACGCAGTCACACCTACCCTGTGAGGAGGTATTGCGCAAAATAGCTCTTTTGGTTTTATTACAGCTGTTGCTTTAAATTATAGCACAACGGCAAAATAGTAATGGAAATACATAGGAAACGAATGAATTTAAAATTATTGAGCAAAAGTTTAGCAAATAAATCAATATTTAGATTTTTTATATTATTCTGCTGAATTGTGCGCACACCTTCTAGCTTTACCTTAATTAGAAAAATGTTTAATATTTCTCCTTGATATCTTATGACATATTACAAATCGTTGTTATTTTTATAATTGTCTACAAGGTGCGTTCATAAAATAACCGGAATATTTTTTTATAAATAAGAAAAATATTACTCACCTTCAAATAAAATTATCTATTTCCTAATAATAGCCAGAAGAGTCTATACAATTTATCCAACGTTTCTTCAATTCATCGAAAGACTGTTTATAGTCCTTGGAAAAAACCATTCTCAAAATATGCGTAACATTTCTCCACATTTTCCTCATTCTTTAAAGTAGAAGTGCACCCTATCTTTGGTCATCTTTAATGATTTCTCGCCCACATTTAAAGCGGTTGTACCACTCATAAACTTGTGTTCTTGATAACGATGCATCACCATATACTGTTCGAATCATCTCTAAAGTTCAGAAGCAGATTTACCTGATTTGTAACAAAATTTCATGTTACAATGTTGTTCCATTCCAAAGTAATTTTTATTGTACAATGCCTTTCTCAGTAAATGAAAATGACTAAGGCATTTTGATGCTGTTAGGTCTTTCAATTTGTTCGGTTTCTTTATGGGCGCGCCTTGTATTATAAAATGTTGAAGACAAAGTATACATACATATATACATAATTAAAAAAATATTTGATATCTCTTATTAATAATCTTTTAATATATTATAAATTTTCTTTCTTTCTTTTTTTTATAATTATCAAAAATAAAATTTCCATTTCTCAATTCTATAAACTTAGCTTTTTCTTCAGCTCTAATTCATTTCAATTAAAACAGTTTAGATTATTTATTCATTTTTGCACTTTAAGCACAAAGTAAGTTGCTTTAAAATTACCTTAGAAAAATATTAACATATGCAATACAATAACTTATGTAGTTATATTTAGCGGTGAGAGAATAAATTACGCCCTTCTTGAAGATCATGGAGTAGCTGCATAAATTAAAATACCAAACCCATACGTAAACAAAGATACTGCATGAAGAGATGTTGAATGAAAATTTATATGCTTCAAAAGCTAGGGCTTATTGAATTGATTTAGGAAGAGAATTTATCATTGGATAAAGGGCTAGTTATAGCGTGAGAAATAATCTGAATAGTAATTAGCTACGATATCGAACAGTTCGTTATCTTGGAAATAGCACGTTAATTCTACATTTATCAATAGCTGAATCGAGTAGAAAATGATGTTGCATATATAATGCAAAATTGTTCATGACAAATCTCTAAGCAAATATCTACTTAAGGTAACTATAACATAGTAATACTTATTTGAATAAACTGAAAGTTTTCTTTGAAAAATTGTACTTTTATCATTTAAAAAATAACTTTTTAAGTTTATAAGAATCATTTCAAAAATATTTGAAGCTATTTCTTGCAGCAGAGTTTCATTTTTAACAAAGATTGGTAAATAAAGAACAATGCATAAAATTTTATATCATCAAAAATCTAACTATGGCCAAAAGTATATGTTATGGTTTTCATTTACGGATCTATTTTATAGTTTTTAATATAAATGCAATATTTATTATATAAATGTATTTTTATAGTATATATTACTTCACGATATAGTACAATATATTTTATACTTAGCTATAAAATTCCTATTCCTAGATACTTAGATATCTTTGGTATTTTATATCTATATTATACCTATATATCTAGACACCTAGTACAATGTATTTTATACCTAGAAAATAATTTATTAAAATAATATAAATACTATAATTATTGGATAAGAGGATTAAATAAACAGAGTACAAATATAATATATATAAATATAGTAAACTAATTTCTATTTACCGTTTAAGATTATTCAGATTTTTGATTAGTGCATTTTATAATTTTATTTGTAACAATATTACATTTCATATACGGAACTCTTTTTTTTTTTTTTTTTTTTTTTTTTAAATAAAACAGTTTTATAGTTCAAAATTTATTTCATGACAGCAAAAATAACAATAAAAATATTTTTACAAGATTTTTAATAGTTATTTTTTTGAGCAATTTTACTTTTTATGGAAAAGATATATAGATTTTATAAAAAATAACAATATCAAGGGAAAGAAACAACATTCTTGAAACTAAGTGATTTATTGTAGCTTTATATCAAATCATCATAAAAAGAAAGTCAAGATTATATTACATTGAACTAACAGCCATAACAGTTTTCTTTTCTTCAAGAAGTAAGTTAAACGTACTTAAAACTCCTCGGAATCGGAGTACAACAGCCTTCATCATGAAAGTCCCAAACGGTATAAACCTACAAGAAATATTCGGATATTTTGTCAAATCACATGATAAAAGAACTTGATTTAAAATAAGAGATAGTGATAAAAAGATAATTATTAGGTTAGAGAAAATTATGCGAATGTTGAAAGAGAGAAGTACTCTTTTAAAGAAAAATTCTCGTCTTTCGAATGTTGTTTTACTATTAAAATACTCCTTAAAAGGAGATGCTAAAATCTGGTATGATACTGTTGCCTCTAGAGCTCTAGGCCAAAATCCTACGTATGAGGATTTGAAACTTAAAATTAAGAGTTCATTCTCTTCTATCGCTGATAAAACCAGACTTCGTCAAGAACTTTACACGACTAAAATGTCATTTTATGATAAACCTACAACATTTTTGTTACGTAAATTAGACATTATAAAGCAGCTGGATTTAGTTGTATCTTTTGTCGTTGCAATGGAAATTATAACCCCACTATTGACTATTCCTATTCCAGATTATCTTGATCTGAAACCTGTTACTTCTTACGACAGCCTGCGTATTCTGACGTCTGCCCTAGTATGAAGCAAGTTCATCCTATTCTTCGTTCAGTCATCTCCTGTGCAGACGTAAAGCTCCAGTTATCAGCCTAGCCAGCACAGTAAACTGATCTCAATAAAGACTTTGTCAAGTTACGTATATTAAAAAAGACAATTTTTTGTGTTAAACTTTAAATGTTGCATTTGTCACAAGCGACTCACTGTGTAAATCCAAGCAAGCTCAAGTTTAAAATTAAGATTTTACCTTCCTGGGATAACAGGTAGACGTTTGTTAATCCTATTGTAATTCTGGTATTAGCTCAGTCAGGGTCCCGGAGTTTCTCGGGGTAAAAGAGCGCCATTTATTTAAAAGTTTAAAATTATCATTATTTTTTTTTTGGCGTTCCCGAGTTTTTCATTCAGGGATTTAACAAAATTTTCTTTAAAGTTACTCTCACCCGGTAAAAATTTAAGTCACGGTTGCACTCGCACCTACGAGATAATGTTAAAATTACTCGATAAAACCCTTTGGGGATTTTCCCGACTAAATTTTTTTTTCTTAGAGGGGGACTGTGAGGTTGAGACTATAGAACGTCTCCACAGTCTGTTTGAAACTAAGCTGAATCCAGCAAATTATAAAGTTAAGGATTGTCAAATCACTTCGTCGCTAGTGACTCGGCAAAAGTCTTGATCGGGTTAGTTTTGTGTCGGCAGGGTACTGCAACAAAGGAATTAGGCAGCGAGAGGTAGATGAATTAGAAGTGATTTTAAAAGTATTAATTGAAATGAAGAGAAAGGAGGTTAGTAGGAGGAAGTATAAGATGGAGATGGTTTTAGAGATGAGTGTGGATGGAGGAGTATATTATAGTGGATGGTGGTGTATATTATAGTAGATCGTGGTGTAGATTGTTATTTTGGCGAATATTGAGAAGTGGAGTAGTGGAGATTTAGTTGCGTGAAGATTAAGTAGTGAGGAGTGTTGGTGTGCGTATCTACTAGCATTCGTAAAGGTAAAGTTGGATCTAAAGGGAATCTTCTGATCCACAGTGAAGTCGCAGCAGCGGAGTATACGAGTCCAACCGTCTCTACACCTTCGACTATTTGCTGGGGTGAGATATTTAAGATTATCTAATTTCATTTCTGATACATATATTTTGATTAATTAAATACGCTGACTGAGCTAGCTTGATTGCCAGACCGCCCTCCCGTTAATCTGTTCAAATAAACTCTTATTTATTGTTTAATTCAAGTCTTGTACTCTCTTACTTACCATTTAGTTATCTAATTAAGTTATTAAGATGGAGTTTGCATCAACGCAAACTTCACAAAAGGTATAAACGCGTATTTTTTGCCCCAGGCACTATGCTATGTAATATTATGTTGACGTTACTTAAAGATTTATTACAAGGGTAAATGTGACTACGGTAGTATGGTGTTAGTCGTACCTAATTAAACTACTGTTAGATTAAAACATGTATAGTTGTTAAATTAAAATTCGTTGCATTTGTTTGTAAAAATATTTTACAGGCTGATTGCAACCTAATAAATGTTGCTGCTTGCAATCAAAAGTTGCTAGTCTAGTAAAAGTTGCTCTTTGCAATCAAAAACACTGTTATTTAGCTTAATAATTGTGTGTTGATAAAGAACTGTATTCGTAAAAACTGGTATAAGAAAGTAAATGTATTTATTTTTATATCTGGAACATGTAAAAATTCCATAGTATACAACATACTCTAAAACATACATTCGATAATATCCCAGAATAATTTTTGAAATATTATTGTGAGCACCAGTATGCGTCCTTTTAGCATATCCTTTTAGAACCACTGCATGCATAGAGGAAAATATTCTGAATCCTGATGAAATTGAAACGAAAATTTTAATAAATAAATAAATAAATAAATTAATTAATTAAAAAATAAATAAAAAATAGATAAGTAAAATTATTTTTTGCGCAGAATTCAATTTAGGACCAAAGTTCTATGTTTGACATAGGCTATTCTTCTTCACGTATTTGTAATTTCTTAGATTCTGTAATAGATTATTTCATATTACTTAAAAATAAGGTCATAGCGGCTAACACTAGCGATTTTCTAACACCACTGTTCCACTATAATTTTTTTTTTGCTTTATTTATTAACGAAAAAATATGCAATTGAATTAAAAAAGATAACTAATAAAAAAAAAAGTGGTGTACTAATGTCGGATGATATTCTTCAATATTTTTTTTCTAAATTACGATGATATTTGTAATTATTGCTGTCAACAATATATTAAGGCTCAATTTTGGGAATAAACGAAAACCATGTAAGAATAATGCAGGGTCACAAAGTACTCTAGAAACTTTAAACTGAATAAGAATGATATTATAATGCTAAACTGTATAATACAACATAAAATTCATATCTGTACCAGCATTGACAAAAAAGTAAGTCATTCATCAAAATGTGGTTCAGCAGCAATTTATGATGAATAATGACATGTAACTGAGAAAATATTAATCAATATAAGTCTGTACAACAATCATATATAACAAGTTTTGTGAGATAGAAGCTGAGATAGGAAAGTTACAAAAGCTATGAAATATACAGCATATCAGTTTTAATTTTTATATAATAATTATATTGTGTAATAATATAACGTGATTTCTTGTTATAGAGACTAGGGTATTAAGAATATTGTGAAAGTTGTAACATAAGATTATAGGATGATATTTACAGAAATTAAATAATCCTAATTTATATTTATATTTGCCTTATATATTTGGCTTAATTAACTATACTAAGTGCCGATATACAATCATTAAGTACCTTTTTAGAGTATAACATAACAGTGTCATATATTCAGTGATATAGTCTAAAATTTAAAAAGCACCAATTTATGTCAAAGTAGAATAAAATTTTAAGCTCTATATATATGCATGAATATATATATATATATATATATATATATATATATATATATATATAATACATCCTTATGGAAGTTTTTAACTTATAATTATGACAAAATTTCGGTATTTTATAAGCGCACGTATGCTGAAATGTAGATTGGTATTTTGCAGAATGTTTGTCTTACGTTTATAAAGAAAAGTAAAACCTAAGTTTAGAAAAGAAAAAAAAGTATAATTTATTGAAATTATATGAATAAAGGGCGTATCAGATTCAGCAACTTTAGAAACAACCAATTTTTGAGCCGACTTTAGCGCCGATTTTTCCTCGACGAAAACACCGTATTGGTTACAATAGTCGGGTGAAAAGTTGGATGAAAGAAGACTAACTTCTGACGCTTATCACTTTTCTTGGCGCGAATAAAATACGCAATGATTAGGGTTAAAATTCCCTTTCATTTGCGTAAAATATCGCATTATTATTTCTATTTTGATCTTTTTTACAACTATTGTCATAACGCCATACGAAAATAAAAACGATTAATTGAAAATTCTTATCATTTAACGGTAAAATAAATGTGCTTAACGATAATATTTCTTCTTCAAACCTCCACTTGAAGCGATTCCCGTGTCCCGCCATCTTGGAAATATGACGTATCAAAATAGCGCATCCTGATTGGACGAATCCGAGGAGAAATTGAGTATACGGACAATTTTGTCAAGGCAGCTCTGAAAAAGTTGGGCAACTTCGGTCTGCGCTATCACACTGGGAGTAGAGACAATTTTTTCCGAAAAAGCGGCGCTAATCAGTGGTTGGCTCTAAAATCGCCTGTAAAGTCGTCGAGTCTGATACGCCCTTTAGCAATTTATAATTTATTTTAGCATTTTTAACAACATAAAATTAATTTTGTACGATAATAAGTGTATCAGTTTTTATCATTACTATAAAAATCCATAGATTTTGTGTTTTTCGGAGAGTTAGTTTTTTGTAAAATTTGGTCATTAACTTTATTAACTGAAACTTAAGAAAGTACATCAAAATTTCCACAACAAAATAAAGTTTCCGAATAAGTTTTGAAATGCTAAGATGTTTATAATGTTTAAAAAGTTGATGGGCTTAATAAATTACTAAAATATGCAAGCTTCAGTCAGTGAATATTTAGAGCAGATTAAAACTTTTTCTGAAACATTTATTAAAAATTTATGTTTAGATTTTGCATATTGTAATCAATCTTGCATGAACAGCGGAATATGGACGGTTGAGTTCTTTTCTGGGTATGTTTAATTTAGCACTTTACTTAATTTCTTAGTTTATATAGTGTGATGAATGAGGTAAAACTTTTCTGAACGATTTATTTTGGCATAATTTTCGTTGGATCATGAATATATCTTATCTTTAAAAGAATATTTAAAAATCTTTCTTAATAACTTTTTCTTTAAAGATTATTTAAAAGTAATTTTACTTTCCGTAAAGTACTTTTTAATGCCATCGTAAAAGAAATCATGAAATTCTGATACTTTAAAACGCTCAAAAGAATATTATAAAACAGTGCATGCAACTTTTGTTTAGTTCATGAATTTTTTTTTATTGATTTCTAAAATAAGCATATTTAATATCTCGTTTTGATAATTATTCTTTTGTAAATATAAACACTTGAGCACTATGTGCGATTTTTCCACAAAATTTGTTACTTCTTTCTTATCATATATTTAAATGTATCAGAAGGTAATTAGATAAATCGATGCTATAAATAAAAATAATTTATATATTTAAAAAGTATAAAAATAAGTGCTTAAACGAATAAATAATAATAATAATAATAATAAAATTGTTTCTATGTCGTTTTAACTTAAATAATTTGGAAAATTTCTATCTTGTATAGAAACGGATGTTAAAGCATAAAATTATTTTTGTGTTAATATATTATTTCATTTTAAAAATATCACTTTAAACAGGGGAGTTACAATCATGGAAAACAAGAAAATCATGAAAAAATCAAGGTACTGTATTAATCTGGAATTTTCAGAGAATTTTGTTAAAATGATCAAACCTGAAATTTCCCCTGAAACACGACTGAAAAATCGCTAAACAGGTGTAATCTTAGCCATGCTTGCACAGAATTGGCTGCTTTCTAGTTGAATCTCGACTAGTTAATATTTAAAAAAAAAAAATAGCCTTTTTTTATTAATTATTTTTGGTGCACCAACTTGAAAAATAATTTTATGTTCTAATATTAATATATTGTGCTATTAAAATGTTTTATATTTTTACAATTTTGTTAATTTTTCCCAAGTTTTGAAATTTTCATTTTATTTTCCTTTTTGTCCATGTTAACCAAGTCAACAAAGAAAAAAAAAATAAAACATTGAAATACCATCAGTATAGTTTTTTCAATTGCAGCGGTTTGGCAAGCATGTTACACAAGAGTGTGATATGCACAAAATTATAGCATGTACGGAATAAGTACTGGAAATCATGGAAATCTGTCAAAATTAATCAGGAAAATCAGGGAAAAATCAAAGAACTTTTTTTTTTCTCTGAATTTTGTAACTACCCTGTTAAAAGAATTTTTTTTTATACACCATCATGCAAATGTTAATCGTCTGGCCTTTTATTAAGTTACAGGCAACGAAAATGCACTGAAATTTACAATATTTTAATACGCAAATTAAAATACCAATTGAGCAGTTAATAAAGCTGTGAGGAAAGTGCTGCAAGAGAAATCAGAAGGTATACAAGATAAAATTTTAGTTACATTTCGATGAAAACATTGAACATTTTTATTTGTTCGTGGGAGGATTTGAGGTCTTTTATGCATTCTGAATGATCCCGAAGATAAACGTGCAAAAGTTTTGGTATTGTACTTAAATATTAAATTATATAACTTGTTTAAAACTTATTTATCATACAAGAAGTACTACTTTGAAGAACTGAAGTAAATCTTTAAAGACCTTTTAAATGCAAAATCTCTAATTAGATTTAGTAAGTACACATTTATACATGGAGAAGAACACGAGGAGAATGGATAATTAATAATACTGCCGAATAAAAGTTATTAAATTTTTTTTTAAGAATATAAAGAGGATATACTAAATAAAATGTTGAGAGATGTTTTAGTCAGCAGTTTACGCGATCGAAATAACTTGACTTTTTATTTTAGGAAGAACATATCAATTTAGGGGGAAAAAAAGTCTTATTAATAGAAAACTAGTTAACAGTGCAAAATTAGTAAAAATATACAACACAGAATAACCAAAACTACTTTGAAAAAAAAAAAAAAAAAACCAATAAAACAATTTAACTAAAATAGATGTTAAATAGAAACTATCTGAAGACTTTCAAACTAATTTTGAACACACACACACAAAAAAAAAAAAAAAAAAAAAAAGAAGAAGAAGAAGAAGAAGGAGGGAATTTGTTCAAACAGGGATTTAATGCTCTATGATCCCACTTTATCATGCAAACTTGCTATAGATATCGTTTGGCTAAATATCGGAGTGGTACTCTTCTAATTTTTTTTTAACAGACATGCCAATAGCATTCGCATCAAAAACAATTTTTGCCACGGATTAAAAGTACTCTTAAATATAAAATATAGTTCTTTCTATAGTTTGGATAGTTAAAAATATTACCTGTATTTTAATGGAAGACGACTTATAATACAAGCAGAATCGTCTCCAAACCTTTCGATTGGAAGTGGAATCGTTTGGTGCAATGTGTAATTGCAATGTGTAATTCTAAAAGATGATTTCCTATCCTGCCAACTATAGTAGACTGTTGTTGGTGGTATGAATGGTATCCATATGGTTAGAAGTACATTGTTTTTGAAATATACGAATTTATTTGCAACAATAGAATGTATAAAAATCTGCTTTTCTTTTTTGGACTAACTCTGTTACTATTCAGTGATAATTGGTCTTAATTTACCTCCCATAAAATTGATGTATTTATGAAGAATTAATCTTAAAACGTGTGAGCCATTTAAACTTGCAAGTGAAGTCCAAGCGGGACGATGTGTTTATACTGTAAAACAAGCACTAAGAGAAAGTCGCAATTTTATTCAGAAAATAGAGGTCATGAAATTAATACATTCATAAAAATATATAAAAAATTACCTAATACAAAAACTATGAAGAATCCGGCTTTGCTCTAAAAAAAAAAAAAAAAGTAAAAGTAAAATATGAACTTGGATTAATTTAATTAAATGTTTTTATTAAGACGTTTCAGATTCGGTGAAAATTATATAGAACAATATATGACAATTATATGACACTGACTATGATACTTGCTTACCTTTCTTCACAATGAAAAAAAAAACTAAGTTTAAATACTTGATAAATACTTTATAAATAAAGTATGAATGCGAACCGAGTTATAGCTATCATAAAAATTGTTGAAAGAATCGCACAGCAGCGCCTCTTAAAGGGCGAAGTATCGCAAAATTTAAATATGAAGAGTTTATTTTAGAGTTCAACTACTACATACAAAATTTCATAAAGCTTTGTGCTCTAGATTTTTTTTTTTTTTTTTTTTTTTTTTTAAGGTTAGAGGAAACAAAAAATTATCTCCCATAATCAACTTTGACAGACATATTACAGAAATAATACAACTGTATGCCGGGCATGATTATAAAATATGATATTTGATTAAAAAGCTAAAGTACCGAAAGTTTTTGCCATTCACACGACTTTCTCTTACCCTGCATTTCAATATCATAAGACAGATTGCAGATTAAAACTTAAGTTCAATAAGGTAAGATAATAAAGTACAATATACTTTAAAAATGATCTAAAATAGGTTAAGAGAAAGTATTATTTGACATATAACTCAATTTGAGTGGGGCTGTTATCAATTTGCTTTGAAACGTGTCAATTTGGATTAAACGTTTCAAGTGGTAACCTCATACGAATTTCAAAATTCCAAATTTGCATTTACTGCTGCAATTTGTTTTTAAGTTATACTGGTAACAAATATACGTACAGATCAACCGCTAAAAATTGGACTTTCGTAATCAGGCATCCCAAAGAGTGATATTATACAATTAAAACAGAGTTGAAAATAGGTCTTAGAAAAATACTTTGTATACAGTATGGGTATGAAAAATAAATTTTCCTTCCTGAGCAGTGTTCGTCGACATAGTAAAATGTAGCAAGGTACTTCCGTCTATTACATTTAATAAAAAAGAACGTTTAACTTAATTTTAAGGACCTTGTATATTTTTTACAAACTATATATAAATCACACTGTGTACAAAATTTAGTCCTATATAAAAACCGCATAACGCAAAAGGAAATACACTCCCAGCAATCTCTAGGTATAACCATAATATTATTATGTATTTTCGGTAGCCTTGTAAACGAATTATAAATGATTTTCATACCATAATCTATACAAAACATGCTTTTTTACAAATAAAAATAATATGTTCATTTCATTTTGTTTCGGGCAGCACACAGATGTTCCCTGTCTTTACAAAAAATTTCGCCTATAGACGTAATGTATTTGAATTCCCTTGGAGGTACACAAACCAATTGTTGATTTTAACGAAAAGTTTAGTGTAACATCACTATACTATACAGATTTAGATTACCGAATTTGGATTTCCTTTTACTTTTTGTTCTTTAGATATACTGATATCAGACACAAACACAGACAGGCACACAGACACACGTAGACCAACCGCTAAAACATGTTTTTGGATTCAGTGGACCCCAGAACGTGTAAATATAACAAGAACTTAATTTCGAAAAATTGACCCCAAAACAATACATTTTCTATTATATACATATATAGTAAGGGAAAAATAATAGCTTTCTGAAAGAAGGGCTTTTTAAAATTATTTCTCGTGAGTCGCAAATAAAAAAATTCCTAAGTATCAAAAGATAAGACTTTGATAATTTGTTGCTAAAATTTTCTTTACCTAATAATGAAACACTGCTCGCTTGTCGCAAATTGTAATATAATGATCACTGACACTACATTTCCTCTTTCCATGATGTCTTTCTAGAGTTTATAACTAAAAGACATATCTTTGAAATATTTAAGACAGTGAACATGAAATTGGTTCAGTACTTCACCGAAGTTTATGACATTTACCATTTTAACTGAAAGCTTTTAGAAACGTAAAACATTTGGAAATGTTTCTGTTTATTCCTTATGTTAAAACGATCTCAGAAATCTTAAAATTTTAAGTAGATTAATTGAATTGGTTGTATACTCATAGTTTTCTTAGGAAATTAGAGAAGTGCAGTTTCTACATTTAACATTTGTTGAAAGCGGCTTAATATGTGACACCAGTCAATAAAATTACCTGAGAAAGTGTTTTAAATCTTTTGTTAAAATATGCAACATACCCCCGTATTATTATTTGAATGGAAATCTATCATGTTGTTTCAAATGCATGCCATAGTTTGAAAAAATGAAAAGAAATTTTTCAAATACAAGTTATAATTAATAAAATTTGAGCAATAATAACTGATTTTTTAATCTCTAACATAAAAATCAAAAACATAAAATCACGCTATTTGTATAAATTATATGTATGTTGCAAATGTATATACTGTTTGCATCATTTAACTTTCAATGTACAGTAAGATCCCGCTTAACGCTGTTTCATTTAGCGCTGTTTCGGTTAGCGCTCTTTTATTTCAACCCGGGGATTCCCCGAAATTACTCGCAGCAGTACGGGGATTCCCCGAAATTGTAGATAGCCTCGTTTAGCGCTGTTTCGCATTACGCTCTACTTTGATGGAACGTATCCTCCGCGTTAAGCGGGGTCTTACTGTACTTTACCTCACACTACGGTCAGATAGAAAGACAAGAAAATAGATTAATTAAATACTTAATTATTCTTAAACATTGCTGTGTTGAAAACGTCAAGCACAAACGGATATGCAATTTCAGCATTTTTCATTTGTAGCCCTTAATGTATTTGAATATTTCAAAGTAATCCTGTAAACGCTAAAAATACCATAGTCTATAGGAAATTATACGACGAATAAGCGTGAATTTCATAATAATTTGTGCAGTACAAAGTTTTTTGATTATGATTTATAAAAATGCTTCTCCATAAAACGTAATGCATTGCATTGTTTTGGGTGTCCCTGTAGACAAAGTAGATATGCTATCCATATCATTTTAAATAAGGAACTTTCCATAGTAAACTTGAATAACATATATAATTTTGAAAGCATTCTGAAAATATTTAAGGATGCTAGAGGGGGCAAACGGACAAATAGATTGGGGAATAGATTAATTTAAATCATAATTTTTCTCATTACCAAATGTAATTTTTAAATTCCATTTTCACATTTACAATTTCCCAACCGTTAATTTTATCATCGTTTTTCAAAAATTATCTTGCTTAAATTTTTAATGACGTTATAAAATGAAAAAAAAAAAATAATAATTATAATTTTTCGCATTTTAGAGCTTAACGAAGCTATAATTTAAATCTTTTAATATTGTAAAATATATTCAGAGCGTTAGTTTAGTTAAACTAGTGCAGTTTTTCCAATTTCTTAGTAATCATTTCATTTCATAATTTTCGTATGAATTTTATTTTAGTCTCGAATATATCCATTTCTGTAATTAAGAACAATCAGTTTATGAAAATTATTTAGGTAAGAGAGAAACTGAATAATAAAGTAAGCTTAATATATAAATGGAAATCAAAAATATACATTTATTTTTAATTTACATATTTAATTTGTGATTAAAAAAAATAAAATATGGAAGGTGCTGGGCATAATTCCTTAAAAAATTTATAATTTCGAGATTTTTTTTTTTATGTTGGAATAATATTAATAATTTACATTAAATTAAAATTTATGTGTTATACATAATTATTAATCACGATTAACATTATTAAAGTAACGTTATTCAGTTAAGAGAACTGATTAAAAAACCTATAATCAAATTACTTTTTATTTTATTTTTTTACTATTATTTTTAGACAGTAATTTAAACTAGAATTTTCTTTTCTTTTGTAAATTTTCCTCTCGTTTATCCATGCAAAATTTCTTCATCTTCTATTTGATATAAAATGTTCAGTTTCAGTTAAATATAAACTATTTCATACGTATAATAAGGAAAATAAAATTTAATATATTTTTAATGTACCTATGCGTCCATTGTCTCTCTCTCTCTCTCTTCTTAAATCAAAGACTGTTTTATTTTTAAGTTAGTATGTGTATTTTTTTTAGAATATATGATTTTGGGTGTAAATTATTTTGCAGCAGTTTGAGATTCTCTCTCTCACTTCACAGGAACTTTCATTTTACATAACTAATTGTCTTAGTTTACAAGACAAATATTTAAAAAAAAAAATATTTTACATTATTTGAATAAGAAAGAAACTATCATTTGCAATTTAACCATTACAAATTAACAGAGAAATATCTCATGTTTTTCTCCTTTTTAATATTAAAACGTATAAACCTTTTAACATGAATGCATTTATTTTTAGTTGGAATTATTCAAATTTCAAATAATAAAGAATACATTCTAAGTTAAACAAGACAGGTTTTTTTTTTTTTTTTTTTTTACTCTATCTCTTTTAAAGCATAACTGTTTTGGCTTTAAAAAAAGATGCATAATAATAATAATAATAATAATAATAATAATGATAATAATAATAATAATAATAATAATAATAATAATAATGATAATAATAATAATAATAATAATAATAATAATAATAATAATAATAAAGAGAGAACAAATTGAAAAAAATTACTGATAGTGTACATTTATATTGAGTGTTTTCACGTTTTTAAATTTTAGAATGTTTAGCGAAATCTTATAATCTTATATTCTTATAAATCTTATAGTTTCACATTCATAAAAATCTCGAGATTTCTGAAAGAAAATTACAAAATCTAAAAAATTTTTTTACTACTGAAATGTGTTCTTCCTTCACGAAAAACGAACTGTGAAAGAAAAGGGAATCTATGCATCCCTCCCTCCGTTTCTACCCACTCGACTAGGGGTGATTAAAAATAGAACATTTTGTCCCGTGATTAAATAGACTGTTTTTTTTTTTTTCTCTCTCTCCATATTATTTCCATATTGATATTATTCTGTTCTCGTTTAGTTTGTTTTTAACGATGCAACTGGATAGCCGTAATGCTCTCCCTCTCTCTCTATTTTTATTTTTTATTCTTAATTAAAACATCAAGTTGAAAATTAATTAATGAGTCGCCCTGATTATTTGTTCTTCAGAATTAATAATAATAGATTAAGTTTCTTCCAGTAACGAATATTAAGAAAATGTAAATATCAGAATAATTAGAAGATTCTAATGCGTGACCGTGCAGTCTTAAAAAGGTAAGCTCATCCCTAATTACTTTCATTTTTTCAATAAATGACATTTTCTTAATTTGTTTAACTTGCGCGTTGCTTTTGAGATATTCACCAATATTATATATTAATTTCAAGGTATTTATTGATTCATTACAATGACGAATGATCTTAAATAAAAAGTTGTATATATTTTTTTAAAAATTATTTTTAGTTTTAATTTAACAATAGATATTAATTAAAACACTCTGTTTTTAGTGATAAACTTAATAATAACAATATACCCAAGTAGCACATGAACGTTCTCTGAACGTCTAATAACGGTTACACTGGTTCAAACACCGTGTTTCGTGTCAAAAGAACGTTCTACTCGACGTTCAAAAGCAGTATTATTCAGAACGTTCTAAAAAGGTGTGTTTTGTACCATTCATAAAACGTGCAATTTCAGTTTTATAAAAAACGTTAAGGGAAACACCGTCGTAACACGTTTTGTTTCAGTACAATTATAACGAAAATGACAAAGTGCTCTATTTTCCGTTATAATGTATAAAATTTTTGAAAACAAGGCAGAACTTGATTTTGTTGATACAATTTATAATAATATTCATTGGGAAATAAAAGTGAAGAGGTCGTTTTGTTTTTTAACATAATTTTAAATTATAATTATCTGATATTTGTAATTGAATTTCTCTTCTCGAAAACTCTAATTAAAATGAACGCATAATCATGTAATTTTGTTGACATACTCTATATAAAATTATTATTCGATTGTTATATTAGTTTGCTGTATTAGAAAATAATTTGGAATAAAATGGAATTATTTAATTCTATCAAGTATTTCGATCTTACACTTTTGCCTAATTTATATGTTTTTAGAGTACAAAGAAATGGTTTTTGCAATTCGTCAGTGTATATGTGTATACACGCGATTTAAATGCCCTTTCGTATGTATTAGTTGGTTAGTTTAAAAAAAAAAATATATATATAAGCTTTCTATATGAATATGGAAATTTTAAACCTCGCAAGTGCGTAAAAATGATTCCACGGATTTTCTTCAAACTCGCCATTTTACCTTTCATCTAGATGTACATTCGTATGTAATTTTAGGTTTACGGTGAAAAGGTTAATTTGTAGAAAATCGTAAGTGAGAATATATATAATTCTATCAAAAAGGGCTCGAACGGTTTTCTTCAAATTTGCTACATAAACCCTTTTTAGATGTCTTTCCACGTATATTACTTAATTACTACAAGAAAATTGACAGGCATCCTAATTAAGTAATTCCTCAAAAAAAGGTTTTATCTTTTTTTTTATCTTTTTTTTAACTTGCTATGTAAAATCCTTTTTATGTGTTTTTCACGACGCATGCATTAGGTATTTTACAGGAAAATTGTTATATGTTTAATATGTTAAATCCAATTTATGTATTCTGATCGCACTATATCTGAAAAGAGTATATAATATGTGTAGTAGTGAATTATGGAAGTCATATTGTTACAAATTAAAAAAAAAAAAAAAAAAAAAAAAAAAATTACACTATTTGTGATTTTTTTTTCAAATTTCACTTCATTATTTTGTTTAAAAAAATAGTAAAAAATATTTTAATATAATTATATACACATATTATACATTTGATGATGAAAAATTCTTTGATTTAGAAGTTATTCAAATATTGAACTACTTACATACTAAATGTTATAATATTACTTGAATCTACAAATTCATTATTTTTATATCAATCTACCTTTTAGAAAATATTTTAAAAAATAATATAATTTGAAATAATAAAATAAATTCGAATTATATATATATATATATATATATATATATATGAAATATATTAAAGGATTAATTTTTGATTGTAAAATTCTAGCTATTAGAAACGTTAGAGCTGAAACCGGAAACTCATAATTATTTGCATTCGCAAAAACATCTGCTCTGGTACAGAAACGGTTGGTAATTTATGCGCGTATTTCGCTTCTTGGCGATTTTCTCACTTGTTATTTTTCCCTTTTGCTTTTAAATAGCAAATGGTCAATTTTAAAAGCGAAAAGTTTTTCTTGAGATAGGGCAGTAAATATAAAACTGTAATCTCTAATAATGTTTAAATTATAAACTTTTATTTTTATTAATCTGCCATTAGTTTTCACTTATTAATAACAAAAAATATATAAAAATATGCAACGCAATTCTCAGTGCAAAAAGGTATTTTCATTTAGTTATTTCTAATTAATTAAATAATGAAGTTTTTTTTTATATATAAGTTTTATATATTACATATTTTAGATTTTTTTTTCTTTATAAAGAAATAAAAATTCTTTTTTTACATCATTCTTAAGAAAAAGAATACCGATTATTAGAATATAGATTAATATCTTTTGAAGAATTACTTAAAATGTATAACTTCAGCAATGAATAAAACTTGATACAAGGTATTCCCACTTTCATTACTTTCTATACCTTCACTAGCAGTTATTAAGCAAATTTAATGCATTTCTGTAAAAATGTTTGTTTTGAACTTGGAAAAATAAATAAATAAATAAATAGATTTTCAAAACAATCTGTAGAATTTTAATCTTCTTGCTATTAATTTGATTTGATATCAAACATGAGCTTAAAAATAACAACTTCATAAACAGCTAATCGTACACTTTTTACGATTCCATGTGCTGCTATTCATTTTTTTAAACGGTAATGGATTAAAGAAGGATTTTTTTTTTTTTTTCATAATAACTGGTCATTTAACTGGTCATTTAAAACACATAAGACTATGAAAGTGCGCATCAACAAATTTTCAATCATATCGAATATTTTTAAGGCCCTTTAAATCAATTACAGTTAATCAACCTTGGTTTAATTTATTTCATCAGAAATATGTATGTTAATTTCTTTATGATTATTGCAGCGTAATATTTTAGAATTTAACTAGTAAAAATATCTCTTTTAGACCAATATTTATTCGAATTATTTTTTATACTTTTACATAAATTACTCGTACCACATGCAAGATAATTAATAAGGAACTTTCTAATAAAACTAAACACCTGATCGACACATATTAATTTCAATGAATTCTAAAACTATTTATGGAAATGAGAACGCAGGCAGATTGATACACCATTCTACAGACAAACAAAAGTTATTAATTCTTTTCAATTTTATTTGAAAATTTTAAAAACGCATAACTGATAACTCAACAGAAATGCACTTCGATCAAATTCCATTCATATTTAGGATATTACAGCGAAATTTTCAGGATGTTTTAGAAAATATTCGTCATAGAACGCAATATATCCTAATTCTTTCGTAAATCCTTGTATAAAATCTAGTCGTATTTTTATACTATTTTCAATAAAGAACATGCCATATACAGCTGAATAATAATGTATCAGTATATCAGATTAAACTTATTCTAAAAATAATCAAGGAAAGGAAAGAGTAGACAGACAGATGAACCGAAATCTTAAATGCTGTTCAGTTTTCTTGGAAAGTGTTAAAAAAGATAGAGCGTTAATTGTGTTGAATAATACTTGCGCTGTAATAAGTTTATAGGGCTTTACAATCGTTTTCAGATATATTATGAGATATAAGTCGAAATTGCGCATGTAAATTTTCAGTGTTGTAAAGGTTTTTTCGCCCTTTCTTTTTTCTTTGGTATTGTATGTAGAACGTATGGAAACTTTAAACGATATACAAGCTTATAAAAAAAAATAATGATCCACTTTATGCTTTCCCTTTCGTAATAATAATAATAATAATAATAATAATAATAATAATAATAATAAAGGTATAAAGCAAGCTTTTATGAGATTTCTTTCTCCGTAATTAAAAACACTATACAGTTTAAGGCATCATCATTGAGGTAAATTTCACTTCAGATTGAACGATATAACGGACAAAGTGTACTTGGAAAGAGTTTTCTAATTTATACGAACTGCAAAACTTTTCTCTTTTATTAATTAATAAATTAGTAAAACATGTGTGATTGCTGCAATAATTGAATAAAATTATTATTATTGTTTTCAAATTACATAATACAATAGTTATGTTTCATACCGTTTAAACAGATTTTTCTATTAACCCATTATTTGCCAAACTAATTTTCAAATTTTTTCTTAATTAGTGAGTTTTATAAATTTTAGTAAAGACTGTTTAAGAATTATAACAAATTTCAAGAAATTAAGCATACTACCGCAGATCGTCTTATTTCTGGGACAGTGGCAGAATGCATTATCTAAAACTATATTTCCATTATCACATTGTCTAAAACTATTAAAAAAAAAAGTAACGTCCCAAAAAAGGGACAATAAAAAATAATGGGTTAAAGTAATAAAAACAAAACTCAAAAACAAGAATAAATATAAATTTCTAAATATTCCATATGAATTTAAAATATTCAGTCTGGAACAAATAAAAAAGCTAACAATTTTATTGTGTTTCTTTCTTTATGATTATAGTTTTTCTATGCAATTTTTATTAATTTTCATTAATAGTTTTCTCTCATAAAAATAACAGTGCGTGTAATTCATTTAAGCAAACCAATTAAACAGGCATTTAGTATTTTAACTACGATCAATTTAAAAAAAAAAAATTATTAAAAATTTTTGAAAAAAAAAAAAAAATACATAGACTAAAAATAAATTAATTCCTTTTTAATAATAAAATTAAAATAATAATAGTGTGTTTTGTTAAATCTCGCCAAACGCCACATCGCTGTCGCCGAACTTCTTCTAGGTTGCCAGCCTATGTTGCGAGCGAAAGTGCAAAGTCAATGGCATAGACATATGGCAATTGGCAATGAGAGTTTAACATCACATCACACGACACGTTGAAAAAAGACAACTACAGAACACAGATAAGTCTTTCATTTTACATTTATATATATACATCAAAATTTAACAATTCTATTAAGTATGTAAAAAATTCTCGAAAACTGTTTAAATTTAAAGCCAAATTAACCTAATATATATATTATTATTATTATTATTTTTTTTTTTTTTCAAAATTTTAAAATGTTCCATTTTAGTTCTTTTATTTTTTTTCCGTTAATTTTATATTATTATAGTTTAACGATAAATATATTTGAGTATTAATTTGTAGTAGAGTGATAAGTTTACTTCTTAAAAATATTTTTGTGTTTGAGTGCTGAAATTTAATTTTTAGCATTTATAAGCATAAAAATATTTTTAAAACATTAACTTAATAATGAATCCACAAAAAAAAATAAAAATAAAAAAATAATAAAAATCAGATATGTTTAGATGTCATTATTACATTATAGTAATGCAAAATCGAGGGATAATATTAAAAATTAGTTGGCAGGAAGTTCTTAAAAAAAAGAGTACGTTTCTGGAATTTTATATTTTATTTTGTTTTATTTCAGCGCATATAGATGGAAAATTTATAATTTCGTAAGTCAATAGTTTAAATAAAATTTTGATACATATGCATTAAAATATAATATTATTAAGTATATTAAAATTTCTCGAAATCTATTTAAATTTACAATAGCAAATTTTTTTTAAATTTTAGTCTTTTGAAAATATTTTAGATGTACCTCTTGACAAATGTTTGTTTTAGTTTTCCATCTGTTGTGCATTATAATAATTTCGAAATAGAATCTACACACGTTTAGGTAAATTTATTCATAAGTTAATGTTTTAAAAATATTTTTATATTTAAATGCTGAAACTTGGGAATAAATTTCATCATTAAAAAAAAATATTTTTTAAATTTTATCTATGAATGATTAATTAATAGTCAGAAATGTCTAAATTATGTAACTAAACGTTAATAATGCACAATCGATGGAAAAATAAAATAAAACTTTGTTAAGAGGAATCTTAAAATGTTAACAGTGTCTTTAAATGTTAACAGTGTGTTTTAACAATGTCTTTGTTAAAATATACATTTAAAGTATTAAAAAAACTTTGAAATTAAAAAAATTATTGTTACTGTCAATTTAAATAGATTTCGAGAAATTGCTTTCTATGTAATAATATTATACTTTAATATATTTATGTAAAATTGCATAATACTATGACAGTAATTTACAAAAACAAACACACACACACACAAAAAAAAAAAAAAAAAAAAAAGAAGAAGAAAGAAAGAAAGAAAGTAAAGAAAAAGAGAAAAATAAATAAATAAAAAACACACGTCACACAATTTTGAGGGAACATACGACCCTTAGAACTTCAAAAAACATCGATTTAATTATAGTCTTTTTTTAAGTAAATCATTGTTAACTAAGCTTTATTGGGCATGTCTAATTGTTACCTTTAAGATTATTATGTATTTTGGAATATAATTTAAATTCTGTGGTGAATTATTTAATAATTTATGTGTTAATAATAAATTTTTTTTTTCCACCTTGCACGCAGGATACCTGTAAAACTATTTAATATTTTTTCTTGAAATTTTCACAGATTATGTAACATATCAGATCCTTCAAACTGAACCTAAATTTGTTCCAGTTTAGGTTAAAAAAAAAAAAAGTTCAAAGATAATTTATTAAAATCTGAAGTATCACCTGTATAAAAAAGTATGGGGGGGGGGTTCAAATTTAGATTCAGTTTGAAGGATCTGATATTTTACTTAATCTGTGAAAATTTCAAGAAAAAATATTAAATAGTTTCAGAGATATCTTGCGCGTAAGGTGGAGAAAAAAACACATTTATTATTAACACATAAATTATTAAATAATTCACCACAGAATTTAAATTATATTCCAAAATACATAATAAACTTATAGGTAACAATTAGACATGTTCAATGAAGCTTAGTTAACAATGATTTACTTTAAAAAAGACTATAATTAAATCGATGTTCTAAGGGTCGTATGTCCCCTTAAAACGTACAAAGAACGTTCGAAGAACGATTCAAAGAACGTTTTAAAACGTTCAAAGAACGATTTTAAAACGTTCAAACAACGTTCAGGACGTTGCAAAAACGTACATGAAGAACGTTCTGAGAACGTGTCTATAGAAACAATGGTGATGTTTACACGTGTGCAGAACGTGTTTTGTACCGTACTATTCGACGTCTTCAAGATGGACAAATAGACGTCTATAAAACGTTCAAGCTGAACGTTCATAGAACGTGTTAGTAGAACTATTTTTAAACGTTCAGAGAACGTTTCTGTGCTGCTTGGGTAAGTTTGAAAAAATTCTCAAGTTTCTAAAACAAATTTAATCACATTTATTTGTATAATTAAAATCTATAATATCATAGATGTTAAAGACTCTTTGTGTACTGCGTGATATGTTTTGAAAAAAGTTTTAAAATTTCAGTTTCTTCGTTCGATTATTTTCTGAAAAGTAAATGGTTACTAGATTATACAGACATATGCAAAATTAATTTCCTGTCATATAAGATAAATTATCGTCGTGCTAAATAAAGGAATCTATAGAGGAAACAAAATATTTTAATATATTTTTAACATTTTCATTCTTAAAAATAATTCACATTTATTATTAAAATGCAATAGATATTCTGTCTTTAATAAAATTCATTTTAAAGTATGGATTTTTTTTTTAAAGATAGAATATATTTCTCATTTTAATAATAATTAAAATAAGAGTATTATGATAAAATAAATATATGTCATTTAATGATATGAGATATTTATTTATTAAAATATATCTTATTTATTACTAATATTTATTATTAAACATATTAATAACGAATATATTAAATATTTCTCATTTTTGTTTACTTTGATTTATTGTGGCGCTTTACCGAATTAGTTTTGTCATACATTTATTCAATGATGCAAATATGGATCTTAAATTTTTTTGCTAGCAGCTATGGGTAATTGTTATATTCATGAATAAGCTAGTTCGCATAGGTGTACTCTGCTCAGTTCCCTATCATATACTTGTTTTCATAAATTTCCTTTACATGATATACTACATTCATATTAAGAAAAATAGATTTTGCTAATCGCTCGCCACGTACGTAGGCATAAATGCTCCAACTTGTAGGTTATCCACCGTTCAATTTAATACAGTTTACTTGTCCTAATTTGATGACAGGACCAGTTTCCTACTTCAGTTTTCATGCAATTCCAATGAACCCATAATGCAAGTTAATGTGAAACATTCTTCTATTCTGCTATATTGTAAAAATATTAAAGTTCGAATAACTTACGAAGTTTTAATATTGGATTATTCACAGTCAACTATGTTTAAGCCAGTAACATATATAATATTTGAAAAGTGGTCTGACATCTTTATGATGAAAATATTCTTCAAAAAATGTTCTTATGCGAAATTTTGCCTTATTCTATCATATTAAGAAAATCGTAAACTTTGAATAAATTATGAATTTTTTAAATTAAAAATATCATAGTTAATAATATTCATTATAGTATTATAAAGGATATTTTAAAAGGGTCTGATATCTTTTCAATTAACATATTCCTCATAATGGATATTTATGCGAAATTTTACCCTATTCTGCCATGTTAACAAAATCCAAATTTCGAATAACTTTTTAAAAGTAGATTTTTCGTTGTTAATGATAATCATACCTGTACCATAATGATATTTTTAAAGTAGCCTGTCATATTTACAATGAAAAATAAATTATAAAGGAATATTTATGCAATATATGTACACAGTTTAACAAACTAACCCATTAACAATATAGCACACTATTACCCTACAGACAGACGCTAACATTATTTATTTATAGACTGTGTTCAGTTTTCAAGTGAAAAATAACTATTGTTGCTTTCTCTTTATATAAGATGAGATTTTATTTTCATTGAATACGTGATGAATATTTTCATTGTTGCTTCGAATTTGCCGATCTATAATTATCTTTTCAGATGCTTTTAGAAATATTTGTCTGGAAATATTTCTGTATATTTATAAGAAAAAATATTGTTGAAAATTTAGAAGATTCAAGTTAATAGAGATACAGAGGGTATTTACACATTTTAAAAAGGATTTTAGGGCCGTTTAACTAATGTTTAAAATGTAAAGACTATTTTTTTAAATGTTCAATATCATAGTTTCTATTTAATTTTTCAAAGAATTTTAATTTTTCTATTAATAGACTATTTTTTTTTAATGTTCAAAAGTTCAATGTTAAATTCCTTGTTTCTGAATTACAAGTCTGCATGGGGATTTCCACGTTAAAGGGGCTTTTCGTAAAATTTCTATAGGTATTGACTTCCATTCCTCTTCAACGACTTTCCAGAGTCCATTAATCGTGGTGGGTTTGCGTTTAGAAAGAGCTTTTTTCAATAGACCAAAGGCACAATAGTCCATTGGTGAAATATCAGAGAACCTTGCAGGAATATGTTGAAAAGTATGTATTCAATACTAATATTAATCTTCATTTTTTCAAGGAATGCAGTGGTACTTTTCGAAATATGACTTGTTGCTTTGTCTTGATGAAGTTTCACTCTATGAACGTCATTGGGATAAAGAAATGGAATTTCTTCTGTAAATATTGGACGTAAAACATTCTCATAATAGTTATTTAAGTTGATTAAAAAAAAAATTTCCACTCTTTTTATTTTTAATTTTACATTGTAAAAGAACCGTGCGATTATCATAAATCCCTTACTGAAATTTTCTTTGCATTGACGGAACCAGGTTTGTACATTTTTTTTCTTCTCTTGGTTTTCAATAATAAATATACCTTTTCTTTGTTGAAGTCATTTAGGCATAAGCCCACGCTTCATCAAAGGCCACTATGTATTTCCATTTATCCCCTGCTAAATAGTTTTCGTACAGGGTTCTACAAAATTTTCTGCTTCGAGTCACATGCCTTGGCAAAAGCTGACGAACACTATGTTTTTTAGCTTTTTTAATTTGCAAATCTTGGTTTATAGTTTCATTTATTGTTGCTACAGATGTATTTAAAGACTTTGCAATTGATTTCTGCGTCGGTGGATTTTCTCTTGTAACCAGTGTTTTTCCTTTAGAAAGATTTGAAACAGTACGTACCTTTTTCGGATATTCGTTTGGAGTCTTCTTTTCATGTAGAAGTAATGATTGACTTTTTTTCCGTATCCAATGAATAATGTTGCTTATTTTTCACTCAGAAATTTTAATACCATGCATATCACAACGTTTATGAATCGTGGAATAAGAATATTTCTTTTCGGAAAGAGCACAAACATATCCCTCGATCTACAGATTGTTTACACGCGACATTTTGAAAGAAGAGTAAATTTAAAAGTAGTCGAGAATATTTCTCATTTCGAATAATAAATTATTGCCGCCTGATGTTTTCTCAAAACAGTTATTTTTTTTTTAATTAAAAATTCTTTAACAAAGTCGTTCTAAAAATGTGTTAACACCCTCTGTAGTTTTATGACATACTGAATCTTGAAGTTGAGTTGGTGCTAGGCAATGAGTAGAACAACTAATATTAATTATAGAAATGTCTTCAGTATAATTAGAATAACAACTCTGAACATTTATACAAGAGATGGTTGAGGAATTAGCATAACTAATTTTTTTACAAGGTCGAAAAGTGACCAAGCCACGATTCGAAACTAGAACCTTCATATGTTAACGTCCTTAGATACACCAGACGATAGAGCATTTGGTGGTAAACCCAAAAAATTGAGGTTCAAGTCATGGTTTGGATATTTTTCGCCCTTGGAAAAACTAATTTAGCCAATCCATCAAGAATCTCTTGTTTTCAATATAAATTAACATCCTTACATTTTATTTATAAAGCCACTGTGTTAATGAAACACTGTATAAAATAAGATAAGACAGCCTATGTTTGTAGAACAAGCTGCGATTTTAATTTGATTTGTAGTAAAATAGTTGATTACAATTATTTTAAGCTCTAAGTATTTATAATGCTTTGTTTTCTTATTTTAAGAGTTTCCTCTGAAAATCTCGACATTAAATCTATCGAATTCACTCAATTTATTACCAAAAAGAAATTAAAATGCAGGTCTTTGAAGAAGTACTGTTTCTGTTACTAAAAATGGGCAGTAAACAGTTACATAAACGATGTTCTTATCTCGTTATTTTGATTTAGTACTTCAATCATGATGCTTTAGATCAAAATTTTATGACTATATCATTATAAGTATGTGATATAGAGTTCGTCGCGTTTCGAAATTTCCTTATATTCGTTTCAAGTGGCTGTCGTAGTAACAAAACTGTACCCGACGACCCATTTATGATATTCATGTACATTTTGTGATATGAATAGCAATAAGTAAGTCGCAGTTATCGAATGCTTGATGGAAAGAATGCATTTTTTGAATAGAGATTAAAAATGTTTTTCATTTGAATTTTCTTTTCAGTGTCTCAAACAATTATTTTTTCAACAATACGCGTATAATATTGAAAAAAAAAAATTAAATCCTTTATTTAATAGCTAAAAAATATACCCAGATGGTTTATAATGAAATTTCATTTTTATTACTTTTCTCATGCTTTATTTATTTATTTTTTTTTTAATATTTACAAAGAAATATTTCCTAGTGAAGCTTTTATAAACAAAATGTTTTAAATTATTTTTGTGTGAAATACTTTTATGTTGAAAGATGACAAAAAAGTTTTAAATGATTATCTTTTTTTTTTAGGTAGATTCCTTATAGGAGATCTACCTATCACCGATCATGACCACTAGAATCCAAAACCATCCTCCCTTCAAAAATTTATATATATATATATATATATATATATATATATATATATATATACTAGCAGACCCGGCCATGCGTTGCTGCGGCTAAGTAATACGTTGATAATTTGATAAGGTATATTGTATTTCCCCACAACTGGATTTGGCGATTTTTTTTTTTTTTTTTTTTTTTTTTTTTTTTTTTTTTTTTTGCGCCTTTTTGAACGATAACGAAGTCGTTCTGGATTCTTTGCAATAAAATACGGTAACTTGCATGCTTTTATTTTAGATTTATGACTTAGCTTATGATTTTATCATTTATGATTTTTAGATTTATGATTTAGCCATAATCGCCAAATCCAGTTGTGGGGAAATACTATAGTTGTTACCCACAACTATAACTTATAATAGAACTTCAGTAATTATATTCGGATAATTATAACTTCAGTATCAGTATATCCCCACAGCTGAATTTGGCGATTTTTCTTTGGCGCCGTTTTGAACGATAACGATGTCGCTCTGGACTGTTTGTGATATATTATGGCAGCCTATATGTTGTTTATTTTGGATTTATTATTTTATGTTTTTGATTTATGATTTAGATTATCATTTATCATTTATAGATTTATGATTTAGCCATAATCGCCAACAAAAAATTGCCAAATATCGTTGTGGTGATATACTGATTAATATATTACTGAAAAGATTAGTATATTTTAACGAAGTGGTGAGAAGATTCTGAGTATGTTAAAATTTTAATAGTAAATTCAAGTTAATCAAGAAGGAAAGCATTGAGGATTAAGATAAGAAAATTGCAAGATTTTAAGATCGCATTTTCAGCAATAAATTTGAGTCAAAATGTAATGCAAAATACATATATAAATCACAAATTTAATCAGGGACGTTAAATTGGTAAGTTATTAAAGAAAAAGTAAAGAAAAATAAGAGAAATAATTAATTAAAGTTTCGAACATCGATCATATAGATTAGCGTTACAAAACAAATAAACAGACTTAAACTCTTCCAGACTTTTAAATAAGTTTTAAATTAAGTTTTAAAATTTAATGTTGTTAAATAAAACAGACTTTTAAATAAGTTTTAAAATATTGAAATGGTTACTTTTTATTTAGAACGATATATATAGATCACAAATTTCTTAAAGAAAACGAAGTGATACAGATTAGAATAATGCAACAAAAATTGAAAAAGCAAGGTTATGTCGTAAATAAATTTTTAACACACGTGTCACGTGAAATAAATTGTAGCATATACATAATGTATCTGATATAAGATATTAACATGTTGCAGCGGAATAAATTTCATATCTATCATCCTTGGCGGAAAAAAAATAATATCGCCAAATTATCTGGCGCACACATTTAATTCCTTTCAAAAATCATGGTTATTTTAACAACTTATATTAAGAGAGTAATGAATAATATGAAACAATATTTCACACAATACATATTACGAAAATATACATCTAGCTTGTATATTTTCGTGTTACGTTTTTGATCGCCAAATACGAAAAACTCCAAGGACGACAGAGCTTTGAAATTTAAAATTAAAATTTTGTCAATTTAACAGCAAAATAACTCAATCTAACGTATGCACATGATAAATAATACATATCTATACAAAAATATGGGGATTAAAATCCGGAAATAATTTCCTCGTTTTTAATAATTTTTTACAAAAAATACAATGGGCCATTAACATAAGAAATCTTTTCTTGATTTCACAGACTGTCAGTGACGTCACACCTCACTTGTGTATAACTACATACTTTATCAATGCGAATAAAATCTTTAAATTGATTATGACGTCAATTTTCGTGAGATGCATAATTTAACTTTTTATAATTTTTTAACGTTCACGTTTGATTAAATGTATTTATTTTTATGTCGAAAGAAAATGAACTCGTATTTTTATTTTTATTTTATTTATTTATTTTTTTTTTTTTGGCAACAATTAAATTAATGGAACTCACAGATATTTTGGAGCAACTTTAATAAAGGTCTATAATTAACAAATAATTGCAATAAAACAATATTGTGACAATAAATTGAGATAAAAACTATCCTATCTCTCAAGTTGGACCAAACTGCACACAGTGTGCAAAATTTCATTAAAATCGGTTCCTTAGTTTAGGAGTTTACCCCGGACAAACATCGTGACACGTAATTTTACAGATATATATATATATATATATATATGTATAACGCTTTCTCCCATGTTAAGTTGTGAACACGATAACTGGAGTAATTTTTATTTAAATTTAACCAGCTCGGGATATGTTGTCAGGACAGTAAAAATCTCGGTCGAGTTCGTAGATGGGGTATCCAGCTCAAAGGGGGTGGCAATGGTGGGGGGTGAAAATTTTCATTTGCCCATAATTTCTTTAATATTGAAAATAGGAAAATACTTCAAATCAGGCGAATTACCGCCTTACCCTAAAGAACAACTTTTGTATTTAAACTTTTTCGATAACTTCAATTGCTTAAAAGTTACAAGTTAAAAAGTGATTTTTCAGCACTTGTGATGAAGCCGACATTTTCTATAGCTTTCATTGCAAAAATTTATATCTGATGCGTATGTCACGTGCAAACGATAATAAAAAAGATCACTGAAAATATAATAAAATTTTAATCATGTTTTTAAACAATAATCTGATTTTTTTTTTTTTTTTTTTTTTTTAAGTTTTATTTAACAGAAAATATGACGTCAAAATTACAACAATGTACTGAGAAAAATGAAATAAAATTTTATCCGTAATTTTAAACAAATAAAATAAATGTTAATAAAATATAAATAAATAAGTAAATAAAATCAACATATCTTAGGGCTAAGCAGATTTAGACTTAGCTTTATGCCATAGATGCTAAAAGATAAATGTCATCGTTTAAAAAAAAAAAAAATCGTGTAAATCGATGCTAAACGAATTAAACTGGCATGATAGAAAAAGTAATAAATTTCGGGACATTTAGGTATTATCCCTTTAACAAATGAACTAGGGACGATTTTAATGAATTTTCCGTTGAAGTTTATTTTCATGAAAACTTAAATTTAAATTAGAGCATTTCATTACTCGAATTTCCTTATTTAGATAAATAAAATTATACCATTTTAAAAAATAAAGAACACTCTGTTTTTGAAAAATGAACTAATAAAGGTTTTAGAAAAGTATTACATACTTTTAAATCTTTATTAAAAAATATTAACTGTTGCCACTCGACATTATACAAATACATCCAAATTCTGTGTCACATACGATAGTTTTGTATAAGTATAGATTTTTGTTTGCCCCTGGAACCTGCCCCTGATGGGAAAAGTGCCTGGAAACACTTGTATCTAGTATTGTCATTGATTATGAAGTCGTGTGCTAAATTTCAGGTCCTTCGGACGACAAGAAGTTGCCGAAAATTGAATTGCAAAATTCCGTTACATACATTAATAGTTGCATCATATCAAGTTAATAAAAGTGTGTTATTTAAAAACCATGTTAAACGCTTTAACTAACCATTTAAAAATATAAAATTAAAATAATACGCCAACCTTAATACAAATAACGTTTGTGGTGAATAGTTTAGAATGTCAGTTAGGCAAGAAATTAAAATTTACGATTGAGAGTAATACGTTACAGCTTCCTTTGACTTTTTATCTTGTCGAAACAAGATATTGGTCTGTGAAGAGATATGAGGTTTTCGCGTGGAAAGAAAATATAATGACGCTAAAGCTGCCTTTCTCCATCGCCAAGCTCGCCAAATTTTGTCGCCAGACAACGAATTTTATCGCCAAGTCAAAAATTTCGTCGTCAACTATTACTTTTTACTTTATTAACTTTACTTTATTAACAAGTACTTTTGCCGCCAAATCACAAATTTCATTGCTAAGTCGCAAGTTTTATCACCAAAATCTCGCCAAATCATGCAATTTACTAAATTCATAACAATTAACATTGAAATTCAGCGGTGCCAAATGGTCCAATGTTAAGTAATGTTAATGTTAATGTTCCAGCTTATGTGAACCAAAACAGTTTCACTTTACAATTTTTACTCATCTGACAATAAGAATCACAAAAACACAATACAAAACTTTCAATAATTCAAAACAAATTGCAATGAAATAACTATCCAAACATCGCTACCACTTATCTCTATTTGACTTGACCATAACAACGCCAGGCTTACCAGAGCTTGACCATAGTAAGATCACAAGTGCATTTTCACGTTTCTATTATTTTTTCTTTTAAAAGAAAAATATTGAACAACAGTTATATGGATTTTATATAAAAATTATAATTTTGATTAAGCTTGGGTGGGAAGGGGGGTGTAGCCCAATAGCCCCCTCCAGGATTCACCATTGCTGGGATTGTATATCTTTAAGACTTCTATTTGTTGAATGATTATGAGCTTCAATTTGAAAAAATTTAAACACTTACAAACCAATAAATCTAGCCTAAAATTTTAAGTAGAATGAATAAAAAACCCTTTTGTAGTTGAAAATTAAATTTCTTGAAAACAGAATAGCGATGTAAATACTGCAATGTGCGGGAACAAAGCCATTGGCTAAGTATTAATGCATATGTAAAATTTCTTTACAATTGTAACATTAACGTAAAGGAATCTACCTTTGCCTTTAAGCTTGCCGAAAAGGGATTTTTTTTTTTTTTTTTTTTTTTTTTTTTTTTTTTTAATTTGAGCATTTTTAGAATACCTCTTTTATATTTTTTAAAAACACCTTTTACCCTTATAATAGATAAAATGGTTTAAATATTTCGTCATAAAAAACATGACAAAAAAGTCATTATTATGAATCAATTTTTCATCTTTATGATTCATTCAGAAAAATTCTCTTTGAATTATTTTAGACTACATTTTTGAACAAAGAATTTTAAAAGGTGTTAAAATATTTCGATTTTATAAGCTTCTATTAAAAGCAGCGAAACCTATCGCTGCTTTTATAAAAAGCAGCGATAAAAACAACTTTTAAAGATATAAACCTTTTATGTTATTGGTAAACTATAAGCTGAAATGTAAAACTTCTAATAGACGATAAAAATATCTTCAGAAAAGTTTTAAAAAACGCTTTTACGTAAATGATAAACTTTGTAAAACTCAAACATAAAGCAAAATGAATATTTCATATGAAAAAGAATATAATAATACAAATTATGAACGTGTATGTTTTCCATAAAACTTCAGAAATCCACGAACATAAAAATAAGTTTACTTTCTAGAATCGATGTAAAAGTAACTTGAAAAATTGTTTTCCTGAAATATATCGAAATATTTTCGAAATCTTCTTTCCGTATATGAATGAAATGTTCTTAAGTGTGTGTTCTTAAGTGTGTGTTCTTAAGTGTGTTCTTATTTTTATATCAGATGGTGTAATCTTTTTCTCATTATTTTGTTGTCAAAGACATAAATAAAATATCGGGCCAGAAGATTTTTTTTCTGTCTCTTAAATTTTAGTTCAATAAAAATTGATCTTATGTACGTGTTGCTTATAAATACATCGCTAATATTTTAGTGATTAATTGAAAAATTAATTAACTGTAAATTAACACATCACGTACATACACGGTAAAAATTTCCCTTAAAAAAGTGATTTATTAACCTTTTATTTTACTCTTACTTTTCTATTTTTTTTATTAAAAAAACACCGTTAATCTGCAAGGATTTCTTTAGATCGTGCTTAAAAAAACTATCGTATAGACATTGAACTAGAGTGAGGTCAATTAACTTTAATTTTACTTCTAGTTTTATTGTTTAGAAACGCCGTCACTTTAAATATCTTTTATGGTGGATTGAATTTAGAATTCCCGTAAAAGAAAAAGCAATTCAGTACAGTTTTGAAATGCTACAAGGACTGTATTTGTAAGGTAAGTAGTAAGATTCTTATATTTTGTGCTACATTTAGTGTATAATTTTAATTTATTTGATTTATTTTACGGTCTTTTAACTATATAATCAAAATATGGTTAAATAACTGTCATCTAACAATGCGGTCAAACGTATGGACAGAAAACTGCCGTTCAAATAACTGTTTTCTTACGGGGAAAATTTTTGCACTGTACAAATGTCACAAAAATTCTTGCAAAACCACGAATATCTCTGAACTGGGAAATCACATCAAGACCAAAATTGGAAGTATAGAATTCCATGCTAGAAATAACATCTAAATCGCAAATATGAATTTGCAACATTCTATGACCATTTGTTTTTAAGATATACGAAATACAAAATCCGTTTCTTAAAATAGTTTCACAATATTTTCTTAAACTTTGTATAATAGAGAAGTAAAAAAAAAAAAAAAAACTGACATATTATTTTACCTTTTTTCAAAGGAAATGCAAAGTAAAAGCTTTAACTGTTATTCTATGGGAAACATGTATATTACATTTTAATACATTATTCTGAGAATTTACTTTTCATAAAAATGCTAATATAAAATAACTAAGAATAATATTTTAAAGAGTTATTGAAAATGTATCATTATACTGCTTATTTTGATTGCTTTTTATAAAGAAAGATTAATATTTTTATTTGTATGGATTTCTTTTGTATCTGTTGTTTTAATATTCTGAAAAGACTTTAATATATTTCGAAAGGAAAGAAACTTGTTATATATATATATATATATATATATATATATATATATTTATGTGCAAATGTAATACAAAGTTCAATATATTACGTGTAGAATTCGTATGCATTTTGTTATGCTGTTTTTTCATTGTCTGAAATTTTTCTATGAAAGTTAAATTTAATATGTTTTTGTCAGTGTTGTTATAAAAACACAATTTCAATAACAATAATTTTAAATAGTTATTGCCGAAACGTCAGTGGAGGCCTTCTGTTGAGACTCAAAAAGATTTCGGGTTCCGTCTGTCTGTGTGTTTGTCTGTAGCGCGATATCGGCTATTAACTTAAAAATCCCGCTATCGACTTGAAATTTGGTACACATGTTAATGATCCCCACGAAATGAGCTGTATAGTTTTGGGTATGCATTCCATTTGAAGTTCGTGTACAGAAACACGCCAAAATATTTCTTAACATTACGGCCTATGGGAAGATTCTATATGTACCACGATAGCGGCCGCAAAAATCACACTATTCACTTGCAATTTGGTACACATGTTCATAAGCTCACCAGAAATAACTGTATAGTGTTAGGTCTGTATTTCATTCGTCGTTCGTGTACAGGGACACGGCAAATTATTTCTTATTACGGTCTATGGGAAGAATTTGCATGTACCGCAATAGCGGCTGCAAAAATCCTTCGATTGACTTGCAAATTGGCACACACGTTCAAGCTTTCTTAGAAATAGGTGCATAATTTTTTATGTCTATATTGTTTATAAACTGTGTACAGGGACACGCCAAAATTCTTAACATTACGGCGGAATTTCGTTTAAACGCATTTTAACATCATTACTTTGCAAACAACAAAATGAAATTAGCGTACGTGAGTAAGATGCTTAAACTTATGTTGTTTGAAGAAAATATGTGGTCTTAGGCTTTCTAATTAATGTACAGGACCTTACAAAAGTGTTCTGATAATGTCACGTAATCATCCAAACTATGTTAAATTTGGAACAATATTATTAATGAAAAACGCAGAATAAGCTGAATAGTTTTTACTGGTGCATACAATGTTTTTGGTTCGTTTACAGGAACACAGAAAAGAATTTCGTGACGTTAGAGCCTATGGACATTTTTTTATTTAAGCGGATGTTAATGTGTTTATGCTCCAATAAAAATAATGGAATTAACATTCATTGTAAAGATGCTTCAAAGCATGTTTATTCTTAAAAAAGATATGTAGAGACAAAATAATTTATTTATGGGACCACACAAAATAATTACGATGACGGACTGTAATCATCCAAATGATGTCAAATTAGTCTGAAAAATTAATAAGTTATACTTAATTAGGTGTATTCTTATTATTGCCTTATATAATAATTGTGGCTACTTTTCCCGGATACATAAAAGAATTTTGTACTATTACGGTCTATGGTCGGTATTTCTTAAAAGTGTATTTTAACATGGTTACACTTCCATTAAATATAATGGAATTTTACTGGAATTCTAAAAGCATGTTTTTCGATGGAAAAGTGTGGGCAAAGAATTGATAATTAGTTTACAGGGTTACACAAAATAATTCCGATATGCTATGTAATCTTTTTCATGAAATTCGGTTCAAATATTTATAAATTTCAGGGAAATAGTACAAGACTGTCAATTACTTAAGAATACGTATATATATATGTATATATGTAAAATAAAAAAAATTGCTGGGATACTCTGCGGGTGGTTTATGGGTCTTTCACTCGATTCTAGAGTCATTAAATTGCACACTTGCAGTCTAGTCATAATAATCACTCATCAGTTAGCTTTAATTGAACAAGGAGAGGGACGCCGCTCACCACTCTTGGAGCGATTTTGAGCGCTTCAATGGCGATCTCTCCATTTATTGAATTTTTTTTTACAAAAACGCCAGGACTTAGTCCCAAACCGACAAAGGGCGTTGATAGAATACACATTGGAGAAAAGTCCACAGGACAGGTTTTCCATCCGAATCAATGAAGTGCAGCATAGTGGGCAAGGAGCTCAAACACACATTTATACAAAAGGAAGGAAGGAGAGAGTGATGAGAGAAAGAAAGAATAAATAAATAAATAAAATAAATAAATAAAACATTACAATTAAACTTTACAATTAAAGTGAAATGATTTAGAAAGACTTTAAATTACATTTTAAGTGATTTTCAGGACTGCAAGTGATTTTTAAAAACTGCTAGTTAGATTTCACGTGAATTTAATCTGTTCTGTTGGAAATATCCATCAGAAGATTGTAGATTTTTTTAGTTTAATTAGAGGGATGGACGAAAAATAATATTTTCGAGCCAGCCATCTGGTTTTGGTACAGGATTTCTTAAGTGGTATGAACTTGTTATAGGGCAAATGAAATAATAATGTTCTGGTGTACCCTCCTCTCCACAAGAACAAACGGGGGTGCGTCGGCGATGGAATCTATACAATTATTGTAGGAAAGGCCCATGACCCGATAGGAAGGCTGCAGTCTCTGGTGGCAGCGACCAATCATTACCGGCCACATTTGAAATCATTGAAAAGGTGTATCTACCATTCTCGGAATCTTCCCACCAGGTCTGCCCTTCCCGAAACAAAATCTGTTTGAGTGATCTTTTGATAAAAGAGGGAGGTGCTGGCAGGGAAATGTTAACACTAACATTCTCAGTTGCACTTTTGGCTAGAGAATCTGCCAATTTGTTTCCGGCCACGCCCCTATGGGCAGAAACGTGTGCCAGGGACGTTCGAAGATTTAGATCCTTCAAAAGGTGTTTGATTTTAAGAACCTGAGGATGTCGGGACCTGTGGCCGACAATGGCCTGCAGACCCGATAGACTGTCGCTGAAAATATGAGTTTTATTATTGATGTTGGTTTGAGTGGTGACCCACTCCAGGGCCTTTTCTATGGCGAAAAGCTCCGCCTGAAAAACAGAGTTAAAGTTCTCGAGTCTGCATGACCATCGGTAGGTATATTCATTTTTATTAAGGATACAGAAGGCTGCCACCACTCCATGTTATGTTTTTGAACCATCTGTAAAAATCGTCACAGGAGCCGACTGAGAAAAACTGTATTTTTGTACATAATGTTAATAAAGAGGTAATGTCCTGTGCTGGGTGAATTTGCCAACTGGGAAGAGAGTTTTGGGCATTTACACCGGGGAATAATAAATTCTTTAGTTGAGTATTATTTAGCTGCTGGATGTAAGTTTTCCTGTAACAATATTTTAACTGAAGATGAACATGAGGGATCCCGGTGATGACTCTGAGGGCGTCTGTAGAGATGGTTTTATAGCCACGCAAAATTTGGAGTAAAAACATTCTTTGAACGGAGTTTATTTTAGCTTTTGCTTCTTTTGTAAGAAACCCTCCCCAGATACCTGCCATATAAGTTAAAATTTTGTCCACAATTATGTTGTACTAGATTTTTAATAATTTAGTAGAAATACCCCATCTATTACCGACCATTTTCGCGGAGTTATGGAAAATTTTTAATGTTTTGATTTTTAGTTCATTAATGTGTGCTAGCCAATTAAATTTTTTGTCAATTGTTATTCCTAAAATTTTGACGTGTTTAACACTGACGCCATCTATCCTCATCACCGGTGTCCTTTGTAGTGGTCTTGGTTCCGAAAAAGTCAGTGCTTGAGTCTTAGAAGTGGATAAATTGAGATTAAACTGAGAAAGAAGATCGCTGAAAAGGTTTAATGCCTCTCGGGCCTGACCCTCCAGGTCAATCCTCCTTCTATCAGAGACAACCAGGGAGAAGTCATCCGCGTATGCAAAAGTTTTGAAACCCTTTGAATTCATTTCAATCAAGATGTTGTTGGCTATAATATTCCACAGAAGTGGGCCCAAACAAGACCCCCCTGTGGATGCCCTTTGACTGTTGAAGGTCTTTCGATTCAGGCCCCCAATTGATCATTATTTTCCTATTTGATAGATACGAACGGAAGTTAGCTTTAATTTAACAGGGAGCAGCCCCCGCTCACCGCTCGAGGAGCGCTGTTGAGCGCTTCTAGGATAATCCACGTGAGTTGCTCCGACATTTATTGAGAAAGAAAAAAAAAATTACATCATGCATCGCCTGGCTTAGCCAACCAGCGACAGAGGGCGATGAGTATTTACAGATATTTATGTACATAAAGTATTTGGTCGGCATGCCGGGCCCAGCCGGCCCCACGCGACAAATGGCATGCTGACGATAGTTGATATTGTAGAGTCCACAGAGGAAGATAACAGGGTGAAGAAACTTAAGGTTATTTAATTTTGACTAGAGAATTATTATTATAATTAGTAGAATTTGATATTAATCTGTTAGGTTTGAAATGTTCATTAAGTAGGAGAAGATGCTATTTAGTTTATTTATTAGCGGTTTAGTTAGCTTTAATTGACTTTATTTAATTCCAAGGCATGACTGAAGGTAGCTGAAGGCAATGGAGTTCGGGGTTTCGCTGGACATTATTATCGAAAATCGCCGTAGCTTTCCGGACCATTCCGGACCTCGGGATCGGGCCCCAAGGCCGGCTTCTTAGTTAGTTCTTCTTAGCAGCTGATAGTTCGTTCAAGCTCTAATCTCTCTAAAAACGCTCTTTAATTTTTGTGAGTTTCTATTTTATACCCGTAATTTTTGGTGTAATTTGGCGTATTTCTAATTCCATCCCATTTTCTCTAATTGGTTATTTTATTTAATAATAACGCTTCTCTATTATTTCTTATTGGTTGTACTTTCGTTTCTCCCAGACAGACTGGAGCCTTAATCCGCCAAAGTTGCCAATTCGCCAAGTCATTAAAACAATTCCCAAGTAGCACATGAACGTTCTCTGAACGTCTAATAACGGTTACACTGGTTCAAACACCGTGTTTCGTGTCAAAAGAACGTTCTACTCGACGTTCAAAAGCAGTATTATTCAGAACATTCTAAAAAGGTGTGTTTTGTACCATTCATAAAACGTGCAATTTCAGTTTTATAAAAAACGTTAAGGGAAACACCGTCGTAACACGTTCTATTTCAGTACAATTATAACGAATATGACAAAGTGCTCTTTTTTCCGTTATAATGTATAAAATTTTTGAAAACAAGACAGAACTTGATTTTGTTGATACAATTTGTAATAATATTCATTGGGAAATAAAAGTGAAGAGGTTGTTTTGTTTTTTAACATAATTTTAAATTATAATTATCTGATATTTGCAATTGAATTTCTCTTCGCGAAAACTCTAATTAAAATGAACGCATATCATGTAATTTTGTTGGCATACTCTATATAAAATTATTATTTGATTGTTATAATAGTTTGCTGTATTAGAAAATAATTTGGAATAAAATGGAATTATTTAATTCGATCAAGTATTTCGATATTACACTTTTGCCTAATTTATATGTTTTTAGAGTACAAAGAAATGGTTTTTGCAATTCGTCAGTGTATATGTGTATGCACGCGATTTAAATGCCCTTTCGTATGTATTAGTTGGTTAGTTTAAAAATAAAAATAAAAAATTATAAGCCTTCTATATGAATATGGAAATTTTAAACCTCGCAAGTGCGTAAAAATGGTTCCACGGATTTTCTTCAAACTCGCCATTTTACCTTTCATCTAGATGTACATTTGTATGTAATTTTAGGTCTACGGTGAAAAGGTTAATTTGTAGAAAATCGTAAGTGAGAATATATATAATTCTATCAAAAAGGGATCGAACGATTTTCTTCAAATTTGCTACATAACCCCTTTTTAGAGATCTTTCCACGTATATTACTTAATTACTACAAGAAAATTGACAGGCACCCTGATTAAGTAGCTCGGAAATTGGTGTTTCAGAAAAAGGTTTTATATATATATATATATATATATTTTAACTTGCTATGTAAAATCTTTTTTATGTGTTTTTCACGACGCATGCATTAGGTTTTTTACAGGAAAATTGTTATATGTTTAATATGTTAAATCCAATTTATGTATTCTATATCTGAAAAGAGTATATAATATGTGTAGTAGTGAATTATGGAAGTCACATTGTTACAAAAAAAAAAAAAAAAAAAAAATTAAAAATTTTACACAATTCATGATTTTTTTTTTCAAATTTCACTTCATTATTTTGTTAAAAAAAATCGTCAAAAATATTTTAATATAATTATATACACATATTATACATTTGATGATGAAAAATTCCTTGATTTAGAAGTTGTTCAAATATTGTACTACTTACATACTAAATGTTATAATATTACTTGAATCTACCAATTCATTATTTTTATATCAATCTATCTTTTAGAAAAGATTTAAAAAAATAATATAATTTGAAATAATACAATAAATTTGAATTATATATATATATATATATGAAATATATTAAAGGATTAATTTTTGAATGTAAAATTCTAGCTGTTAGAAACGTTAGCTGAACTGAAACCTGAAGCTCATAATTATTTGCATTATCACAAACCGCAAAACATCTGCTGGTACAGAAACGGTTAGCAATTTAGGCGTGTATTTCGCTTCTTGGCGATTTTCTCACTTGTTATTTTTCCCTCTTGCTTTTAAATAGCAAATGGTCAATTTTAAAAGCTTAAAGTGTATTATTAAAGAAAAGATTTTACTAGAGATAGGGCAGTAAATATAAAACTGTAATCCCTAATAATGTTTAAATTATAAACTTTTATTTTTATTAATCTGACATTAGTTTTCACTTATTACTAACAAAAAATATATAAAAATATGCAACGTAAATCTCAGTGCAAAAAGGTATTTTCCTATAGTTATTTCTAATTAATTAAATAATGAAGTTTTTTTAAATATAAGTTTCATATATTACATATTTTAGATTTTTTAAAATTTTTTTCTTTATAAAGAAATAAAATTTTATAATTCTTTTTTCTACATCATTCTTAAGAAAAAGAATATCGATTATTAGAATATAGATTAATATCTTTTGAAGAATTACTTAAAATGTATAACTTCAGCAATGAATAAAACTTGATACAAGATATCCCCACTTTCATTACTTTGTATACCTTCACTCGCAGTTATTAAGCAAATTTAATGCATTTTTGTAAAAATGTTTGTTTTGCACTTGGAAAATAAATAAATAAATAAATAGATTTTCAAAACAATCTGTAGAATTTTAATTTTCTTGCTATTAATTTGATTTGAAATCAAACATCAACTTAAAAATAACAACTTCATAAACAGCTAATCGTACACTTTTTACGATTCCATGTGCTGCTATTCATTTTTTTAAACGGTAATGGATTAAAGAAGGATTTTTTTTTTGTTTTTTAATAATAACTGGTTATTTAACTGGTCATTTAAAACGCATAAGACTATGAAAATGTGCATCAACAAATTTTCAATCACATCGAATATTTTTAAGGCCCTTTAAAACAATTACAGTTAATCAACCTTAGTTTAATTTATTTAATGAGAAATATGTATGTTAATTTCTTTATAATTATTGCAGCGTAGTATTTTAGAATTTAACTAGTAAAAGTATCTCTTTTACACCAATATTTATTCGAATTATTTTTTATACTTTTACATAAATTACTCGTACCACATGCAAGATAATTAATAAGGAATTTTCTAATATAACTAAACACCTGATCGACACATATTAATTTCAATGAATTCTAAAACTATTTATGGAAATGAGAACGCAGGCAGATTGATACACCATTCTACAGACAAACAAAAGTTATTAATTCTTTTCAACTTTATTTGAAAATTTTAAAAACGCATAACTGATAACTCAATAGAAATAATGCACCTTGATCAAATTCCATTCACCCCCTAATTAGATTCCTGTGACCAAGTAAACAAATCATGAATATAAATAATATACGTTTACTTTTTGTGCATATTCAGGATATTACAGGGAAATTTTCAGGATGTTTCAGAAAATATTCGTCATAGAACGCAATATATCCCAATTCTTTCGTAAATCCTTGTATAAAATCTAATCGTATTTTTATACTATTTTCAATAAAGAACATGCCATAATCAGCTGAATAATAATATATCAGTATATCAGATTAAACTTATTCTAAAAATAATCAAGGAAAGGAAAGAGTAGACAGACAGATGAACCGAAATCTTAAATACTGTTCAGTTTTCTTGGAAAGGGTTAAAAAAGATAGAGCGTTAATCGTGTTGAATAATGCTTACGCTGTACGATCCCTGATATGTGTTTGTGTGTGTTTATTTAGCAATACACAAACCATTATTATTTTTATTTTTAACATTTCCCAGCAAAGTTGACAATCTTATATGATGCCGGTTTTTCTATCTCTTGATCTGCTTCTTCGCGCTTTAATTTTATAAATATTTTTAACATGCTCCAAAACCTATATATATATATATATATATTTCAATTTTACTATGCCTTGCTCTTGACTGAAAATGGTATAAATAGCACTAGTGCTTTATATGCGGTGATGCCTGAAAAGAACTCTGATATATTATGGTCTACCAGAGATATTTCAGTAAAACTTATTTTATTATCTTTTTATACAGCGTAAAACATAAGAAAACATATATTACATACATACGTTCACTTATATTACATAATTAATGTAATTCATATGCCTAAATACATGCTTTGTATAAAATGTGGCATGATTAGCATAAGATTCACTTTGCGACAAAAAAAATATATATATATATACTATATATATTAAGGTGCATTGGGGGATATATGTAAGAATTTCTGAGTTCATATTTATTTCTTTTATGCTTTTCAACATTCGAACAAAATCAAAAAGCGTTTGTAATTCTGGTTTGTTTGTTTATCTGTATTTTTGCCCATTTATTCAGTAAATAATTTTAGAATATTATATTTTTCATATGTTGTTCAGGTTTACTTTGGCTCTATCATTATTGAGAATAATAAAAATAGTACTGTTTTATGCACAGAAACTCAGAAAACAATTCCGACACATTAGGGTCTATGGGAGGTCTTTCCTTAAAGCATATTTTAAAAGTTGTATATTTTGCACAAAATAACAAAATTAGCATACATTATTCTGCTGTAAAATGCAGTGTTTCCTGTAGAATATGATTTTAAAATTAATAAGTTTATAGGGCTTTACAATCGTTTTCAGATACATTATGAGATGTAAGTCGAAATTGCGCATGTAAATTTTCAGTGTTGTAAAGGTTTTTTCGCCCTTTCCTTTTTCTTTGGTATTGCATGTAGAACGTATGGAAACTTTAAACGATATACAAGCTTATAAAAAAAAATAATGATTCACTTCATGCTTTCCCTTTCATAATAATAATAATAATAATAAAGGTATAAAGCAAGCTTTTATGAGATTTCTTTCTCCGTAATTAAAAACACTATACAGTTTAAGGCATCATCATTGAGGTAAATTTCACTTCAGATTGAACAATATAACGGATAAAGTGTACTTGAAAAGAGTTTTCTAATTTATACGAACTGCAAAACTTTTCTCTTTTATTAATTAATAAATTAGTAAAACATGTGTAATTGCTGCAATAATTGAATAAAATTATTATTTTTTTCTTTCAAACTACGTAATACAATAGTTATGTTTCATACCGTTTAAACAGTTTTTTCTATTAACCCATTATTTGCCAAACTAATTTTCTATTTTTTTTTCTTAATTAGTGAATTTTATAAGTTTTAGTAAAAACTATTTAAGAATTATAACAAATTTCAAGAAATTAAGCATACTACCGCAGATCGTCCTAATTTTGGGACAGTGGCAGAATGCATTATCTAAAACTATATTTCCATTATCATATTGTCTAAAACTATTAAAAAAAAGTAACGTCCCAAAAAAGGGACAATAATAAATAATGGGTTAAAGTAATAAAAACAAAACACAACAACAAGAATAAATATAAATTTCTAAATATTCCATATGATTTTAAAATATTCAGTCTGGAACAAATAAAAAGCTAACAATTTTATTGTGTTTCTTTCTTTATGATTATAGTTTTTCTATGCAATTTTTATTGATTTTCATTAATAGTTTTCTTTCATAAAAATAACAGTGCGTGTAATTCATTTAAGCAAACCAATTAAACAGGCATTTAGTATTTTAATTACGATCAATTAAAAAAAAAATATTAAAAATTTTTGAAAAAAAAAAATAATACATAGACTAAAAATAAATTAATTCCTTTTTAATAATAAAATTAAAATAATAATAGTGTGTTTTGTTAAATCTCGCCAAACGCCAAAACGCTATCGTCGAACTTCCTCTAGGTTGCGAGCCTATGTTGCAAGCCAAAGTGCAAAGTCAATGACATATGGCAATTGGCAATGAGTGTTTAACCATGACATCACCCGACAAGTTGAAAAAAGACAGCTACAGAACACAGATAAGTCTTTCATTTTACATTATATATATACATCAAAATTTAACAATTCTATTAAATATGTAAAAAACTCTCGAAAACTGTTTAAATTTAAAGCCAAATTAACCTGGAAATATTTTTCTTTTTTTTTTTTCAAAATTTTAAAATGGTTCATTTTAGTTCTTTTTTTTTCCGTTAATTTTATATTATTATAGTTAAACGATAAATATATTTGAGTATTAATTTGTAGTAGAGTGATAAGTTTACTTCTTAAAAATATTTTTGTGTTTGAGTGCTGAAATTTAATTTTTAGCATTTAAGCATAAAAATATTTTTAAAACATTAACTTATAAATGAATCCCCCCCCCCCCCCAAAAAAAAAAAAAAAAATCAGATATGTTTAGATGTTATTATTACATTATAGTAAAGCAAAATCAAGGGATAATATTAAAAATTAGTTGGCAGTTCTTTAAAAAAAAAAAAAGAGTACGTTACTGGAATTTTATATTTTATATTGTTTTATTTCAGCGCATATAGATGGAAAATTTATAATTTCGTAAGTCAATAATTTAAATAAAATTTTCATACATATGCATTAAAATATAATATTGTTAAGTATATAAAAATTTCTCGAAATCTATTTAAATTTACAATAGCAAAAAAAAAAAAATTAATTTTAGTCTTTTGGAAATATTTTAGATGTACCTCTTGACAAATGTTTGTTTTAGTTTTCCATCTGTTGTGCATTATAATAATTTCGGAATAGAATTTCCACACGTTTAGGTATTAATATGTAAATTTATTCATAAGTTAATGTTTAAAAAATATTTTTATATTTAAATGCTGAAACTTGGAATAAATTTCAGCATTCAAAAAAAATATTTTTAAAATTATATCTATGAATGATTAATTAATAGTCAGAAATGTCTAAATTCTGTAACTAAACGTTAATAATGCACAATCGATGGAAAAATAAAATAAAACTTTGTTAAGAGGAATCTTAAAATGTTAACAGTGTCTTTAAATGTTAACAGTGTGTTTTCACAATGCCTTTGTAAAAATCTACATTTAAAGTATTAAAAAAACTTTGAAATTAAAAAAAATATTGTTATTGTCAATTTAAATAGATTTCAAGAAATTGCTTTGCATGTAATAATATTATATTTCAATACATTTATGTAAAATTGCATAATACTATGACAGTAATTTACAAAAAAAAAACAAACACACACACACACAAAAGAAAAAAAAGAAAGAAAGAAAGAAGAAGAAAAAAGAAAGAAAGTAAAGAAAAAGAGAAAAAAAAAAGTACACACGTCACACAATTTTAAGGGAACATACGACCCTTAGAACTTCAAAAAATATCTATTTAATTATAGTCTTTTTTTAAGTAAATCGTTGTTAACTAAGCTTTATTGGGCATGTCTAATTGTTACCTATAAGATTATTATGTATTTTGAAATACAATTTAAATTCTGTGGTGAATTATTTAATAATTTATGTGTTAATAATAAATGTGTTTTTTTTTCACCTTGCACGCAGGATATCTCTGAAACTATTTAATATTTTTTCTTGAAATTTTCACAAGATTATGTAACGTATAAGATCCTTCAAACTGAACCTAAATTTGTTCCAGTTTAGGTTAAAAAAAAAAATAAAAGTTCAAAGATAGTTTATTTTTTAATAAAATCTGAAGTATCACCTGTATAAAAAAATATTGGGGGGGGGGGGGGCATACAAATTTAGATTCAGTTTGAAGGATCTGATATTTTACATAATCTGTGAAAATTTCAAGAAAAAATATTAAATAGTTTCAGAGATATCTTGCACGTAAGGTGGAAAAAAACACCTTTATTATTAACACATAAATTATTAAATAATTCACCACAGAATTTAAATTATATTCCAAAATACATAATAAACTTATAGGTAACAATTAGACATGTTCAAGGAAGCTTAGTTAACAATGATTTACTTTAAAAAAAGACTATAATTAAATCGATGTTCTAAGGATCGTATGTCCCCTTAAAACGTACAAAGAACGTTCGAAGAACGATTCAAAGAACGTTTTAAAACGTTCAAAGAACGATTTTAAAACGTTCAAACAAGAAGAACGTTCTCAGAACGTGTCTGTAGAAACAATGGTGATGTTTACACGTGTGCAGAACGTGTTTTGTACCGTACTATTCGACCTTTTGAAGATGGACAAATAGACGTCTATGAAACGTTCAAGCTGAACGTTCATAGAACGTGTTAGTAGAACTATTTTTAAACGTTCAGAGAACGTTTCCGTGCTGCTTGGGTTATTTATTGCTTTATTTTGACATAAGTAATCATACTCTAATTTAGAATCATAAATCTTCTATTTCTTTTAACATTGCTAATTTAATTCTTCTATTGAATCTTTCTGGCGCCAATACTTTTTTGTTGCTCATTAAACTTAATTTATAGATTATTTTCAGGCATCAAAATACTTAATGATTATCTTGTTTATTTCAAATGATCGCTATTGCAACTTCCATTCGTTATTTTTTATGCTTTTAGTCTTACAGCCTAATATGAAATCTCCTTTAATTTATTTTGTAATATTACTTTGAAATATAAACAGAATACCCTGAAAATATGAAAATAATAATTTAAAATATAAAAATATTAATTCTTACTTCTTTTTATGCCTTATATTTCATACATATATATGACATGCAGATAGGTATAGAAAGAGAGATACAGCGGGGCGTTGAGGGGGGCTGCAACCCCCCCTCAGGAACGTATCTGTTTATGAAGCAAGTCAATCGAATCAATATATACATTATATAATAAGGAATAAATAAAAATGACCTGTTGAATAATGTGTGATGCTAATAGGACGTTGAGGCTCCTGATCTGCAGACTCACTAGTCTTATCAATCGTTTGCAAATGTAAGGCTAATATTTTTGAGCTGATATTAAAAGAATTTGGTATGTAACAACCCCACGACTTCCATTATCCACTATTACACGTATTATACATATTATTTTAGAGATAATGAGTCCAAAAGATATAAAATTGGTCCAAGAAATCAGATATCTAACAATATTTCTCTAAGAGAAATCTGATACAATTCTGGAGACAGATAAAACAGAGTTTACATGGCGAGTTAAAAAATAAGAAAAAAGAAATATAGCAGTTTTTTGAAATATCAATTTCTTAGACCTATAAATGACCTACCTAATCAGGATGACTGTAAATTTTCCTGTTATAATCAAGTAATATATGCGAAAAGCTATCGAAATAGAGGTTTTTGTAGCAATTTTCAAGAAAATTGTTAGACACGGATTTTCGATCACCCTTCGGATTTTCACTAAAACTTATCAAACTCATACGTGGACTGGAAAACAACAATTCACACGAAAGAATATCAAAAGGAGAGTTAATATGGCAACTTTGAAACAAATCTGTAGAGATGTTTTTAAAGGATCGCACTTGAGAGACCTCTAATTGGCCTATTTATATAGGACGCTTATAAATTTTCCTGAACTAACTAACTAACACATACGAAAGGACATCTAATAGAGTGTTTATATATTGAAGAAAATCGTTAGATCTGTTTTGGAAATACAGGCTTACGGTCCCACTTCTGAATTTCCAGTTTTCACTAAAAGTTGGTCTCAATTTGGAAGTTTTGTCGCTTTATCTTTATTAGTTTAAGAAATATAATAGTCAGAAGATTTCCCACACACATGCATAAACGCAGACATACAAAGTATGTGCGTGTTCCAGCTGCCAAAAAATACTCTTTTGAACTCAGAAGCAAGACTGCCACAGGCGACATTTTTTTTTTTTTTCAATTCGTTTCGTACCACTATTTCCAAAAAATAAAATTTATAGTACATTTCTGCAGATAAATCTGAAGTTTGCCTGCATCAGTTTATTATAAATTTTATGTTATGGAAATAGTGGTACTAAAATAATAAAAAAAAATATCGCCTGTGACAGAACTGCATGAGTTTTTAAAACATGTAAATAAGATGCAACTCCATATGAAATTTTTGACCGAATACAATGTTCCCATTACCTGCGGTAGTCGGGTAATGGAAGTAAAAAGGGGTTCCGACGGACATTACAGGTAGTTAGAACGGCTGTAGACAAAACTAGATAGATGTGCAGCCAGTAGTTTGTCTAGAAAACAACCAACGTACTCACTCACACATGCATCATTTATTATTATATGTAGATATTTAAGTTTAACAGTGCCTATTTAAAAATAAGACAAGATCAATTATTGCATCTCTCAATATATTGGAAAAGGCAAAATAAATAAAATCTACTTTATTTTTCGTAGCTTCTTGAACATATATTTAACTATCTAATATTTTTTATTACGAAATATAAATTACTCGTTATTATATATTTGAACTGATTTATTATTTTTTAGCAATATATATGCAACATTGAAATATGTTTTCAATGCACTACTTTGATAAGTTATTTTATGATTAAAAAATATATTTCGACAGTTTATAGAAAAATTTTCATTTTTATTTCTTTTCTGATGTCTTTAAAATATTCTTTTTTTATACTTACAAAGAAATATTTTCATGCGAAGCTTTTGAAATACAAGATGATTTAAATTATTTTTTTGTGAAACATTTCTAAGTTGAAAGTTGAACCAATGTTTTAAATGTCTATTGATTTTTTGTAAATTGAGCTTTTTTGCAAAAACCTTTTAGGGTTTATTAAAATACTAGTGAGTGCAAAAGTTCTACCCTTTTTTATTACCCTTAAAGTAGAGCAAATAAGCGCAAAATGAACAGTACCTATTTTTGTGCATAATTCCTATTGCTACCTATGACCTCTTGACACCTTTCTGGTAGGAGATTAATCCCACAGCGGTAAATTTGAAGTGGTTTCGAGTCAAAAAAGTCCTGGATGGCATTTTTCACAGCATCAAGATCATCAATTATTTTCTGACTGAAGGAATTGTTCAACGCACAAATAGGTGATAGTTGTTGGTGCCAAGTCAGGAGAATAGGGAGGATGGGGTAAAACCTCCCAACCAAAGCCCAGTAACTCTTGGCGAGTGATGACAGCAGCATGTGGCCTGGCGTTATCTTGATGAAGGATAACACCGCGACGATTGATGAGACCTGGCTGCTTTGCTACCAATTTGAATGCATCCTGTCTAACGGTAGAGAGTAGAAGGCAGCATTGATGGTTTGGTTGACTGGCAGGACCTCCCAGTGAATTATTCCCTGCACATCCCACCACAAACTCAATAACACCATCTTGGGATGAAGTTAAGCTTTCGAAGTTGATGCAGGCGGATCAGGAGGGCGAGACACAGTCCTACGACGCTTTATGCTACGATACATAACCCACTTCTCATCTCCTGTCACAATTCGTGTCAAGAATGGGTCATTTTTGTACCGGAAAAGCAAGGAAACGCAGGTGGCGATTCGGTCATCCCGTTGATTAGCTGTCAGATTATGGGGAACCCAACGATCTAACTTTCTCGTAAAACCCAACTTAACCAGCCATCTCTCGACCGTTGTCCGGTGTACGTTGAAGGTCTCCGCTAATTCTTGCACGGGTAGTTCGGGTAGTTCCTTATGGCTTGGTCAATATCGTCGTCTCTACCGTGTGATGGCCGTCCACTCCTAGCCTGATCTTGGCAGCTTCTGTCTCCTTCCCTAAATTTACGAAACCATCGACGTCATGTGCTTTCGTCTATTGCATCCTCCCCAAAAACTTGACAAACATTGCGACATGCTGCGACACATTCGCATTAAAAATTAATTTATCATAACTAACTAAGTTTGAAACAAAAATTTCAGAAATTTCAAATGCATGTTTCATTCTTTAACAAAAACTGCTTATTAAATGCATTACTTAAGAAAATGTTTTACCTTTTAATGAAATCTAGTTGATGTCTTGGAACATTTCCGAAATACGTAAGTAAAATTGATCGAAAATGGAACATTTATATTGGAACTGGAAATTTATAATTGGAAAAGTAGAAAATTAAATCACACAAAAGGTTTAGAATGTGCGTAGAGACAGTAAAATCTAATTAGTTCATATCCGCTATTAAAATAGTTATGGATAAATGTGTAACTTGCACAATTTTTGGATAATTAAAAAGAAGTATCGTTATTGTTACAGTTGTAGTTGTGGCCCTTCTAAATACAGAAATAATGCATTTGAATTCTAAATATGTAAATTATAAAATATATTTTCAAATGAGTAAACAAAGGCGAAATGAGTCGTTGTTAGCAAGATATAACGGAAATTAAACTAATTAAATTTTCCTACGAACTTGAACTATTTTAATATCAAAATTATTCTAGTATTTATATAAATAGCAGTAAGGTGTATATTATAAATGTTTGTAACAGCTTAGTAAAAAAGTATAAAGTAATGATTAAAATTGTCTTATTATAAGGATTTATTTCAGCGTTAAATTAATTATTATACAAATTAATGATTTTACCGCTTTGGCTTGCAAACAAAATATGTAATATGACAATTTAATTTTAATTTTTGACAATATAAACTATGTTCAAAAATTCATATATTCGATTAGATTAAATTTTAACTTTCCCTACGAACTTTCCCCCAGTCATTTCGACTATTATTCGGTATTTTTATCATTAGTGTAGGCATGGTGGTCCTGAGCTAGTACTTTCCTTGATCTAACAGACCTTTTGGATTCCATAGGGTCGTTTCACTGTAAAAAAAAAGAATTATAACTCTGTACAGTTTGATGAAAATCTCATTCGAATCTCATTCACCAATTCGTGAGTTACCCAGTGCGTGGGTGAACCCGTGCCGCCATTCCAACACGTTGGAGTGGACTGACTATGCAGGCCCCTTTAATGCAAAGTGTTCCCACAAACGGAAGGCATCTTTATTTAAATCATATATATATATATAAACAACGGGGGAGGCTTAACCTTTAGAGACGGGCTCTTTCAAATTCACAGTGTAGTCTGACAATTGTTGTCAGAGCCCCTCTCTAAAGGAGCTAATCGCTCAAAACTGCTGTATAGCGGTGAGCGGCCTCCTTCCGTCCTTGAAATCCTTGAAATCATATGTTTGTTTGCTTATTTGCATGTGATATATATTTATATGATTGTGTCAGTAAAAATATGTCCTTTAAGCTTCGTTGTGTTTGAGATTTACGTACATTCGTTTTAAGTTGTCGTCATAGAAACAGAGCTGTACCTAAGGACCCATTTATGATATTTGTATACATTTTGGGAAGTGAATAGAAATCAGTGAGTAGAGATATTCGAATGCTTGACAAAAAACAGCGCATATTTTAAATTGAGATTAAAAATGTTTTTCGTTTGAATTTTCTTTTCTGTGTTTTAAACAATGATTTTTTTTTTTTTTTTCAACAATATGCAAGTAATTTTGAAAAATGTTTTTAATACACTATTTTGATCCTTTATTTAATAACTAAATATATATTTAGATAGATTTTAATGAAATTTCATTTTTATTACTTTTCTCAAGTCTGTAAAGAGTTCTTATTATACTTGCAAAGAAAAATTTCCATCGAAGCTTTTGAAAACAAGAGGATTTAAATTAATTTTGTGTGAAATATTTTTATGTTGAAAGATGACAAAGACGTTTTTAATGACTATTTATATTTTCATAATTTATGCTTTTTTTGAAAACATCTTTTACAGTTTTTAAAATTACCTTCTACCGTAATAATACATAAAATAAAGATTGAATATTTTGTCATAAAATACGTGACAAAAGGGCTATGATTATGAATCGATTTCTTATAATAAAAAAAATTTTTGCACTACATTTTTGAACAAAGAAGTTAAGAAAAGGTATTCAGATATTTTGTTTTTATACACTTTTTACAAAAAGCAGCGAATCTATAGTATACAATATATCATAAAGTACTTTTCAAAAGTATAAACGATTAGGTGACTGGTAAACTATAAACTGAACAATAAAAATTCTAATATATTACAGAAATATCTTTAGAAACTTTTAAAATTATTTTATATAAAGGATAAATTTTTTAAAACTAATATAAAAACTAAAAAGAATATTTCATATATTATTTTAATATATGTAATTCGACAAATAACTTGTTATTAACACTAACGTTTTCGATATATTTTAAGAAATCCACGAAAACAAATATTGTATAGAAATGAATTCATTTTCTAGAATCAAGATAAAAGTAACTTGAAATTTTTTTTTTCTGGAGTACATCGATATATTTCCTAAATCATTTTCTGTTTATGAAAGAAATGTTCTTAAGTGTTTGTAACAAGACACTTATTTTTGTGCCAGATGGTGAAATCATTTTCTGATTATTATTATTATTATTTTTTTTTTTGTCAGACATAAATAAATCGTTGAACTCGGTGTTTTCTTTCTCTCTTCAATTTTTGTTCAATAAAAATCGATTTTATATACGTGTTGCTTATAAATATATCGATAGAGCTTTAATGATACTGTAAATTAACTGAATTTTTAGAAATTTATAATTTATATCAAAGCATTTTTTTAATTATTTTTAAAGATTATTATTATTTTTTTTTTTTAATTAAAGAATTTTCGGATGACATTTTTGGATAGAGAGTTTTCGTATGGATACTCGTCGAAACTTCATATTATAACAGCTGTTCATACACATTTGCAACGTTCTACGTCCAATCGTCTATCAATTCTACAAACAGACGTTACAAAAAAGTCTTGTAAAATCGTGAACATCTTTAAACTGGAATCAAATCTAAATTGGAGGTGTATAACTAAATCCTGTAAATATTTTCCAAATCACAAACATAAATTTATTACATTTTATGATCATTCGTTTTTGAGATATGCGGATTATAAGATACGTTTCTTAAATCGGTCTCACTATCTTTTTTATACTTTGTATAAAGAAGTAAAAAACTGATTTAATATTTTATTTTTTTTGCCAACGGAAAGATAATTAAAAGCTTTAACTGTTATTCTATGTGAAATATATATATTATAGTTAGTACATTTTTCTGAGAATTTTCTTTTCACAAAAATGTTAATAAAGAATAACTGAGAATAAAGTTTTAAAAAAATTATTGAAAATTTATCATCTTAGTGTTTATTTAAATTCCTTTCTGTATAGAGACTTTCAGTTTGCATTAATTTCTTTTGTAAATGTTGTTTCAATATTCCGAAAAAATCTTAGTATTTTTTCAAAGAAAAGAGATATGTTTTTTAAGTTTTTTTATATACATTTATGTGTGCAAATGTGATACAACGTTTCACACATCTTGTATACATTTTTTATACACTTTGTTATGGTGTTAATTTTATTATCTAAAGTTTTTTTTGAAAGTTTAATTTAATATGTTCTTATCAGTTCTTCTACAGAAAAGTAACGGATATAGAATTTCTGCGCACCTTCAACATTACACTTTTTAAATAGTTATTTCACCAATCGTTTGCAAATCTAAAGTTGACATTTTTGAACAGATATTAAAAAAGATGTTTCGAGGGGCATCATGGGCAGTTAAAACATTTACAGGCAAAACTCCATAGCTCTGCAGTGAGCCATTTGTTTTACAAAACTATGAACGGACTTAAACACACAGGCAACTTTCATTATTTTATGTACGTAATTAAGTTTAACCTTGAATATTTAAAAATAAGACAAGATCAATGATTACATCTCTCAATGTATTGAAAAGAAAGAAAGAAAAATAAAATCTACTTCGTCTTTCTTACCTTCTTGAACATATATTTAAATATCTAATGTTCTTTAATACGAAATATGAAATGCTTGTTACTGTATTTTTGAACTTGTTTATTTCATTTCTTTTGCACATATTGTATTTCTTGTGTAAAACTCACTTACTAAATTTTAATAATAACTCTATAATGCAATTTAGTTTTGTTTACAAACAAAGAAAAGGAACTTTTAAAAACTTTATGCTGGCCCTGGATGTTTTTAACAATTCTTCGTATTGCAATCATGTCATGCAGAACTTGTCCCATTTCGACGAAGATTTTTAAGTGGACTCCTACTCTAGCATACTGATCTCATGCATATGTTATCAATAAACAGTCATGTAAAATATTTATTAATTAAGTTAATACTTCATAGTTATACTTTAACAATTAATAAAGCTATTGCCAAAATGTTTTAGACTGCAAAGAAATTTTACTGATATGCTTTTAATGTAACTTAAAAATGCCTTTTCACAATAAGAAGTAATTTATCATAACTAATTAAGTTTGCAACAAAAGTTTCCGAAATTTAAAATTGCATGATTCTTTCTTTAAAAGAAACTATATATTAAATGCATTACTTCATGAAAATGTTTTTCCTTCTAATGCATTCTAGTTAATGTCTTGGAACATTTTCGAAATATATTAGGGAATTCGATCGAAAATGGGACATTTATGTTAAAACTGTAAATTTATCAATGCAAGAGTAGAAAATTAAATCGTATAAAGGTTTAGAATGTACAATCTAAACAGTAAAACCTAATTACACACACACACACACATACACACACACACACACACATATATATATATATATATATGGCAATAAAGCCAAAAGAAAATAACGGCTAAAGGTTTATTCATTTTAAAACGATTTGTTTAACCAAAATAACACATTTTCCAATTACGAATTCGATTAAAATTAAACCATTAGTTTGACTAAACTGAATTTTTACTAGGGGAGACTGGGGAGGCTTGACCTATTTTTTACAAAACGATTTTTAGAAAAAAAAATTTTACTTCCAGAAAAAATCTTTGTACACCATTTCATACCTGATATATTCTATTATCAAAACATACCTAAAAATTTTGCATACTTTGCAACAGAAAAGAGAAATAATGAATGATATTGAAGCAGAATTTTTGGGTCAGGGCTCCCCACATATGGGAGGTTTGACCCACACAATGGGAGAGTTGACCCACCAATATTTACATATTATAATATTTATGAACAAAGTTAAGCTAGTCCTAAAATTTAAGAAAATTTGGCAATGAAATTAATGTGATAACAATAAAAGTTATAGTTGATGAAGTAGCAATATTTCTAAAGTGTAAATTGAAAAAAATGTATAAAAGAACATGTTCACACTACTAAAACAACTCTTAAATTAAAAATAGGCATTGCCATTAAGCTTTGTTGAAAAAAGCTAGAAATGTTAAATAATAACGAATAGTTAGCAGCACTTATACTCAGAAAAGTCAAAATAAATTCGTAATCCAACTCTTTCAGTTCCTCCAGCTGATATTGAATTTGGTAACTTTATCATATCATCCATTGATACAACAGATATATCTTCCGTTTCTGGATAAATAATTTGTTTCAGCAGCGCGGCGTAAAAATGTAACAAGAAACTCTCTCTCTCCACTTTCTTTGATTATTCTTCCTACAAAATGAGATGTATTAGGCCTACAAGTTTTAGGACTCACAAATTTTACCAGCACAAAATCTCCTTCTGACATTATGACTTTGATATCACAAACTCATCTTCACTGCTGTCTGACACATAAGGGATTTCTTCATCCTCATCACTCGAGGTTTCAGCCGGATTAAAAAATTTCTGTTTAGAAAATCTTTTGGTTTTAGTAGCTTTAACAGAAGGTTGTTTCTTCGATGCTCTCAATGCATGCTCATTTTCTATTTGTTCTTTAACTGGGGTATCTGTCAATATTCGAGACTTTGGTTGTTTTCTTTTATAGTTATGTTTTCGTGGTCCAGCTTTCGGGAAAGGTCGAATCTGTTCAGGGGTCAAAGATGCCGATTTTTCAATTTCTGGCTGACAGGTGAGCCTAGTAGAAGTGACTTGTGAACTACTACTATGAGGAATATAATCTTCAGGAATGAGAGAGAAATTATTTTTAGGTTGACAGGTACAGGAAGGAGTAATTTGCGAAGAACTTGGCAAATTCTGTTTCCATGCAAGGTTGTGAATATCATGCAGACCAATTTGTGTTGTCTGAGAATCGGTTGGCTCAGGTCGGTTTGTCACACTGCAGGCCATAAAATCTGCCACTGTAAAAATCCCTGAATCAAAAGGAAATATTCCCGTAACAGCGAATCCATTTTGAATGCTTATGTGGGTGAAAGCTTGTGGATACGATTTTCCAATGAGTTTAGGAATATCGTAAAGTCAAATTGGTTTTCCTGGATTACTCACCATAAAGTTATCACACGCTTCATTGTAGAAACCCTTAAAGGGTCCAAACACACATCGATCGAGTGGTTGCAATTTGTGACTTGTATGCGGTGGCAATATTAAGAGTACAATCCATTATCTTTGCAGAATTGCAAACCTTTGGGAGATACATGACTTTCATGATTATCAAGTATGATAAGAACCTTTTTCTGTGTACTACATTTTGTATACTTTGCAAAATGGGTTAAAAACACTTCAAAGTTTTCGGATGTCATCCATCCATTGGAATGCCCAACAGCTTGTGTTCCAACAGGTGCACCTTTGGTCATTCTTATTTTCTTTTTATGTTTTGAAAAACATTGTAGGGAATGATTTTTGGTAAAAGAATGTTACATGCTAAAAACAAATATCATTTTTTTTATTTTTTATACAATTAAATAATAGATGAATTAATATTTTCAGTCCACATAATAACAAAGAAATATGTAAGGGAGGCTTGACCCATGGGTCAAACCTCCCTTATATCATCTGGGTCAAGCCTCCCTCAATAGCCATTTGCAATGTCATAAAAAAAAATCAGGGAATTAAACAGTTATTTAGCAAAACTAATTATAGCACATATTAGCTTGAGGTATATACTTTAACCCTTTGCGGCGCAAGACAATTCGGATCATTTAAATTATACTGCCACCGGAATTCATGAACTAAATTAAACAAAAATAAATTTTAAATTTTAAGGTTAAAAAAACTGGCTTTTTCTAACATCTTATAAACGTAAATTTTTGCTGAAAAATTTCCGGGATGAATTTTTGCAGCTGGATCTTAAATTTTGCGTCCTCGCAGCGAGGACGCCGCGCATTAAGGGGTTAATAATATAAATCTGAATTCTGATATATGAATAAGAATATTTGTACAATGCCTTACAAATTTAATCAAAATTATTTACTTTTTGATGAGGAAAACACAAATTTCAAGCTTGTTCAAATAATAAGCATGAGACAACTTTCAAACAAACATGGCTGTTACCTTGCACCAGTAGGATGTGCTGCCATCTGTTGGAAGTTTTTGAAAGCTAAAAATAGCAGAGTAAAGCAAGGTGGGTCAAGCCTCCCATAGGGTCAACCCTCCCCAGTCTCCCCTATACTATAAATCAAAATAGAATCAAAGAAATTCCCATTTAAAATTCAATTAAAATGACACAAATGGATTTACTTACCCCAGTTCCCAAATTCCTCTCGGTGGAAAACATCAGCCACACTACAAGAAAAAAAAACACGTGTACTACGATGAATGTGTATAACACTTTCTTTATTCTGATTATACGAATTTATGTTGAGTGGTTTGAAATTTTCAATGCTGAGCTTCCCTCCGCTTACATTATGATTTTGATTTGTATTAGATTTCTTAGACTTAGAAGTCTGCCAAATGCAGACCTTTTTTGCAGACACGAGTTTTTTGAGCGACTGAAACAGAAGTTGCGCAGTCGGCGATATAAACCAGATTCTTCTGCGCAGCATTCGAATAGGAAGAAAAGTCACAGAATTGTGTAGTGCTGACATCTCGTGGCTAAAGCGGCAGGTACAAAACTCTTGCTTTCATCGAAATTCTCCTTGGGGGAGCTAGGCATGGCAAACGGGAGATGCGGTGGACAGGCCTTTTGAAATATTCAGCTGGGGTCTTGAGGGTGACGACGCGAACCACGTTCTCGTCGCCAGGATGAAGCTCCACGATACGGCAGGTTCTACTGTGCAGGTTGATTTCATGTCACTAAAACTAGAACTAATTCTCCAAGATTCAAGTGAGTGACGCCGGACCTCCACTTGCTTCTGGATTGCAACGATGTTAAACAAGACTTTTGCCAGTTTGTCCAGAAGGTGATCTTCAGTTTCGGGAGAAGAGGCCATCTAGAAGAAAGACTTACAGAAGAATGATCAGTAAGGTAATTTGAGGATTCAGGAAGGAATCGGGCATAAAATGCCAACGAATCTGTCTATTCGCTACATAATCTTGAACAGACTTGTCTTTCGAAAGAGTTATAAGTTGCTTTAAATGGACGTGGGCACCAACAAAATTGCGGCCATTATCTGAGTGTATGTCTGAAGGGTAACCGCGACGAGCAATATATCTTTGTATAGCATGCAAAAAATGTTCAGTTGATAAACTGTCAACTAGTTCCAGATGAGTGGCTTTGGTAGACATGCAAATAAATAGACATATATATATAACTTAAATGTATTACTGTTGCGTTTATATATACATTTGGTTTGAATAGGATCAGCGAAGTCCAGACCTACATGTTAAAAGGGTCGACAAGGGTTGATTTTGCACTGGGCAAGTCGCCCATCATTTGTTGGATTGGGGTTGGTTGTGCCTTTGCACGAGTAATGCACGACCTTAGTTACTTTCTAACTGTGGAACGGTCATCAGGGATCCAAAAGGATTGTCTGATTAAATTTAAGACCAAATCTAAACCACCATGCAGGCTGTAATGGTGAAAATATCTTATGATGGATGAGGTAAGGGGGTGATTTTTTGGGAAGAGTATTGGGTATTTAGTATCGTAGGGCAGAGTGGTTTTCTTGTCAATTCTTCCACCAATTCGAAATATTTTTTCTGCATTCAGAAAGACATTGAAGGATCGCAGCTTACTACGATTTGCCACTGGTTAGCCACGCTGCAAAAGGGCAATCTCTGGAGCAAAATGATTTTCTTGGACGAGTTTAATAACAGTTGTACGTGCCTTTGAAATTTATTGAATCGATAAGTCGTTCCCTAGAACTTTATGGTGTTACGAGTATTGTTTATGAATCGCTGGATCCATAATACGACGCGCAAAAGTTTTGTGTATGAAGAAAATTTTGTAAGTAGGTCCCATGGTGCTAATTTATTAACAATTTTTGAATTTTCCGGTTCATGGATGCTTATAGCTTGGTGTTGAGCTATTGACAATGTTACGGACTCGGGAACTGAGGATGGGATCTTTTGCCTATCTGGGCCGGACCACCACAGGCCAAAGTTCTTTAATTTATTTGGTAACAGTCCACGGTGCGCAGTCAGCTGGATTATGTTTGCTGGGCAGATGGTTCCAAGTGGTGGGGTCTGTCAGGGATCTAATCTTGTTAGCCCTATGCAGGACAAACTGGTTCTCCTTTAAGTGTGGATTCAGCATCCAACTACGTGCGATGGTTGAGTCGGTCCATAGGATAATTTCGAAAATAGGAAAATTTAAAGATTCTTTGACGACTGTCACAAGTTCACCTAACAATAACGCTGGCGGAAGTTCCAACCGGGCAAAGCTATAGGTTTTAAAGGTGCTACACGTCTTTTGGCTAAGATTAATTTTAAGGAAGAATTTTGGTTAGGACGAATATAAACAAAAGCAGCATATGCTTTAGTTGAAGCATCACAATAGTTCTGTAGCTGGAAAATTGAGCTTGATTCCAGATTTAAAAATATAGGCACGGACACAGACTGAAAGGAAGCAATTTTGGCATAAAATTTATTCTACCTAACTTGAATATCTGGTGGTAAAAAAGCGTCCCACCTAAGATTTTGTTTCCAAACATCTTGTAATAATGATTTCAAAAGAATGGTGGTCCTTTAATAAGAGGCCCAACGGATCAAAAATTTGTGCAATCACTGACAATAATTGTCTTTTTGTTGAGATAATTTCTTCGGAACTAACCTTGACCTGTAATGTATCAGATCATAATTTCCAATTTAAGCCTAAAATACGTTGCAACTGGTCTGGAGTCAAGGATATTTCCGATGTGGATGCCTTTAAAGAGTCTGGGAGATGCGCTAGTGCTTCCGGATAATTCGACACCCATTTTCATAGTTTGAATCCTGCTGCATTAAATAGAGCCTGAAGCTCGGTGACCAAATATTGCACTACCTCCACTGATTCAGCACTTCCCAAAAGTCGTCCATATATAAATGTTATGGGCTGCTTTTACGGCAATGAAATAATTATCCTTTTCGTCTGTTAATAGTTGTCTTATGGTGCGCAGGGCTAAAAATGGGGCACAGGCCATGTCATAAGTAACAGTAGTTTATAAATACGGAGTGGGTCTCAGATATTTGATCGCCAAAAGATTCTCTGTAAATTAGTGTCAGGATCTACGACCGGAATTTGGCGGAACATTTTTTTAAAATTTCGCTAGATAAAGCAATTTTATTAATCCGAAATTTTATTAGATTTTGGAAAATAGACGTTTGTAATTTTGGCCCCTTATATTGTAGGTTGCGTTATTAAGTGATTTACCATTTGATGTTAATGCAGAGGCGTTGAACACCACACCTAACTTGGTAGTGGTGCTATTAGAATTAATGACTACATGGTGGGGCAAATAGTAATGGGGCTTAATGTGGAGTTCATTTGCACCAAGTAATGGACATGTGACCAAGTTCGGAATATTCAGACATAAGTTGACAATATTCCCTTTTTAGGTTAGGATCACGTAAAAAACGGTTTTCCAAATTTTTAAACATTTGTAGTGCCCTGTTCGCACTTTCACCCAAATCTATTTCTTCATGGAGGGGTAGTCTAACTATGTGTCTTGCTTCCTGATTACGAGTAGTAGTCCTTTGAAACAATTTTTCAGCAAAGTCTGACCGGTCAAAATTCTTAGACGTAGGAATTGATTTATTTTTATAAAATGTATTAATGTCTAGACAGTGTAAAATGTTACTGGTCGATTCTTGATCCGAAATTACAGTCTTTGAGAGGGGGGCACTGAGCAAATAGTCGAATGAACTGGGGATGGCACTGGGTTCTTCTGATTTTCCATGAATAGGGGTTCCATATATTAAAGATGGGAATATATCCTCACCCAATAAAACTTTGATGATCTGCGGCTTAGAAGAATTCATATCAGCTAACAGTACATTTTTTGTGTGTAGCCAAGACGTAGTCCCCACCCGGAAATTCGGCAGAGGGGCAGTAACCTTTTTTACTACGAGTGCCTTTAAACTTTTATATTGGTTAGAGAAACATGGAGCAAAGGAAAACTCCGTAAAATTTAAGCAGGTCTCTGCTGACATTCCGCTAATCCTTACAAGTCGATGAGAAGTGCCAAACAAAGACAGATTTAGCTTCTCAACGCAACCCTTTGAGATAACACTGTTTTGTGAGGCACTAATAACTAACGCCTGACATTGAATAACTCTACCGGTCGGTGACTTAACATTAATAAAAGCAGTAGACAATAAAATATTTTGGTGATTAGATTTAGATTTAGAATGCGCGCTATTTGAAGCAAATTTGGAAATAATGCCACCTACCTGATCTGCAAAATTCAGCGTATACATGTGCAAAATATTATGACGTGATCTTTCACAAACCTTATATTTAACATTAATTCTACATTGTCATACCTGATGTTTAGCTCTCAAACAATTTTCACATAAAGCTTTAGATTTAACCAAGTTTCATCTTTCCTGCACATTGATTTTTTTGAATGTAGGACATTTGAATAACTGATGGACTTGGGTTCAGTCTAAGCATTTATTTTCTTTGACTACTACCGAATTATTTACGCTAGATTTTTTCTACACCACTAATTTCTACCGGTTTCTTAAACATCCCTGGTTTATTTGCAATTTTTGTTTGACTCGATGCCTCTCTCTCAATAAATGTACGAAACGAATTTAAATCCGGAATGATTTGGATATTTTCTAAACTGAGCTCCCATCTATACATAACGGATAGATCTAATTTTGATATAATAAAACTTATAAGAATAAGATCACTTAGAGGGATCGATTCCAATCCAAGGGTCGATAAATTTTTCACCGCTTCGTTACAAGTGTCTATTAAATTGAAGAACGATTTAGAGTCATCTGCTTTGTTGACCTTTACAGAAAAGATTTTATTTATTTGACTGATCGCCAATTGGCGCTTATTCTCATAGCGATTGCTAAGGATTTCCCAACAGTATTTAAGATTTTTACTTTCTTCTATATGTAATATAGAGAAAGTATTGGATTCGCGAAAATTTTCGAAGTCCACTTTTTGATGGATTTACATGTTTTGGGATATGGAGAACACGAATTAACAGTTTTTAAAAAATGTCTGTCTGTCTGTCTGTCTGTCTGTCTGTCTGTCTGTCTGTCTGTCTGTCTGTCTGTCTGTCTGTCTGTCTGTCTGTCTGTCTGTCTGTCTGTCTGTCTGTCTGTCTGTCTGTCTGTCTGTCTGTCTGTCTGTCTGTCTGTCTGTCTGTCTGTCTGTCTGTCTGTCTGTCTGTCTGTCTGTCTGTCTGTCTGTCTGTCTGTCTGTCTGTCTGTCTGTCTGTCTGTCTGTCTGTCTGTCTGTCTGTCTGTCTGTCTGTCTGTCTGTCTGTCTGTCTGTCTGTCTGTCTGTCTGTCTGTCTGTCTGTCTGTCTGTCTGTCTGTCTGTCTGTCTGTCTGTCTGTCTGTCTGTCTGTCTGTCTGTCTGTCTGTCTGTCTGTCTGTCTGTCTGTCTGTCTGTCTGTCTGTCTGTCTGTCTGTCTGTCTGTCTGTCTGTCTGTCTGTCTGTCTGTCTGTCTGTCTGTCTGTCTGTCTGTCTGTCTGTCTGTCTGTCTGTCTGTCTGTCTGTCTGTCTGTCTGTCTGTCTGTCTGTCTGTCTGTCTGTCTGTCTGTCTGTCTGTCTGTCTGTCTGTCTGTCTGTCTGTCTGTCTGTCTGTCTGTCTGTCTGTCTGTCTGTCTGTCTGTCTGTCTGTCTGTCTGTCTGTCTGTCTGTCTGTCTGTCTGTCTGTCTGTCTGTCTGTCTGTCTGTCTGTCTGTCTGTCTGTCTGTCTGTCTGTCTGTCTGTCTGTCTGTCTGTCTGTCTGTCTGTCTGTCTGTCTGTCTGTCTGTCTGTCTGTCTGTCTGTCTGTCTGTCTGTCTGTCTGTCTGTCTGTCTGTCTGTCTGTCTGTCTGTCTGTCTGTCTGTCTGTCTGTCTGTCTGTCTGTCTGTCTGTCTGTCTGTCTGTCTGTCTGTCTGTCTGTCTGTCTGTCTGTCTGTCTGTCTGTCTGTCTGTCTGTCTGTCTGTCTGTCTGTCTGTCTGTCTGACCGTTGTAATCGCATTTTATGCAAATTTTTAACATGGCAGAATAGGACAAAATTCCGTATAAATGGGCATAAAGAGAGTTATTTTACACTTGTGATTGTAAAATTAATAGGAATTATTGATAATAGTAGTAGTTAGCTAGGAAAAAAATTTTGTGCATGGGGGGGCATCGGTTCCCCCCCTGGGGGGGAAAATCCCCCCCCCGGGGAAGTAAATTTTCAAGATGGGTATCTTTCGAAAGGTCTCGTTGATAATAGTAATAGTTAACTTGGAAAAAATTTTTGTGCATGTGGGGGCATCGGTTGCCCCCCCACCGGGGGGGGGAAGTTCCCACCCGGGGGGGCAAAATTTCAAGATGTGTATCTTTCGAAAGATCTCGTCAATACCTTTAAAACGAATGGTTGAACGATAAATCTGTGATAATTTAAACCAAAGTTATCGATTTTTTTTACTTTTAACAAAAAAAAACTTAGAAAAATATCGCATTTTTTTTTTTTTTTTTTTTTTAACGAAATTTAACCAAACTTGGTATTTAGTTGGTCCCCGACATAAACTGGTGCTGATTATGTTTGGGGATCAATAGCTCAACAGGTGGCGCTGTGATAGCATTTTATCTAAATTTTTAACATGGCAGCATAGGACAAAAATTCGTATAAATGTGCATAATTAGAGTTGTTTTAAACTTGTGATTGTAAAATTAATATGAATTATTGATAATAGTAGTATGTAACTAGGAAAAAAATTTTCTGCATGGGGGGGCATCGCTTCCCCCCCCTAGGGGAAAAATACCCCCCCAGGGGGGGTAAATTTTCACATTGGGTATCTTTCGAAAGATCAGGTTGATAATAGTAGTAGTTAACTAGGAAAAAATTTTTGTGCATGTGGGGGCATCGGTTGCCCCCCCCACCGGGGGGGGAAGTTCCCACCCGGGGGGGTGCAAAATTTCAAGATGGGTATCTTTCGAAAGATCTCGTCAATACCTTTAAAACGAATGGTTGAACGATAAATCTGTGATAATTTAAAACAAAGTTATCGATTTTTTTTACTTTTAACAAAAAAAAACTTAGAAAAATATCGCAATTTTTTTTTTTTTTTTTTAACGAAATTTAACCAAACTTGGTATTTAGTTGGTCCGCGACATAAACTGGTGCTGATTATGTTTGGGGATCAATAGCTCAACAGGTGGCGCTGTGATAGCATTTTATCTAAATTTTTAACATGGCAGCATAGGACAAAAATTCGTATAAATGTGCATAATTAGAGTTGTTTTAAACTTGTGATTGTAAAATTAATATGAATTATTGATAATAGTAGTATGTAACTAGGAAAAAAATTTTCTGCATGGGGGGGGCATCGCTTCCCCCCCTAGGGGAAAAATACCCCCCCAGGGGGGGTAAATTTTCACATTGGGTATCTTTCGAAAGATCAGGTTGATAATAGTAGTAGTTAACTAGGAAAAAATTTTTGTGCATGTGGGGGCATCGGTTGCCCCCCCCACCGGGGGGGGAAGTTCCCACCCGGGGGGTGCAAAATTTCAAGATGGGTATCTTTCGAAAGATCTCGTCAATACCTTTAAAACGAATGGTTGAACGATAAATCTGTGATAATTTAAAACAAAGTTATCGATTTTTTTTACTTTTAACAAAAAAAAACTTAGAAAAATATCGCAATTTTTTTTTTTTTTTTTTTTTTAACGAAATTTAACCAAACTTGGTATTTAGTTGGTCCGCGACATAAACTGGTGCTGATTATGTTTGGGGATCAATAGCTCAACAGGTGGCGCTGTGATAGCATTTTATCTAAATTTTTAACATGGCAGCATAGGACAAAAATTCGTATAAATGTGCATAATTAGAGTTGTTTTAAACTTGTGATTGTAAAATTAATATGAATTATTGATAATAGTAGTATGTAACAAGGAAAAAAAATTTCTGCATGGGGGGGCATCGCATCCCCCCCTGGGGGGGAAGTACCCCCCCGGGGGGGATAAATTTTCAAGATGGGTATCTTTCGAAAGGTCTCGTCAATACCTTTAAAACGAATGGTTGAACTATAAATCTGTGATAATTTAAAACAAAGTTATCGATTTTTTTCACTTTTAACAAAAAAAAAAAAAAAAAAAAAACTTAGAAAAAAAAATCGTACTTTTTTTTTTTTTTTAATATTGTTACTGATTGAATATGTATAGGTAAATATAGAAGAAAGTCTTGTGGTGGCCACAACATACTAGTTTGATTATAAAGCAAATCAGCGAATAAGTTTTGCTGCACTGCCTCTTACACACAATTGGAGGTATTGCAGCTTTTCAACCTCACTAAGGCTGTCATTATTCAAAATGGACTATTTAAATAAATTCTTAAATGACAACCAAGATTCATTTTCTCCATAAAAAAGGGGATCTCAAGTTTAAGGAGACTAATATGCGAACTAACTGACGTTCCTGGTTTTGCAAGTACATCATTATTGACACTAGGTTCATTATTTTGCGACTTACTCTCTAAAATTACGGACAATTAAAACAGTGAGTCCCGATTTGTTAATACCTCCTCAAAATTGTCGTTATTTTCTCGCTGGAAAAATTTGCAGCGATTTCCTCGAATTTTATTTCTAATGCATTTACTTATCCTTTAAAATCGTTAATCTGGCTTGATCTCCACTATCACATGCTTTAACCTTGGATGTTATAAAACCTATCTCTTTAATCACATTTTCAAATTTTATCATCTCTTTCGATTTTGGGAATAGCGCACTCTGTTCTGATTCATTTATTTTCGCACGTTCCTTTCTTCCCATTTTTAAACTAACTTTTAAACAAAACTAATTGCGAATAATTGAAATTTTAATTAAACCTTAGCCTATTTACTTTATTATATGATTATTCTACAGATCAAAGGGAAGCACATAAATAATAAGAACAAAAAAGAAAAAGAAACAAACACACATGTGATAGAATATATTTTTTTTTACTCAAATAAGTAATTCAATAACATAATGCATGCAATTTTCTCATATATTCATGCTTAATTAATTTAACAGTTACTTAACTAATTTAACAGTAACTTAATACCAATTTAATTTACGAATCCAAAGCCAGAACTATTCATTTTTAAACCGAAAGTGATTCTTTCGGATTCATGTATTACTTTAAGAACAATTCAATTTTTATTTATTTTAATTTATTAGTAATTTAATTTTATTTCTTCAAATCACTATTAAATCAACTTAAACTGTAATATAAATATTATTATTAACATATATACGTCATTTAATAATTAATTATTTCAATTATCCCTTAATTAAAATTAACGAATTAAAAATTAATTGTCTAATCAATAGATAACTGGCTTCGTCTCGAACGGACCACTAATGGCAACAAAGCCAAAAAAGAATAACGAATAAAGGTTTATTCCTCTTAGAACCACTTATTTAACCAAAATAACACATTTTTTAATTACGAATTCGATTCAAATTAAACCATTAATATGACGAAACTGAATTTATACTATACTATAAATCAAAATAAAATCAAAGAAATTCCAAATTAAATTGAATTAAAATGAAACAAATGGATTTACTTACCCTAGTTTCTAAATCCCGCTCGGAGGAAAACATTATCCACACTACCAAAAAAAAAAAAAAAAAAAAAACCATGTACTACGACGAATGTGTATAAAACTTTCTCTATTCTGATTACACGTTGGGTGATTTGAATTATTCAATGCAGAGCTTCCCTCTGCTTACATTACGAGTTTGATTTGTATTAGATTTCTTAGACTTAGATGTCTGTCCTTTTCCACGAATTTTTTGAGTTCGACTGAAACAGAAGTTGCGCAGTGGACGATATAAACCAGATTCTTCTGCGCAGCATTCGGATAGGAAGAAAAGTCATGGAATTGTGTAGTGCTTATATCTCGTGGCTAAAGTGACAGGTACAACACTTTTGCTTTTATCGACAATATATATATATATAGTTCATATCTGATATTAAAACTGTTACAGGTAAAAGTATAATTTGCGGAACTTGTAAATAATTAAAAGGGAGTATCACTATTGTTCTGATCGTAGCATTTGTAAATCCAGAAATAATGCATTTGAATGAGAATAATGTAAATTAAAATATGTATTTTCAAATGAGTAAATGGATAAGAAATGCCTTGTTGCTTGCAAGATGTGATCGGGATTAAATTATTTAATTTTTCCTGCAAACATGAATTGTTTTAATTCCGGATGTTTCTGTTTATATAAATAGTAAATAAGGTGTATGATATAAATCTTTGTAACTTATTGTTAAAACAATGTGAAAAAAAAAAAAAAAAAAAAAAAAAAAAATACGAAAAATCATGCGCTACGCATTGTTTATTATCACTTTCCAACTGTACGTACTCGTATTTTATAGGGGAGAGTCGGGAGAGATGGGAAACCTAAAATTATTCTTAAAATAAGCATTGTTTTTAATTTTTGACACTTCCACCAGGTGCAGTAACTAAATCGCCATATCTGTTGCTATGTATCATTTTAGTTGGAGATCTCTGAAGTTTATGTAACAAAAAAAACTATTTTATAACAGCAAAAGTAAACAATTGCTCAATTTTCAAGGCAAGTTTTCAACGTCCCGAACTGATGTTAGTATAATTACTTTTCGGATTTTATATACCTAATAATATAACTTTTATGAATTAGTAGCTAAATTAAGCCTAAAAGTAGCATGTGTCTAATAATAAATTATTTTTTTTGAAAAATAATGAAAAGGGGGGAATGGGACAGAGCGGCTCAGGGAGGGATGGAACATGTAAGAAAAGGAAGAAGAATGAAGATTCTGTACTTCTTAAACACAAAATATCAAGAGGCAAATGAATGAACAGATGGAAGAAAAAATGCACGAAACAAATACAAAATCATGGAAAATAATTGGTGGGGCACTCACACGACTTTTGTTTATCTTTTTAACTTTTAAAAAAACTTTATTTACCACATATGTTTGAGGAATTAATTTTCATTCCTGAGCAGTTTTCCTGGACATGGTAAAATATACAAAAGAAATTACATTCACTAATTACAGTTAGGATTTCTTGGTAATATTTGTTCTTGAGATATGCTGATAACACACACAGATCAGCCACTAAAAATCTTATTAATATTCAGGGAACCACAAAACATGTAAATATAACAAAAATTTAATTTTGAATATTTGAACTAAAAAACAGTACTTTCGCTGCTAGAAGTAAAAAAATAAAAAAATAAAAAAGATGAACCGATGGATCATTTGAAAGTCTTTATTTAAGTGGTACATTATACTCTAATATTAGATAAAATAGATGTTATTAGTAATTAATTAACCTTACATACATCGTGTCTGTTTTTGTCATTTTTCATAGTATGTCTGTATATTACGTATTTATTTTAACTTTATAAACATGTCCCATCCCTTCCTCATATAAGGGAGGGATGGGACATTTTTATGACTATGTTAATTGGCTTATAAAATTCATATTTTAATAGTTACCATCAAATTTGTATTTTTAAAAGATGTTAAAATGTTTCAATTTGTTTCTCTGAAACTTACAGTATTGTACCAGTAAAAGTAAATTTGTAAAAAATATTTTTGTCAAAACTGTCCCATCCCTCCCTATTCTCCCCTAACTTTCAGTATTCTTCGCCTACATTACCACACAACGGATAGACTGAATGAGGGAAAGGCAGGCAGATAGACTAAATAAATTCATAATCATTGTTGGAAAGTGTTAAAAATGCTCAACACAAACGGAAAAGTCGCCCTTAATGTATCTGAATATTTTAGTGTAGAACTGAAAATCTGAGAGATTAAGCATATCATACTTTATACAAAACATTATTTTAGCATATTAACAGTAAATGTCAATTTCTTAATTTATTCAGTAGAAATTGTTAAATGTAATTTATAAAAGTGCCTTCCCTAAAAAGCAAAGCTTTAGCATTTTGTATTTTTACCGGGAAGGGTATGGGGTGTCCTAGTACACAAACCAGTTGTATAGAACTTATTAATGCCATTTTAAATACAGAATTACTTTGTGATTTTGAATAACATACATAATGTATAAGAAATTCTGAAAATATTTAAGGGTTCTGGAGGGGGGCACACGGACAGTCCGACAAACTTATACATGCTGCATACTGCAATCAGAACGCAAAAATATAAAATGTCTTGAGAAATATGAGCATTTTTACTAAATAATTTTTAACTACGTATGCGCTAGCTTTTAAAAAAATTCGTTTGCATAACTTAATAGCTAACAGTATTGAGCAACTTATATGAAAACCCCAATCAAATATCGTGTAAATTAAAAAAGTTACGGGAGATAGAATGAACAGAATTTCAGTTCTCTCAAAATAAAAGCAAAACTATAAGGGGTTTTACTCACATTTACATTTTGATTCAATCAACACCCAATGGTAATACAGTTCTTGCTGATTGTAATTAAATATTTATGAAACCCCTGATCGCCTTCCTTTTTTTCCAGAGGAACTGAAATTCTGTTCATTCTATCTCTCATAACTTTTTGAATTTACAGTATATTTGTTTGAGGTTTTCATATAAGTTGCTCAATACTTTTAGCTATTAAATATGAAATTTTTTAAAAGCTAGCGCATGCGTAGTTAAAAATAATTTAGTAAAATGCTCATATTTTGCAAGATATTTAATATTTTTGTTTTCTGATTGTAGTATGCTATGTTTAATGTAGTATGTCAAATTTTCTAAAAATGACTTTGCACTGGATACCCGACATGTTATAATTAAAAAAGGGGATTTTTTTTTTTTTTTTTTTTTTTTTTTGCAATTTTTTAAAGAAAACCGTTATATCTCTATGAATATATGTGGTAGCATCGTTCAAAGTTTTACATATAATGAGAAAAATCCTTATAATCACATGCTACAGCCAAAATTAAAGCATTACTTTTTACTGGGTAATTCAAAACATTTAGATTTTTTTTTAATTTTTTACTGGTCCCCTTTTTCTCTTCAGGACACAACTTTGCTGAAATAGATGAGGCATAAAATGTTTTTTACACTACTAAAGTTTCAAGATAATCCCTAAAGAACTTTTCTAGATATTTGGTAAAACGTGTAAATTCGAAAATGTCCAAATATTTATTGGTAGATAGCGCATAATTTGTTTGAATTAACCACAGTTCTGACTAAGACTGACTTTTATGCTGATTAGCTATTTAATTGTTTCTTTATTTTACTGCAGTCCACTTGATATATTTCATCTTTATTATACCAAGAAGGCATAATTTAATATTAATTATTAATTGCCATTTGCTATTAAATTAATAAATAATTGATAACAAAAGACATTTTGAAACATTGTCGTTTTTATTGTTAATTTTTTCCTGACATATCTTACAATGTGCTCCATGTGAGCTACAATTTTCCCCAGTTCCAGGGCAAATTTTAACAGGCAAATAATTTTGAAAAAGAAAAAGAAAAAAAAAAAAATGCTAAAATCAACAAAATTTACGAATGTTTCTTTCATGAATATGATGGATGAATATGTATATTATCTTGTAGAATCTTTGCTGGGCGTCTAGGGGTGGGGCAATGAAGAGGTGCGATTAAGATAACTAAAAACATTTATTACGTACACAACACAGTTTACACAAAGATAAAATGATAATATTAGCAGGGTTTCCATCAATAACATTTGCTGGTTTCGAGGCCTAATACACATAACAAGCTCTCTTCATTACTAGGACTAACAGAAAGTAACATATATGAGCACTGACTCGCTCTACAATTCACATTAGTACCTACGCGTACTATTTCTAATAAGTGAGATTATGGTATAGAGCTCTCCATGGCTCTACACACTTATACAGAGCACAACAAGCTCTAATTAGCAGAAAAATGAGCCTGTCAGCCTACGCGCTGAAGGTCTCAACCGATCTCCACTGCAGCCGGATCTCAACTCCTCCGTTTGTCATCTCGTTCAATGATAAGCATCAGAGACAGCGCCATCTGTTGGCTCTGCAAGGAACTTCCCACAACGCTCTGCCATTCTGATGTTGCGGTGACCACACCGTAAACCAACCTGGGATACTAAAGGATATCTGCAAAATACAATTAAAAGAAAAAAAAAAACAAAAAAGAGAAACAGACATTAAAAAAAATTATGTACATAAAAATTCACAGTTAACTTTTTCTGTAATGTTTATCAGTCCATTTAGTTCAGTCTATTTAGTTTGTGGACCATAATTTCATATGGTCTGCAGAAGTACTAGTATGTATAGGTCCTTCGTGATCGCCTATCTTCTCGACTTCATATCTGTCTTTGTTCTTTACTCGCACAACTTTATAAGGACCTAAGAATTTTGGTCTTAGTTTCATGCCGGTTCCAAACTGAGTTCGCTGGATGGCAACTAGATCATTAATTTTATATACATGGGCTTTCTTTCTCTTCTTGTTGTAACATCGGCGATTTTCTTCTTGAATCTTAAGAATGTTTTTTCTTGCTTCTTCACGAATGGTGTTAAGATTATCAAGCATGGAATTTATCCTTTCCTCTTCGAGAAGTTCTAGTATTCTCTTATCTTCTTTCCTTCTCATTGTTACTCCAGTGAGTAGTTCAAAAGGAGTTCTTTTGGTACTTCTCGATGTGGTGGAATTAATAGTTCTCTGAACAGCCTCAACAAACTTGTACCACTTGTTAGGGTCATTTATACATAACTTGGATAATACAGGAATGATTGTTCGATGAAGTCTCTCAATTTGACCATTCCCTCGTGGGATTCCAGTTGTGATGGTGTCATGTTCAATTCCCTCTGATTTACAGTAATCTGCAAATTCCTTAGATATGAACGCAGGTCCACGATCGGATATTATTCTTGCGGGATTACCAAAAATACCAGCTTGCTGTTTTAATTTTTGCAAGGCGTCTGCTGAAGAAGTTGTTTTTACCGGGTATAGCCACGAAAATTTACTAAATCCATCGATGACGGTAAAAATGTGATTGTAGTTTTTGTTAGTGGTTGGTAATGGACCCACAAAATCGATGTGATACGTGGATAATGGTATATCACCTTTAGGTATAGGGTTCAAAAAACCTTCTCCTTTTCCCTGTTTCTTATTTACGAGAATACATTCTACACAACTTTTTACAACGTTATCTACGCATTTTTTCATATTAGAAAAATAGTAATCTCTTTTTACTAACTCTTCAGTTTTATTAGCCGAAAAATGTCCTAAGGCATGACATTTCTTTACGACCTCGAGTTGCATGATCTCTGGGACAATTAGTACATCCCTATCATTTAACACTTTATATAAAACATTATTTTTTAACACATATTCGTCATTTTGGTTTTGTTGTAAAAGAGATTTCATAGTGTTGATAAACTCATCATTTTCTTGAGCAGTAGCAATACGATGAGTAAGGGTATCAGTATTTACAGCCATTACAGGGTGTCTGCTAAGAGCGTCAACATGCTGCATTTGTTTACCAGGTCGATGTTCTACTTCGTAGTCGAATTCCTGTAGCAGGAAAGACCACCTGGCTACCTTAGGTGTCAATTCACGTTTATCTAAAGTTTTAGTGAACGCTTGACAGTCAGTATAAATTTTAAATTTACTACCTAACAAATAGTTTCTAAATTTTTTAAGGGCTTCTACTATCGCTAACACTTCTAACTCATAACTACAGTATTTTTCTTCTTGTACAGAGGTCTTTTTACTCATATAATGGATTGGATAGTACTGTCCATCGTCATCTTGTTGTAATAGGATTGCACCGAATCCTAATTTAGATGCATCTGTATGAACTTCTAACTTATAGCCTTGCTTAAAAAGGTGTAAGACAGGTGCATTAGATAAAATGTCTTTAAGCTTTTGAAAAGCTAATTTCTGCTCTTGCTCGAATTTAAATGGAGTGGAAGCACGTAATAAGTCACTGAGTGGTCTTGCTATGTTGGCATATGAACGAATAAATTTTCTAAAGTAACCCGTTAAACCTAAGAAACTCTGCACTTCCCTAGCATTACGGGGTTCTGGGAAATTTTGTACTGCGAGAGTTTTTTCTACTGAGGGTTTAATCGTGCCATTCTCAATTATGTGACCTAAGAAATCGATCTTACGTTTCAAAAACTGACATTTCTTTAAATTTAACTCTAGACCAAATTTTGATGCCGTTTCTAACACACGTTTTAATTTATCTAACCCTTCATTCTCATCTTTAGATGGAATAATTATATCATCTAAATAAATAATTACAGTACCATCTTTTAATAAGTCTTTAAACACATAATTTACATATCTTTGAAATACTAAGGGACTATTACATAATCCATAGGGAACTTTTAGAAACTCATACTGGGCATTATCGGTCACAAAAGCTGTATATTTCCTACTTTTTTCCTCTACATCAACTTGTAAAAACGCATTCTTTAAATCTAGTGTCGAAAAAACTTTACCCTCCCCTAATCTATCAAATAAATCTTCAATATTTGGCAACGGGTATTTATCTTTAATTATTTTCTTATTTAAAGCACGATAATCACAGCATAATCTTATTCCTCCATCTTTTTTCCTACACACCACTATTGGCGAAGCATAATTTGATGTACTTTCTCTAATTATACCATCCTTTAACCACTGGTCAATTTGTCTGTCCACCTCTGATTTCTCTACAAATGATAATCTGCGAGAGCGTGAGCACACTGGTATATCATCAGATAAAATAATGGACATTTTTAAATCAGTACTTTTTGTTTTAACTGGCTTATAACTTTTTATTAATTCGCTTAATTTCTCTTTTAACGACTTATCTAAAATATAACTGACATCGAATTTTTCTTCTTCTGAAAAATTGCACATACTTGAAAAAAAAGTATCTATTTCATTTTCCTTTCGATCGAATACAGGAAAAGAACACCCACCTGCTTCATCGAAATTGCTTTCCCCCGAACGCGAAAAATTTTCTTTCCCCCCTGCTACGTCGCTGGAATTCGAAACATGTGTTTCCTCTTTATTTTGTTGTTTCAAAATATGAAAGATATTATTAGGCAGAATTACGTCGCATGTCAAATTGTTGCATAAAGCACCGATTATGTTTATTGAATCATGATTAGGTAAAGATATTTTAAATTCAGTCAGATTTGCATCTTTCTTTTCATTAAAGCAGCTAACTAGAGTGGTTGAAGAAATAACATTTTTAGTCTGTGGAATGCTATTTTTATTTACAATTAGAATCGAAGAACCAGAATCTTTTAACCCTTTAAGTGGAATATCATCCACTAAAATATCAACATATTCGAGCTCATTAACAATTAGGTTAATCGGACTTGTTTCGGATTGAACTACTGAATTCGTAGGAAGATTTTCACGGAATTCTCTTTTCTCTGAAATACGTTTAGGACACACTCGCGCGAAATGAAATGTTTTCCCTTTTGCACCACAAATATAACACATTCTTTCATGCTTTTCGTGAGTTTGATTAGATACCGAATTACGTATTATGGGATCTTTATTATTATAATGTGTCTTTCTAAAAGGAGTTTTGTTTACAAACCGCTTATTCTCTGAACTTTCGTTTCGCATATTATTATTAGTTTCAATTAACGATTTGCCTCTAGAAGAGTAGAATAAATCACACTCCCGACCTAATTCGTTGGGTTTAAACCAATTTTGACCTTCTCGAACACTAATATGTTCCTTAGTTCTAGAATCCAACGTTTCATATAATTTATCAGAAACTATAAGATCACACAATTGTTTAACATCGTTCACCCCTCTCAATCTACAATAGTAATCAAAAGAAGCGCTTAGACGTGAAGCGAATTGGACATGAGATTCTGAAGGATTACGGAACGCATTTTTAAAATTACTTAAACATTCACGCGGCGTTGGTTGAAATTGTCTTAAAATTAATTCCTTAACTTTTTCATAATCGTTAATTTCTTCGGTGGTTACGTACGCAAGAACCTGATTACATTTATCTCCCAATAAATTAATCAATATTTCCGATTTAAATTTAGGGGGTACATTTTTAGAAACGAATGCTTTTTCAAGGGATTGAAAAAATAAGTGCAAAGCTTCCGGTTTCTCAGGTACTGAAATGGTTAATGTTCGAATACTTCTAATTAAATTCTCTAATGATTGTGGACTGGTTTCTGAATTTGATTGTTCAACATTATTACTAGAATTATTTGCTGCAGCCTGTAACTTTAAATTCTGTAACTCTATTTCTTTTTCTAACTGGGATAATTTAATTCTTTCTATCTCAATTTTGGTTTGTTCTTCTACAGATTTCAACTTTTGTTCTTCTACTAACATTTTAATAACACCTCTAACAAATTCTAAATCATTTTTATAAATATCAGAACTCTCAATTAAAGTTTTGATTTCAACCACCTTAGCTTCCGCCGGAACGGTTAGGCCTAATTCTTCAGCAATTGTTCTTAAATCTGCTTTTCTAATACCTTGTAACACGTTTTGGGCCATTATAACTCTAAATAATTACTTATACCAAAAAATATTTCAATATTTCTACCAAATTAATATCATACTTAAATAGGAACAAAATAATATGAGAACATATTTCTTAAAAATGATTCTATGCTTTTTGTTCTCAAATCAAAATTATCATGATTTTTAAATAAACACATTCAGAACAATTTATACCATTTAATAGAATATTTAGAACAACTTATATATTTCTTAATTATTGCTATATACACATATTTCATATAATATCACCATTATCATTATTCTTTCTTTAATTATTGTTTTCACTTTCGTTTTAAAATAATATTGTTATAATATTGTTAAAATATTATTGCAAACAGTAATAAGCAAAATTATAAAAGATTACTCAGAATATTTTTTCAATCATAATTCTTATTTCTATTCATTCTTGTCAAGTAATCTATTTATTTAATTTCATCACACAGTGAAACCAAAAGTGTTCTCAAATATTTCACCATTAATTTCTAATTCAAAATAGTAACTCAAACTCTTTTTGCTCAATGCATTAATCATTATTATGTATTATCAAACACAATGATAAATATATAACAATAACAGTTACCTTTTTTAACTTGTTGGTGGTAATATCCCGGCCGAGCCCCCACTTGTAGAATCTTTGCTGGGCGTCTAGGGGTGGGGCAATGAAGAGGTGCGATTAAGATAACTAAAAACATTTATTACGTACACAACACAGTTTACACAAAGATAAAATGATAATATTAGCAGGGTTTCCATCAATAACATTTGCTGGTTTCGAGGCCTAATACACATAACAAGCTCTCTTCATTACTAGGACTAACAGAAAGTAACATATATGAGCACTGACTCGCTCTACAATTCACATTAGTACCTACGCGTACTATTTCTAATAAGTGAGATTATGGTATAGAGCTCTCCATGGCTCTACACACTTATACAGAGCACAACAAGCTCTAATTAGCAGAAAAATGAGCCTGTCAGCCTACGCGCTGAAGGTCTCAACCGATCTCCACTGCAGCCGGATCTCAACTCCTCCGTTTGTCATCTCGTTCAATGATAAGCATCAGAGACAGCGCCATCTGTTGGCTCTGCAAGGAACTTCCCACATGTATATTATTGAAAACTGCAGTTATAAACAGGGAAAAGTACATTATAAAATATATTTAGTTTTCTAAATACATTATAAAATATATTTAGTTTTCTAAAATCTGTTACAACTGGCGCCTAGCTCCCCTAACGAAAAGTTTTGTTTGAAAATACGTATTTAGTAAAAATATTGATAAATTTCCTGGTCAATCATAATAACAATTGCTTATGAAAAGAAATTTTTTGAAATATTCATGAGCTCTTGTTTAATGAATGACTATAAAGAATCGTAAATGATGAGAATAATAAAAACTTCCAGTGTACGTTTAAAAAAAAAATTATAGATGCGTTATTTTATGTATGAGATGTTAATGGATATTTGAAGACTAGATACAAATTGCGTGACAAGCGGCAATTACCTTTAATACTGTAGCAAAAATTATGGTTGTTTTTCACGAAGCAATTAATATACTTATTACTGATCTAAAATGCACTCAAGTATTTCCTTAATTTGCGTCAACAGAACATAAGAATTATGTTCTAACATGTTATAGTTATATTGGGTTGTAAATGTTTATGTCATTTAAGAATAAATATCTTCGTTGAAAATGGTTAATCATGAAAATTTATTGTGTAAATTATGTTTTAGTTTTAATTCGAAAGAACTGAAAAACGAGGGCAAAGCTTTTTATTTATTTGCTTTTCATATTGTACATTTTAGTATTTTTAAACACGTGAAAGATATTTCGATAGAAACGAGTTTCTTCAGCCCAGTATATATATATACAGTGAAACATTCTGTAAAGGACACCTCCTAAGAAGGGATACCTCTATTTTAGGGACAGTTTATTGGTCCTACTCTCTTTGAATAGGAACCTTAACGTGATTACTTCTGTCTGAAGGACATTCTAATTAAGGAACACCCAAAAATTCCAAACTAAAAATTTTGAGATTATAGCGACAATTTTTGAAGAAGTGAAATAAGGTTTTTCGATAAAGGAAACATAGAAAAGTGATATTTATTTTTACTATTTGTATTTTGAAAAATAGTTTTCAGTGTAGAACACAGAACAGTACTGAAAGAAATAGCCAGACAATTATCTGCAGCTTTACAATGCGCATAAGATAAGCCCCTATTTCTAAATTATAGCATAGATGGGGAATTCGAGCAACCACTTGTGACTGGAAATGCCAAGAAAAATAGGTGCATCAAAAACATTAACCCGAAAACTTTATCAGTACATTGGTATTCTAATAAAAAATCTGTTCCGCATCAGCGAATATAAGTATTTCTAGTTCATTACAACGTGGGTATTGTGGATTATTTCATATTTCTTTCAACTATTCCTGGATCAGATCTCAAAGTCTCCGCCATTTTTCAGGACACTTTCAGAAATGAGAAATTTTCGCATTTATTGTTCTCACTATTTTTATACAAAAATCTCTTTTCTATTTATTCACCACACATTATTATAAAAATACCGTAAATATTTCTATATAAAAATAGTGGTAGTGAAAAGGTGGAAATGTTTCATTTCTGAAAGTGCCTTAAAAAAAGGTGGGGACTTCGATGTATATATTTTTGGTTCTTATGGATAAATTTTGCTTTTCATCATGTGTTTCTCTAGCATTTGTCTTGTAACGTTATATATGTATATTATAATTTTCAATATATGATAATGAGTTATTTTTAAATTTAGTTTTAAATTAGTTTTTTTTTCATTTTTGGCAGTATGCTGGTCTCGCTGTGTTTCCTAAACCTGTTAGGCTATTCTTATTTTACTGCAAAAGGCTTTTCTGCTGTTCCCACCCACTGAAGAAGACGCAGATGTGTGTGTTGTATGGTGTTTGCTTATAAAGTGTTGTTTACAAACATTTTTGCTATATCAGTCTGTACTTTTTAAATTTATTAAAATTTTTAAATTCATTTTTGTTTATCATGCACATTTATTTAAAATTACCATGGCTATTGACTACCATCTAGTGATAATTATATATATTCTATGTAATTATATAATTGCTGCTTTTGGCGCCTATTTTATACGAATATATTTTTATTATTATTTAAGGAAAGTATATATATATATATATATATATATATATATATATATATACAAAGCTGGCTTTACACTTGTTTCTACGCATAAATAACCTAATCTGCATTCGAAATTTTAACTAACATTTTAGTCAATTTGTTATTCAATAAAATTTTACAGAATATAGAGTATCAGAAAAATTCGCCGATGATTTAATTTTAAATATCTGCTGACTTCTGTAAAACTATCTCGATCTGTTTATTATATAGTTTACACACATTCCTGAATAGAGCAAATCGTTTAAAACTAATATTGAATAGCTTTTGAATTTTTAAACTAGATATGAAATATCGGAATGTATTAACAGAAATTTCCAATTCGTGCTAATGGTAATGTTTAGGAAGGTTTGCGTACATTCTTCCAAAATCATATCAGTTCCTACTGACAAAAGTTCTGTAATAAAACTGTTTCTGTGTACTCTTCGCTGCTAAATTTAAGATTATTATGATAATTATCATTAATTATTGAAATATTTCTGAAATATTAAATGACTGCATTAAATCTGATCATGAGTAATGTGAGATAAATTTAAATATCTGGAATCCTATAACGACGTGAAAAATTTATTTGAAAACTAATTTACTTTGCTTTTATTTACTGAATATACTTAAGTGAAATTTATTCTACTGCAAATATATTTCTAAATTTTGTTGTATCCGACCGAATTAAACATAAGAGTATTGAATTAAAACAGAAAAGTGTCATACATTCAATAATTGTGTATTAGATAAGGACTGGAATCAGCTCTTTGTAGCAGAGAAGTCGTAAATACTGCAGTATTTGTGAAGATTTTGTCAATTTAAGATATAAATATTTATTTTATCTTCATAGATAACTAGCTTTGATTTAGATGTAATAGAAGGAAATGATTAATTGTATGCAATTCTTTTATAATATTTTTACCAACAAAATGCTGGATAAAATATTCGAATTAAGAAAGCTATCACATTGAGTATAATTTTCTAGAATTATTTTTGTCAAAAAAAAAATAAATAAATAAATAAATAAAATAAAATAATAAATAAATAAATAAATTGTTATCTATTTAAACTTGAAAAAAAAAAATCTTAATTTTGCTTTTTAAATGCTATTTGATTCATCATCATCATCATCATCATCTTCAATTTCAGCCTTTATCAATCCACTGCAGGATAACGGCCTCTCCTAGGTGATTCCAAACTGCCCTGTTTTCTGCAATTCTTCTCCATTCTGCTTTCCCAAACTTCACAATTTCCTCTCTCCAGTGACACAGTGGTCTCTTCCTCGGTCTTTTCTTATCTCTTGGTATCCAAAATAGAACTTTGATGGTCCAGCTATCATCATTTCGTCGCGCAAGTTGCCCAGTCCAGGTCCATTTTAAATTCTTGACTCTAGAAATAACACCAGACACTTTGGTTTGTTTCCTAATTCAAGTGTTTTGCTTTCTGTCTCTTCGGGTGAATCCTAATATACATTTCTCCATGCTTCTCTGGGTTGTTTGAAGTTTTTTTTACAGCTTTACATGTTAATGTCAAAGTTTCTGATGCATAAGTTAAAACAGGCAAAATGCACTGATCAAAAACTTTTTTTTCAAACAAAATGAGAGGTCGCTTTTGAACATAACGCTATTTCTTCCAAATGCTCTCTATGCAAGTTTTATTCTGTTGCTAATTCCTTCATGATGTACCCGTTCATCGTCAGAACTTGTTCCAGATAAGTATAACTGAATACCGTTTCTAATTCATCCATATCAACAGTGATCTTCAGTGGGGAAACAAATGAATTTGATATAACTTTTGTCTTGCTAAGATTTATTTTCAGACCAACGGGCTTGCTTTCTTTGTTTCATTCCTGAAGCATTTCCTGCAAATCCTCAAATATATAAGGAGGCAAGCAGTACGATACCATCCGCAAATCTCAAATGGCTTATAAATTCTCCATCAACATTTATGCCTTTCTTTTCCCAATTTCATTTCTTAAAAACGTCTTAAAGTACTGCATTCAAGAGTTTGGGTAAAATTGTGTCATCTTGTATTACACACTTTCTAATTTTGAATGCATTATCCGTCTTGTGGAGTTTTAATTTGGCTGTTGCTTCTTTATAAAACTTTCCAATAAGGTGAATATATTCTGAAGTAATACAGTGTGTCCTAAAAGTCCCAGTACTCCAACTTAAAGAACTCATTGTGTCCATGATTTTTTTTAAATATTAAATTTTATCGTCTGCTTATTATTGCATCAATTCTTTAATTTTTATCGTTTGTTTCTTTTCTCGCTCAAGTTGTGTGATAATAAAGTTTTATGTTGTTTTGTTCTTCATAGTGAAATGAGTTTATCACGCATTCAGAGAATTACGCTGTTTGAAGCTTATTTTGAATGTAAATCGTATGAAAGATGCAAAGATGTTTGGCATTATAAATATCGAGATAATGCAATACTGAGTAAAAATATACTATATCAGCTCGTTCGACAATTTCGTACTACAGGTTCTGTGCAGGTGTGTACAGGTTTCTCTACAAGAAGTCACTCCCAGCATGTTAAAACGCGTTTCTAAACACATGCGCAAACGAGTTCAGCTTTGCCTCCTAGAAAAGTGTGGACATTTTGAACATTTATTATAAATGTAAGTTCTGTATTTTTTCCTCCGTTATTTTAAATGTGCCTTTTATCATTAGCATAAAAATAATCGTTCTAAGGTTTGTTGTTTTGTAAATAAAAAATACATCAGCGTCAGTACTGGATGAGACAATATATACGCGATACATATATACGCGATGCGCACGCGCGAATGCATATATATGTGCGCTGCGCGCGCGTATTCCTTCACCACACTTATGATTTCTCAAAATTCCATGTTATTACTCATAAACTTTTATTCTTAAGAAAAGGAATTGAAAAAAAAAAAATCATTTCTGATCGGGTAAAGACTTACACCGGGTCCCCTCTGCCTTCATCTCACGAATTCATATATACGCTCGCTGCGCGCGCGTATTCTTTCACCACCCTTACTGTCCCTCCTTAATTTTACACTTTCGAAAATATCCTCATTCGACTCGTAGGCACCCAAAACCCTATATATACCAATTTTGAACGGTCTAACTGAATTTCTAATTTTTTGCCCCCCTTTAGGACACCTTAAAACATATAAATCAGGTGAAATCTCGAATAATTGCGATTAGCGCCCTCTATTGGATAAATTTGATGTAGGTTATTCGATAATATAAAGGAACTTTAAATTATCTTTCGAATGATGTAATAAAAATAATTTAATCATATTTAAAATTCGAAGTATTGAGATTTTTAAAATATTGCAGCGCCATCTGGTGGTAGAAATTTCTGTAATCTACTGTTCAATTCCAAATCAACAAAGCTTTAAAATGATGTATTACTTATGAAATGATTTTAATTAGTAGCTGAGATACAAAAGAAAGCATAATCAGAACACCTTAAAACGTGTAAATCTGGTGAAATCTCGAATTCCACTTTCGATAATATAAAAGTACTTCAAAATATCTTTCGAATGATGTATTAAAAATAATTTAATCATATTCAGAATTCGAAATATTGAAATTTAAAAATATTATAGCGCCATCTGGTGGTAGAAAATTCTGTAATCTACTGGTCAATTCCCAATCAACAAAGCTTTCAAATAATGTATTACTTATAAAATTATTTTAATTAGTAGCTGAGATAATAAAGAAAAACCTAATCAGGACACCTTAAAACGTGTAAATCACGTGAAATCTCGAATTCCATTACTTATGGTAGTCGGTTAATGGCAAGTAACAGAAATTTGTGGCGTCCACTCTTGAAATTCAATTCAAATAAGTTTCAAAATGACATATTACTTTTGAAATTATGCTGATTAGAAGCTGAGATACAAAAATGATATAAACACTATTATAAAACGATTTATGTCTGACTTTTTCGTAGTTTTCTCCAAAACTTGCGTAATTCCGGGTAATTCCGTAATTTCAAACGCTGTAACTCTTTTTTTTTGCCCCTTCACCCCCCCTCCCCCTCAAGCCCTAATAATTCTACATTTTCAAAAATATTCAGAATCGAATTATCGGGCGTTAAAACCAAATATTACGAAATTTCAACGGCATATCTCAATTTAAAATAGTGCAAAATATAAAACGAAATTTAATCTAATTTTTTTGTTTATCCACATATTTTCATGAAAATTGAACAGTAGCTTTACAATATGCTGTCTAGGCCGAATATTAATTCAAATGTAACGTGAATGAAAATTTGAAAAAATTTGAAAATTGCAATTTTTCCCCCCACTACAAAACACGTGACATCTTGATCGGTTACAATCATTTCCTTTTTCATGGCAGACGGTCGTCTGGCATTTGAAATGATGTTGCCACAAAAAATTCATACTTAAGTTAATTTTAAAAAATCTAATTGTTGTACCGATAAGCCTCTTGCACACTTAGATTCAGAAAAAATGCCCCTTTCGTTTGGTATCGAAATCGTAACGATCGGACAAATATTTCTAATTAATTTTCCACTTTTTCTCCGTTAAAATATCTTTTTTTTTTTTTTTTTTTATGCAATGGCGGTGAATTCTCAGTCATTGAGATCCTTTTTAGATTAGACATGAGTGGACATTTTAATTAATATCTCCAAAACTAATTAAGTTACAAATTTCATTTTTGCGGCGTTGAGTTTCTCGGATCGTAAACATTAACCGTGCCGAATTTGGTCCCACTCGGTGAAACGGCCTAGGATTCTATAGCAGACAGACAGACACACACACAGACAGACTCTGCTCTTTTATATATATAGATTACACTTCTGATAGTATATTTTATTTAAGTGTGAGAAGAGTAATACTAAATATTTTGTAAAAATCTGTACTAGAGAGTTATGTATAGTTGTTGAACTACAAAATACTGCGGTAATCTTGATAATCTTGGTTGATAATTTAATAATCTCGCACTAATAATCTTGTAGGTTTACAATTATAATATGCATTCATGATCACAAAGATGAAATTTACAAAAAAGAACTACATTTTTTTCCCTTTAAAAGTTTTGATTAGAGAAATATTTTATTGGTAGAAATGCCATTATAAAAAATTAACTGACATAGGTGGAATTTCGTTTACACATCTTAATCAGGGTTCCCACTCTTAAAAAAGAAAAAAATTCAAGGACTTTTCAAGTACTTTACAAGGCCTATTTGTAATTTTTCAAGGACTAGGGAAAAATCACAGAACGTTAGGCATGCACACAAAACTTTAGTAACTACTTTCATTAGTAATATTTTTTTTTTTTTTATAATTAGAATAACTTTGCCTGTTTTCACAATACACTTTTGATGGATTGACCAAATTAACTTTTACAAGAGTCAAAAAACGATTAGTTTAAGATTTGGAAACATTATGATTATTCCAAAGTTTTTAGGTTTGAGTCCTGGTCTGATCACTTTCTACTCAAAATTAATGACCAGTCCATCAAACAGGTATGAGACTGGCAAAAAAAAAAAAATAATAATAATAATAATAATAAGTTGAAACTATATGCAAAAGCAAGACAATGAAATAAGAATTTGACAAAATCATTATATTTGACAATAGCATGCGCATGTGGAGATGGAGATAGTTTAGCCTTGACAGAGTTCGCGCTAAGCCCATCTATTGGAGTGGAAAACTCAAGGATTTTCAAGGACTTTGCACAAAATTCAAGTACTTTCAAGGGCCCTTGGAAAAGAAAATGAAATTCAAGTACTTCTTAAGGACTTTCAAGGACAGTGGGAACCCTGTTAATTGCTTATAATATTAAAAAGCCTTTTTTTTTTTTTTCTAATTTGTGTGCTGCACTGTCTGTTCTTCGTTAATCTATTCTACACTGTCAAGTGCTCGATTTCTAGTGAAATTCGTTGGGATATGAAAGTGATTTTAGAACATCCACATAATTTTTAATTTCCTTAGCAACCGTACATGAAAATCACAATAAAAGAATTACGAAATAGAACACTTTTTTGGAGATATAACAGACATGAACTTTTAATAATTTTTTACAGCTTTTCTACTGCGATTCAGCCATTACTATCTCAGCAAAATATTATTTGTGATTAAATATCACTAATATTTTCAAGAATATATGTGAGTAGCACTGGGAAGATTTCTCTCAATAGAGGTGACGTTTACATTATATAACATTTCTTTTCTTTGAAATTATCGTTTAAAACCATGGGTGAAGTTTTGTTTTAGAAATAAATTAAAACTTCTTCACACACCATAAATTTTAAGTCAGCGCAACCGGTTTCGAAAGGACGTAGCCTTTCTTCATCAGGTGCAAACACGTGCTACGTAACAAACCTTAATGATATTGAAATATGTTATTCATCGGTACAAAAATATGCTTTCCATAGAATATACTGTGGTTAGCATTAGATTTACAAGGTGATACAAATATATTCAGTTACATTAAGGGCTATAATTGGCAATTTGCTGGAATTGCATTTTCGTTTATATTAAGCATGTTTAACACTTTCTAATAATTTTTAAGCCATATGATTTCACGTTGTGTATCTGTCTGTTCGATTTTCCATTTTTCTATCTGTCCATCTGTCCGCCCCAGAATTCGTACATATTTTAAGAATTTTTTATAAATGTTATATGCTATTCAAGTTCATTATGAAGTATTTCCTTTTTAAAATGGCATTATTAGGCCCTGTGCAAAAAATGTCAATGCATTCCACTTTAATACAGACAATTTTTATAAATCACATTTAAATAATTTTCTATTATAAAAATCATAAAGAAATTGACATTTATTGTTAATATGTTAAAATAATGTTTTATGATATGGTTAACCTTTAGATTTACAGGGCTATACTAAAATATTCAGATACATCAATGGCTGCAATTAGAATCTAAGGGCTGCATTTTCTTTTGCGTTAAACATTTTTAACACTTTCCGACAATGCTTAAGAATGATTATGAATTCAGTTAGTCTATCTGTATGCGTTTCATTTCTTCTGTCTGTCAGTTATGTGATAATGTAGGCTACGAACATTGAAAGTTACATGATGCAACAAGTACGTACAGTTGGAAAGTGTTACTGGTCAATGAGTATCACATGGTTTTTTGTTCTTGTTTTTTATTCGAATGTTTTGGTGTATTTCTTCTTCTTTTTATAGTGTATATGATGTAAAAACATACAATATTGTGATTAAAGAAGTTGTAAGTGACAAAATGTATTATAATAAAAATTCTGTATACATATTTGCTTATGATACAAGGTTATATAATAAGGAAAATAGACAGATAGACAGATAATGTTTTGGGAATCTAAAAAGTACCAGATGTTAGATTGATTTTAAATAAAAGAAATATAGCATATATTTGAAAAAAAACATAGTAATTAAAACTAATCAAATTATCATTTTTTTTTTCATTTTAGATTTTAGTGACAGGATCATAAACATATTTTTGGTTTCAACCATATTTAAGTAATAAATGGTTAATATGTAAATGTCTCTAAATTAATCTGATTAACTTTCATAATTCAAACACAGCCAAAGTGGTAGGATAGACCGGGCACCGGGGTCAGTAGGCCATAGGCGTACGTCGGACCAGTCCCGATATATATATTTTTTAACTTTCTGTCAAACGGCGCTGTTACTTCAGCCAAGTATGTGCTAGCCCGTCATCTTTTTTCCATATTAGCATCATTTAAGAAGGAACGTCCATTAAAGAACTTGCGTGAACTTTCACACTTATTGTGGAAGAACCAGATTTTAATATTGAGAAGATATTTCGCAAAAAAATATTTTTTACAATCTGTTTAACTACAATTTTTCTTTTGCTTGATTGGTTGAATTAATTTTAGAAGAGCGAAAGTTAACCACACCAGGATTCAAACCTAAAATCTTTCGGTTAACTTGAAATAATTCTTTGTCAAACATTACCAACTTTCATATAGACAAATTGTGCGGAGCACACTTCGACAAAGATTTCTCAATTGGCAAAGTGTTGAGATTTAGCTAAAAATTGAGAAGAAGAAAAGACTTTATTATCTTTACTCGTATTTTAAATTATATCCGCTATAATGGGCTCTTCCCAGCATCGTCTGCTCAATCACGTGATAGAGGAAAACGAATAAACGAATTCTGAGAATCGAATTCAATTAAATATTGTTCTTAAGAACAAAAATTTTAATATTTAATATAAAATAAAATAAAAGTAATATTGTGCATTTGTAAACAGTAGAATAATTGTATTTGTAAATTTAATAATTTTTAAAAAACATTTTATGTGTTTATTTATTTTTACTTATAAGAATCGATTTTTGTATATTGTAGTGTAACTGTAACATTAACTGATCTAGCAATAAATAACAGCTTGTTCTTGTGGAATGTTTACGGATTATAAAATGTTTTCATTTAATTGAATTGCATAAAGGTGTTACAACAAGTTAATTAACTTAGTTACTGGTCTAAATGGATTTACGTAGTACGATATTGCACTGTCACTGATTTAAGTACCAAAAATCAGAGTATTTAAACATGGTCTTCATGAACATCAATAACAGGTATAAACTAAATGATGATTGTAAATGTATACAGTAAACGAAAGATGATGAATAATGATATAAAATGGATTAAAAATGATGATGTATAAAAAATAACACAGATTAAATACGATTGATCAAAAATAAGAATAGAAAATATGTTATTTTAGCAATCGCTCTAGCTAAACAAGACTTCGTCTGCTATTTGTTTTTCATCTATCATGTGACCTCTGACGTCAGGTGGGAAGAGCCCATTAAATCTTTTACTTATCTTTAATCAGTTAATAAAATCCTCTGTAGAATTTTTTTTTGCCCAAAACACTTCTTTTAGATCAAACTTTATTTTTATAACTAGTTTTTAATATATTGTTTATGAGATAAAATATGTGCAGGCAATCTCAATAAGAAACGAACTAATGACAGGACCAAACTCTAAATTCATATTGAAAATGCATTTTTAAAAGTTCTTAATATAATATTATTTTATGCTTTTACTTAAGGACGTTCAATTTACTTTAATTATTTCCATAAAAAACAGGTTCGATGAAAATTCAAATTCTACCTCTTTCTTTCTTTCTTTTTTTTTTTTTTTTAATGCTTGTTTGATCCGAATTTGACGAAAAAAAAAATAATAAAATAAAAGAATAAAAATAAGAATAATAAGAATTGACTATAAATACCGATTGTACGTTCACAGTGCAACAATCTCTAAACTTGACTGAAAATTAAAGATTTTTTTTTTTTTTAATTTACTTAAAATGTTATTATTATTATTATTTTTACAAACTACTTTGCATTTATATTTTAAAGTTTGTGAACTAACTATTCATCTTTTCAGTTTCCAACTCATGTTAGATCATAAGATTTTTTTGCTTTTTTAAATTATATATGTAAAAGCTTTTTTTTTTCCTTCTCCTTAAATTTTGATAAAAATTAACCAATTTTCATAAAAATTAAAAAGTATCTAGAATTAGTGATTATCAGATGTTTACAGTCCAAAAATCCCTAATTTCGGCTATGATTATGCTAATTTTTTATATATTTCTTTTTCAGTTCAGCATAAAATACTAAATCTTGATTTATATATTAAAAGAGAAAATTTTTCCGTATATGAAAGAAATGTTCTTAAGTGTGTGTAACAAGACACTTATTTTTTTTTTAATGCCAGATGGTGAAATCTTTTTCTCATTATTTTGTTGCAAAAGATAAATAAAATATCGGGCCTGTAGTTTTTTTTCTGTCTCTTAAATTTTAGTTCAATAAAAATTGATCTTATGTACGGGTTTCTTATAAATACATCGATAATATTTTAGTTATTAATTGAAAAATTAATTAACTGTAAATTAACACACCACGTACAAACACTGTAAAAATTTTCCTTAATATAGTTATTATGATTTCCTTAAAATAGTGTCAAATGGCGCTGTTACTTCAGCCAAGTATATGCTAGCCCGTCATCTTTTTTCCATATTAGCATCATTTAAGAAGGAACGTCCATTAAAGAACTTGCGTGAACTTTCACACTTATTGTGGAAGAACCAGATTTTAATATTGAGAAGATATTTCGCAAAAAAATATTTTATACAATCTGTTTAACTACAATTTTTCTTTTGCTTGATTGGTTGAATTAATTTTAGAAGAGCGAAAGTTAACCACACCAGGATTCAAACCTAAAATCTTTCGGTTAATTTGAAATAATTCTTTGTCAACCATGCACTACCAAATTTTATATAGACAAATTGTGCGGAGCAGACTTCGACTAAGATTTCTTAATTGGCAAAGTGTTGAGATTTAGCTAAAAATTGAGAAGAAGAAAATACTTTATTTTCTTTATTTTAAATTATATCCGCTATAATTAAATCTTTTACTTATCTTTAATCAGTTAATAAATTCCTCTGTAGAATTTTTTTTTTTTCCCAGAACACCTTTTTTATATCAAACTTTGTTTTTATAACTAGTTTTTTAATATATTGTTTATGAGATAAAATATGTGCAGGCAATCTCAATAATAAACAAACTAATGACAGGACCAATTTCTAAATTTATGTTAAAAATGCATTATTTAAAAGTTCTTAATATAATATTATTTTATGCTTTTACTTAAGGACGTTCAATTTACTTTAATTATTCCCATAGAAAAGAGGTTTGATGAAAATTCTACCTCTATTTTTTTTTTTTTTTTTTTTTTTTTTTTGTGCTTGTTTGATCCGAATTTGACAAAAAAAAAAAAAAAAAAAAAAAAAAAAAGAATAAGAATAAGAATAATAAGAATTGACTATAAATACCGATTGTACGTTCACAGTGCAAATATCTCTAAAATTGACTGAAAATTAAAGATTTTTTTTTTTTTTTTTATTTACTTAAAATGTTATTATTAATATTTTTTTTACAGACTACTTTGCGTTTATAATTTAAAGTTCATGAACAATTCATCTTTTTAGTTTCCAACTCATGTTAGATCATAAGACTTTTTTGCTTTTTTAAATTAAATTATGAAAAAGCTTTTTTTTTTTCCCCTCCTTAAATTTTGATAAAAATTAAAAAATTAAAAAGTATCTAGAATTAGTGATTATAAGAGGTTTACAGTCCAAAAATCGCTAAATTCGGCTATGATTATGCACATTTATTATATATTTCTTTTTCAGTTCAGCATAAAATACTAAATCTTGGTTTATATGTTAAAAGAGAAAATTTTTCGTTTCTTGCTTATTGTATGCCCCGCTGATTAAGCAATTTGCATAAAAAAATTATATTAATATTTTAACTGGTCAATTAAATAGATAACATTTGTAATAGTTATTTCAATTACAGCAAACAAGTATTTGAATTTTCTGCTAATCATTTTTATAATTACAATTATCCCTGAAATTTTCTAAAGAATTGCACAGCAGTGTTTTAAACAAAAATCCACGAATGAGGAAAATTTTAGTAGTTTCTTTCTTCACTTCATGATACTTGGTGACTGTTGGATGGATACAAGCACAAGCTAACTACCCTTCCATCCGTAGCCTTAAGGTGATCGATTTTTAGAGATTAGTACATTTTGAATATCAAATAGATACTCGGGCATGCATTGTGAAATGTCCTCAAAAGATCATTTAAATAAATTAGTTAAACCTGAAAAGGAAGACAAAATTATTATTATTAAATGAGATCAATTTAATCTAATTTAATTAATTTATTTATTAAGATTCATCGATCAAGATTTCACATAGTTTATAATAAAATACTGATCTATCATAAATTTCAGAGATGAGTACAGAGATTTTGGGATAGATGCATTTTTCCCAAAAATAAACACATTTGCAATTTTAATTCGATTGACTGACCAAATAAATTAAAGTATATTTTCTCACCATCACCAAGTTACAGGGTACACCCTTGTATAAGATAAAAACACAGGACCGGTGTGACGTTGAAATCCTTTCTAAAGCACAGTGTAGCATATTCATTTTATATTCGAAATTTTAATACTTAGGTTTAACTTAGTTATTGATTATCTTGAGGCCAAGACTGGGCCCTCTGCAGAAAAAAATAATAATCATAGTTTTAAGAGCAGTAATACTGGCTTTTTTTGCCTCCGTTAGGAAGAATAGGCAAAAGACCAAGGAGGGAGAGAAAATAAAAAAGTCATCCCAGAGAGAAGTTCAAGACCATCTGCGAGCGTTTTCTTATTTTTTTTCTTGGGGCCCTCTCATTATCATTTTTGTAGGAGGTCTCGGTTTTTTTTTTTAATTTCTTATTGGATCTCTTTACTTTATTGGATCCTCCTGCTTTTTATTGGGTTTTATCTTCTCCAATCCTCTTGCTTCCAGATCTTCTGGTATATTTCTCCGTATTCAGTGGCGGGAGCCTGGGGTTCCATCTGGAGTTCCATCTGTGTGGTCCTTGAGTGCTAGTCGTAAACAGGATCGTAAATAGGTTGTGAATCAGTCATATACTTTTTATGAGTCTTTATATGGCTTTTCTTTGCATAAATACCTTTTATGATTTCTTCTTTTTTTTTTAAAGAAGTAATAACGGCTGCACTCTGTCCTGCAGCCTTTAATTGCAAATGTGTTTATTTAAAAAAAAAAAAAAAAAAAAAAATGCATCTATCCCAAAATCTTTGTACTCATCTCCGAAATTTATGATAGATCAATCTTTTATTATAAACTATGTGAAATCTTGATCGATGAATCTTAATAAAGAAATTAATTAAATTAGATTAGATTGATTTTATTTAATAATAATAATTTTGTCTTCCTTTTCAGGTTTAACTAATTTATTTAAATGATTTTTTGAGGGCATTTCACAATGCATGCCCGAGTATCTATTTGATATTCAAAATGCACTACTTCCTAAAAATCGATCACCTTAAGGCTACGGATGGAAGGGTAATTAGCTTGTGCTTGCATCCATCCAACAGTGACTTCGGGTATTAGCTGATGAAGATTCCAGGCTCAAGTCCTACATGCAGAACACCTCTTATCGGATATGCAGCTATGAGTGATTGAGTGATTCGGACAGGATTGAGTATGAGTATAAACTGCCGGAAAAGACAGTGTCAGTTTATAGGCCATTAACTGTTTTTGCCTCTTATCTGCTCTAAAGACCTGTGTTACATTTCCAAGTTTGCTTGATACCTACAACGAATCTATGCAGGAAGTCTAGTGTCTTAAGAAAATAATTCCTTTTTTACCTTTCAAGTCTGGTTAGGAATATGGCGAACTAGCATGTCCTTTATTATGTTATTTTTATCATTTATATTTATTATGTTAGAATTTATTTGCTTATTAATTAATTCCTGGTTTTTTTTTTTAGGACTGAGGGCCTATTAGTCTCAATATGGGATTTTTGCGTTGTCGATTTCGATAATTGGACATTTGTCGAAATCTAAAATTTATCGAAAATATAATTGAATAATTTGAAAGCGATGCTATAATTTGAAAAAAGAAAGAAAAAAGAAAAAAAAAAAACTAATAGTTCTCCGTCCTAAACCTAAATTCTGCTTTTGCCAGAATTTCATCAAAATCTTTTTTTTTTATTATTATTATTGAAAGAAAAAGAAAAGAAAATCTATAATAATAAATGGAAAGGTTTGTCTGTCTGTCTGTCTGTCTGTCTGTTCTTTTATACGTTCAGCCCCTATTGAACGCAGAAGTACAAGAATTGACGTACGGATGCTGTGGAGCCTTTCCGATATTTTCCTCGAAACAGAATTTAAAAATCTTAATTAGTTTCGGAGATATTAATTAAAATGTTGACCCATATCGATCGCAAAAATGACCAAAAATCCTTATTGCTTAAAAAGAGGCAATCTATCAGCATTCAGCAGACGATGTTAACGGCTGTCTCTAACGGAAACAAAACATGTGCAAGTCATTAATGTCACATGATCTTTAACTGGGGTTAAAAATTGCAAATTTCAAAGTGTTTCAAATTTTCTTTTTCGTACACAACACTTAATATACAACCTATTCAGCACAAAACCAACCTGCAGTTAAAATTTCATCAATTTTCATTAATAAACAAAGCAGTTACATTTTAATCGCAAATTAAATTTTATTCTAACACGTAATCTATCTTTCAATAGACGATAGGAGTTTCCATAGCAACAAAATACATTTGAAGGAACTAAAAAATACTTTTTCTTTTTCTTTTTACTTCCATTACCCGACTACCGTGGTATATACAGTAAAACCTCTCTATGTTGGACACCTACGGTTCCAAGAAAAAGTGTCCAACTTAGAGAGGTGTCCAACTTATAGGGGTGCTTACATTTTTCGATTTAATAAAATTGTATCTATGCATGCCTATTAACTTTTAATCATGTCTAAATATAACATAATTAAGTATTCACAACTTATATACAAAAAATAATTAATTTGCCAATTTAAAATCTAGATTTAAACTGGTACATTGTGAAAATAATAACACTTTCTATATATATATATATATATATATTAACAGCGCCATCCACCAGTTAATATGCACGGAAATTTAATCAATATAACTTCTCACAATAAAGATTTTATATATGCATTTTGGTGCAATTTTATTCAATAAACGCTGTGATAGTCATATAGAAAGTCGGAGAATGTGATTAAAAGTAGCACCACTTTGTCTACCGATATACACCCAAATTAAGATAACATTCATTTTCATAACAGCCATCTCACTTATGAAGTTTGGTAAATTTATTCGCTTTAGAAACTGAGATATAGTTTTCCGTGAACGGGGAAAACTACAGCATAGCAGCGACACCTGTCGATTAATATGCACCCAAATTGAATCAGTATATTTTTTCACCATAGATATATCTCTCACATATTAAGTTTAGTGCAATTTTCACTTAAGTAAAACTTCGTAGGAAAAATAAAAGGACAAATGACGGGAACCCTAACAACCAAAATGTATTGTCTAATGCTCATTTTAAAACAGTATAAGTCAAGACATGCCTGTAGGCTCTCTACTGGATATTTCCTGGAGAAAGGGACAAAAACAATTCCCGCAAATCCATAAAAAGAAAGGCTCTTTCATTATGCGCCAAAATTGAGCAATTTGTGAAGTTTTCAATTGAAGATTTTTTTTTTTTTTTTTACAAGATGAGACAGAGGTGAATATATTGTGACAAGAAACATTTTTTTGTAGATATTTACAACTATTTCTACAAGGAATAAATAAGATTTCTAAAAAAAGTGAGAAAATGGAATTTTTATAACTTTTTCCCCTGTCTCATTGGGTAAAAGTGTCCAACTTAGGACAGTTTTTGAATGTCCAACTTCCAAGTTAGAGGGGTGTCCAACTTATAGAGGTTGGACATAATGTTAATCCTATGGATACATTCCGTTCCGAGAAAAAGTGTCAAACATAGAGGGGTGTCCAACTTAAAGGGGTGTCCAACTTGAGAGGTTTCACTGTATAGGTTTTGGGGAAATAAAAAATATTTATTTTTCTTTTTACTTCCATTAATAAAACTACCGTAGATATTGGAATTAGAGATTTCACGTGATTTACATGTTTTAGAATGTCCTGATTAGGTTTTCTTTTGTATCTCAGCTACTAATTAAAATAATTTCATAAGTAACACATTATTTGAAAGCTTTGTTGATTTGGAATTGAACAGTAGATTACAGAAATTTCTACCGCCAGATATTTTATATATCCCGGTGTGAGTTTTTACCCGATGCTAAATGATATATTTTTTAATTCCTTTTCTTGAGAATGAAAGTTTATGAGTAATAACATGGAATTTTGAGAAGTCATAAGGATGGTGAAGGAATACGTGCGCGCAGCGCACGGGTCTACGCTGCCGAAGGCAGTGGGGACCCGGTGCGACATTTTTCCCGATCAGAATTTTTTTTTTCTCTTTTTTTATCACATGATAAAAATTAATGCAATTTTGAGAATTCATTAATTATTGTGATTCATTTAAAAATAGTGACCAGTGAAGCGGGCGTAGCCTGCTAGTTAATAATAATCAGTATCGTTACAAGCGATATCGAAAAAGTTTTTTTTTTAATAATTTTGAATTAGGAAATAAAAAGTGCACGTGAAATAAAAATAAGTAAAAAAATGAATTTAATGATTTAATGTTTTTGTTTTTCGGGGGCTGCTCATGCATATAAAAAATGCGTATTAAAACGAGTCGAAGAAGGAAGCGAAATAAGTATTGAGTTATATTACGATAAATACGATATATAATATGATATATACGATATATTAGACCTATCGTCCAGGGTTAGTAGGCATTTTCGTTGGAAGAAATAGTTTGTTCGTTCGGTGCAACTTGCACATTAGTCCCGTGAGGTACGACTTTCACATTAGTCCCTTGAGGTACAACTTTCACTTTAGTCCCGTCAGGTACAACTTGCACATTAGTCCCCTTTAAATATAGTGATTTTTTTTTTTTTTTTTTTTTTTTTTTTTTTTTTTTTTAATTTGGTTAAAGTTTTAATTTTTTTTTCTCATTTTTTGGAATATGCTGGTTTCGTTATGCTTCTGAAACATGTTAGGCTTTTCTTATTTTACCAAGAAAGAAGGTTTCTGATGCTTCCACACACTGAAAAGGAAGCAGATATGGTTTTTGCACATGAAGTGTTATTTAAAAATGTTTTTTGCTATACTAACTTGTTTTTCTTCAATTTATAAATATTTTTCAATTCATTTTTGTTTATCACGTCCACTTATTCAAAATTATCACGTCTATTCATTATCATCTATTGGAAATTATGTATATGTGTATACACGTTCCTGCTCAAAAGTTTAGCAAGATTTGCAAACGATCAGTTTTTCAATTTAGTAACTTATTTCTGGATTAAATGTTTTCAAACATTGGGTGAAAAACTGGGTTTTCCTCATGTTTTTAAGTGAAGATTGGTTTAATACAACATTTGGGGGGCTGGTAACGAATTGGGTAAAATCAATAATGTTTGTGATCACCCTGTATCATTAAATGAACGAAATGATCTGTAACTTTAAGATATCTAATAGATGAATTTGTGTGATGACAGCATGTTGAATAATGGGTATATAAGCAGTTATTTTAAAACTTATAATAAAAATCAGTTTTTTATTTATAATATATACAATTTTAAACGAATATTATGAAACTTCAACTCTCGAAAATAACCTGAAAATCTCGTTCTTTTGCAGACAATTTGCTTAGTTTTTACTCTATTCAAATTAACTATCGACAAAAGTTGCCCAATATATTTAGCATTTAACCTATGTAATAAAAAAATTTGTATCTTTCGTGCATGCGCAGTGACAACGTTTTTCATAAAAATGCTTATATTTAATGAGATATTTAAGATATTTATATTAAGATTGAAGTATATTATTTCAAAAGTGTTTTTTCAATTTATCTGAAAATGGGAATAATTTTCGTCAAAAACTCTGTATATTATAAATAAAAAAAATGCTGATTGTTTTTGGAGTTTAAAAATAAATGCTTATATATTAGCTATTTAACATGCTATCGTCACACAAATTCATCCACATATTACATTTGGTCTATATTAACACACTCTAAAGTTACAGATCATTTCGTTCATTTCAATCTTAATACAGAAGGAACAAATGTCTATTTCGGGGTTGCAAAACCAAGATTAAAATCTTTTACACATTATAATAAAGGTTATAAGTGCATTCCTCTTTATATTTTTCTATGGAAAAAAGAAAAAAAAAAAAACTGTCTCACTGTGACAATCTACAACAACATTCTCTTCCTTACTTTCGACTTTTCACCCAAGGCCAGACAAACCACGTGATATCAAGGCACACTACAATTGATTAAACTTGACTTAATCACTTTTGGCGCAAAACTTACTTGTGACTAATTCTTTTCGGAAAAAAAAAAAAAAAAAAAAAAAACACGGATTTCACTTTCTGTTTTCATTATGACTAAACTTCGTTTGGAGCTTCTACTTATTGAACATATATTGTTAGGCGTGTGCTGCGACCATTTGCATCGAAAAGTCAATTTTTGAAATTTTTGACTTAACGTCTTTTGGAAACAAGCTCTTCATTTATACAAATAACCATTTATACAAATAACCTATGCAACATATTCATTTAGGTACGCGAAGTTCGTTTTAAATTTCCCCTGTTATAAAAAATCTTGTGTGCGTTTTGATACACATATATATTTGAGATTTCTTGAAACTTTATTCTTCTGTATAAAATTTCGAGGTTTTTTTTTTTTTTTTTTTTTTTTTTAACTTCGCTTGAAAGACGTGGCAGCTTTTTTAGCCTATATTGTACATATATGCTTTAAATGCACTTTTTTTAGCATCAGAATAAATGCTATTTGAAATGTCATGTTAAAAATAACACGCATTAAATATTTTTAGACATTACTTTCAGCATGAACAATTTTATATTCATTTTAAAAATTATATTTGAATAACAATAATAATAACATTCACTTTGAGAAAAAAATATTTGAAGGGTTAGATGAAAAAAAGAAAAAAAAAAAAAATGGAGTGACTCCACTCGACTTTCCGAACATTAAGTAATTACCGGTTTTGTAGATAAAGTAAAGTAAGAGGAGTTGTTAAATAAACAAAAGAAAGAAAAATTATAATAGGGTGTTTGAGTGTTTTTCTCCATATAGTACACGGTGTTTCATTTAAGGCTACTAAACTTTGAGCCCATAGATTATAATGATAAAGAATTTTTCGTTGTGTCCCTGTAAAAACCTATAAATGTTAGATTCACCAAAATGCTTATAGTTAGTGCAACAGAGATTTATAATATTCATATAAATTTTCAGCTCAATTGAATAAGGCGTTTAGATGCTATTGCACTTTTAAAGTGCGATAGCGTCTAAACGCTTTATTAATCTGATCAAAAAATTTGTACATATGTTATAGGTCACAGTTGCACGATTTGTATAGATTTTGGTGAATTTAGCACTTACAGTTATTTTAGAGGTGCACAAAGAAAAATTCTTTATCATTATGGCCAATGGGTCCAAATTCTTAAAAGTATGACAGCGTCTAATCGTCTTATTAATCTGAGCAAAAAATTTGTACACATGTTATAGGTCACAGTTGCACCAACGGTATAGATTTTGGTGAATTTAGCACTTACAGTTCTTTACAGGGACACAAAGAATAATTCTTCATCATTATGGCCTATGGGACCAAATTTTTAAAAGTGCGATAACATCTAAATGCCTTATTCAATTGAGCTGAAAATTTATATGAATATTATAAATCACTGTTGCACTAAATATAAGCATTTTGGCGAATCTAGCGTTTACAGGTTTTTATAGGGACACAACGAAAAATTTCTTTACCATTATGATCTATGGGCTCAAAGATCAGTAGCGTTAAATAAAACATCGTGTAATAAATGGAGAAAAATACTCAAACACTTTATTATGGTTTTCTCTCTTTTGTTTGTTTAACAACTCCACTTTTTTTACCTTATCTACAAAACTGTTAATTACTCAATGTTCGGAAAGTCGAGTAGAGTCACTCCAGATTTTTTTTTTAACTTGCGGTATCTCGTTTGGATAAGCAACGTGGCCGCCTAATGCCAAATTTCCAGTTTAAACTTCAAAAAAAATTTATACCCTTTTAAAAAATATTTTACAAGTATTTCGATAACATATAATTATTTTGCCATTTCGCGCATTAAAATATTTTTGATTTTATTTTTAATATTAATACATTTGTGGTATCGTTAATTGACTTATGCTTGCCATTTTTGAAATTCTTTCCAAATTTACAATTTTCCTGACAATTGTATTTTGTTTTTACCACTTGGCTCAATCATAAAGTGTACGCGTAGGACAGCGTGATAAAATCTGTTCGAAAGTTTGCTTTTAAAACGATAAAACTGGTGGTTGCATAAAGAGACAAGGAAAATATATAACTGCGGCTTTTTTTTTTTTTTTTTTTTTTTTTTGTCCCACTGTGCATATATAAATATACACACACCACACACGCACACATACATACATATATATGTATATATACATACGTACATATGTGTGTGTGTGCGTATATATACAGTATAAATTTCTCCCAAATTTTTACATGTTCATAATTGGAAGGAAATCCAGATTTTGGTGTTCTATTTAGCTTAAAAGCAAATAAATTACGGATCGATATGCAATTTTGTTAACTAAGTGTCTAATATGTTTCATACATAAACTTTAAAAAGAGTCAACGAGTGAGTGGAATTTACATCGCACTAATGCTACGCAATGCGCAATTAGCTATAAGGTAGGTAAACCAAAGGTGGTCATAGTTAAGCTTTGAGAATTCTTTTATAATTTTTCGGTTGGGTGTCTGTAGCTGGACTTTTTTTCCGTAAAATGCTACAGTTATCTCTTATACATATCAAGCAAAATTTCTTTGTAAAATGTTATTTAGATGTTTTTATAATTTAATTTCAAAATTGTAGCTTGTGGGCCACATTTGGTGCATAGTGTTCCAAAGGTAGCCCATACATTGAAAGCACTTTTAAAATATGCTTAAGGCGCTCTTTTGTTATATTTCGGGTTTTTCTTCTTATTCATCTTTCGAAACAACAAGACTTTGAACACCCTTTTTGCACAAAATAGTTCAGGATTTTTATTCTGGGATTCATTCACTGCTTTCAGGAGATCTCTGTTGTTTTCAATAGTGTGGGAATTGTTGGAGAATAAATTATAATAAGATTTTCCGATATTTAAGCAGAAATATTGAAAGTTACCCTTATTACATTAAGTTGCGTATTTATGTGCTTAGTTGGCCCACGTGTTCCAAGGTTGCGCGACATCTGGGCCACCTTGAGAACTTACATATGGTCGCCATTTGTACGGCATTAAACTTTAATCTTATAAATGCATTAGATTTTAAGTTAACGTGGTTAAAGAGGAAGAAATAAAATTTCAAAAACTTATTACAACTCAAATTTCTAAAAACTTAAACACATATAAATTAAAATATCTTCTTACTTGGAAATTAGAACGACTACTCCTCTAAAGTGAAATCACTGCATACAATGGCGATCGATCCAGATAATTTCTTCAAATTCAGTCACATGCCCTGGAGATATATGATTTACAATGCAGTAGCACCATTTTGCGATTGAAAACTAAATTATTCCTTTTTTAGGGGCTGGGTTACCTTAAAAACACTGCCCACCTTTGGCCCACCTACCTTAGTCTGGAACACATCTCTAAGGATGGTCCGTAGACGTGCCATCAAAATTTCGATCCTTCACGAAAGGGATATAAATTTTAAAGTACTTTCGAATGGACAACAGTTAAAGCGTTTCTATAAAAATTATTTCCAGAAATTAGAATTTGAAATATGTGTATTTTTATTGGAAAGAAAGTTTTATTTACTGACTCAAAGAAGAATTAAAAAAAATTACAAAATATTAAACGGTATGATAAAAAAAAAAAAAAAAAAAAAAGTTGCTGCCTTTATAATTATGAAAACCAGTGTAAATTGATTTAAAAAATTTAACTTATCTTCATAGTTATTAACTCATATTTATTACACTATCTACAAACTTAATAAAGGTAATGTATTCAAACTCAAATTAATTATTCACAAATTCAATATTTTAACTGGAGTTTATTTGATTAAAAATATATTGGGTATAGGTATCTACCAATTAAGGCAATCTTTCAAGCAATTAAGTAATTCACCTATGAACATAGTGGCATGTGTTAAAATTATTCTAGATTTGTTGAACTTACAAAAAAAGTGCAAAAGAAAAAGAAACTTCTTTCATTGAAAATGTTTATGCAAGTAAGATAAGAAAATAAAATTATTACCATTCAGTAGAAAGTTTGTGTATTTTTCTCTCTGAATATCAATGTGTTTTACCAAATTTATTTAAAGGCACGAGATGAATATTCTTTTGCCTGCAGCGTAAAAAAAAAAAAAAAAAAAAGCAGAAAAGTTTCGTTTCTTCTTCTTCTTCTTCTATATATATATATATTATTTATTTATTTTTAAAGGTTCAGCTTAAAGATAGGGGAGAGTGGGGATGAATGGGACAGTAGCAAAATTTTTATGTTTCGCATGCAGCAGAAACTTGACAATTTTTCTGATATATAGCAGTACCTGAGGCCATTCATCAAGTGTAGTTTCAGAGTTGTGCTATCTATAGAAGGGCAGAAAAAAATTAAAGTGTCTATTTCTGCTGCCAAAGTAACTTTTACTGATTCAATTAGGTAGTAGTTAAGAAATTAACTATTTGCTTAAAGTTAATATAACTCTTATATGAAGAAAAGGCATAATCTTTTACTGTGTTTATGATATTCAAGAAGAATATTGACAATTGTTCATTAAACATATTTCTTGTTTTATATGACCATGTGGTGGTGGGGATGAATGGGACATTCCCCACTATGTGCTAATTAAAAATTGTACACAAGAATTATATTAAAACAAATCGTAAATAGATTTTCAATATTTTTACAACCTGTAGTTCAGTAGTTATAACATGGAATTATAAAAATCGCATGGATTTAGAGAAAAAGTAGATCGAAATTAATTGTTCCGATTTTTGTTTATAATAATTATGATTTAAAAAATTATAAGTTAGAATATTCGATGCATCTTAAATCATTAATATCAAAAATTAAAAATTAAATAAATAAAGTAATAATAAATTGTTAAAAATCACAATTTCGATCAAGCTAATTAAATCCTGGTGATTATTAATGTAATACAGAATAGAATGCTTATTTTTCCCCACCAGTCGGAAACAAAAATTTATCTGGATAATTTGTACTCTACTATAATGATTTATATCTTTCTAGTGTCTTATTTATTTATTTATTTTTAGATTAAATCTTATTAGATTAAATTACCAAAGCCTAGAGCACTAGTAACTGTGCGAACCAAAGGACTTTTGCCTTTCGATGTTAATTTCAATCAATACATCAGTTTTTGTTAATTTCAGTAAATCCATAGTGTGTAATAAAATCTCACAAACCAAATTAACTTTTGTAACTTATTTACTTTCCATTTTGTTTTCTTTTCTTTGTTAACACCAGTCCTGCCTCCGGGATAATGCACATGCGTGAATATATATATATATATATATATATATATATATATATATATTATTATTATTAATTCAGTCCTGTCCCATTCATGTGGGGATGAATGGGACAATGCAAAAAAAAAATATTATTAATTAAAAATGATAACTTTTTATTAAAGTTAGTATGTTTATTTGTAACTGATTACTGAAGTGTGCTTATGAGCAATGTTACAAAATTCTGAATTACATATGGTGAGCGTTATTAATAAAAACATGAAAAATGTCCCATTTATCCCCACTCTCCCCTACATAATTTTCAAAATATTTATATCGCAAACAAAAACGTGGCTTGAATAACAGATTTAAGGCAATAAATATTAATCGTTATAATAATACTACAATCATATTCATAAGTTTTACTGTTTAATTTTCAAATTCATAAGAACCCTACAAATTCAAAAACAATGATTTTAGTTATTAATTAACCAAAGTTAACCTTTAATTTAATACTAACTACTTGGGAATCTACAGATTCGTACATTTTCCCTTTTTATTTATTATTATTATTATTTTTTTTTTTTTTAGTTTATAGATTTATACAGTAATCGGCAACAACATAAGTTATTTGATAAAACTTATTTGAAAATTAATTTTCATATAAAAATCAGTGAAAAATGTTTCTGTGACAACTGTGCTTCTGTCTATACTATCATGTCGCGTTTTTTTTTTTTTTTTTTTTTTTTTTTTGTATAACTTTGAATGTTATTTTATATATTTATCAGTATGGAAAACTAAAAATATATATATATATATATATACTGTCAAAGCTTGATAATGTGAATCTCAAAGGGGATAAAAAATTTGTTCATGCTATTAGTAACTAATTTTCATACAATTAAATTAAGCTTCGTTTTGACGGGGATTGTGGAAACTTTTCATGTTAAAAGTAATTCACGTTAACGAGGTTCGACTGTATATGGAAACAGGGCATCAACAGGTGACCTTTTTTTTTATTCGTTCCCTACAACTATTATCAAGCAAAACAATTTACAATACATGTATACAGGCAAATCTGCATTTTACCTGAATAAATACATCATGAAATTTATTATTAGAGAATACTGCTACGAAAAAAATATAGTCGCATGTGGCAGCCCTGTGGCAATTAAAAGAAGTAAATATTTCTAAGCGATTAAAATTTTTACGTTCCTAATGTAACGTAAAGAGCGTTAGATTTAGTGATTAAAATTTGTATGCATTTGCTATTTGTCCAAATCTAATAATGTATTAGAAACGAACGATTTAAAATCATGCTGTTATAGAATAAATTGAAAATACTGAAGTAATCTCGAACAAAATTTTACAATAAATGACAGTTTTACAACGATAAGGGGAAATTATTCAATGAAATTTTATTTTCAATATTCAACTAAATTTACAAATTTCATACTCTTTTATGCAAAGCTAATTTGACAGATACTTTACACATCAAAGAGCAGTTGATTTACAAGTACATACTTAAACAAAATAACTTTTTTTTTTTTTTCCATTTTTAGATTTCCAGTTGAAAATTTACTTTTATTGAAACAGATACAGATTTAAAAAACAAATTTTATAATGTAATAAATCATTTTAGTCAAAGATAATATCAGTTCAGTGAAAGATAATATCAGTTTATTTAAGTGACACAATTTCTAAAATTTAGAAATATGTAGCAGAATAAATAGAAAATACAGTTATAAGTATGGCTTATAATGTATGGATTCAAGATTTTTCTCTCACTCTTCTTCTTCTTCTTTATTTTTATTTATTTATTTATTTCTTACTTTTTTTTTTTTTTTTTTTTTTTTTTTTTTTTTTTGATAAACATGTTAAAAATTATTTGTGTAGGTAGTAGAAAAAGAGAAATAAATTCTCTGATACAAAGAAGAAAAAGATGTATTTTCAAAAATGCACGTATTTCTTAAATAATGTATTCTAATCGTACAGTTCACGTATTTTTAGTTAGCATAACTACCAACATTTTAATTTATTCCGGAGTATTTTGATACCAGCCCTTATTTCGTACCACATTATTTATAAAATATTTCTGACAAATATATAACCACGATAAAATAAGAAACAATACTCTTAAAAAAGTGGTGAAAAATAAAGGAGGGGCTAAAAATACTCCATAATAAATTAAAATGTTGGCAGCTATGAGTAAAAGAGCTACGTAAAATTTCTTAAAAGGAAAATCAGCAGCTGATGAAACTATTGATGATTTTGATATTTTTTCAGATATGAAGAAAACGCTTAAAATACTTGATTAAAAAAAAAATAATAAGCATAAAATGGCGTTATATATTTTAAACAAAAAGAAGGCGTCACGTTGGTTTTACTAAAAAGTTTAATCTAGGATGTATTTGAAATTTTACCATTATCAGTGTATATTTATTTTTAATAATAATACTGCTGCACATAAAAAAAAAAAAAAAAAAGGTATTCTGCATATACGTTATGGGCAACAAAATATACATATAAAACTAAAATACACGGATTTCTAGAGCTCATCTTAATACAAAAGTAATACAATAAGAACAAAAAAGAAAAAAAAATTACAAAGGAATGAGTGATTGCTAACTTGTACAACAAATATTTTTATCATTCTAAAATATCATTAGAAACTTTTAAAAACACTTAACAAAAACGGAAATGTAATTTCTAATTGTAGCCCTTAGTGTATGGTGTATATATTAGAGTAACCCTGTAACTCTTAATGCTAATCATGTATTCTATAGAAAACACTTTTTTTAGCATAAGAATAATAAATATTGGTAACATTATGACTTGGGCAATATAAAGATATTTAAATACCATATGTTAAAATGCCTTCTCATAAAACACAGTATACTAACATTGTTTCGGGTGTCCCTGAACGCAAATAAGTGGTGGTTTTTACTCGATTTTCAATATAGAACATCCCATAATGAAATACCAGTTTCAAGGAATTCCATGAATATTTACAGGAGTTAGAGCGTGGACGCCCTGACAGATACACAAACGGAAGTCATAAACACTTTGAAAATTTATTGGGAAATGTTAAAAAAGAAAACAGTAATGATAATGAAAATGTATCAAGACGTAGAATGACAGGCAAAAGACTTGTGAGGAATAGCAAAGTGCTACGGTTAAAATTCGCACTTTGCGAGTAAAACATGAATGCTAAGAATTTAGGATTCAGTAGAGTAATAGAGTTAGTTCTCATCCTAAATTGAAATTGTAATCTGCGATATGTTAATTTTATAAAGTATTTTGGAAAGAAACTGTATAAAAGGAGAAGGAATATTGCTTTTGGGTGTTAGTTGGAGAGTTAGTTGGAAGGAGAGTAAGGGAGTTAGTGAGTTGGAGAGAGAGAGGATGGTAGTTAGTGAGTTAGCCGATTAGAAGGTAGGCTGTTGAGTTAGCTGCTTAGAGTAGTGTATTAGATGATGGTTGTCGAGTAGTACCGTGGTATAGGGAATCCTCCCGTGTACGAAAGATTAGTAGCAGCAGTAAAAGTTAATGAAGTTAAATGTAGTAGATGAAATTATTTGTAGTTAATTATTTAAAGTTAGAATATTTGTGAAGGCTGCCCATCTAAACTTATAAAGATATTAAATATAATTAAAGTCCAACGCCCACCTTTCTATTAAGCTCAAATAAAAGCTCATTTATTTTACAAATCTGACTTTGTCTTCTCTTCATAGTTTACTTAAGTATTTCAGTTTCAGTTCCAACTTAAAGTAAATAGATATGGCGACGACATTTAGGTCGTCACACTGGCGACCAAATTCGCTCGAATACCTCCCCGAGCAAGTATTTTTTCACGGCACTAATAATCCGTATAGGTGAATTGTGGTCATCAGCGAGTTATGAATGATCACGCAGAACAGAGTATATCATTGTAACATAATTGTAACATCTACATATCATCATTGTAACATCTACATTGTAACATAAAACTGAACAACAGCAGTGCAGCAACTTGAAGCAGATCTTAAATAAGAGCTATTTCAAATTATCTCTACACAGTAAAAAATAGGTTCTTAAAAATAAGTTTATATTATCTCAAAACAGCCACGAAACAATATATACTTAAATTGGAAAACTCATGTACTCATTTTTGAGTATATTGACATGCTCAAAAATAGGGTTGACCAATAAGAATCCCAATATCCCCATGTTTGACATGTAAATGTACTCAAAAATGAGTAGATGGGATTTCAAATTTAAGTATATATTGTTTCGGGGCTATTTTGAGACAATATATACTTATTTTTAAGAACCTATTTTTTATAGTGTAAGCACTGTGTGGGCCGTACCATGATTTGTAGGGTCTATGGAATTCGAAATTCAGTTCGAACAGTGCGTAGTGGTCAGAATGAAGTGGCCGCTCAATGTTTGTAATTTTCGGCCATTTATATTATTCGACAACTTTTCAGTTTCTTCCCCAGAATATAAAGGGATTTCCATTAAGAGTGATAAAAAAAAAAAAAAAAAAAAAAAAAAAAAAAACATAAATTATTCAGTGAGACACATTTTATTTCAGCTTACATTATGCCATTAAGTATGAAAATAATATCCGCATTCTGTCAACCCAATTTTCCATCACTCTTTCACATAAATTTGGTGATGTTTGGCGAATAACCCGTTCAATGTTGGTTTTTAATTGATCAATTGTTATTGGATAATCAGCATAAACTTATGACTTAACATATCCCCAAAGAAAAAAACCAGAATCGATCGAGTCGATTAACTGAATAATGTCGTCCATGAATTCTTCTCAAATTTCTCTCAGTACTCACATATGAACACTGATTTTGATAAAACAATTTAATAATTTTGAAACGTTGTTCAATCGTGTATCTTTGCATGATTACATGGCATAGCCTACTAAACACAAAGGACCCAAGCAATGCCAAAAAATAATACTCAGTGTTGCCATTCTAACCATTTAAAATTGTATCATCCTTATTGGAAAACCCTTTAAATACATATAAAGAGCTTCAGCACATTTGATTTATTAAATATTTTTTAATATGAAATTAAATATTAAAAAGAATTTTTATGAGAACTAATCATTTAGTCAAATAATAGATGTTACTTTATGTTGTCAGAATACATGCACTTTAAAATTCAATTTTTTATATTTTTTATTTGACACATTAACTTAACAAATATATAAAACTAATATATGTATTTTCCCGAAGAAATTTTTTTTTAACGTAATTGCAAAATTAATAAAACTTTCTTTAGTATTCAAACTATTACTAATATCAAAAATTGTTACGATTCCCCATGAAAAAAGCAATGCACTTTTTTTTTTTTTTGAATAAAAATGAAAAATGTATGGAATAAAAAAAAAAAAAAAAAAAAAAAAAAAAATCTAGATTATTTTCTCGAAAATATGTTTCATCTGAAAAATATTTATTCAAGTCACAAATACTCACATCATAAGATATTTCTGAACGATTTATTGAAAAATTTTTAGTGAAAACAGATGAAAAATTTCGAACTCTTTTATTTATTTTTCTTTCTTTCTTTTTAGGGGTAATAATAATAATAATAATAATAAATGAAAAATGTTAAAAGCAGTGAAAACAATGAACGTTTTAATTGATCTCATTTCCGAATGCAAATTTGGAAATATGAATTCAATTACTTTGGTTAGAAAAATAATGCTTAAATGTCTCAAATGTTTTTTAATTACAGTTTTATTAAAGCGAATAACTTTAATGATATTGCATAAAAATTACGAAATTATTATTATTTTTTTTATATGTTTTAAAATCTAAATATGTATAAGCATATAAATGATAATTATATACAATAACTTCTAAGAAGAACACAACAATTACTGTTACTCATATTACAGTTAATCATCATAATGTTACTCATCATACTGTTAATCATATTACAGATTTTTTTTTTTTTTTTTTTAAGAAGTAGGGTACATAAGGGCTAGTAGGCGTAGTTATTAGTTATTCATCTTCCTTTTTTTTTTTTTTTTTTTTTTTTTTTTTTAGGACTGAGGACTATTAGTCTCAATCTGCGGATTTTTACGATATCAGTTTTACGATAGATGGATATTTATCGAAATAAAAGATTTATCGAAAATAAAATTGAATAATTTGAAAGAGATGTTATAATTTGAAAAAAAAAATCTAATAGTCCTCCGTACTAAGCTAAATTTTGCTTTTGCCAGATTTTCATCAAAATCTTTTTCTATTCTTTTTTTTAAGAAAAAGAAAAGAAAATTAATAACAATCAGTTTTGAAAAGGTTAGTATCGAAAAAGTTTTATTTAATAATTTTGAATTAGGAAATAAAAAGAGCGCGTGCAAAATGAAATAAAAAATGAAATGAGATTTATAAATGGACAATATTTAAACCCGTGAACTCAGTTCCGGGATGTAATAAGAAAAAATGACGACATTAGTCTAATAAGATTAATTTTTTTTTTTTTTTTTTTTTCTAATTTCTTGCATTAAGAAAATAGAATTTTTCAAGTACCTATTTTGCTAATACTTTCAACGATTACACGTTTGCGGTAGTTTATAAGAATACTCTTATAAATATTCGATATTTGCGCATAGCGCGCTCAATTTTATACCATTTAATAATAATTATTTTTTTAAGTTTAAACGTATTGAAAAGAGAGAGAGCTGGGATAATAATTTATATATAAAACTTTAGCAATTATAAGTCAAAGTTAATTGAGAAGGTATGATTTGTACTCACCTTCACTTCCAGTCCACACCTCGATTTCATTATCCAGTTGCATCTACGAAATGCGTATGTATCCATAAGCTGGAATGATCCTGGAAGAAAAAATCTACCTGATCTGCAAAGAATTAATATTAGTATTTGGTGTGTTTTTCATTGATGAAATTTCATTTTCTTGATTATTATGTTTTAATAAATCTTGATTGTATGTATTACATATATATATATATATATTTAAAGATGTTATAATATGTAGGAGTATTTTACAGAGCTCCTTTCTATTCATGGTTACATAGTAAAAGTGAGTACCCATACATTAGAATAGCGCGCGAGAGAAAGTTTATAAATGCTGACTAAACCAGTTCAAAGAGCGGAAAATAGGGTGCGGCGCATTCTTCTCTGCAACATATACATTTACGAAGATTGTCTCTAGGATAAAATAAAATGTCTATTAGAATAAGAGTTCTTGATTAGCGAAATATCAAACACAAATTATTTCAGTTTTCTTTCATTTTTACCTTACCCCTACTTGTTTTATATTTCGCTGTAATCGAGTAAGTTTAAATTTTTCCTGAGTTTTATGAGAATCATCTTCGGTAGGGGTTTGGTTAATATGTCAGCAGTCATGCCGCTGCTATTAATGTATTCCAACTTTATTATCTTGTTTTCATCAAGTTCATAAAATTAGAAATCAAATAAAATATGTAGATCAAATAAAATTTTAGATCTACATGTTTTGTCCATGCTTGATATTTGTTGGATTCAACCAGTTTGATGCAGGCTTGGTTGTCTTCAAATATAGTTATAGGATTGCTCTGTTTTAAATCTAGGTCCTCTAGGAGTCGTAGCAACCAGACAGTTTCTTGAGCTGCATTGCCGGCAGAGACGTATTTTGCCTCAGCGGTGGATAATGTTATATTGGTCTGATTTCTTGACGTCCAATATACTGGATTCTGTCCAATAAAGAACACGTTTCCAGACACTGATTTCCTATCATTTGGATCGTTGGTGAAATCAGCGTCAGCATATGCTGTTAACACTGGTGGTGTGTTTTTATTATATGATAACTTTAGATTTATTGTGGTCTTTAAATACTTCATCACCTTTTTTACTGCTTCCCAGTCACACTTCCTGGGTTTTTCGTTGTGTCTCTACAGAAAGTTGACAGCCGCAATTATATCTGGTCGACATGTTGTGGAAATATACAATAATGTCCCTACTTCTTTTCTGTAATCTGTATTGTTTGGCAAATAATTGTCATTATTATTATTTTTTAAATAATTTGTATCCATGGGGATATTAGTGGGTTTTGCATTTGTTAAGTTAAAGTTGTCTGTTAATTGTTTAATCTTATTGGTCTGATCTAATAACAATGTGTTGTTATCCGGTCTAGTAATGTTTATGCCGAGATAATTAACAACGTTCCCTAGGTTAGTAATGTTATATTCGCTGCTGAGTTTTTCAGTGATTTCTTTTATGTCGTTTTTGGTTCCAGCGACTAGGATATCATCTACGTATACTAGCACGTAGACTTTTCCACCGTTAATACTTTTTTATATAGAAATTTATCAGCTAGACTTTGTGTGATATTAGATTAATTAAGGTCTCATTTATTTTCAAGTTCCAGGCTCTGGCTGCCTGCTTGAGACCATAGATTGCTTTATTTAGTTTGCAAACATTTTGCTCTTTTCTGGAATTTATAAATCCTTCCGGTTGTGACATGTAAATTGTTTCTTCTAATTCCCCATGCAAAAACGCGGTTTTTACATCTAAATGATTTAATTCTAAATTTTTGTATAGTGCCATGACTAAAAATGATCTGATAGTCGCGTGAGACGCCACTGGGGCAAATGTCTCATCGTAATCCACTCCGTATTTTTCGCTAAATCCTTTGGCTACTAGCCTCGCTTTATACTTTTGAATTTCTACCATATCATTGTATTTGGCTTTGAACGCCCATTTGGAGCCTACTATATGTGCGTTGAGTGGATGGTCTACTAGTGTCGCTGTATTATTCTCTTTGAGTGAATTAATTTCATCTTTGGCTGCTTTTAGCCAATTTTCTTTTTCTACTGGGTTTTTCAATTCTAATATTACATGAAAGGTTTTAGGTTCGACTACATTTAGGGTATCTGATAACAAGCGAATCTATCAGGTGTAACGCCTTTGTTGGCTCTTTCTGATCTTCTGGGAATATTTTTATCTGAAATTTCCTCGTTCTGTAAAATGGATTCCTCAGTGTGATCCGATTCCCGATTTTGTTCAGTTAAAACTACCGGAAAGGGTGATTTATTATTTATTTCGCTAGTACCGGTTTCATTTTCATTTTCCTTCATTAGTAACTGTTTATCGTCATTGCTATTGCTTATTTCATGCGTTTGATCTGTTTCGATAAATCTGACCGTTCTACATATTTTTACATTATTATCTATGTAAACGCTATATCCCTTACTTCTGAGGTCATATCCCACAAATGTACCCAATTTAGCCTTGCTCTCTAGTTTTCTTCTATTTATTTTATGAGTGTATATATATGCTTTACAACCAAAAGTTTTAATATTTGAAAGATCTGGTTTGTTTCCTGTCCACCTTTCATACGGTGTTACGTAGCAAGTTCTTGTGGGTAATATGTTTTGCAGATAAGTTGCGGTCATAATAGCTTCGCCCGAGAATTTATTTGGTAATCCGCTCTGTTTTAATAAACATCTAGTCATTTCAACTAAGGTTCTATTTTTTCTTTCCGCGACGGCGTTTTGAGGGGAACAGTGAGGTACGATAAGTTCATATACTATTCCCTTATTGGTGTGAAATTCTTCGAATTGTTTATTTGTATATTCCCCACCATTGTCTGAGCGGAGTATTTTTATTTTCCTTCCAAACCTATTCGTAGTGAATGCATGATATTCTTTAAATTTTTCGAATGCTTCACTTTTACTTTTCAATAGATAAGTAAATGTATATCTGTTATAATCATCAATGAAGGTTAGGAAATAATTTTTACCACCGACGGTCGACGTTTGAAAAGGTCCGCATATATCAGAGTAGATTAAATCCAGGGGCCTGTTAGCTCGGTAATTAGCTCTTTTTGGATATGAGTCGTCTTCTAGTTTTGAAACTACGCATATTTCACATTCCTTATTATTTCTGCATTTATTTAAATTTATTCCTGTTATCATGTTCTTCTCGGTGAGCTCTCTGATCTGTTGATAATTTCTGTGACCTAACCGCTGGTGCCATATTCTAATACAATTTTTATCATTGCATGTTTCTGCAATGTTTATACTTTCCGATAAATTTTTATGTGTTTTTATCTCATATAAATTATCGGTTAAGTTAGCCTCAATGTATGGTTTTGCTATTGTATTTAATTTGACATTGTCTTTGAATATGGCAACGCAACCATTTTCAGTTGCTTTCTTTATCGAGATCAAGTTAGTAGCCATATCAGGGATATATAATACATCTTTTAATGTAATACTGTTTGTTTCTTTATCGGAGTTAACTACTTCTATATTTATGTGCCCGTGTCCCTGAGAGACTACGGTCTGTCCGTTTGCTAGCAGGACATTTACTTTTTCATCGCTTTTTAAACATGTAAATTTATTTAAATCGTTGCAGACATGTGCACTACTTCCACTATCGATTACGAATCCATCATTTTCAGTTTTGTCTATAATAAAAGTTAAATTTTTCAGTTTATTCTCTGTTTCTTTAATTAACTGTGTTTTTTGTTTGCCTCTATATTTAGTACTGTTACTGCTACTATTATTGAAATTATTGTTATTGCGGTGTGAGTTACTTCCCCTGGGCTTTAAGTGCCAACAATCATTTCGGTTATGTGATGGTTTTTTGCAGTAAGTGCAATATTTACCAGTTTGTGTTTTATTTTTTACCTGCATTTTATATGCGTTTTCCCCCTGAGTGTTTTTGTTTTGTGTTTTTAGCACTGTTGTACTACCCACATTGTCATATAGTGTAAAGTGGGTAATTAGTGGGTTAATATGGGTATTTGAATGTAAAAGTATTTATATGATGTTAAAATTAAAAATAAATAAAAAGTAAAATATTTAAAGGGGACTATTGTGCAAATTGTACCTGACGGGACTAAAGTGAAAGTTGTACCTCAAGGGACTAATGTGAAAGTTGTACCTCAAGGGACTAATGTGAAAGTTGTACTTCACGGGACTAATGTGCAAGTTGCACCGAACGAACAAACTATTTCTTTCAACGAAAATGCCTACTAACCCTGGACGATAGGTCTAATATATCGTATCATAATCTATATCGTATTTATCGTAATATAACTCAATACTTATTTCGCTTCCTTCTTCGACTCGTTTTAATACGCATTTTTTATATGCATGAGCAGCCCCCGAAAAACAAAAACATTAAATCATTAAATTCATTTTTTTACTTATTTTTATTTCATATTATTTCACGCGCACTTTTTATTTCCTAATTCAAAATTATTAAAAAAGGCTTTTTCGATATCGCTTGTAACGATACTGATTATTATTAATTTTCTTTTCTTTTTCTTTCAATAATAATAATAAAAAAATAAAGATTTTGATGAAATTCTGGCAAAAGCAGAATTTAGTTTAGGACGGAGGACTATTAGTTTTTTTTTTTTTTTTTCTTTTCTTTTTTCAAATTATAACATCGCTTTCAAATTATTCAATTATATTTTTGATAAATTTTAGATTTCGACAAATGTCCATCTATCGAAATCGACAACGCAAAAATCCCAGATTGAGACTAATAGGCCCTCAGTCCTAAAAAAATGCAATTCTATCTGTGCGTACACACTATCTGTGCTTACAGTTAACATTTTCTATCTGTGCGTACTCGTTGCATCATTTAACCTTCAATGTACTTCACCTACGTGATCTGCCAATAAACGTTTCTTCTACATATTATGATTTGTTTAAAAGAAAGTTATTTAAATACAATTTATAAAATTGCCTCTTATAGAACGCAATGCATTGGCATTCTTTTGGATGGTCTTACACACAAATCAGTTCTTCTATTTATACCATTTAATATACGGAACATTTCATGGTGAATTTAAATAATATAAATCATTCTGAAGAAATTCTGGAAATATGTACGGATGCTAGTGGCAGACAGGCGGACAGATTAGCAGATGCAGTCAGAGGGAAAGAAAGACGGACAGATAGACTAATTCAAATCATAACCTCTCTTAAACATTGTTTTAAAAAAGTTAATAACACATAATGCAAGCAAAAATTCAATTCCAGCATTTTACAATCCATTAATTTAGCTATTTTAATCTGCGTATTTTTGTATGGCTTGTAATTATTAATGCTAATCATACTATATTCTACAGAAAGCATTATTCTGCGCATATGAATAATAAATGTCACTTGCATGGTAATTTGTGCAAAATTAAAATATCAAAATATGGTTTATAGAAATACCTGTCAAAGAACGCATTCTTTGGAACTTTTTCGTGTGTCCCTGTACGTAAACTAATGGATCTCTGTAAAAAACCCTTTCCAATAGGGTTCATCCATTAATGAACTTCCAAAACATTCATTAATTTAGAGAAAAACTATGAATATTTATTGGAATTAGAGCGCGGACGTGTAGACGGATAAACAAATGGACAAATGAAGGTCATAAATACTTTTATCTTTTTCTGAAGGCATTAAAATATCAACGCATTTCTCTCTTTTTACCATGTTTTTATTAACTTCTATTCTTGTTTGTTTGTTTGTCCGGTACAAATCTTACAATTTATTTTTAACTAACTTCTCTGCTAGCCTAGACATTTGAAACTCTCACAGTAGCTCAGAACTCGGTGACAACACAATACTTCGAAGTCAGATTTTCGAATTTTCGAATAGTTTTCTTTTAATTAATTAAAATATGAAAATAATAAGCTCTTATTAGCAATAAAAATAGTCATTAAAATATTAGCTATAATATAATTGTTGCCAAAAAAATTTACGATTTCATTTTCTTTCGACATAAAAATTATTACATTCGATTAAATGTGAGTGTTAAAAAATTGTAAAAAGTTAAATTATGCATCTGGCAAAATTTGACGTCATTATCACTTTAACGATTTTCTACACATTGATAAAGTGCTAATGTAATTCATGATGCAAATATATATTGTTCTGAAATGATTAATATTTTATTTTTAAAACCACATTTTTTTTTTTTAAATACAAACTTCCCGTAACTTTTTAACCAATCACATTAGAACGTCCATCTTTGTAATATCGATAATAAGGATTTTCTCGCCAAAAGTCGCAAAAAAGTCGCCACATTTAAAGCCTGCCTATTGGAGCTTTTTAATACGTTTTAAAGGAAAATTTAAGCTATTTTAACGTGAAAAAGAGCTGGAAATGCAGAAAATTGACAATTTATCAACTTATTAAGCCTCTTTGAAAGAATGTATACAAAAATAAATACAATTATTTACAATTTTGTAACAATACGCATTGATAAAATGCTAATGTAGTTAGTTCTATAGCTATGATTCAACAGAAAATTTAAAAACATGGTTTATAAAACGTTTTTATCTTATAATTATTTATTATTATTTCACTCCTTCATTTTTCTCTTTTCGTAATAGCAAATTCTATTTTCCACATTCTATTAGTCATGTGAAAAAACAAGCAGTATTAAAACATTAATGACAGAGCTATTGCTCTTCTTTCTAAACGTCGAAGTGTTTAAGAGAAAAAAAATTCTCCACTGTTAAAAAAATGCAGAAAAAATACAGAAATTCTCTGTAATTTCAGAAAAAAAGTCGTAAAATACGTTTTGTCTACGTAATTTTTCCGTAATTTACGACTTTTTTTCTGAAATTACAGAGAATTTCTGTATTTTTTCTGCATTTTTTTAGCAGTGTACATAAATTAAAATAATAATAATAATAATAATAATAATAATAAAATAAAATAAAAAATAAATAAATAAATAAATAAATAAAATAAAATAAATAAATAAAAAAAAAATAGAAAAATAAAATAAAATAAATAAATAAATAATAAAATAAAATAAAATAAAAAAATAACATAAATAAAAGCTATTATACTCTTAACATCACATCATTAAATTTTCACAGTCGAATAAAATGACAATTTTTTAACTCATTTTTTATTTTGCATATAACTACAGACGTTGTAAATTTCCCCATAGTCTTATTTTCTGTATATATTTGTGAAATGTATTGCATAGTTTGAAGCAAACATTAAAATTAATGCAGCTTAAAAAAAAATTACGTGTATTTACTACCACGCACGTATGCACGCTTCGCATACATTAAAGAAAAACTAGTAGGGGAAAGTTGGACAAAACGGGATACCATTCTTGTTTTTTTTTTACTACGTAAAATGTGTTGAAGAAAACCACACATTATTATTTTTTAAAACTACAACATTTATTGAAGCACACAAAAAACATAGTTTTAACTAATTTTAATGACTGTGAAATAGTAAAAAAAATTATTTACCAAACTCTTACACATCCCGTTTTAGCATACCTGGGTTGGACAAAACGGGATAGGGATTACAATGTTTAATTTTTTGTGTAAAACTAACTGAAAAACATAATTAACTGGCAAAAACCTGTATAGCAAAATTTCTGCTTGAAAGAACAATGCCTTCAGCAATCAGAGACTTAAAATAAGAGTTTTTTATGTTATTATTTACAAAATGGGAAATAAGACCTTTTATTTAGGCCTAAAGCAGAACAAAATTCGCATATAAAAGTGTAGTCCTCTTCGTCGGCATTAGAACACGCTTCGTGAGCCCATTCTTGGCATCCAGAACATTGGATCCAACCTTCACCAGCCTTAGAGTCGACGTACAGTTCATTACAAAATATGCAGGTTTCTCCTCCCTCTGTTTCATTTTCAGACGATGACGACATCATTCTTGGCTGCTTGCTGAAGGTTTATTAAACTTTTCTATGTTTTGACTTTTAACATCAGGATTAGGCTTTCCTTTGTATTCTAGGCCTACTTTTAGGTTTGGCTACACCTGGTAGCTCTTTTTCATCCTCTTTTCCATTTCCTTTTCTTACAAACTTCTTTTTTGGAATTTTTAAGAGGGATTTCTTAGCAGCCTTTTCTTCAATTTTCTTGGTTCTTTTTTGTAGTTTAATCGTCCTTTCTTTTTCTTCCATTTCTAACTCACTCTTATATGGAGATGATGTTATTACTACAGTTTTCTTCTTTCTCTTATCAGCCCTTTTTTCTGGGTGAGGCCCTTTTACTTGAGTTACAGGCAGAACAAACTTTGGAGAGATGGAAAATGGTAGCTTAGGTCGATAAAAAGAGAATTCTAATCCTTTCTCCCCTGAGGATGTTGCAGGTTGGTCTGAACATAGGCTGTCTCCTGACAAGTTTGTTGGTTGGTTTACTCCTACGATGTTCCTTGAAGAAGTTGAAGGTTGCTCTTGGTCTTTGCTCATATCAGTCTGGTGCCCAACGCCTGGCGGTTCTTGCTGCAGGTCTTACGTAGGGGGGTCTGTGGTGACAGAGGGTGCAAATAAGTGATCTGGGAAGACGTCAGGATTGTAAGGACTTATGCCAGTTTTTCTAAACCCTTTAACGGCAGTTTCTGCAGCAGCTGACCGTGAATAGGCTGCGTTGAACAGTTTTGCAACTTCGTAAATTGTGACGCACCTACCTGGATGGTTGAACAGCCACTTTTGAACTTCTTGTTCGTAATACGTGCTCAGTGGAGCCATGAAACTGACATCCAGGGGCTGATGGCGATGAGTTGTATGTGGAGAGGAGGATAGGATGGTTGCATTGGTTTCTCTTGCCAAATTTACAAGTTCCAAACATTTGGCGTGACTGTTGTGTCCATCAAGTAGCAACAGCACTAGCTTCTCATGGGTAGGGTTGGAAAATTCTACGAATTTTTTAAACTAAACACTGAAAGTCTCCTTCGTGATCCAGTCGGTCTTGTGATACAGTGTAAATGATACTGGGAAAGCATCATCCATGAGTCGTGGGTTTTCCTTCACTCGAGGAAATACAAACATAGGAGGGACGAATATACGGCATAAAAAACTGTATCCCATTTTATCCAACTCATAAGAGTCCCGTTTTGTCCAACTCCGACACTTTTCAAAACAAACATCGCTGATGCCTAAACGTGAAAGGAAAATTAGATAGACTACACATGAGAATGTTCGTTAATAAATGCTTAATCAAATGTAATACTCACCGGAATTGTATTCCTATATATGTAGGCAGTATAATCAAGAAAACAACGCATGCAACTGTAGAAAGTGCCAAGAAATCAGAGTAAAAAAGTTCTAAGAGCTACAACATTCCATCAGCTAGTGGTCTCGAGGCTGAACGAACTGAGAATGGTGTAATGACGGCCGAGAACAAGTTTCTGTCGTCGTCCGCTCGATAGCAGTACTAGACAGGTTCCTAGGCGACATATCCCGTTTTGTCAGACTATCCCGTTTTATCCAACTTTCCCCTATGTTGCAGCCACCACAAGACTTTCTTCTATATTTTCCTATACAAATTCACTCAGTAGCAAAAAAAAAAAAAAAAAAAAAAAAAAAAAAACTATTTTTTTTTCATTTTTTTTAGGGGGGGAAGCGATGCCCCCACATGCACAATTTTTTTTCCAAATTAACTACTACTATTATCAATAATTCTATTAATTTTACAATCACATGTTAAGAATAATTCTAATTATGTACATTTATACGAAATTTTGTCCTATACTGCCATGTTAGAAATTTAGAATAAATACGATCACAGCGCCACCTGTTGAGCGATTGATCCCCAAATCTAATCAGCACCAGTTTATGTAAGGGGCCAACTAAATACCAAGTTTGGTTAAATTTCGTTAAAAAAAAAAAAAAAAAAAAAAATGCAATTTATTTTCTAAGTTTTTTTTCGTTAAAAGTAAAAGAAAAAATCGATAACTTTGTTTTTTATCACAGATTTATAGTTCAACCATTCGTTTTAAATGTATTTACGAGACCTTTCGAAAGATACCCATCTTGAAAATTTACTCCCCTCGAGGGAAGACTTCCCCCCCCCCCCCCAAGGGGGGGGGGGTGGCGACGCTCCTACACATACAATAAACTTTTCCCAGTTGACTATCTCTATTATAAATAATTCTTGTAAATTTCATAATTATTACTGAAAAATAATTCTCTTTATGCACATTTATACAAAATTTTGTCCTATATCACCATGTTAAAAATTTAGAAAAAGCGGGATGGCAACGCAACCTGTAAGACAATTTTTACCAAAAGTTGATAGGCAGTAATTTATGTCAAGGTGCAACAACATACCAATTTCTATGAAATTTTGTGTAGTAGTTCCTGAGATACAGTTGTCACAAAATTTTGTCACACACACAGACAGACAGACTGACAGACAGACAGACTGACTGACATTTTCTAAAAATGGTCAAATCGTGTTCTGCAGCTCTCAAAACGTGGAAATCCATCAAAAACCCGAGGTCGAAAATTTTTACGAATCCAATACTTTCTTCTATTGAATATAGAAGAAAGTAAAAAATCGCTAGATTCAACTAATTTGTCGTACGTAAATCAGAAAATGTATGAAAATCGGTACAGCAGCAATCACGCACTTAATATATATATATATCACTGGATGCAGCTATTTTGTTATGCATGAATCTGAAAACGCATGAAATATGAAATTCGGAAAATGGTCACAAAGCCACATTCTTTCGAAAAAACATCTTTTTGCAATACAATAAATACACACGACACGAACGGCAGGCGCGGCGCGAAAACAAAGTTTGAAGACATGAAAATGAAGTTCCGATGTGAAAGGGTTACCAGTGAAAAGTGTCGATACACCGAATCCTATCACCGCATCAGGAATCGCTAATGCATGCCATATCAAAGCTAACCCAAGTGAGTTACATCCGCTTTATCTCCTCTTCTTATTCATGATTGAGGCGATCGTATCTGCAGAAACGAAAACTTGTTCTGCAGAACAGTTTATAAACCATTCTTTGAGTTTCTCTCTCTCTCTCTCTCTCTCTCTCTCTCTCTCTTTTTACTTTCTTCTATATGTAATATAGAGAAAGTATTGGATTCGTGAAAATATTCGACCTCCGTTTTTTGATGGATTTACACGTTTTAGGATGTCCAGAACACGAATTAATAGTTTTTAGAAAATGTCCTTCTGTCTGTCTGTCCGTATCACTTTTTTGTGGACGCTGTATCTCACGAACCAATGAATGAAATTTAACCAAACTTGGTATTTAGTTGCACCCTGACATAAACTGGTGCTGATTTGATTTGGGGATCAATTGCTCAACAGGTGGCGCTGTGATCGCATTTTATGCAAACTTTTAACATGGCAGTATAGGAAAAAATTTCGTCTAAATGTGCATAATGAGAGTTATTTTAAACTTGGGATTGTAAAATTAATATGAATTACTGATAATAGTAGTAGTTAACTAGGACAAAAAAATTGTGCATGTGGGGGCATCGCTTCCCTCCTGGGGGGTTTTTGAAGATGGGTATCTTTCAAAAGATCTCGTCAATACCTTTAAAACGAATGGTTGAACTATAAATCTGTGATAACTTAAAACAAAGTTATTAATTATTTTTACTTTTAACAATTTTTTTTTTTTTTTTTAATATTGTCACTGATTGAATATGTATAGGAAAATATAGAAGAAATTCTTGTGGTGGCCACAACATACTTGTTTTTTTTAAACACAATGGCAAAATTTATTTGACTTAAGTAAAATCTTTCTGAAAGAACATTTCTGTTTCTGCGACATTGTCGCCGTGTCGCCGTGTTTCTGCCACGGGTTATATATATATATATATATATATATATGTACAGCTATTTCTTAACAGAACGTGTGTACCAATTTACAAGTCAATCGGAGGATTTTTGCGACCGCTATTGCGGTACATACAGATTCTGTCCATAGGCCGTAATGATAAGAAAAACTTTGATGTATCCCTGTACATGAACTACAAATGAACTACACACCCAAACCTATACAGCTAATTCTTTGTGTCTCATGAACACGCGTACTAAATTCTAAGTCAATAACGCTATCGCAAGACAAACAGCCATACAGACAGTAGCCAAAATCTGTTTGAGTCTGCAAAGGGAGGACTTCACTGACGTTTCGGCGAAAATTGCGGTTTTTTTTTCAATAAAAACAAGAGGGAAAAAAAGAATATTACCTTTTTTTAAAGAGTCTTTTTTTTTTTTTTTTTTTTTTTTTTTAATCAATTTGTCATTGACAAACTTTAGAAAATATTTTGAATACCACAGATTCGAAAAACACGAATTGTTATAATGTCAGCTATAAACATTAAAAAAAAAAAAAAAAAAAAAAAAAAATTCTTTTTTAGCCTGTCTGTTATTTCATAAAAGGCATAAATTAATCTATTGTTAAAATAGTAAATGAATACATACTTAATAACTTCAAAAAGAGTTATTTGATTATAAAGTATCCAACGTATATACAAACCAGTATATAGAGATTCTTATCTCAAAATTTAAAAAATAACTTCTGATAGCGAGAAAGACTGCGAATGTTACTCCTTACCAAACTCTTATTTTGAGCGTGTTCATGGAATTTAAAAGAAAACAAATCACCAATATTTTCACAGGAGTACCTCTAACATAATAAAGTATCCTCAATTACGAATAATATTTCAAGTCTTATGAGACTGTGATTTCTTCGAACAGAGCTTCAACAACAGCATTATACTTTCTGGAAAATTTCTATATAGCATGAACGGAAAGAATTCTGGAAAATTGTGACTTGTTTTCGAAAATATAGATCCATTAATTATTTTGTCCATAATTATTGTGGGGAGAATAATTTTAAGGAGAAAAGGATGAAAAATGCTTTCTAAACAATGCCGTTGGTGTTTTTCATGCGATAATGGGGATGGTTTTTCTTCTGTCGCATTAAACGTTATATATATATATATATATATATATATATATATATATATATATATATATATATATATATATATATACATACATTTATTTATCTGCTGAAAAACATTTCTCATTATTTTTTGCTGATATTTTTTAAAAATTTCATATACATATCGTACAAAAAAATTTAAAAATCTAATAACAGAAATATGCAACAAAAAGACTGTTTAAGTCGTTTTAGTTGTATTCTGTAAATTTTTATTCTCTAAAAACTGAAAAATATAATAAAAAATATTCCATCTTGACAAGTTCTTTTTTCAGCAAAGTATTGTTGAATGTTTGAATATTTTTGTTTAAATTTGCATGAAAATTTAAAATCTGAAATCCTGTTGTTGATAATAAAAATTATATTTTATTATTATTATTATTATTTGTTTTAAAACAATAATTATCAAAACAAAGTACAAAGTTAAAAATAGGAGAAATGTGTGGCATAGTTGAAGGGATGAAAGTAAAATTGTGATCCGAGGGACCACAAGAAAGAAATGTTTTCGTATGCAAAAAGAGTGATCAAAGAGTGTTAGAAATATCATGAATTAACTGTTTGTTCATTTATGAGAAGGAATATGTTTAATTAAATGTATTAAAATTATTGATTTGTTATTTCAAACCCCTATTATTTTTCTGAAAAAAAAAAAAAAAAAAAAGAAAAACGTACGTGATGCGCACTAATGGGGGTCATTTTTAGATGCAGCATTCTCGAAAACGTAATGTTCACAAAACAATTTTTATGCAGCTGAAATAAAATTTTATTTTGCAGAGCAAAGTAATTTCTCTTAAAATTAAAATATTAACATAAAGCAAATTATATAACAAAATAAAACATATATATGAATTGTATAATTTATATATATATTATACTAAATATATTATTATTATTATTATTATTTTAAATATATAATACGTTTAAAATAAATAATAAAACAAAGATTACATAAATTAAAAGGATATTTTGCGTAGAATTTTATTTATTGGAAGGAATTTCAATGTTATATACATACTTGCTATTGTTTTAATTAATATTTCGGAGTTATAGTTAGTGCACGCCTTTTTTTCAAACCAGTCTTTAGAATATTTTTCTTCTTATTTAATTGTAATTAAAGTTGGAGAGAATTACCCTAAAAATAAAGTGGTGTGGGAAAATGGGCGGGTACACTGCAAATAAATCAGTCTTAAAGTAAGACAATAAAATGTCTGAAAAAGTGTTTAAAACACGTAAATATCTTTAAAAACAGATTAGACGTAATAGACACATTGTGTAACTTAATAAACTGGTGATGGAAATGAACTAACGTGAAATGTCTTAAAAAATATATGTCTGAAAATTAGACATTCAAAATAAAAGATTTAGCACAGCATCATTCATTATTTAAAAGAAAAGCAGTGGCGCCCTCTGTTAATCATTATATTATTAAGATGAAGTTTAAAAAAAAAAAAAAAAAAAAAAAAAAAAAAACAGGAATGACAATACTTTTATTTAATTAAAAGACTTTTCAACTTTGCAGCGAAAAAAATATTTTCTAAAATTGAAATTAAAATGAAACTATCGAAGATTTAAATCTGTTTTATAGAAAAGAAAAAAAAAAAAAATTGAGAACTTTTGGTAATATAAGATTTTTCAGATAATCATATTATCCAAAAATCGAGGGCTGGACTTTTCACATATTTATAACATTTAGAAAATGAATTCTATTATGTTTATTCAATAAAATATATATTAAGGCAGAGTTTCTGTTATATATATATATATATATATGAAATCTTTAAAGGGCGTTTTTTCAGTTTTCATTTCTCCTGAATTCGCGATTTTCAAAATGCTAACATTTTTGTCTTTAAAGGTAAGGTACAAATTTGATGGATAAACAAACCACCAGTTTCACCAGTGTCCCCAATAAAATTAGGTGACAAATCTGGTGACGTTTTATCTGGTTGTGACTGATCGAATGATGATAGCAGTAAATTTTCACTACGTAATGGAAGACGTGATAGAGCATCGACATTTCCGTTCTCTGCAGATTTTTAACACGCTTTTATTAGCTTCACCTGTATGTATGTTTGTATGTATGTTTGTAACCGCTGTGGGAGCAAACAAAAAATCTATATGGTAAAAGAAGACTTTCCCTGCGTGAACGTCGTGGCTGTGAGGTAAAGCTCCGCGCTACGAACCTAAAGGTCTAGCGTTCGAGCCCAGTCAGGGGAGATTTTTTGAAAGTGGTTTTTGTTTAATTCTAAATTATTTTAATTATAGATTTAAATGTATGTAAATATTATGGTGTGTCACTCACACGATTTTCTCTTACCCTGCATTTTAATACTAAGTTAGATATTTTGTGCTTTTTAGTTCACATTTCTATAAAAGCATGTTCTTTAATTTTTTAAAACTATAATATTATTATTATATTTAATATTATATTTGAAAGTTTGTAAGTATAGTTCATATCTTTTCATTCTAGATGCCGAAAGTACCGGAATACTTTTTCTGGGTGAAAATATGGAAACTAAGTGTTTGCTATCCTTGTACACGGTAAATCGTCATGATTAATGGATTCTCAGTGTGTTCATTAACATCTGAAATTTTCTAAATGGTTTTAAAATCACCCGTATCAAGACATGAAGATGGGAAACAGATTTCCTCACTCTTATTGCTCCACCAATGTAGTCTTTAGAAGAAAAAGGTGTCATTGGTAAACAGCATCATTTCTAATGAGGTTTAAGGAATTGTTTAAGAGTGCACCGAAATCGCAACAGTGTAACAATTACTTAGTTCGGTATTTTCCTAATATAGGACATATTCGTAAAGTCCAAACTCGTTCAACTCATGCAGATGGTTTTTGCCATCACTGGTCATTCGTACAGTCTCTCAGCGCATTTAAGGCACTTCAAAACTGTGTTCGTAAACTAAAACCAATCCTTTTAGTTTTGAAATTAAATACATTAAAGCAAATGTCAATTTAGTTCATAGTAACTGAAACAGGCGCAAAAGAGAACTGAATTTTCTTTATGAAACCGCATGTTTTTTACTGAAACCTTGGGTTAACTTTTAAAATTTTCTACGTAATAGTTTAGTTTAATTTAACATTTTACTTTTTCTTACCCATACGTACGGAAGAGAAAGTATCGTTTTTGTGTCGAAATTTCGAAATTTAGTTTTTGTTATATTTTCCTGAGACCCCCCCTGAATCTAAAATATCAGGCTTTTAGTAAATGGTCTGTCTCTCTCTTTCTCTCTGTGTGTGTTTCTTATCAGAATATATGAAATAGTTTGTGTACAGTAATATCTAAGAGTTCAAATATATTATATCTATGAGCGAAATTTGTAAGAGGTTCATTTTTAATCTATAGGTTACACTAAACAAAGTTACATGAATATATACATTTTATTAGGATAAAAGCATGTTTCGTGTAGAATGTTGTATGAAATCATTCTTATTTGTTTACAGGGCTGCAAGGAAAAAAAAATCTAGAATATAGTAAGATTATACTTGGAATTTCTTAAAGCGTATTTCAGTTTGTGTGGTAAATAAAGTATTTTTTAAGCTAAATATTTAGAACTTATTTATGGTATAAGTACGTGTTTTGAGGTGACTTGAATAGTTAATAAACGTTTTAACGGTTTATCTCTGTGTATGCATGTTAGCATTGTATTTAAAAAAGTAATAGCAGTCGGTTCAAATATTATATTTCGAATGTTGTATTTCATATAAGGTTACTACTTTAAAAAATGATGCAAATTGATAAAATTGAAGAAATGGTGCATGTGGAAGTTGTCTGAATAAGTTGGAATAAACTTTTAAATTTAAAAACAGCCTTGTATTCTGTGTGAATGTTGGTACTATTTTCACGTTTGTAAATGAGGAGAGTAGTAACCCTATCATACAGAAACACTTATTAAATTAAACTATTGTTAAAACTAGTTTGAATTTTCCTTAGCGTAGGTTTATATGCAATATTTGTTATCTTAAATTGATTTGCAATCTGCTATTATATTATTGAAATTATGCGTAAGAGAATATCGTCATTAAGCTACATTAGCTGTTTTAATTATTTTGTAAGCTAGTTTTAATTTTTGTAACTAACAAAAACTCATGTCACTTTAATGCAATGAATATTTTTTTATTCCTATAAATTATTAACTTTGTGTTGTTTTAGAGTCATTTTATTAATATATATATATATATATGATTGATTTATACTTATTCATTAAGTTAAAATAAGCTTTCGAAATAGATAGAAAATATATTATAAATTATTTTTTGAAGAGAACTTATCTTAATTTTTATAAGAAATTTTTTTCCCATTTAAGTATTTTCTTTCAATGCTTGTTTTATAACTATATTTTTAATGTGACTGGAGCGAATGCTTATGAAGTATTCCATTATTTATGTACTTCCTTGATGTCTGTAACTTGGAAATATCATAATAAATTCGCATTCTGCGTATTTTACTGACAAGTCTTATTGCGCATGCGTAAAATCTTCCTTCCCATATCTCTAGATCTAAATGAAGTTTTAAATGTTCCACAGATGTAATTTTTAAGAGGGATGCAAGCGTAATCCCTCGCCAAGTTTTATTAAATTATGTCCAGCCGTTTTTACGTAATATCCGCACACATGCACACAAAAAAGAAAAACGTTCTTCACAAACCACGCCCAATGCACACACTTACAGAAAATATTTTAAAGGCATTTTAGTCTTTCTTGATGGCTGAAAGGTAAAGATATCGCAAATGTTTTCTCATTCTATTCGTTTTACTGAAAAAAACTGATTATTCATGATAAAATTTTTTTGAGTATATCTTTAAATATAAAGTTTTGAAGCATTTTATAAATTTAACTTTAGTTTGTGCACATGCCTAAACCCTTGGTAATTTTCATTCTATTCCGTCCAATCATTTTAAAATGATAACCGCAGTTTAAGGACGAAATGTTCCAGACGCTTTTTTTTTTTTCCTTTTCTACGCATACACACGTAAAACACCCTAAAGGCATTTTTGACTATCTTTATGGTTGAAAGATAGTGCTATCGCAGTATTATTCAATTCTCTTCTTCGTGACAAAAATCCTATTGCTCATACACAGAAGGTTTACGCTCATATGTAAAAATACAATCGAAATTTCGAAATTATCTATAGATTTAATTTTTATTTGGGTGCGACATGTGTCATTCAATCTCGTTGGGCAGTGCGAACCGAATAAGGCGTTCTAGACCCCCGCACCTTCTACACTAACACAGAAAACTTTCTGAAAGCATCTTTGGCTTCCATAATTACTGAAACGCAAATATATCGCAATTTATTTTCCATTCTACCCCTTTTACTGACAAACGATTTATAGGGCTTGAGCGAGCATTTTTTGCCCATATCTCTAAATCTATTAAAAATTTTGAAAGTTTCAATATATATAATTTTAAGCTGGATACAGGCTTAAACCCCTTTCAAGCGCTTTTGAATTACGTCCATATATGTTTACGTAATTAATGGGAAAAAAACAAAAAAATGTATGAACCCCTTTTTTTCCCTACACACACAGAAAATGTTAGAAAGGCAGTTATGTACTTCTGGATGTCTGAAACGTAAAGATATTGCAAAAGTTTTTAAATCTGTATATTTTTATGACAAAAACATTATTGTGCATTCGCAACTATTTTTGCCTATATATTAATTAATATTTTAAAATGTTCGATATATACAATTTTAAGTTGGGTGCAGGCCTAAAACCCTGCTACAGTCGGCATCAAAAGTATCTGTCACTAGCAAAAATTCCTATTAAAAAAAAGTACACTTAATACAGATTTGTTAAATTAATCCTTTTCGAATCATGTTCTTAGACTGTCTAACAACAAGATTCGACAAGGATTTATTTAACAAAACTGTATTAAGTGTACCTTTCATTTAACATAGGAATTTTTGCTAGTGCTCGGATACTTTTTCTGCCGACTGTAAGTGTCAGTGAATCCTTTTCAGTCATTTTCACTTGATACCAGGACAGATAAAAAGCGTTCTAGAGAATTTCACACGCATAGAAAATATTACGTGAATAGAAAGTTAATAGAAAAATTTTGAAGTGTTCGATAGGTAAAGCATAAAGACATTGTCAATTTTTTCCAAAAACGATTTTTTAAAAATAATAACGAGCTTAAAGTACTACCTAATTGTGAATGAAATCAAAATTTCAATTCCTACACAACATGTAATATTTAAACGAAAAATAAAATAGTTCTAAAAATTTTATGCGTTACAACTAAATTAAAGTGGGTACAGACTTAAAATTCTGCAGAGTGTCACTGAATAATGTCGAGCCCTGTTCACGTGATGTCCGCGTAATGTACCGTTCCAGAACGCCTTCAGTAAAGTAAAACACCCACACATAGCCACATAAAAATAAATAAATAAGTAAATAAATAAATAAATAAATAAGAATAATATATATATATATATATATATATATATATATATATATATATATCAGATGGCGTGTTTCGCTTTTTGATATCTGAAACGTGAAGATAACGGGAATTTTTAAAAAAACGATTTTTATTTAATGTTAGCGTGCTTAATTAAAATACTATCTAAATGTGAATGAAATCAAAATTTCAAATCCTACACAATATGTAAAATTTAAATGATAAAATAAATATTTCTGAACATTTTATGCGTTACAACTAAGTTAAATTCGGTACAGACTTAGACTTCTGCAGAGTGTCACTAAATAATGTTAAGCCCTGTTCACGTGATGTCCGCCTAATGTACCGTTCCCGAACGCCTACAGTAAAGTAAAACACTCACACATAGCTACGAAAAAAAAAATCCTTTTTCGCCAAGCTTAAAGGCAAAGGTAGATTCCTTTACGTTAATGTTACAATTGTAAAGAAATTTTACATATGCATTAATACCTAGCCAATGGCTTTGTTCCCACACATTGCATTATTTACGTTGCTATTCTGTTTTCAAGAAATTTAATTTTCAACTACAAAAGGGTTTTATTCATTCTACTTAAAATTTTAGGCTAAATTTATTGGTTTGTAAATGTTTCAATTTTTTAAAATTCAAGCTCATAATCATTCAAAAAATAAAAGCCTTAAAGATATACAATCCCAGCAATGGTGAATCCCGGATGGGGCTATTGGGCTACACCCCCCTCCCCACAAAGCTTAATCAAAATTATATTTTTTATTTAAAATCCATATAACTGTTGTTCAATATCTTTCTTTTAAAAGAAAAAGTAATAGAAACGTGAAAATGCACTTGTGATATCACTAGTTCTGGTAAGCCTGGCGTTGTTATGGTCAAGTCAAATACAGATAAGTGTTAGCAGTTTTTGAATAGTTATTTCATTGTAATTTTTATTGAATTATTGAAAGTTTTGTATTGTGTTTTTGTGATTCTTATTGTCAGATGAGTAAAAATTGTAAAGTGAAACTGTTTTGGTTCACATAAGCTGGAACATTAACATTAACATTAGTTAACATTTGAGCATTTGGCACCGCTGAATTTCAATGTTAATTGTTATGAATTTAGTAAATTGCATGATTTGGCGAGATTTTGGTGACAAAACTTGCGACTTAGCAATGAAATTTGTGATTTGGCGGCAAAAGTAGATAGTTGACGACGAAAATTTTGACTTGGCGACAAAATTTGGCGAGCTTGGAGATGGAGAAAGGCAGCTTTGGCGTCATTATATTTTCTTTCCACGCGAAAACCTCATATCTCGTCACAGACCAATATCTTGTTTCGACAAGATAAAAAGTCAAAGGAAGCTGTAACGCATTATTATCATTCGTAAATTTTAAATTCTTGCCTGAACTGACATTCTAAACTATTCACCACAAACGATATTTGTATTAAGATTGACGTATTATTTTAATTTTATATTTTTAAATGATTAATTAAAGCGTTTAACAAGGTTTTTAATTAACACACTTTTATTAACTTGATATGATGCAACTATTAATGTATGTAACGGAATTTTGCAATTCAATTTTCGGCAACTTCTTGTCTTCCAAAGGACCTGAAATTTTGCACACGACTTCATAATCAATGACAAAACTAAATACAAGTGTTTCCAGGCACTTTTCCCATCAGGGGCAGGTTCCAAGGGCAAACAAAAAAATCTATACTTATACAAAACTATCGTATGTGACACAGGATTTGGATGTATTTGTATAATATCGAGTGGCAACAATTATTTTTTTTAAATAAAGATTTAAAAGTATGTAATAGTTTTCTAAAACCTTTATTAGTTCATTTTTCAATAAAAGAGTGTTCTTTATTTTTTTTTTTTAAAATGGTATAATTTTATTTATCAAAATAAGGGAATTCGAGCAATGAAATACTTTAATTTAAATTTAAATTTTCATAAAAATAAACTTCAACGGAAAATTCATTAAAATCGTCCCTAGTTCATTTGTTAAAGGGATACCTAAATGTCCCCAAATTTATTACCTTTTCTACCATGTCAGTTTAATTCGTTTAGCATCGATTTACAAGATTTTTTTTTTTTTTTTTTTTTTTTTTAAACGATGACATTTATCTTTTACATTATAGCATCTATGTCATAAAGCTAAGTCTAAATCTGCTTAGCCCTAATATATGTTGATTTTATTTACTTATTTTTTTTATTAACTTTTATTTTATTTGTTTAAAATCACGGATGAAATTTTATTTCATTTTTCTCAGTACATTGTTGTAATTGTGACGTCATATTTTCTGTTAAATTAAACTTTTTTTTTTTTTTAAATCAGATTATTATGTTGTTTAAAAACATGATTAAAATTTTATTATATTTTCAGTGATCTTTTTTATTATCATTTGCACGTGACATAAGCATCAGATTATAAATTTTTGCAATGAAAGCTACAGAAAATGTCGGCTTCATCACAAGAAAAATCACTTTTTAACTTGTAACTTTTAAGCAATTGAAGTTATCGAAAAAGTTTAAATACAAAAGTTGTTCTTTAGGGTGTGGCGGTAATTCGCCTGATTTAAAGTATTTTCCTATTTTCAATATTAAAGAAATTATGGGCAAATGAAAATTTCCACTCCCCACCATTTCCACCCCCTTTCAGCAGGATACCCCATCTACGAACTCGACCGAGATTTTTGCTGTCCTGACAACATATTCCGAGCTGGTTAAATTTAAATAAAAATTACTCCAGTTATCGTGTTCACAACTTAACATGGGAAAAAGCGTTATACATACATATATATATATATATATATTTACGGAGGGTGGTTTTGTGTTCTAGGGGTCATGATCGGTGAAGATATGAAGAAATTTTCCAGAAGTCGTGTCATGAGAACCATTGCAATAGGTAGATCTCCTATAAGGAATCTACCTAAAAAATAATAATAATCTGATGGCGTGCTTGGTTTCACGTTTCAGATATCAAAATGATATCTGAAACGTGAAGATAAGGGGATTTTTTTTTTAAACGATATTTTTTTAAATGTTAGCGTGCTTAATTAAAGTACTATCTAAATGTGAATGAAATAAAAATTTCAAATCCTAAACAATATGTAAAATTTAAATAATGACTTAAATATAAATATGCATTACAAATAAATCCTAATTTTATAAAGGCATATTACTGGAAAAATTATTGCTTTGTTTAAAGTAATATTCTTCTTTTTAATGAAGTAAAAAAATTCTTTAATAAACTGGATTTAATAACAGAAAATGCAGTCGTTCTAAATAGAATATATGTGAATGAAAAAGTACATGACTAGCGCATATATACAGTTTTTGGATTGATTTATTTAAAATTTATAAGAGTATTCAATTATTTCAATTTTTGCGTTAAGCAATTCATATTGAATATTACCCTTCTGCTATTTTAAAAAATCTAATATCTTTAAAATTTAGTCATATCCTTTTGCAGAAAAACAGAAAAAAAAAAAAAACTTATTGCCAAAACGTTAGTGGAGGTCTCCATATTGAAATCCAAAAAAATTTTGAGTTCCGTCAGTGTCTGTCGCACGATAGCGACCGCAAAAGTCACGCTATAGTTTTGAAATTTGATACACATGTTCATGAGCCCCACGGAATCAGCTGTATAGTTTTGGGTGTGTATTCCATTTCTAGTTCGTGTATAGGGACACGCGAAAGTTTTTCTTACTTTTACGGCCAATGGGAAGAATTTGTGTGTACCGCGATAGCGACCGAAAAAGTCACGCTATTGACATGCAATTTGGTACAGATGTTTATGAGCCACAGGGAATCAGCTGTATAGTTTTGGGTGTGTATTCCATTTGTAGTACAGAGACACACCAAAATTTTCCTTATCATTACGGCTTATGGTCAGAATTTGTATGTAATAGCGGCCGCACAAATTCTCCGATTGACATGCAAATTAGCATACACGTTCAGGCTTTATATATAAATAGCTGTATAATTTTTTATGTCTATATTGTTTATAAATTGTGTACAGGAATACGTCGAAATTCGTATCATTACGGCATATGGGGTGAATTTCGTTTAAACGCATTTTAACATCATTACTTTGCAATCAACAACATGAATTTAGAGTACATTAGTGAGATGCTTAACTTATGTTTTCTGCAGAAAATATGTGCTCTTAGGCTTCCTAATTAATGCACAGGACCTTACAAAGTGTTCGGACAATGTCACGCAATCATCCAAATTATGTCAAATTTCGAACAATTACTCATGAAAAACGAAGAATAAGCTGAATAGTTTTTACTGGTGTATACAAAGTTTATGGTTCGTTTACAGAGACACACAAAAGAATTTCGTGACATTAGAGTCTATGGACAAATTTTTATTTTAGCGCACTTTAATGCGTTTATGCTGCATTGAACATAATGGAATTAGCATACATTGTAAAGATGTTTAAAAGCATGTTTACTCTAAAAAAGGGTCCATACAGACTAAATAATTTATTTATGGGACCACACAAAAGAATTCCGATGATATACTGTAATCATCGAAATGACTTCAAATTAGTTTGAAAAATTAATGAGTTATAATTAATTAGCTGTATTCTTATTATTGGTTTATATAATAACTGTGGCTCCCTTTTCCGGGATACATAAAAGAATTTCTTACAATTAAGGGTCTATAGTCGGTATTTCTTAAAACTTTACTTTAACATGGTTACATCCCGTTAAGTAGTATATTGGAATTTTATTAGAATTTTAGAGTATGTCTTTCTGTTGAAAAGTGTGGGCACAGAATTGGTAATTAGTTTACACGATTACACAAAATAATTCAGATATGCTATGTAATCTTTTTCCAAGAAATTTGGTACAAATATTTATGAATTCCAGGGAAATGATACAGGTTTGTCCGCTATTAAGAATGCATATATATGATATACAGATAGACATAGAAAGAGAGATACAGCGGGGGGGGGGGGATTAAGGGGGGCGCCCCCCTCAGGAATGTATAATGTGTTATGCAACTAGGACGTTGAGGCTCCTGATTTGTAGATTCACTAGTTTATTTTAAATACTAAACGTAATTTGTTTTCATGAAGCTTCTGGGTTATTCATTTCATACACTAAATTTAATATCGCAATATTGTCTCTCAAATACACTTTAGAAGAAAAAAATGCTTTATTTGTAGGATATAAGCTTATTGCTTTTCTAAATATGCCTTAATTGTTTTTTCTTGTAATTATTTCTGAAAATGTATGAGTATAGAGTAAATATAAAAGCGGATCATGAAAAGAGAAATACTCATTTGTATCGTGCTTGAATGCATTTGTAATATTATTGGAAAACTTCGTTCAATATTAATGTTTTTTAAGTACACCTAAAAATGAAATATCTAATTTCTCATAAAATTCGTTTTGATGGACAACTCAAGGACAAATAATCTTAAAGATACAGTAAAACAATAAATGTTGCTAAGTTTAGAAAAGTAAAGAAAATAAAGTTAAAAGAAAAAAAAAAAAAGAATTTTTATATCATATATTTCTTGGAACATTTTAAAACAGAGATTATGGCTTTTTAATGCGTTGAATATTTATTTATAGTTCAAATTTTTAATATTTCTGAGATACATCACATCAAAGAACTATGATTTTAGTATGTTTTTTTTTTTTTATTTATTTTAAATATTTCATTAAATATGATTATATGACATGTATCCAACTTTCTTCGATGATATTGTATGAAAAGTTAAGTGATAGGAATATAATTTGTAATCGTAAAATCTTTGTTTGTCGTCTTAGAAAATTAGAACAAGTACAATTTAGTTACGTGATAATACATATTAAGTATGAGATTACTAAAATTAGTTATTTGAAAAAAAAAAAAATATATATATATATATATATATATAATAATAAGTGTTTAGATTGCAATAAATACACTGAGAAAAGAAATATGCTGTCTCCATTTAGAATAGGTACTAAAAAGTCATTTTCTGAATGCTTAAACTAGAAATATAGATTTATGAGTTATTCGTATAGGGTAAATAAAACATCTAAATAGACATATTGATCGAGAATTTCTAGTCTATGCTTTTCTTGGTGGTGAAACAATATCATGAATATCATGAATATTATGAATACTTTGTATTGCGAGAAATTCCAGCTTGATATCCTAGAACTGGCTCATAAATCAAAAGTTTAGCTACTAAAGCTCGCCTCTTGATTTCATATTCGTTTGAAGAGATTTTTAAATAGGTTTGACCACAATAGCATAGGAAAACGATTTACAATTCTAATATTGGTTTTTAGAATTCGCTAGAAAAGAGATTTAGAATATCTAAAGATGACACGGAACTTATTTTACTACAGACTCATTTTAGTTTCTAGATGTCAGTCATAAACTTTTCATTTTCAGTACATGAATATATATACTAAAAGTAAATAACTACATTTAAAAAAGAGCACTTTAAATACACACACACACACACACGCACACACACATATATATATATATACATATATGCGCTAAAATATACACTTTATTAAAATCTTTCTTTTCATTTAATTTTTTTTACTTGTTAATTTTCTTTGATTTTCGATTCATAAATAATTTTCTTCCCATTAAAATAATATATTTTATTCACAGATTAATACTTATTTATCACTAGATACTAACCTATTAACATATTTAACTCCTTATAAATATATCTATATATTAAAAAAAAGTTACGGTCACTGGCGTCAAATTTTTTTTGTCTGCGACAGCATCTTCTAACGGAGGGGCAGGGTCCTTCGCATCATGAGGGGTATCAATGTGTTCCGAGTATTCCAAGGGAGACATTTAAGCCGCTTAGAAATTTTTATCATTTTAATTAAAGAAGTTATTAACTAAAACGACAAGTTTATGAAGGTACTCTATTTGCCATTTTGAAAGAAGTGTCTCCCAGTGACGTTGTTCTTCTGTCTTGAAGTCATTTTACACAAGAAAATTAAAATATGATCCATGGTTGTACGTAGGTAGGTAGGTTGGTTGGATTTAACGTCGCACTAATACTGCGCTATGGGTAATTGGCGACGGTCTTGGACGTATCCCTAGAGATGTTCCGGAGACATGTCATCACAATTTTGAACCTTCACGAAGGGGATCCCCCCTCCCCCCCGCTTTGGTGATCTCCAGAGGTATAGTGAGGATGGGAACATGGAGAACTTTGCGGTCACGACAGATTTTATGTGCACCAGGCACCATTAGTGTACACGACTGTCTTTGGCTGGCTCAAGTATCGAATCGGCAATCTTCTAATTGCGTACTCGGCGCTTTACTGACTAGAATCGCGGCTCGAAACCATGGATGTAAAAAAGGAAGAAAATAAATATCAACTTTTTTTCTCTACTTTTAAAAAATTAATTTTCTTATACGGGAAAATTAAAATAAGATCCATGGTTGTAGGTAGGTATATAATTAGGTAGGTTGTGTTTGACGTCGCACGATTACTGCGCTATGGATAATTGGCGACGGTCTTGGACGCACCCCTATGGATGTTCCGGAGACATGCCTCCACAGTTTTGGTCCTACACGAAGGGGATGGGTCCCCAGCTTCGGTGGCCCCCAGCGGTATAATTTTGATGGGAACACGGAGGATATTGCGGTCACGACATATTTTATATGCACCAGCCACCATTAATATACACGACGGTCTTTGGCCGGCTCGAGAACCGAACCCGCACGGCGCTCTACCGACTGGAGTACCGTAGTACGGATCTAAGGTTGTAAAAAAGAAATAAAAAGGGTCATATACTAAAGTTGTATTGCAAAATGGTCTAGATATTATGAATTTCTTTCTATTTAAAAAAAATATAAATATTATATATTTCAATTTGACATTGAATATAAGGAATTCCATAATAAACTTTTGCTTTTGTCTTGTAATAGGCACTATTAATATTCCTTTTCAGTGAAAGAAAGCAGCGAATAGGCGGACAGAGCTCTGCATGTATTAATAAGTAAAGTGAGTCGGGGGGAGGCTTCTTCGGGGGTTGGTGAGCGGAGCGAGCAGGGGGCAGAGCCCCCTAGTTTTATAAAAAAATATTCTGTGCAGGCTAGATTGTCTTACCTAATTACTTCCCCTAAAATGCAACTTACGGTTACTTAACTTATTTTAGTTTCCTGAAATATATTATTTACTGAAGCTTTCTTTTGATTAAATATTTTTAAGTTTATAATAGCTATTTATACTTGAGTTTAAATATAATTTTTTTTTTCTCGAAAATAATATATTTATACATTTTTCAAGAAACTAATGCCTATTTATTTTAAAGGACTCACTTATAAACTTATTTAAACTCATTTTAATAACTTATACAAATCATTATGTGTAATGTATTTATACATGATTTTCAAATTTATAACAAATGCTACAAACCTACAAAAAACTCAGGTTGCAGAAAAAAATAATAATAATAAAAAAAAAATAATAAAATAAAATAATAAGTAAGTAAAATAAATAATAAAAAATGAAAAAATAAAAAAGGGTGTGGAATGATTAAAATACAATGCAAACAATTTATATAAAATTGACAAACATGCTCATGAAAAATATCTAGGATGAAAATGTAAATAATACAAGAACCGACATTGTGTGTAATACAGAGAAATTATTTGAAACGATTAATTTAAAGATACGTTTATTATAAAAAAGACAATAAAAGGATATACTAATGAAAAAAGAAAGAAAAATCATGCTGTCCACATAAACACTTTTTAATTGTACATACCCGTAACATACCGTTTAACATTTAACGTATATTGGCATTATGATAAAACCCTGAAATACATTTTTTAATGTAGAAAAAAGATGAATTTCTAAAATAATTTTCATATATTTTTCTCATATTTTAATAAGAAACATAAGTACGTCGCTATTGTGTAGGCATGTATAATGCCTAAAAACAGCAAGGCTAAAACATATATTTTATTTTAACTATGCAGTATGGAATCTTTTTTTTTTTATGGAGTACAAAATTGTTTTTAAATCTTTACGCGTAAACAAAAAACACAAAAAATGTTGATTTTTTGTAGACCATATATCTCAATTGAACTTTGGATTCGCAGTATAATGCATTAAGGTAATCCTGATAACTGTACACAAAACAGTTTCGCTAATTATATCCTTTTTGATAGAAATCATGCCGTAGTAAACTTGAATTAGCTATAATAATTTAAAAATATTCTCTAAGTATCAACAAAATTTAAACCGCGAACAGTCGAACAGACAGACTAAGCGACAACATAACCACTCTTAAACATTATTGAAAAACATTAAAAAACGTTAACCACAACTGAAAATGCAATTACACAATTATTATAGCGTTTCATGTATCAAAACATATTTGTGTAGCTCTCTAAACCTTAATGATATTCTTTTCATATTCTACACTAATGGTTAAAAAAAAAAAAAAAAGTTACAAGGTCAATAAAATGTAAACATTTAAGTAAAAATCTAAATTTATTGGGAATATTACTTTGCAGTCAGTATTTTATTATCTCATCTTTACATTTTATTACCATCTGCAGCCATTTAGGCGGCTATATCTGTCTACACCTAGGATGATCTGCCACATCTCTGGCTATATCATTCACAGAGTCGTCCTTCCTTGGCAGATTCAAGGTACGTGATTTCTCTACTATTTTAAGCTTCTTCAGATCCATTGTGTCGAATGGGTAGTTCTCAAACTTTTAACAAATGAACAAAACACTGGTCATCGGGAGCAAAGAGTGAATAATCTCACTATAAAAGGCCACTAGGTGAATTGAATGTTGGTAGGTTAGGAAAAAGTAGTTTGTCACCGACTAACGCCACGCGTCATCACAAGGATTCGCCACATTTTTACGACGGGAACGGCAAATGACTTTTTTTTTTTTTTTTTTTTTTTGCCGGCACTGTACACAAAAAACTATTTTGTCCGAGCTACCGTTTTCGAGAACAGTGAAATATACAAATATTGCTCACTTAATAGTATAAGATTTATATTTTAACTTGCATGAGAAAACAAGCAACAACACAAGATAATGAAGATAAGAATATCCCCAAACACTCTCCTATGAACTTTTGTGACATATGTTGACCTCTCTATGCTATAACTCTTATTTAAAAATTTACACCCACTTACTAAAATAAATCCGGATTGTAATTGTCCATCTAAAATAACTCTACACCTGCTATTACATCATTTAAAAAAAATTAAAATCTACTTTGTAACGATCTTACATTACATACATTAATTTTATAGCAATTTAATTATTTTATAGGGATGAAACTGCATGGACGGTTCAATAATAATTATGAACACATTTCCATTCCATTTTAAGAGTTATAAATCTGTAAATTAGTAGATTAGTAATATTTTAATTTGTACCTGAACTTACTGAACGATCATACCGAGGTAACTTACTGAGAATACATACGTTTTCGTTTTCAATGTGAACTTTCAAATAATATAAAAATATACTGAAAATAAAAGTACATATTAAAAGAAAGTATCAGACTTTAAAAAAGTGTTATTTTGTGCATTCGATATAGCTTTAATGAATATATATATGTAAAAATGATGGAGGAGACTGAATAGATTAAATACTACTTTTTTGAATAAGGGGTAGTTTAGCTACAGACTGGCTCTAAATCAAATAATTATTAATTAAACATTTCAAATTCTCAGGCAGCACTCAGCTGCAAAACAGTATCGGCCTTTTCTCCATCCTACTCAGGCTCACTCTCACGATTTGTTTGGCGGGTTTTACAGCTTACTCACTGTTGCCACTTTTAGTTGACAATCTTCTATTGGAATGGAGTTGCTAGTCCGCAGAGGTAAATAATAAGAATGTACTGAGTGCTTGACACAGGAGAGCTGGGTGAATACAGCTGGTTCACACATTTATATATATACTATATATATTACACCTATAGGAGGATGATATTACATTACATTCATATGAAAATTGTTGCACGTTTTTAAAATCTAAGATTTAATAAATTAAAATTTAATGTGATCTTTTAACTGTTTTAATAAAATCTTTAAGTTTTTAAGATACGTTTTTTTTTTTTTTTTTTTAATGTAAATGTACTTTTCATAAAATAAATTTAAGAAAGGAAGTTGTGGAATGTAAGTGTGAAATTGAATCCACATGAAAGTTACAATAAATCGTTTTTGATTTTTATCTATCGGTCATTCGCAGAATTGAAGTAAATCCGTTAAAAAGAAATTTACAGCTTACAATTTGATAGGAAATCGTATAGCTCCTATAGATTAGTTTTATCCATATAGGTTTTTTCTTTTTTATTACACATTAACCCTCGCTTTCCCAAGATCAAGGCGTTACTGCAGAAAAATTGCTTTCAAGTGCCGCTTGGGGCGTTTGGCGAAAGTCACCAGCAACGAGCCTTATTGCATCATTTAGAAGTTGCAACATTCCACTGGTTACGTTTGCTATCTCTGGCGAATTAGCACACTTTTTCAATGAGGCAGGCTTAACTAAATTTCAATACAAAATATAGTTAAAATGACAACATATTGGAAAAGCGAAGGTTAAAGGATTTGTTTCTTGAATATTAAAATAGTATCTGAAAAAATGAAAAAGAATTTTTTTAAATGCATCGCTTCAGTATAAATATCATCAAGTGATTAACATATTAAAAAAAAAAAATCCCCGTAGGTTTAGGCATTTTTAGTCCTGTATACAAACATTTGACTTCAAATAATTATGAAAATTGCAATTTTTACTGTGAAAATTATTTTTCAAAATTCTAAATTAGTTTTATGGTGACATATGATGTAATTATGACCACTTATATTTCTTAACTTTGTAAAATTTTATTATTTTTCTAACAAAAATAATTTAAAAATAAAAATCGGGGCAAACTTTAACCTTATAGGAACACAACCATTAAACTTTTACTTATCTAGGCTTTTTTATTTGAAATTAATAGGGATGGTTATAATTACCCCACAAAAAAAAAAAAAAAAAAAAAAAAAAAAAACAGTCGGCAGCAAAATTATTGAAGCGCTAGCAATAATTCCTATTTAAAAGGTGTGCACCTAATACTGTTCTGTTAAATAAATATTTATCAAGTCATGATTTTAGTCTTATGCTGTTTATAAAAAAGTAAGTTGATGATAAAAAAGCGATCAAACTAAAAAGAAAATATATGAAAAATGTGGATGCGTGCTTCAATAATTCTGTTGTCGACTGTAGAAAAGTTGGGGGGTAATTATGACATCCAGCAGAAAAAATATAAACACTTTGTTTTATCTTTATATTAAATAATATAAATCTTTCTGTGGGCATTGAGAGCATTTCTATTGTTTTGGTTTCGTTTTAAAATATTTCTAAGTACATGTAAATTTATTCTAATATTTTGTATTTGGAAAATTACCCAAGTGGTTAAATACAAAATGAAACAAAATAAGTAATTCCTATTTACTAAATCAAATTAAAACTAAACGACATCTTGCACTAGATGCGTTATAAATTTTAACAAGTCAAAGCACTAGGACTGTTCAGAAGCAGCAACTGCTTCTGAAAAAATATACATAAATGCCCTTTCTTTCAACCATTTGTAGCTTTTCTCTACATGTTTTCAAAAATCAAAACACCTGTGATTTGGCTTTTTGAAACATATAGAGACAAAAAAGACGGGTTACTTCTAAATCTAGATTAATCTGTGTTACAGAAAAAATAAATAAATAAATCTTTTTTCATCGGTACTTACTTTTTTCATACCGATTGCAATTTTTGGTACAAATCATAAATAGTGTCAGGAGTTTATTGATTTCTTATATTGCTTGAAGATTATATGTCAAAGCGGCAACGCACCTGCAGCACTCGTGCTTACTTTCTTCGCCTGATAAAGGGTCGTATGTTTTTTCGACCCGAAACAATTGTTGCGAGTTTATTGCATTTTATGGTGTTTATTCAAAGTTTGTAAGTAATAATTTTCACAACGCCAGTTTTGTGGTGCTTTTTCATAAATTACCTTTAATTAAATTTGTATTCTGCTTAGAAGTGTACAAAAGGTTACTATTCTGTCAAGATAATAAGATAATAAAATTGATACAAATCATGTTAAGAAGTATGTAAAATAAATATAGTTTATATATAATTATTATTATAGGGTCATTCCATGTCAAATCAACACAGCTAAAACCCGATCCCTTCAGATTTTCATGAAATTGGGATTATTTATTTCTTCAATTGAGAAATGAATGTATCCAATTAATAAGTTCCTATCGCTTTTAGTTTTTGCTATATAGGGCTGCAAAAATGGGTAAAAAATGCAAATTGTTAAAATTTGTCTGCTACAAATGTACCCATATTTTGTTTTCTAATTAACTTACAAGGAGAGGCCACGACATGGAAAATTCAGATCGGGACGAAATTCCGCAGGAATGTAGTATACTATGAGGGTAACAACATATTAAAGCAGTAGGACCCACTATCCAAAAAATTTCGAGAAAAAAGCATTTAAAGTTTCAGTAATCTTTAAATACAAGTTATTTCGCAAGCGAGCAAGCGCCCCAGTGGTGTGATCTTAAAGCGCGATTCTGATAGCCAGACGACCTGGGTTCGAGGCTACTTTTTTATTTTTTTTTTTATTTTTTAACTTTTTATGCAATATAAACTTTTTATTTATTTTTACTTTATTTTATAATTCAATTCAAATTTTGAAAATTTTAATAAAATATTATTTAATTTTTTTTAATATAAAATAAATAAATTTTTCTATTTTTAATATTTATAGTTAAAAAATACAATAAATTTCTATAACTTGAAAAATAAATTTAAGTTTTATTTTAACTGTAAAATAAGGTGAAACTAAAGAAATTTTTTTTGATTATTTATCGAAATATTTTATTTTATTTTAGGTATGCTTGAAACAATACTAAATTTTGTTTTTTAAATAAAAAAAAATAATAATAATACAGAGAAATGATCATTTTAATTGCATATATAGTTACAATCCAAATTAAATAATTACTTCTCCAATCAATACAGTTTCTTGAAAAATTATAGTATAGGATTACGATGCTGTTAAATTACAGGTAAAGAAATGTTATCTTTAAATGTAGATTTTAAATGTTAATGAACATCATTTCTTTTTCGATAACGACTTCCTTTTTTTTTATCCTTCCTTGCACAAAATAAAATTTCACCTGCCCTTTATTATTAACAAGCTAGAAGCGTTTACGTAATTTATACACATTCAAACAAAATCAGGAAGCTCAAACCAAGATTTAAGTAACACCTGCTAACTATTTTACACTTCGTTTACAGCTTGCTTATTTTTTAATTATTTAAATATTTGTCTGTTTTTCTTTATGTTTCTTAATTAGGGTTTTGTAAAACTAAACTTTATTTTTTAAGTTATAGAAATTTATTGCATTTTTAAGTTATAAATATTAAGAAATAGAAAAAGTTATTTTATACTCAAGAAAATTAAATAATTTATTATCATTTTCAGATTTTCAATTGAATTGTAAAATAAAGTAAAAACAAATAAAAAGTTTAGATTAAATAAAAAGTTAAAGAAATAAAAAAAAAATAGTCTCGAGGTGACCTCGAACCCAAGTCGTCTGGCTAGCAGACTCGCGCTTTAGGATCACACCACTGGGGCGCTTGCTCGCTAGCGAAATAACTTGTATTTAAAGATTACTGAAACTTTAAATGCTTTTTTTCTCGAAATTTTGTGGGTAGTGGGTCCTACTGCTTTAATATGTTGTTACCCTCATAGTATACTACAATCCTGCGCAATTTCGTCCCGATTTGAATTTTCCATGTCGTGACCTCTCCTTGTTAGAGATAAAAAAAATTATCATTGGAAAGCTTATAATACAGGCTTTTGATTGATATATCACATATTTATATATTTAAAAATTTTCATTTTAAGGTCAAATATTTTGTCCTCTGACCTCCAATATCTCAAAAAGTACATATTTAATTTTCTTTAAAAAAATTATATGTTATTCTAACGTTTATTATCTATAATTATTGCAAATCTCAACATGCGACGGCAATGGGATGCTGAGTTATAAACTAATATGCAACCGTAAATCAGTATTTTCATACTAACATAATGAAAGTTTTATCCATGTTTTGTCCCCTAATTAACTTACAGATATAAGACTGGCATCATTAGAAAGCTTATAATCTAGGCTTTAAATGATATATCACATGTATATATATATATATATTATTCTTAATTTTAAGGTAAAAAATTTTGACCTTTGACATTCAATATCTCAAAAATGACCCATTTAATTTTCTTTAAAAATTGTTTATTTTTACGCTTATCATGAATAATTATTGTAAGTTTCAAGATGGCACGACAACGGGATACTGAGTTACAAATTTAAATGCAACCCTCTACCAGTACAAAAAAAAAAAAAAAAAAAAAAAAAAAACGTTCCATGTTGAAAATTACATTAATTATAGATAATAAACAAATTAAATATTTATATATTAAATAATTATATTTTTAAAAGAAAATTAAATGTGTACTTTTTGAGATATTGAAAGTCAAAGGCTAAAATGTTTGACCTTAAAATGATAAAAATAAAAATATATACATGTGATACAAACATGTAATTTGAAAGCCTGTATTATAAGCTTTAATTGATACTAATCTTATACATCTAAGTTAATTAGGGAACAAAATACGGGTAGAACTTACGTTAGGTTAGTATGAAAATACTGATGGAGGGTTGCATACTAATGTATAACTCACAAGGGAAGTATGGATCAGTAAAATTGCTATTGAATCCAAACCATGCTGAAATTAAAGAGCATGGTCGAAAACATAGGGTAAAGTGCAAAATTGCTGCAATAACACCCCTGAGGACGAGATATGACACCTTAATAGTTTTAGTTATTTCTATAAATACCAACAAAACACGCATCGTAGAAAGAACGGGTGGAGCAGTGGTGCAGTGGTAGCCTGCGTGACTTGTGTTACGGAGGTCCTGCGATCGAGTCTCCGCAAAGCCGTTTTGTATTTAATTTTTTTTTTCAATTAATTTTTTATTTGATTTTTTTTTTACGTTTTTAATTAAATTAAATTATTAATTTAAGAGAAAATATTTATTGTAAGAGGATATTTTTTTTCCAATTAATAAAGTATTGACCATGAGTTTAAGAAACATATATTTTACTTTCTTCTATATGTAATATAGAGAAAGTATTGGATTCGCGAAAATTTTCGACCTCCGTTTTTTGACGGATCTACACGTTTTGGGATGTCCTGAACACGAATTGATAGTTTTTAGAAAATGTCTGTCTGTGTGTCTGTCTGTCTGTCTGTCTGTGTGTCTGTCTGTCTGTCTGTCTGTATCATTTTTTTGTGGACGCTGTATCTCACGAACATATGAATGAAATTTAACCAAACTTGGTATTTAGTTGCACCCTGACATGAACTGGTGCCCATTAGATTTGGGGATCAATAGCTCAACAGGTGGCGCTGTAATCGCATTTTATGCAAATTTTTAACGTGGCAGCATAGGACAAAATTCCGTATAAATGGGCATAATGAGAGTTATTTTAAACTTGTGATTGTAAAATTAATTTGAATTATTGATGATAGTAGTAGTTAACTAGGAAAAAAAATTTGTGCATGGGGGGGCATCGGTTCCCCCCCTGGGGGGGAAGTACCCCCCGGGGGGGTTAAATTTTGAAGATGGGTATCATTCGAAAGATCTTGTCAATACCTTTAAAACGAATGGTTGAACCATAAATCTGTGATAATTTAAAACAAAGTTATCGATTTTTTTTACTTTTAACAAAAAAAAAAAAAAAAAAAAAAAACTTAGAAAAAAAATTCGATTTTTTTTTTTTTATTTTTTTATTTATTTTTTTTTTTTTTTAATATTGTTACTGATTGAATATGTATAGGAAAATATAGAAGAAAGTATTGTGGTGGCCACAACATACTAGTTTATTTATTTATTTATTTATGAAAAAGAAAATCATGTTTAAAGCTACGAATATAATTTCTAATTTATAACAATTATTATTAAAAGTAGAAAAATGATGAAACCATAAGTATTTCTCACAATGAGAACAAGAAACATAAGAAGATTGATCACAATTATTTCAATTACAATTTTGTTTACCGTCAATTATTGTTCATTACGAACGTTTTGTTAAATATTTGGCTTTTCGTCAAGATTACTAGATTTGTAAAATTCATATTGATCCAGAATTTGAATTTTTTTAGGTGTATTCTAATTATAAAATAGTCAAATTATTTTGAGAAAAATTATCACCGAGTTCAATTTTATTGTCAGTTCTTTCGACACCACCAAATTTGAGAGATGTTTAATGAAAAATTTGAAAAAAAGTTAAATGCGATGCCGAATAGTTAAGAACTGCTGTTGTTCATTCAGGATTTTTCATGCAAAACGTTGCATGAATAATAATACAATTGAGAGCAGTCGATTAACTCTTGCTATTAATGACGTCGATAAAAAAATAGTAATTAAAAATTTACGTTAAATAGTAACATAAATTATTAACAAAATTTTATCTAAATGTAATATAAAAGTATTTCCCGTTTAATTATTAATTAATTTTATTTTAATAAATAAATAAATAAATTGGTTAAAAACTAAAAATTAATTAATTTCTCCGCACTGAAAAAAAAAAAAAAAAAAAAAAAAAAAAACATTTTTTTAATATAATTAATATTTTCTCTTAAAATAATAAATTATTTAATTAAAAATGTAAAAAAAATAAATATTTCATTTTAAATAAAAAATTAAAACACAAAATGCCGTTGCTGGGACTCGATCTCAGGACCTCCGTACCACAAGTCCAGCACACCACAATTGCACCACCCGTTCTTACTACGCTGTGTGTTCTGTTTTTTTTTTTTTTTTTTTTTTTTTAAAGAAATAACTAAAACTATTAGGGGGTCATATCTCGCCCTCATGGGAGTTGTTGCAGCAAATTTGTACTCTACCCTATGTTTTCGACTATGCACTTTAATCAAAGCTTGATTTGGTTTCAATAGAAATTTTACTGATTCATACTTCCCTTATCAGCATCCCATGGCCGTCCCATGTTGAAATTTTCAATAATTATACATAATAAACATAAAAATATTATATAATTTTTAAAAGAAAATCAAATTTGTGTTTTTGAGATATTGGAGGTCAAAGGTCAGAATGTTTGACCTTAAAAAGAAATTTTAAAAAACATACACATGTGATATATCATTTGAAAGCCTGCATTATAAGCTTTCTAATGACACCAATCTTATATCTGTAAGTTAATTAGGGGACAAAATATGGATAAAACTAAAGTTGCGTTAGTATGAAAATACTGATTTACGGTTGCATATTAATTTATAACTCAGCATCCCATTCCCGTTCCATGTTAAAATTTGCAATAATTATAGATAATAAACGTAAAAATAACAAATAATTTTTAAAAGAAAATTAAATATGTACTTTTTGAGATATTGAATTTCATAGGTCAAAATGTTTGACCTTAAAATATAATCTTTTAAAAATATATATACATGTGATGTATCATTTGAAAGCCTGCATTAAAAGATTTCTAATGATACCAACTTTTTATTTGTAAGTTAGTTAGAAATCAAAATATGGATACATTTGTTGTAGGCGAATTTTGAAAAATTGCATTTTTCATCGCGTTTTCGTAGCCGTGTATATCAAAAACTAAAAAAGATAGAGACTTATTAATTGGCATGCTTTTATTTCTCACTAGAGTAAATAAATGAACCCAATTCCATAAAAATCTGAGGGGGTCAGGTTAAAAATGCATGTTTTTTTGTGTTGATTTGGTATGAAGTGACCTTATTTTATAAATTTATGTATGCTTTATATAAAATTTGATTATTGTTGGCTGCCAACTAATCTTCTAAAAACCTTGAAGCTAATATTAAATTGATTTAAGAATTTTTTGTTGTTTCTCGATAAATCCCTAATTTGAATAAATTTTTGGAAAAATGGATTCGATATTGTTCAGAAAGCAATTGAGAATTTATCTAGCTTTCATTTCCGCAATCCTGAAAAAAAAAAATTACAACGTATTTCGCTCAAAATGTATTGAATTATTAATGATTTGCAGATCATTTTTTCCAAAAGAACTGAATTGTGAATATGAAAGGAAATATCCTTTAGCACACTTTTAAAAATGCCTGATCAATGGAAAAACATAGTGAAATAATTACCGTTAGTTTAATTAGATTATATCTAAGTCCACTACAGTTTATATTTTTACTTGTTCACACAGAAATTAGGGAGGAAAATGGCACAAAATTTGCTATTATTAATTGTAAAATTGCACGAATTCACTATTTAGTAAATTCAAAAATAAATAAATAAAAGAATAAATAAATAAGGAGTTCATGAAATGAAATGAGTTCTATAATATTTTTTACAACTAAAAATATTTGATGAAAATTAAATATCTTTCATTTTTCTGCAAAATTCCTATTGTTACATTATGTGGAAAACTATTTAAGTATAAAGTGAAAGAGATGCTTCTTAACTTCATGAAACTTTAAGTAAAATTACTGAAAGGAGTTTGCTGAAAAAGAAATCATTCTAAATGAGTATTTTGGAATGAAATGTTTTGAATAGCAAGAAAAAAATTATAGTACTTTTTTTATAAAATGGTGCTTTTCAGAAAAGCATAATTACGAGAAAGTTTAAAATTTTTTAATTAAAAGAATTTTAGTAATTGTTCATAGAAATTTTATTAGCAGAAGCTGCCCTCGAAGAATATATACAATTTTTAATCCCTCTATTTTTTTATGCAAATAATATTTTTCCAAAAATCTTTAGTCGACTAGAACATTAAATTTTATTTTACACTGTTAATTAAAGTATTTATCTATTAATGACGTCAATGCGACGCTATGTTGCATATTGATAGTAAATATATTTTATATTGAAACACATTTGTTATTTTATAATATAGGTTAATAGAAAAACTTTAGAAAAACTTTAAAAAAAAAAGAAAAGAAAAGCATGTGTGGTCGGGGGATTCCCGTCAAGAACGAAGTTTCTTACGCCTTTTCTCCAATTCCGAATTTGATTTGATATGGAGATCTAGATTGTTAATTCGCTCTTTCTCTCTCTCACTATTTTGTTGTTTATTTCTATTTTTTTTTTCCTCAATGCAAATAATGTAAAGTAAGGAATCAAATTAAAGAGTTGCATTTAATATTTTAGCGAAAATATTTGTTTATTAAAAAAAAAAAAAAAAAAAAAAAAAAAAAAAAAATGAAAACTAAAATAAAACTAGTATGTTATGGCCACCACAAGACTTTTTTTTTATATTTTCCTATACAAAGGGCAAATAATTTATTAAAACTCTTATTTATTAAAATTATCTAACATGGTGAATGCGAATGCTTTCATCTTAGAGAAAACAAACACTAAATATCCAAAGAAAGACAGTTTTATTGTCTATAAATAACATCTTAAAAAATGCGTTTTTTAAATGGTTACGTCACATATCAAGTTTCGTACAGTTTTATGCTATACGAGCTGAGATATAGCCGTCCCGTTATCGATGAAATTTCCAGTATAGCAGCTCCATCTATTGGCCTAAAAGCATCTAACTTGAATAAATATAATGTTTCATAATGGTCTTCTCATACATCAAATTTGTTTGATTATACGCCATAGAAACTGAGATATAGTCTTTTCTTAAATTGCAGAAATCGATGTGTGGCAGCGTCACCTGTTAAGCAGGTGACATCAAAAGTTAATTAAAACTAATTTATGTGAAGGTACATCTATATATAAATTTTTATGCAATTCTGTGCAGTAGTCCATGAGATATAGTCTTCCCTTAAATTGCGGAAATCGCTTATATAGCAGCACCACCTGTTGGCCGATAAGCATTCAAATTGAATCAGCATAGTGTCTCATAATGTCATTCTTACATATCAAGTTTTGTACGATTACACGCAATAGAACCTGAGATATAGCGTCTCCTTAAATTGCGGAAATTGCTGTATAGCAGCGCCACTTTTCTAGCGGTTGACGCCAAAAATTGACAGGCACTAATTTATGCCAAGGCGCATCTACACATAAATTTATATACAATTCTGAGCAGTAGTTCTGGAGATACAGTTGCCACAACCAAGTGTAACGGTTTTTCGTTACATGACGTTTTCTGCTAATTAACTGCCTACCGCAACTCGCGTTAAGGAACTTCGTTCCAAAACGTTAACATCTAAAATCAGTCTGTTTTTATCACAGAATTTGAGATCGCAAATGCAAGGTACGACAGTTATTAGTACCCTTTTATATGAAAGCGAAACCAAAAGAGGACTTGGGATTGTTGTATCATAGTTGGTGCAAATATTGCAGACATAGGATCGACCACTGAAGCCTTGGAGAGATGTTTTGATTCAAAAGGCATTAAAACAGGTTTTTGGTTCAGTTATTATATATTTAACACTATGTAAATCTAGACGCCATCGAATAAATGTTGAATATAATAACTAATAAAGAAAAAGGTTTTTGGTTATAAAGAATACCGTGATCTAAATAACCATTCCCTTTAAAAACTTTATATACTCGATAAAATGAAATGATAGAAGATAAGTACTCTGATGGTTGGTTGGTTGGTTGGTTGCCTTTTAATGGCGCAAGATCCACAATGGGACATACTGCGCCAAAATAAGTACTCTGAAAACGCCTTTAACTTACTTTAATATTTATCAAGTCATAAATCACAGGTTTTAAATATATTTAGTACATTCCAATGGTGCTTAAAATTATTGATTTTGTTAAACTTAAGGTTTGTTAATTTATGTGCTTGGAAAAAACCAATGAAATATGATATTATGGAATGATATCTTTTTCAATATATTCGACAATTTTAGATTTTTGAAAGAATAATTTATGCTTGCTACTTAAGTGTCCCAAAACAATCGATCGTCATATCTTTTAAAATTTATTGTATAAACGGGAGAATTGTCTTAATTAAATATTACTGAATAATTTATAACTTTTCATTTTTCTGAAATAAGATGGAAATGAAGTTTTACAGTTATCGTTAAAGGGTGCTCGTAGTTATAGATAAAAATTTTCTTTTGAAGTTTGCTTGTCACAATATGTTAGACAAAGTTGATGAGACACATTATGATGTGATGTGAAAAATCTATGAATTATATCAAATATTCATTTTACATGCGCAGTATTAAATTTATCTTTGAACCAGGTGTCGCATAAGTCTGTAGACTTTAAAAATTCATAAAAATTGAAGGAATTGTTAGAATTGAACGCGATTTGCAAAAGAGACATTCTCGTGAAGAGACATTCTCGTTTAAAATCCTTTACGTTTATTTTATTAATTTCATTTTATTGAAATTTAGATGATTACATTCCTCAAAAAGAAGATTGAGTAGGCTGATAATTTTTGCTTGCATTCAGTTTTATGTTTTCTATTTAAGCAGCCGACAGCTGCACAAAACTTGAGCATCATATTTGAAAGTATTGCAACACTGAATAGATATACAATAACATTTAAATCCTTTGCGAGAAATTTCTCATAAGCTAACAGCATTCCAGAGGTAAATCCCATTGGAGGTGTGGCTTTTGTCGATTGTGCCACTCCTGAATAATGTTCAATTTTAGATTCTGTGGATAGTCTCCAAAAAAAAAAAACGTCTCAAATGCTCTGAACTAGTCCAATGATTTATGGAAGTTAGGTTTTAGTACAATCTCAGACATTGAAAAAACTCATCATCATTGCCTTGTTATCACCAATAAGCTGCGAAATCTCTGTTAGTATAGAATTTTAAATGCGCAATCTCTCCTAAACAGCAAAAGCGCAAATTCTCCCGTTTTGGTAGGGGAGATTGCGCAGTGTTTTATTAAATAATTGCTCCCCTTTAGAGGAAATCGTGGTGCTTGTACTGTTAGTCTAGAACAGTAGGTTATGAGAAATTGTTTAATTAAAAAATATTTTGTATTACAACCATTGTATTAAAATTCTTAGAAAGGGTTATGAAAATCCAAGCATTTACTTTTGAGAACGAGGCAAATTAACCACATTTTATCTTAAAGCAACTTACACTTAAAGCAATTAATTTTTACACTTAAAGCAATTAATATGCAAATTCAAGTGGGCACATCACTATATGTGTTGTACAACCACCTAAAATTTCAATTCGCCCACTCTACTCTTTTCCTCCGATCCCTTATGTGTGCAATCTCTCCTACCGCGCGATCTCTCCTAGCTTTACCTTATATTTAAAATTTTCGTCGATAGAGGATTGATCAACGTGTTTTGTTTTGAGTATGAGATTTAATGTAGAAAAAATTAATACAATCATTTAAGTTTTTTTATAAAACCCTTTATTATTATTTTTTTGTTCAAGATAAATTTTCGAACGTATCAATTTCATGAAATGCTAAAATAGCTCCATTTTTCACAAAATAAATGAAACATTTTATATATATGTAGAATGTAAGTTACAATACAAGTTACAATAAATCATTCTTGATTTTAATCAATCGATCACCTTGGTATTAAAGTAAATCCCTTAAAAGGAAATTTACAGTTTATATATAACTCCACACATCAGTTTGAGTTAGAAAATATTTTATTACATTTTTCACCCAAGAAATTTTTCTAAACAGGTGTTTAAAAAAAAAAAAAAAAAAAAAAAAAAAAAAAAACGCATTATTTCAGTATAAATTTCATCAAGTGATTGAACATGTTTTTCGGAGGGTTTCAGACTTTAAATGTCCTATACATAAATATCTGATTTGAAACAGTTTTGATTATTTATATTATGATTATATACAAATTATAGAGTTCAAAATTCTGACTTAGTTTAATACAATTTTAGTTTTTATAAGTCATTATATTACTTTAAAATGTATTTATACCTCAACCTTTTTAGCATCGCCAAAGAATTTTCCGGTTGTATTTCAATATGCTAATGCTAAAGAAAGTGTATCAAAAGACAATGTTTTTCCAAAGGATTAAGATTAATTATCTAATGTTTACAATGTCCAGATTCTTTTAAAATAAGTTTAACTATGAACAGATGTATACAAAAGTTAATATTAGGCCATTATAATAAAGAGAATGATTTTGATACAAACCATGTTCAGTAGTGTGTAAAATATTGGCTTAACCTTATATGTAATTATATGATTGTTGGATATAAATTAATCTTCTAGAAATTATCAAACTAATAACATTATACTTAAAAAGTTTTCTTGATTTTTTTTTTTTTAACCTTGATTTGAGTAATTTTTTTAGGAAGAGTTGCTTCAAAATTGTTTAGATAGCGATTGAGAATATATCTTGTTGTTACGCCAAAGTTAACGAAAAAAAAAAAAAAAAAAAAAAAAAAAGGATTCCTCTCAAAACTTACTTAAGGATTAATGATTAACTGTATCACTTCTTCAAAAATGTCATGATTGTGATTATGAAAAGGATACAGCTTTATCATATTTTTAAATATTCACAATCAAAGAAAGAGCGAAGTAAAATAATAACGTTAGTTTAATTCTAGTTTATTTTGTTCACACAGAAATTATGGTAGATATTGGATCAAAATGTATTATTACACAACTTTTAATATTATACGCCATTTATCAGAGTTGCAACATTTTAACAATTTCGCGACCGCTGACGTAGATTCCCGTCATTTGAAAATTTGTAACTCCGCTTCGGGCGTTTCTTTTTCAAATTGTATGCTATTTATTTCTTAAGTATATACCAAATATTCATATTTTTACAATGAAATCTACTATGGATACAAATACTTTAATTAGAAGGAATATTATTATAATGTATATCCATTTGTAATATAAGTGTGAATACAGAATATTTTGTTGTGAAATATTGTAAATTGGGAGAATAACGCCCACAGGCGGATCTTACTGTCAAAAAGACAAAATCATGCGGTCGCGAAAGTGTTAATTTATTCCAGAGCATTTTTCGCTCCGCCTCTATTCCACACCTTTTTTTTTAGAGTTTTTTTTTTTTTTTTTTTAAATAGTAGATTATTTTAAAGAATGTTATTCTATAAATAAACTGGTGTGAAATAAAGGTGGGGCTAAAAATACTGCGGAATAAATTAAAATGTTGGCATCTGTGATCTTATTATAGTTAACAACACATGTCTTTTCAAAGTGGTGATGAACTATATAAATACTCAGCTTTTTGAATAGACTATCTAAGTGTGTTATTACAGAACTTAGGAAAGAATATTTAATTTAGTATTGCCAACAAAAATATGGTGTCCATTTCCGACAATTATCATTAAACTACCAATGTTCAGAGAAAGCCAAATGTAAACAGTAAATATATAGAAACTGAAACTATCATTGAAAAGGTATAATTATTGCTAAAATTGCAGGATAACCTTGGTTCAGATAAAATAATTTCATTAAAATTTGTAAATCTAACTTTATCACAACTATCGTTTTCTTCTACAATATTGATTATACAATTTTTTAAAGATATTTTTTAAACAATCATTATATAATTTAAATTCGAAAAATAAATAAATAAAATAAATAAATAAAAAATTCCAATTTACTTTGAATTTGCAATAAAGATTTATTTATTTATATTTGTGAATAAACTATCTCTTTTGGTATGAAATAAATAAATAAAAAAAAAAAAACCTCGTTTTGAAAGAAATTTAAGTATAGTTAGACGCAAAATCTTTTTACCAGTAATCAGATTTTAATATAAATCTGGGGCATGAGTAGAAGTTTCTTTAAGAAAATGTAGGTTTTTCTAAATTGAAATGTCATTTTTATATCAATAACACTTTTCAAAAACTCATAAAATGTATCGCATTTATTTTTCTTCGGGGTTGTGTTTTGATAAAAATCAAAATCAAAGCTCTATAGCAGTAACGTTTTTCACTGTAATATATAAAAGCAAGGAAAATATTGCTAACGTTGAGTGAATAAAGCATAGATTTTTATCTAGCAGATTTTTTTTTTCGAATAAAATAAACATTTAAAACTTTTGAAGTGCTAAATTTCGGCTTCATCTGACATTGAAAAAAAATTTTTTTTTTGAGTTAAATATTTCTTTTTTATTTTATTTATTTTATTTATTATTATTATTATTATTATTATTTTATGTTCTAGGCAATATTATGCAACAATATCTAAATCCCATTCAAAAGTAGGGATGTGAAACTTTTCATACGGATTACACCTAGGAGGTTTGAAAAATGGGATTAACTAATGCAGTTTTATATCATTAAACGTAAGAAATTGAAAAATAAAAGGTTTTAAAATGTAATAATGAATGGGTAGAAATTCAAAACAAACTATGTAACTTGTTTTTGTCAAAACAGGTTTGGCATTTTACACATGGAACATCAAGTTTTCATAAAAATAAGTAAATAAATAAATAAATAAAAATAATAATTGTAGGCAATTAAAAACTTATATGATGCTTTAATAATAAACTCTTTCTTCAAAAAAATTTCATAACCTATAGTTTCAGTTAGATATTTACAAAGAATATATTTCAAAAGGATGATAAAATGTTAATTTGTAAAAAATCATCTGATTAACAACCTAATGATAAGTGGAAATGAAATTGTCAGAGTGAATAAAATCAGAGGATAAGATTGAGGTTGAGTGGTTTAACAGCGCATTAGAACTACGCAAATAGGCAGTTGGTGACAGTCTTGGATTCCTCCTGATAGTCCTCCCGATAGTCCCCGTAGTCCGGAGAGACCCATCACAATTTTTATCCTCCGCGGAGCGGATGGCCACCTCGTTTCGGTAAAAGTCTAATGTATAATTCAGTGTGGTCACAGACCACATTTTCCCCCTAATTCTTCCACCAATATATATATATATATATATATATATATATACACACACACACACTACACAAAAAAAAAAAAAAAAAAAAAGAAAAGAAAAAAAAAGAAAAAGAAAAAAGCCGCACTACAGAAAAAATGACTTATACCTCTTTTATTTGTAAAAACTTTAAAATTAATGTTTGAAACAAATAAAACTGTCTTGTTTGCGTAATACCAAAGGTATGAAATGATATCTATGTACATTTGATGACCCATCACAATTTTTATCCTCCGGGGAGCGGATGGCCACCTCATTTCGGTAAAATTCTAGGTGTATAATTCAGTGTGGTTACAGACCACATTTCCCCCCTAATTCTTCCACCAATATATATATATATACTGTTACTAATATTTCATAGTTATTGCAAATTCTCTCATCGTCAGGCTTATGTCTTATGTTAGTGTCATTTCTCTTCTGCGTAAGTACTTTAACTTGTTTTTACTAATCATTGGTACTCAAATTAAATTAATACCGTGACTATTTTTAATCGAAATAAATCACAATTAAAATTTATTTTATGTTGATATCTTCATCTATCTTTTGTCTGCTGTTACAATGGTACTAAATAATTCAAATTATATATATATATATATATATATATATACATATATCTTATACTATTAAGTGAGCAATATTTGTATATATATTTCACTGTTTTCGAAAACGATAGCTCGGACAGTCACGAGATTTAACACAAAGGTGTCCCCCGAAGAGTTATTGTGCACATCGAAGTCAGATTTTCGATTTTTTGATTAGCTTTTTCTTAATTAATTAAAATGTGAAAATAATAACCTTCTAATTTCTGATAAATAAGCCATTTAAATTTTATCCATAATTTAAATTTTGCCATTTTTTTTTTCGACAGAATAATTACAATAAAAATAAAAAAAATTAAAATTAAAAAAAAAGTACATTTTATACTATTAAGTGAGCAATATTTGTATATTTCACTGTTCTCGAAAACGGTAGCTCGGACAGTCACGAGATTTAACACAAAGGTGCCCCCCGAAGGGTCATTGTGCACATCGAAGTCAGATTTTCGAATTTTTGATTAGTTTTTTCTTAATTAATTAAAATGTGAAAATAATAACCTTCTAATTTCTGATAAATAAGCCATTTAAATTTTAACATTTTATCCATAATTTAATTGTTGCCAATTTTTTTTCGACAAAATAATAATAATAATAATAATAATAATAATAATAATAATAAAAAACGTACATTTATTTAAAATGAGGAAAATAAATCAGAAAGATTAGAAAATAAATTAGAAATATCAGTCGCATCGTTACAAATAAGATACCAAATGAAAGGGAAAATTTGTGTAAATCCGATGCATTAAACAGCTTATCAATCGGATGATTAGTTTTTTCTTAATTAATTAAAATGTGAAAATAATAACCTTCTAATTTCTGATAAATAAGCCCTCCGTGAATAAGCCATTTAAATTTTAAAATTTTATCCATAATTTAATTGTTGCCAATTTTTTTTTTCGACAAAAAAAAAAAAAAATAATAATAATAATAATAATAATAATTAAAAAAAAAAAAAAAAAACGTACATTTATTTAAAATGAGGAAAATAAATCAGAAAGATTAGAAAATAAATTAGAAATATCAGTCGCATCGTTACAAATAAGATAGCAAATGAAAGGGAAAATTTTTGTAAATCCGATGCATTAAACAGCTTATCAATCTGCGTTTGTAATGATCAATAGATGGCGCTTTTTCAGCTCTTGTTCTTAGTAAATATTACAGCCACGTGTATCTATTTTTTTTCTTTTTGTTATTCAACTTAATATTCGTACTATAATTTCTCCGCCATTACATCATGGAAAATTGATTGCTTTTGGAAAAAAAATATTTCAGTTTATTCAAAGTTCGATCGAAAGTAGATATTTAACTGAAGCTGAACAAATATTACTTTCAAATCATCTGATTAATTCTTTACTTCCATTAGCCGAAGCAACTGAACTTTTAAATTTGTCATTTGGAAATAAATGGAAGCTTAATTCTGGATTTCTTGGTCCTTTGGAGTTACACTAGAGCACACAACAGTATGTGTTATCTTTTTTACCAGATTTATTCATTTTTATTCAATAAATATATGTGAAACTAAACATCGGCTAGCAATGGCGGCTTGATGGAATTCGAATTAAAGCATGTTTATTGTAATTTCCCCTTAGCCCACCATTTCATTACAATCGCGGATCGGACAATTAGATTTTTTAAAATTAACTAATGTATGAATTTTAGGTGTCAACAGCAGAAGATTGTATGGAAACCGTTAGGAGAAAAAAAATGAAAAATCTGCTTCACATTAAGTCACATGATTTTTAAGTGGGATTAAAAATTGCAGTTTTCAAATTCTTTTAAATTTTCTCTCACGAACACAAAAATATAATATACAGTCTGTACCCCACAAGACCAACTTGCATTTCAAATTTCATCAATTATTTTGGTTAATAAACAAAACAGTTACATCTTTTTTTTTTTTTTTTTTTTTTTTTTTTAAATTAAGTTTTATTTTATCGTCGAAAAGATTTATGTGATCATTGATATATTAATATATATAGATCTATCACCCCCATATTATCGTGCAAAGATTTTTGATGCCGAAAAAAAAGCTTTGGAATCAGCCATTATGTGGTATTGAAGGAAAAAAGGAAAAAAAGAAGAATGCATTTGAAACTATATCTGGAGCTTTTCATTCACCTTTAGTAAATAAATTATTCATGAATTTTACTTGCTAAAACATTCGTGTGTATTCCCGTGTGTATTCACTCGGGGAAAGACTGCCATTTTTGGTAAAATCGCCGTCTTTTCCCGAGTGAAAAGGAATCCCTTTTTTCTCCCCAATGATCAATCTATATATTATTACTATATCTATATATGTGATGCGATACATAGTTGTCTAAAATACGGCAGAAATAGTGCTCATAGAATATTGTTACAAGGGATTAAGTCTTATTGTTACAATGGATTAAGTCTAAAATGGTGACAAAAATTCAAAAGCCGCCAAAGAGAACTATATTAAGGCTGTACTATCAGGTTTACAACCCATGAATTATAGATAAACACAAAAAATTAATTGTCTCATGCGACAGACGTAGCCGGTCACAGCATATTGTAATATTTGGCGTGAAATTACTGTCATTTAATGGTTGATTGGATAAACAAAATAAACATATGAAATAACGTAAGAGCAATTATTATGTTGTCTAAACCCAGTTGCATTTGAGTCCAGTCCGAGTTACATGTGACACGTGTTGTTCACATGTAACTGGGATTCAAATATAAAAGGGAAACTTCAATTTTTTCGATACTATCTATTTCGAAACTGTTATATAATAAGCACCTAAATGGAAGCTCATTGGTAAACTATTGTCGCAGGTAATAGGGACAAGCGTCCGAGTTGCAGTGGATGACCAAATCGCTGCCGAATGCAGCAGGGACCTGGAGCGAGCTTTAGAACAATTTTAGTAATTTATTTTATTTTATTTTTATAAAGCTGTATAGAAAAGAGTTTCCTTTAAATTTAGTGGCCAGCGAAGCGGGCAAAGCCTGCTAGTTTATTTAAAATGAGGAAAATAAATCAGAAAGATTATAAAATAAATTAGAAATATCAGTCGTATCGTTACAAATAAGATACCAAATGAAAGGGAAAATTTTTGTGAATCCGATGCATTAAGCAGCTTATCAATCGGACAATTAGATTTTTTAAAATTAACTAAAGTATGAACTTTAGGTGGCAACAGCAGAAGATTGTAGGGAAACCGTTAGGAGAAAAAATAAAAATAAAAAATCTGCTTCACAATAAGTCACATGTTTTTGAAGTGGGATTAAAAATTGCAGTTTTCAAATTCTTTTAAATTTTCTCTCACGAACACAAAAATATAATATACAGCCTGTACCCCACAAGACCAACTTGCATTTCAAATTTCATCAATTTTTTTGGTTAATAAACAAAACAGTTACATCTTTTTTTTTTTTTTTTTTCAAATTAAGTTTTATTCTAACTTCGAAATGATTTATGTGATCATAGATATAATAATATATATGGATCTATCATCCCCATATTATCGTGCAAAGATTTTTGATGCCGAAAAAAATAAAGCTTTGGAATCAGCCATTAAGTGGTATTGAAAAAAAAAAGGAAAAGAAGAAAAATGAATTTGAAACTATATCTGGAGTTTTTCATTCACCTTTAGTAAATAAATTATTCATGAATTTTATTTGCTAAAATATTCGTGCGTACTCCCGTGTGTATTCACTCGGGGAAAGACTGCCATATTTTGGTAAAATCGCCATCTCTTCCCGAGTGAAAAGGAATCCCTTTTTTCTCCCCAATGATCAATCTATATATTATTACTATATCTATATATGTGATACGATACATTAAGAATTTGGGTTTTAAAATTTTTTTTAAATAGATTATTTAAACTCCATGAACCATATTTTTATTTTATCAGTTTCATTAATAGATCCTCCTGGGCGATTTTTTAAATTTTGGTGTTGAAGTACACCGAACGTTTTTCGACAAGAAGTTTAATATTGTCCCGTCAGGTTTTATAAATTTCATAAGAAAGAGGATAACATATTTCTTACCTGACAGGTCTTGTTCTTTTTCGCCGGCTTATTCTAAGTAATCACAAAGTAGTCGAAATAAACACAGCTCAAGTTTCACGACACAAACGTTTAATTAGACGCACTATTTACATTTATAATACATAATTGTTTCATTAATATCTGCAGCTATCACAATATTTAATTCCAAGCATTTAATATTAGCTGTCGAGCGTCAGAACGCTCTTTCATATCCTTACGGATTCACATTCCTTCTTTTTACAACAGAAAAAACAAAACTTTTCATCATCAGAAAAAACCATGTTGCCAATCAATAAAACATAAAAAAAGGCAGACGATCTCCAGTGGAAGAACAGCCCGCCTCCTGACGGCAAGAATGGGTCATCCTCCCACCTTTGATTCTGGCAATCTTGTACAAAATCAAACTAAAAAAGAGAAAAAAGACATATTAATAAACATTACATCAAGCAAAAATGAAAAGGAACAGAGAGGGAAAAAAAAGAAAAAAAGGTAAATAAAAGTTCTATCAGTCAATTATAAATTCAGTCTATCTGGAGCTCTAATGGATCTACCCCTTCTGGTAAATCGTTGTTTTTCGTCAGGTATCTCAACAGATTTCTTGACATTCTTTGAAACAGTTCTAGACAGTTCAGAGGGATCAGGGCATCTTTTCGGTGTAGAACGAATAGGTATCAAAGTTCCATTTGCAGCATACTTTGCACGAAAATCACTAGATTCATCAGAAGAGATCTCTAACGGATAAAGTCTTTGAACTGGGCGTATCAAAAACCCATTTTCTGTCTTGATTTTTGCCACTCGAACTATTCCGTCTTTACCAGGATAAGTTTCCACAACTCTGGCTAATGGCCAGTTGATTCTTTTTTGATTATCATGACCGACGAGAACTATGTCTCCTACAGCAATTTTTTTGTCAGTCTTAGCGATACCCTTTGAATTTTTTAATTGTCCTAGATATTCAATTCTGAATCTTTTCCGTAAATCTTTCTTCAATTTTAGCAAATATCGAAGTCTTCCTTTTAAATTCACATTTTCGAAGTTATCTAGGTCAGGAAGACCAGTTTCTTTAATTCCTTGCAAAAACATGCTCGGAGTCAATGGAATTAAATCATCGGGATCCTCAGAAATAGTAGTTAATGGTCTGGAATTCATCAAACATTCGATATCACATATAATTGTGTAAAGTTCTTCAAAATCTAGAGCTGCTCGTCCTAATACTCTTCTCAAAATTTGCTTTGTACAGCCTATTAAGCGTTCCCACCAGCCACCCCACCATGGTGAAGCTGGGGGGATAAACTTCCATATTATGTTCTGTACTAGGGCTTCCTTCCGTACTTTTGCAAGTATAGGATCAGTAAATAGCTTCGAAGCTCCTGAAAAATTTGTGCCTCGATCGCTGTATATTACAGAAGGTCGACCCCTTCTCGCAACAAATCTTCGCAGGGTTTGCAAAAATGCTTCAGAGGATAATGATGTTAATAATTCAAGATGTACCGCTCTGTAAACAGCGCAGGTGTACAGCACAATCCAACATTTTTTACCATTTTTCAAGTACAGCTAAATCAACCCCGGTAATTTCAAAGATAGCAGCATCTCTGATCCTGTCTTCCGGCAAGGCGGTGATTTCAGGCTGAACAGAATTTACGGTGAAGCGTTTGCATCTTATACAACGTAAGGTAACTTGCCGTATGGACTTTCTGCACCTGAGAATCCAATAATTTTCTCGGAGATGGTTTATTAATATTTGTACTCCTGCGTGGTTTAATTCGTTATGTTTCCATTCTATCAATTTCTGCACGATGTAATGATTTCCTGGTAAAATGATAGGCAAACGAAAGTCTGTATTATCTTTACTTCTAAGTATAAGAGACTTTTCCCTTAGAAGGCCATCTTTGTCAACGGTGGGATGAAGTTTTCGTAAACGATCATCTATTCCTTTAGGAAAGTCTTCCCTTTGAACCATCTTTAACAGGATTAATTCAGCATGTTTAAGTTCTTTATTCGTAAGATCCCCAAAATTTCGTTTAGAATGATTTCGAAGATTCGAGATGAATCTGTATATCCATGCCGTAACTCTTAATAATTTCACGTAAGACGAGTATCTCTCATAAAACTTCTCAGTAGTTTCAGTACTTAGAGCAGAAATGATCGACCTTTTTTTCTCTGAATTGACAATCTGTATTTCGGGTGAGATTTCTTGTCTCGGCCATTGACTCGTTGGTGTCTTCAAAAATTCGGGACCCTCCCACCAAAGGGATTTGAGTAAAGCATCAGCATTGCAACCTCTTGATGGAAGGTCAGCTGGATTTAAGTTACCCGGGACGTATCTCCAGTCGTTGGGATGACTCAAAGATCTTATTTCTCTGGTACGATTCAGCACAAATACTCCCCATGGTTCTTGATTTTTTATCCAGAACAATGCGTTCATGGAGTCAGACCAATAGAAAGTTTGAACTTGGCTGTCACAGAAGTCTCCTTTTATAGAATTCATTAATCTAACACCTAAACAACATGCTAATAATTCTAGTCTCGGTATGGAGACTGGTTTCAAGGGTGCTACTCGAGCACGAGCTTGAACCAATTGACATCTCACATGAAAATTATTTTCTTCTCTGATATATATACAAGTTGCATAAGCGTGGCTTGATGCATCACAAAACACATGGAATGACACATTTGTATTTAGAGCATGATTTTCTAATATCCTTCTAGGGATTCTAATGCCTTCCAAGCATTTTAATGCATTTTTCCATTTCAGAAATTTTTTCTCGATGTCATCTGGTAGCTTGGCATCCCAGGGCAGTTTCCTACGCCAACATTCTTGCATTATGATCTTTACAATTAAAGTGACAGGACAGAGAAACCCAATGGGGTCAAAAATCTTACTTGCTAAGGACAGGATAAATCGCTTACTTAGATTTGCATTTTCGCACTCATCGAACTTTAAACTACAGTATAGAGTATCTTCCAGAATATTCCAATTTAAGCCCAAAACCGAAACAGTCTCTGGAAAATCTTCTTCAGGAATTCCGTACACACTTGGTGGTAGACCATTACCTATCCATCCTCTAAGATCAAAACATCCCGCTGACATGATTTCTTTAGATTGTGCCATAAAATTAACTACTTCTTCTTCGGAACTGCAACTTGTAACACAGTTGTCGACATACATAGAGTTTTTAAGTTTAGAAGCAGTCTCTTGCAAATAATCTGGAACATTACTTAGGTGGAAATTTAGAGTAGCTCCTAAAAGAAATGGGCTGCAGTTTACCCCAAATACTACTCGACGATGTCTGTAAATCTTCACTTTATTAGGATCACCGCCCTCCCACCACAGAAATCTTAGAAAATCACAATCTTCTTCATTTATTCTTATTTGTAGAAATGCTCTGCGAATGTCTGATACTACCCCATACTTGTTCAAACGAAATTTATTCAAAATGTTAGGAATCAACTCCAAGTAGTTTGGACCTTTAGCTAGGCAATCGTTCAAAGAGTAACTGTTCTTTTCTTTTGCAGAAGCATCGAAAACAGGACGAATTGTTGTCGTTGAATGCTCTTTTATAACTGCTCTATGAGGCAGATGATGGCAATCTATCTTCTCGAATTCATCAGTATTTACTTCTTCAATTATTTCTTCACCAAGCCACTGACAAAAAACTTCTTCATAATCTTCAATAAGACCCTTATTCTTCAGAGTCCTCACAGTTGATTTTAGCCTTCGTTCAGCAATTGTTTTGTTATCTGGGAGTTCTTGGTGTCCTTCTATCCATGGTAATTTTACAACATAGCGTCCGTCATCATCTCTACTTAGAGTTTTCTCAAAATGATTTTTGGATGCTTCTTCAAGTTCTTCCTTTGACTGTTTCTCTGCAGGATCCTTAATTCCTAGGACATCTAGTTCCCACAGATCAGAAATTTTTACTTCTCTAGCTAACATCGAAGTGACTACAAGGTTTTCAGTATCTTCAGTAAACTTCTTAGTGCGTCCCATAACAGTCCAACCTAGCCTTGTTTCAATAGCGGTCAGGCCGGATTTCAGATTCTTCAGCTTTCCTGTCATTAATTTGCCAGCTACATCTGCACCTATAAGGAGCTCTATGGGGTTAAGGCAATCTTCTAAATATATCCCCGTACCTGATAAATCATCTTCACACAGTTCTTGAGTGACCGGTGGCATAGTAAAACAAATTGTAGGCTGACTCAAAACTTCAAAATTGCAACGATAAGTTTCGCTGACATCAGAAAGGTAAGCTTTGTAAACATTGTGTGTCAAAGTATTCGTGTTCGAACCACCAAATAAGGAATGCTTCAGTTTTTCTTTTCTTATTGGCTTGTATCCAATCTTTTTTGCAGTGTTCTCTAAGATATAAGACCTTTGGGAAGCGGAATCAATAATCGCCCGAATTTTTAAAATTCTGTTTTCACCTCTTAAATTAATCACGAGTGTCTGTAGCAAAACACTGGGAGTTGATGAAACATTTGATAATGTTGTATCTTGATCGGAAGTATTCTTGTCATTTTTAACCCTTTGTGCGTGCGCAGCTGATTTCGGATCATTCTTACAGAGAAGAGTATGGTGGGGTTTCCCACAAATCGCACAGTTACATCTACTTCTACACGAACTAGAAATGTGGTTCAATTTTAAACATTTAAAGCAGCCTCCCCGTTTCATAACATTTTGTTTTCTTTGATCATAAGTCAAGTTTGCTACTTTTCTACATTCCGCACTTAGATGTGGCTTATCGCAGAACACGCACTCTTGCTCTCGGTTTTGTTTACCTTGGGACGAGGTTAAAAGTTCCATACCTGTTGGAATAATTTTATTGTGTGTTAGAAAATTTTTAGATTTCATTGTGTTAAATTTCTTGGGTTTGTTTTCAAAACCAAATCCACTTGTCGCTAAATTAATTTTTTCTTCACCTTGAATTTCATTACGTAAAAACTGCATTAAAGTTTCTAATTTATTAAAAGATTTATCTTCCGAACTAAGAGAAACAGAATTCAAGTGTCTTTCCCAAATACGCAAAAGATCTATTGGTAAACAAGATTCAACTAATGGGTATAACATTGAGGCATATTTATCGCTTGTTACACCAAGCATTTTTAAAGATCGTAACTGTGTTTCTAATTTATCATAAAGCTTCACAATTGGTAATTTATGTTCCTGATTTACAGTATTACTTAGCACAAGGCTTAATAATTCCCTAACATAAACTTCAATTAGTACATCTTCCCTGCCAAATCTTGTATGTAAACAATCAACCGCTTGTGAATAGTTCTCAGCTGTTACGGGAAAAGATTCTACGACTTCTCTGGCTCTAGACCCCTTTTGAGTAGATTGAAGTAGATACTGAAATTTATCTACCTCCGAAATATTTGGATCTTCATGAATTTTCTTAAATAATCCCCAAAATGATAACCAGTCCTTTAAATTACCATCAAACTTTTGTAATTCAATTTTTGGTAACTTAAAACTTCTTTTAGAATTACTTTCGTTTTCAAGTACACTTGAATTTAAATCCGAAGGTAAATTTATTCTACGTTCAAGTTTTGTTTTTAAATCAATATAAGTACTACTATAATTATCAGCACTTTCGATTTCGCTATCCAACATGGTCTGAGTACATTTTTCATCAACTTGTAAAATTTGAAGAATTTCTTTATCAAGCGTTTCAACTCTGGAATATTTTTCTTGTAACTGTGCTAAGAACCCAGCACAAGAATCGATGTCACAAGTTTCAGTTTCTAAAAGGTTTTTTACCTTTTCAGTAAATTTTGTAAAGGTACCTCGATAAGAACCGCGTAATTTAGTTGCGGCTTCCATAATTCAAATAAAGACTGATAAAATAATAAACAAACACTTCAAATCAAAGCTTCATAAAACGAGAATAAAAAATATTCCGAAATCGAAAGTAATTCTGGGAAGAAATTTTAGAATTCTAAATAATGTTTTGAGAACAAAAACATTCAATTTTCGAAAAACTTTGATTCAAAATAACAATTTTCATATAAAATAATAATCTTCTTTATTAAATCAAAATATGCAAAATCAATGTAAAATCAAAATATGCATTCATAGAATATGTATTAACGTTTTCTTCAACATAAACAAATTCTTCATATTGCTCCAAATATCAAATGAGCAGTTCAAAAATAAACATACATTTTATGTTTTCAAAATTATTCTCAATAATACTTACAAAAGTATTTCAAATTTTTAATGTTATCTTCTCATAAAAATGAGATCATATTTCAATTAGAATAAATTATATTCTATTTCTATACTTTATTCATTAGAACAAATTAGAATTTATTACTTAGAACAAATTTTTCTACCGGCGTCCCTGTGAACGGGCGCCATTAAATGTCCCGTCAGGTTTTATAAATTTCATAAGAAAGAGGATAAAATATTTCTTACCTGACAGGTCTTGTTCTTTTTCGCCGGCTTATTCTAAGTAATCACAAAGTAGTCGAAATGAACACAGCTCAAGTTTCACGACACAAACGTTTAATTAGATGCACTATTTACATTTATAATACATAATTGTTTCATTAATATCTGCAGCTATCACAATATTTAATTCCAAGCATTTAATATTAGCTGTCGAGCGTCAGAACGCTCTTTCATATCCTTACGGATTCACATTCCTTCTTTTTACAACAGAAAAAACAAAACTTTTCATCATCAGAAAAAACCATGTTGCCAATCAATAAAACATAAAAAAAGGCAGACGATCTCCAGTGGAAGAACAGCCCGCCTCCTGACGGCAAGAATGGGTCAAATATAGCAACATTTAACATATGCTAAGTAGCGCATCAAATATATAAAAACATAAATGATTTATTTTTACACAAAATTTACAGAAGAAATGCAGTTTTAAACATAGGAAATTTATTTCAACAAGCACTATTTTAAACCTAAAAACTATTAAAAATATAAGCAGAATATGAAGGATTCTTATGTATAAACAAAAAAGAGTCTGATAAAATTATTAGCAAAACAGTCTTCCCCTTTTCATACCAAAAAAAAAAAAAAAAAAAAAAAAAAAAAAATCCATCGCTAATAAGGCGACAAAAATTCAAAAGCCGCCAATGAAGCGACATAATAAAGTTGTGTAGCACGATAATTTTTACCTATTTATTTATTTATCTTATACTATTAAGTGAGCAATATTGGTATATTTCACTGTTCTCGAAAATGATAGCTCGGACAGTCACGAGATTTAACACAAAGGTGCCCCCCGAAGGGTCATTGTGCACATCGAAGTCAGATTTTCGAATTTTCGATTAGTTTTTTCTTAATTAATTAAAATGTGAAAATAATAACCTACTAATTTCTGATGAATAAGCCATTTAAATTTTAACGTTTTATCCATAATTCAATTGTTGCCATTTTTTTTTCGACAAAATAATAATAGTTAAAAAAAAAAAAAAACGTGCATTTATTTAAAATGAGGAAAATAAATCAGAAAGATTAGAAAATAAATTAGAAATATCAGTCGCATCGTTACAAATAAGATAGCAAATGAAAGGGAAATTTTTTGTAAATCCGATGCATTTAACAGCTTATCAATCGGATGATGAGTTTTTTCTTAATTAATTAAAATGTGAAAATAATAACCTTCTAATTTCTGATAAATAAGCCATTTAAATTTTAAAATTTTATCCATAATTTAATTGTTGCCAATTTTTTTCGACAAAATAATAATAATAATAATAATAATAATAATAACGTACATTTATTTAAAATGTGGAAAATAAATCAGAAAGATTAGAAAATAAATTAGAAATATCAGTCGCATCGTTACAAATAAGATAGCAAATAAAAGGGAAAATTTTTGTAAATCCGATGCATTAAACAGCTTATCAAACGGAAAAAAATTAATTTTGGTGTTGAAGTTCACCGACCGTTTTTCGACAAGAAGTTTAATATAGCAACAGCCATTTTAATCTAAGTAGCGCATCAAATATATAAAAACATAAATGATTTCTTTTTATACAAAATTTACAGAACAAATGCAGTTTTAAAGATAGGAAATTTATTTCAACAAGCACTATTTTAAACCTAAAAAAAATTAAAAATATAAGCAGAATATAAAAGATTCTTATGTATAAACAAAAAAGAGTCTGATAAAATTATTAGCAAAACTGTCTTCCCCTTTTCATACAAAAAAAAAAAAAAATACATCGCTAATATGGCAACAAAAATTCAAAAGCCGCCAATGGAGCGACATAATAAAGTTGCGTAACACGATAATGTTTACCTATTTTTTTTTTTATATATATAATAACTAGCAGGCTACGCCCGCTTCGCTGGTGGCTATTTTTAAATGAATCCCAATAATTAATGAATTCTCAAAATTGCATTAATTTTTATCATGTGATAAAAAAAGAGAAAAAAAAATTCTGATCGGGTAAAATGTCGTACCGGGTCCCCACTGCCTTCGGCAGCGTAGACCCGTGCGCTGCGCGCACGTATTCCTTCACCATCCTTATGACTTCTCAAAATTCCATGTTATTACTCATAAACTTTCATTCTTAAGCAAAGGTAATGTGAAAAAATCAATTTTCACATATGTTAAGTTAGCAGAGTTAGCAGTGAAATATACGATAGTTGTTCAGCTCTAATAAACTATAAAAATGATAAATATGTGTGGCACTCATTGAAGACCAAAAGTTTAATTAAAACAGTTTATTAAACTTGAAACAAAATGATGAGTAACATTAAATAAGCAGAAAACAATAGTTGAATAAATACTTTGCTGACGAAAGGTTAAACACCTTTAAGATACACTGCCATGTAGAGTTTAAATAGAAAACAACTTTTACATTGTGACATAACTAGATACACTAAACGTATCGTCGAAAATATCAAGTCACAAAAACGTAAACACTTTATAATTATATTAAAATACCAGCTCATGACTTTGAGCTAAACTGAAAAAACATAAAAGCTTAAGAGCTTAAGAAACTAAGAGATTAAGAGCACGATTTCATATTCCTTACCTCCTTTTATAGCCGCGAACGGATTCAAAGTAACGGCTACTTGATGCTGTACAATCGGCAACGCCTCCCATAACTATAGCAACATGACGCTACGAGTCTACCGCCATCTATGGGCTAAGCAGTTGAAAAATACAACTTCTCCTTGCTAGGTAGCGAAATGAACAATCCGTAAAAGGATTTAAACATATTTTCTTTAAGTTAATTTTAACAAAACATGCTTTTAAATATGAGGAAAGTAAATTAAAGTTATTTCAAATGACTTAAACATAATTATACTAATAAGGAATATAACTTTTAACTAAAAGTAATTATCATTAAGCTTTTTATTTTTAATTTTAATATAACTATAACTCAATGGCAGTATCAAAAAGATAATAGCACTAAACGCTATAATTCATTTAATTAATAATTTAAACTTTAAAGATTATAAAGTAAATCATTTAAATTATATTTAAGTAGTGAATGAATTTCAATTTAAATTTGAGAATCAACACGGAAAGGGTACAAATTTTACAACAAGGACCCCTACCGTGTTGATTCGACAAACACAAACGTCAGCAATTACAATATAAACTTTATTAGAAAAGAAAAAAAAAAAAAAAATTCCTTGAATATTTAGTGACTTGACGAGAGATTCACATATGTCTTCTACAGAATATACTCCACACAAAGCTAGAAGGTTTGTCAATCTTGTAAATCATAAGATAAGTTCAAGAGTCCAACTCACAATTTCAAAAAAACAGTAGCATTATCAATATACTATACACATCTACTAAAAGAAAGAACAAGATATTAATACAGAGCAAATATGCACAGCATTTCAAGGAAACTTTTTCCCCCCCATTTCCCATTGTCAAATAAAAAACGATGATATTCACAAATATATGAAACATTTATGTAACATACACATAACCAATTACACGTAGCGCTACGAATTTCTCTCATACAAAAGTTAAACTGAACTATACATCACTACACAATGGAAAACGCAGAAAAAACCCACCAAGAAAATGTATACATATCCCTCTAAAAAACATTTTTCAATTTCAAAAAAATTTAAATATATATTATACGTTCAAAAATTTTTTAATTTACTTTATATACATTTACTTAATAAATACCTTATTTACAAATTAAGCCATATCACTTTTAGTAAGGGGCTTTGTGAAGGGGTCGGCAAAGTTATCTTTAGTATTTACATATTTTAAATCAAACCGTTCCTCAAATAACCATTCACGGATGAAAAATAACTTTACATTAATATGTTTAGATTTGCTATTCTCTATAGGAGATCTCGTAAAATTAATAGCCGCTTGGTTATCAGCAAAAAGTATTGGTGGTTCATATGAAATAGAAATTAATTTAAAATCAATACAATCTCGTAATATATTACCAAACCACATTAATTCTTTAACTCCATCACACATGGAAACAAATTCGCTTTCCATGGTTGAAAGGCAAACACTTTTTTGCTTAAAAGTTTTCCAAGAAATATGGCTATTATCCAAAAATAAAATTTGTCCCCCCATTGATACAAAGTCATCTCTATTCATCGCGAAATCAGCGTCAGAGAAAGCAGTTAAACATGGATTAAAACAATTCAAATTTAATTTTAAATCTCGAGTACACGAAACATACCCAAGTAATTTAATTAACTTATTCCAAAGATTAAACCCCGGTGAATTTTGAAATTGACTGAATATATTAACTGCGTAGGCAATATCAGGTCGTGTCCTGTTTGCAATGAAAGATAAACATCCTAAGATATTCCGATATGGAAATCTAGACATTTCATCAATTTCATTTTGATTAGTAGGACAATCTTTTTTCGAATACTTAATGCCTTTTACAATAGGTAACGAACAATAAGGAATATTAAAAGATTTAAACCTGTCATAAACTTCATTAATATATAATTCCTGAAAAATTTGTACTGAATCATTTTCATAATTAAATTCTACACCAAGTAATTTCTTGGTTTTACCTAAAATTTTTATATCAAATTTACCTTTTAATAAATTAAGAATTTTGTCTATTTGAAATTGATTTTTACCAAACAAAACTAAATCATCTACATAAACTAATAAAACAATATAATTTTCAAAATAATATGAACAATTACACCAGTTAAATTTATTAAACCCTAAATCTAATAGTACTTTATTTAACTCATAATACCAGAGCCGACCACTCTGATGAAGGCCGTATAACGCTTTGTCTAGTTTACAAACAAGATTTTCCCCTCCTTTTACAACATATCCTTTTGGCTGATACATATAAATTTCTTCTTTTAAAGGTGCATAAAGATAAGCACATTTTATATCGCATTGAACGTTATGCCATTTATAACATGAGACCAATAATGAAAAAAAGAAACGTATTACTGAGAAATTAACGACGGGTGAAAACGTCTCGTCATAAGTGTCCCCCTTTATCTGATGAAAGCCCTGGGCCACGAGCCTCGCTTTAAAGCGGGCAACGTTTCCTAGCTCATCTCTTTTAACGGCGTATACCCATCTATTTCCCAAAACTTTTTTCCCCTCCGGTAAATTAACCAGATGCCAAACTTTAAGGGTTTTCATATTATTTATCTCATCATCCATGGCATTTTTCCATTCAACACATTCTGAAGATTTAACGGCCTGATTATATGTTTTAGGTACAGGGATAACTAGTCATGATTTTTTATGAGTTAAACTTGAAGTTGGGTTATTCGAGTTTTGCTGATCAACTACCCCCTCGAACTTATTACTACTAGAGAAATCAAAAAAATTAGAGTCAAAAATTAAATTATTTTTATCACAATATTGTTTGACATCGTTCATCGATCTCAACCTAGTTTTAGTGTTATCCGGGTAATAGAAGATATCAACTCTGTCACTCATTTTTCTGGGTACGGGTTTCCTATTCCAAGTAATTGAAGAAAGGGGTTTAAGAGAAGATTTATCTACAGGAGTTTCATCGACGGACTCGTCACTAGAATCATCGGGCCCACTTCAGAAAACAATGTCAACAGGATCGGAAGCTTGACAATCAACTGGACTTTCCGGAAGTAAGTCCAATTCCTCCAGTGAGGTGCCCATCACCGCTCCACTGCATTTACTAAATAGCTGATCAGAGAACGTTACGTTTATAGTTTCAACTATTTTATCCTCATCCTCCAACCAAATTTTATACCCCTTAGTCTTTAGTGAATAACCTATCAGTACTCCCTTTTTAGCCTTAGGTTCAAGTTTATGGTTTCTATGTTATTTTGGGATCCCTACATACGAAATTAACCCAAACGGCTTAAGGTGTCTTACGGATGGTTTAAAACCAGTATCACTCGACCCATTACCGCCAGTGTATGTGGCACCGTTCACATCTAATTTAGGACCCGATATTAAAATTTTCCGTAACTTTGAGGAATATAACACATCTTTTAAATACAATACATTTTTACCAAAATTCAACTTAACAGTTCCTTTAGCAGTAATAGGAAAACTAATACCATCGATCGCGACAAAAATCTCCTCTCCCTCCACAGAAGTATAATTCTCAAAAAGATCTAAATTTCTTAGAAAATGATTTGAAGCAGCGGTATCAAAAATAAAGCTGTCATCATCACTTAAATTACTAAACTTAGCTTGAGCTATGTAGTAGGAGGGGGGAGATTTGCATTTGTCACGATCGTTGGAGTTATACATTAAATTTCTAGGTTTAAATTTAACATTAGTATTCAAAAAACAGTTTTTCTTTAAGTGACCAATACGGCCACACTTAAAACAAGTTAAAGGTTTTTTACCTTTGTGCTGAACGTTCTGTATCTGAACACTGTTATTGGCATCTTTCTTAATATCAACTTCTCGAAGCTGTAGACGTGATTCCTCCGCTGTTAACTCGGACACAATACTCTGGAACTTGAACTGGTCATTCTTCCAACGCAACAAATATTGCACTGCAGATTCAAACTTGGATAGTAAGTGTTGCAAGAGCTGGAAACAGCAATACACATCCTCCATAGCATGGCCAATTTCACGCAGCTGGTCCAGTATTCTTGATAACCTTGTTACAAAAGAATTCACTGTTTCATTCTCAGACATTCTACAATTAATGAACTCTGTAAACAGTCCCATATGATGAGCTCTTGAGTCCGATATAAAGGTCTTCTTCAAAGTCTCCCAGGCATCAATAGCACAATCACAATTTTCAATAATGCTTCTGACTTCAGGCGATGTATTCAGATAAATTGTTGATAATGCAACTCGACTACGTGATTTAAAATCTTCCACTTGTTTTGAAGTTATTCCAGCCTCAGCGTCTTCAACAGGCAGTTTTTCTTTCTTACATATTATATTCCAGCAGTTTCTTTCAATTAAAATAAATTTAATGTCATTGACCCACGTAATATAATTATTCATCCGTAATTTTTCAATCGTGGGGTTTAAACTCACTGCCATTTCAATTTCTTATCTTCAAACAACTAGAATGCCATAAAAACTATTATCAAAATTTTAAATGCTATGAGCTGACAACGAGCCAAATTGCCCATAACCACTTAATGTGAAAAAATCAATTTTCACATATGTTAAGTTAGCAGAGTTAGCAGTGAAATATACGATAGTTGCTCAGCTCTAATAAACTATAAAAATGATAAATATGTGTGGCACTCATTGAAGACCAAAAGTTTAATTAAAACAGTTTATTAAACTTGAAACAAAATGATGAGTAACATTAAATAAGCAGAAAACAATAGTTGAATAAATACTTTGCTGACGAAAGGTTAAACACCTTTAAGATACACTGCCATGTAGAGTTTAAATAGAAAACAACTTTTACATTGTGACATAACTAGATACACTAAACGTATCGTCGAAAATATCAAGTCACAAAAACGTAAACACTTTATAATTATATTAAAATACCAGCTCATGACTTTGAGCTAAACTGAAAAAACATAAAAGCTTAAGAGCTTAAGAAACTAAGAGATTAAGAGCACGATTTCATATTCCTTACCTCCTTTTATAGCCGCGAACGGATTCAAAGTAACAGCTACTTGATGCTGTACAATCGGCAACGCCTCCCATAACTATAGCAACATGACGCTACGAGTCTACCGCCATCTATGGGCTAAGCAGTTGAAAAATACAACTTCTCCTTGCTAGGTAGCGAAATGAACAATCCGTAAAAGGATTTAAACATATTTTCTTTAAGTTAATTTTAACAAAACATGCTTTTAAATATGAGGAAAGTAAATTAAAGTTATTTCAAATGACTTAAACATAATTATACTAATAAGGAATATAACTTTTAACTAAAAGTAATTATCATTAAGCTTTTTATTTTTAATTTTAATATATCTATAACTCAATGGCAGTATCAAAAAGATAGTAGCACTAAACGCTATAATTCATTTAATTAATAATTTAAACTTTAAAGATTATAAAGTAAATCATTTAAATTATATTTAAGTAGTGAATGAATTTCAATTTAAATTTGAGAATCAACACGGAAAGGGTACAAATTTTACAACAAAAGGAATTAAAAAATATATCATTTAGCATCGGGTAAAAACTTACACCGGGACCCCACTGCCTTCGGCAGCGCAGACCCATGCGCGCTGCGCGCGCACGTTTGAGGATGTACGTGCGCTGTACACGCATATTCCTTCTCCACTCAAAATTTATTATTAAGAAAATAAAATTTAAAAACAATCTTTTATCATCGGGTAAAAACTCGCACCGGGGCCCAAACCTATGCTCGCTGCGCGCCTATTCCTTCCCCACCCTTCCAAGATGAAATTATTGTAATTAGTAGCTGAGATACGAAAGATCACTAATCAGGACACCTTAAATTTTTTAAATATCACAGCGCCATCTGGCGGTAGAAGCTTATTAAAATGACAACGCGCCCTCTGGCGACAGAGATTTGCAATATGTACTCCTCAATTTCAGTTTAAAATGCTTAAAATGATATTTTACCTATGAAATTATGTTAATTAGATGCTGAGATACAAAGGTAATATAAACATTGTTATAACAAAATTTGTGCCTGATATTTTCGTTTTTTTTTTTCTTTGAAACTTGCGTGTTAAAAATCCTTAATACGAAATGTGAACGGAGTATCGGAATTCGAAACCTTGCATCATAATTAGAATTGGAGATATAGTAATAAAGGTGTTCTGACTTTTCTGTGGTTTTCTCTGAAACTCCCGTACGGAATTTAACGGCTTACATCAGTTTAAAAGTCCGTAATATTTAAAATGATGTGTTATAAGTAGAATTCTAGATATTGAATTATTAAAATATCAAAGCGCCCTCTGGCGACAGATATTTGCAACACATACTCATCAATTTTAATTCGAATAACTTTTTGAATGATATATTACTTATGAAATTATGTTAATTAGAAGCTGAGATACAAAGCTAATATAGACATTTTTATAAAAAGATTTGTGTCCGACTTATCCATGGTTTTCTCCGAAACTTGCATAATTCCGTGCTATATAACGTTAAAAATCCTTAGTACGATATGTGAGCAGAAATTGGAATTCGAAACTCTGCAAAATATTAAAGAATAAAGGTGTTCTGGGTGTTTCGTGATTTTCTCCGAAACTCCCGTTCCTTTTCTACATCTTTGCCTCTTCGCTCTCCCCCCCCCCTCCTTTCCGTCGATAATAATAATTTTACACTCGAAAATATCCGCAATCGATTTACCTTGCCTTAAAATCTAAATATACCAACCAATTTCAAACGCTGTAACTCTTTTTTTTTTTTTGTATTTTTTTTTTTTTTTTAATTTTTGCCCCTTTTCCCCCTCCCTCAAGCCCTCCCTAATAATCGTACTCTTTCAAAAATATTCACAATCGAATTATCGGGCATTAAAACCAAATACTACGAAATTTCAACGGCATATTACAGCAAAATAAAAAGAAATCTTAATCTTTTTCCAATAAATATGTCATTTTTTTTATTTTTTCATATTTTTTCATGAAAATTGAACAGTAGCTTTATAATATGCTGTCGAAGTGGAATATTCATTCAAATGTAAGGTAAATGAAAATTTGAAAAAATTTTAAAATTTCAATTTCCCCCCCTTCCCCCCCCAGTATAAAGCACGTGATATCTTAATTGATTACAACCATTTCCGTTTTCATCACAGACTGTCGTCTGCCTTTTGCCAACTAAATTTCATACTTTAGATAATTTTAAAAAATCTAATTGATGTATCGATAAGCCGCTTGCACTCTTAGATTCGGAAAAAAATCCCCTTTTATTTGGTACCAAATTTGTAACGATTGGACTAATATTTCTAATTTATTTTCCATTTTTTCTGCTTTTAACTCCGTTAAAATATCTATTTTTATGCAATCGCGGTGAATTCTCAGTGATTGAGATCGCTTTTTGATTAGACATAGGTTTATATTTTAATTAATATCTCCGCAACTAATTAAAATTTTTAAATTCTGTTTTCACTATCAACTCGGGAAGACTTCTGGGCACACGTATGTCAAATTTTATACTTCTGCGTTCAGTAGGGGCTGAACGTATAGATGCTCAGACAGACAGACATCTTCTTTTATTATTATAGATCACTATGCTAATTTATCATACAAACAAATGAGCCTCTGTGTGTTACTGCACTTGCACGAGAAGTATTTGAAAAATTCAAATTAATATTTAAATAAATAAATAAAAATATGTTTAATGGGAAATATATATAACCATAAAAAGATTAGTTGTCTAAAATACGGCAGAAATAGCACTCATAGCATATTGTTACAAGGGATTAAGTCTTATTGTTACAATGGATTAAGTCTAAAATGGTGACAAAAATTTAAAAGCCGCTAAAGAGAACTATATTAAGACTGTACTATCATGTTTACAACCCATGAATTATATATAAACACAAAAAATTAATTGTCTCATGCGACAGACGTAGCCGGTCACAGCATATTGTAATATTTGGCGTGAAATTACTGTCATTTAATGGTTGATTGGATAAACAAAATAAACATATGAAATAACGTAAGAGCAATTATTATGTTGTCTAAACCCAGTTGCATTTGAGTCCAGTCCGAGTTACATGTGACACGTGTTGTTCACATGTAACTGGGATTCAAATATAAAAGGGAAACTTCAATTTTTTCGATACTGTTTCGATACTGAATCTATTTCGAAACTGTTATATAATAAGCACCTAAATGGAAGCTCATTGGTAAACTATTGTCGCAGGTAATAGGGACAAGCGTCCGAGTGGCAGTGGATGACCAAATCGCTGCCGAATGCAGCAGGGACCTGGAGCGAGCTTTTGAACAATTTCAGTAATTTATTTTATTTTATTTTTATAAAGCTGTATAGAAAAGAGTTTGCTTTAAATTTAGTGGCCAGAGAAGCGGGCAAAGCCTGCTAGTTTATATAATAATCACTATGCTAATTTATCATACAAACAGATGAGCCTCTGTGTGTTACTGCACTTGCACGCTGTCGAACAGAAATATTTGAATAATTCAAATTAATATTTAAATAAATAATAAAAATATGTTTAATGGGAAATAAATATAAAAATAAAAAGATCAGTTGTCTAAAATACGGCAGAAATAGCGCTCATAGCATATTGTTACAAGGGATTAAGTCTTATTGTTACAATGGATTAAAAGTCGAAAATGGTGACAAATATTCAAAAGTCGCCAAAGAGAACTATATTAAGGCTGTACTATCAGGATTACAAACCATGAATCATATATATATACACAAAAAATTAATTGTCTCATGCGACAGACGTAGTCGGTCACAGCATCTCCTTATATTATTAAAATCTGTGCGCATCTGTCTGTCTGTGAGAAATGCCTTGTGACCTCTAAAGCTCCGGCGCTAATGGTCGCAGCGCCTCGAAACCGGTGTCGACAGACGCAGAATTTTTTCATCTCGACATCGCGATAATTCGCTAAGCGATGCGACGCTAACTATCGGAGATATTAATTAAAACGTTGAGCTATGTCGATCGAAAAATGACTATGAATTCACGGCCATTTGCTTAAAAAGAGACATTCTTACGGAAAAAGTGGAAAATAAATTAGAAATATCAGTCGTATCGTTACAAATAAGGTATCAAATGAAAGTTCCGATTTTTCTGAATCCGACGGTTTAAATATAGCTTATCGATAGGACAATTAGATTTTTTAAAATTAACTAAAGTATGAATAAAAGGTGGCAACAAATCACAAGAGTTTTATTAATTTCGCAGACTAGCGAGCTTCTAGACGTATTTCGGTTACCATGGCGCGGACGAAAGAATAAATAGATTTAATTCCTGCTTCACTGATTTTGTACTGGGGATAAAAATTGCAAATTTCAAAATGCTTCAATTTTCTTCAAAATTATTTCAAACTTGCTACACACTTTTAACATCACAAGACGAAGTTGCAGTTCAAATTTCATCGGGTTTCGAGAATAAATAAAAAATGTACAATTTAATTGCAAATTGAATTTTATTCTAATACGCGTATTTCAAATTCTAACTATGATTAAATTATTTTTAATACATCATTCGAAAGATATTTTAAAGTACTTTTATATTATCGAAAGTGGGATTCAAGATTTCGCTTCATTTACACGTTTTGAGGTCTCCTGAAACTGTTTTCTTTTGTTTCTCAGCTACTAATAAATATAATTTAATAAGTAATACATCGTTAGAAAGCTTTGTTGATTTGGAATCGAACAGTAGATTACAAAAATTTCTACCGCCAGATGGCGCTGTAATATTTTAAAATTTCAATATTTCAATTGCTAATTATGATAAAATTATTTTTAATGCATCATTTGGAAGATATTTTAAAGTTCTTTTATATTATCGAAAGTTTTAACCAGATTTGCAGGTTTTGAGGTCTCCTGATTAGGTTTTCTTTTGCATCTCAGCTAATTCAATTAGACCGTTCAAAACTGGTATATGTAGGTTAATTAGGAAGGGCTGAAAGGATGGGGAAGATATAGGCGTGCACCGCACGCGTATGACCTAACTTGTGCGCACGCAGCGCGCTCGGGACAGCGCTGCCGAAGGCAGTGGGGACAAGGTGTGAGTTTTTACCCGATCAGAAATGATTTTTTTTTAGGGGGCACGAAGGGTCAGGGAAGGAATACGCGCGCGCAGCTCGTGTATCCCTTAACTTGACCGCGCGCAACGCGCACGGGACTGCGGTCCGACTTTGTACCCGATGAGAAATGATTTTTTTAATTTTCTTTTCTCAAAAATAAAAATTTGATTTCAAATGGAATATGTGTGCGAAAGCGCACGTATACCCTCACTTGTGCGCGCGCAAGGCAGTGGAGACCCGGTGTGAGTTTTTACTCGATCAGAATTTTTTTTTTTTGGGGGGGGGGACACGAAGGGTCAGGGAAGGAATACGCGCGCGCAGTGCGCACGGGGCAGCGCTGCCGAAGGCAGTGTGTAACCGGGGCGACTTTTTACCCGATCAGAAATAATTTTTTTTTAAATTTCTTTTCTTAAGACTAAAAGTTACTGTTAGTGATTCATTTGAAAATACTGACCCGTAGCGGGCGTAGCCCGCTAGTCTCTTTATATTATTAAAATCTGTGCGCATCTGTCTGTCTTCCTGTCTGTCTGTCTGTGAGAAATGCCTTGTGACCGCTAAAGCTCCGGCGCTAATGGTCGCAGCGCCTCGAAACCGGTGTCGACAGACGCAGAATTTCTTCATCTCGACATCGCGATAATTCGCTAAGCGATGCGAACCTAACTATCGGAGATATTAATTAAAACGTTGAGCTATGTCGATCGAAAAATGACTATGAATTCACGGCCATTTGCTTAAAAAGAGACATTCTTACGGAAAAAGTGGAAAATAAATTAGAAATATCAGTCGTATCGTTACAAATAAGGTATCATATGAAAGTTCCGATTTTTCTGAATCCGACGGTTTAAATAGCTTATCGATAGGACAATTAGATTTTTTCAAATTAACTAAAGTATGAATAAAAGGTGGCAACAAATCACAAGAGTTTTATTAATTTCGCAGATGACTGTCTAGACGTATTTCGGTTATCATGGCGGGCGGCGAAAGAATAAATAGATTTTACTTCCTGTTTTACGAATTTTGCACTGGGAATAAAAATTGCAAATTTCAAAATGCTTCAATTTTCTTGAAAATTATTTCAAATTTGCTACACACTGTTAACATCACAAGACGAAGTTGCAGTTCATATTTCATCGGGTTTTAAGTATAAACAAAAAAATTACAATTTAATTGCAAATTAAATTTTATTCTAATACGCGTATATAAAATTCTAACTGTGATTAAATAATTTTTAATACATCATTCGACAGATATTTAGAAGTACTTTTATATTATCGAAAGTGCGATTCAAGATTTCGCTTCATTTACACGTTTTGAGGTGGCCTGAATCGGTTTTCGTTTGTACCTCAGCTACTAATTAATATAATTTCATAAGTAATACATCATTAGAAAGCTTTGTTGATTTGGAATCGAACAGTAGATTACAGAAATTTCTACCACCAGATGGCGCTGTAATATTTTAAAATTTCAATATTTCAATTTCTAATTATGATTAAATTATTTTTAATACATCATTCGAAAGATATTTTAAAGTTTTTTTATATTATCGAAAGTTTTCACCAGATTTGCACGTTTTGAGGTGACTTGATTAGGTTTTCTTTTGCATCTTAGCTAATTCAGTTAGACCGTTCAAAATTGGTATATGTAGGTTAATTAGGAAGAGCTGAAAGGGTGGGGAAGATATAGGTGTGCACCGCGCGCGTATCACCTAACTTGTGCGAGCTGCGCGCGCACAAGACAGCGCTGCCCAAGGCAGTGGGGACCCGGTCCGACTTTTTAACCGATGAGAAATGATTTTTTTCATTTTCTTTTCTAAAAAATAAAAAATTGAGTTGAGAAGGAATATGTGTGCGCAGCGCGCATGGGTCTGCGCTGCTGAAGGCAGTGGGGACACGGTGTGACTTTTTACCCGATCAGAAATGATTTTTTTTTAAGGGGCACAAAGGGTCAGGGAAGGAATACGCGCGCGCACCGCGTGTATCCCTTAACTTGAGCGCGCGCAGCGAGCTCAGGACTGCGATGACGTAGGCAGTGGGGACCCGGTCCGACTTTGTACCCGATGAGAAATGATTTTTTTAATTTACTTTTCTTAAGAATAAAAATTTGGTTTGAAAGGAATATGTGCGCGCAGCGCACGTATATCTTCACACGTGCGCGCTGTGCGCGCACGGGTCTGCGCTGCCGAAGGCAGTGGGGACCCGGTGTGAGTTTTTAACCGATCAGAAATTATTTTTTTTTTTGGGGGGGGGAGCACGAAGGGCCAGGGAAGGAATACGCGCCGCAGCGTGTGTATCCCTTAACGTGTACGCGCGCAGCGCTTGCGGGGCCTCAGCTGCCGAAGGCAGTGGGGGCCCGGGGCAACGTTTTACCCGATCAGAAAAGATTTTTTTTTTTAATTTCTTTTCTTAAGACTAAAAGTTACAGTTAGTGATTCATTTGAAAATACTGACCCGCTAGCGGGCGAAGTCCGCTAGTATTGTAATATCTGGCGTGAAATTGCTGTCATTTTATGGTTGATTGGATAAACAAGATAACATAGAAAATAACGTAGAAGCAAATATTATGTGCACCACGTATAGTGTTGTTCACATGTAACTGGGATTCAAATATAAAAGGGAAACTCCAATTTTTTCGATACTATCTATTTCGAAACTGTTATATAATAAGCGCCTAAGTGAAATTTCATTGGTAAACCATTGTCGCAGGTAATAAAGACAAGCGCCCGAGTTGCAGTGGATGACCAAATCGCTGCCGAAGGCAGTAGGGACCTGAAGCGAGCTTTTGAACAATTTCAGTAATTTATTTTATTTTATTTTTACAAAGCGATATAGAAAAGAGTTTCCATTAAATTTAGTGACCAGCGAAGTGGGCAAAGCCTGTTAGTATACACTAAACGACAAAAAAAAAAAAAAAAAAAAAAAAAAAAAAGTTGCACCACAGAACTTATAACTCTTTTATTTGTAATAACTTTAAAATTAATGTTTGAAACAAATAAAACTGTCTTGTTTGCATAATACCAAAGATATGAAATGATATCTATGTACATTTGATGATCCATCACAATTTTTATCCTCCGCGGAGCGGATGGCCACCTCATTTCGGTAAAATTCTAGATGTATAATTCAGTGTGGTCACAGACCACATTTTCCCCCCAATTCTTCCGCACACACACATATATATATATATATATATATATATATATATATATATATATATATATATATATATATATATATATATACTGTTACTAATGTTTCATAGTTATTGCAAATTCTCTCATCGTTAGGCTTATGTCTTATGTTAGTGTCATTTCTCTTCTGCGTATGTACTTTAACTTGTTTTTACTAATCATTGGTACTCAAATTAATACCGTGACTATTTTTAATCGAAATAAATCTCAATAAAAATTTATTTTATGTTGATATCTTCATCCATCTTTTGTCTGCTGTTACAATGGTACTAAATAATTCAAATTATATATATATACACACACACACATATATATATATATATATATATATATATATACACACTAAACGACAAAAAAAAAAAAAAAAAAAAAAAAAAAAAAAAAAATCGCACTATAGAAAAAATGACTTATACCTCTTTTATTTGTAATAACTTTGTTCGAAAATATTTTTTTTAAGATATTATTTTTGTGTAGAAAGCTTAAGGTAAGAATAAGATAGGAAAACTTTTGTCTTAGAAGTGTCTGTGAAGAACAAATTCAAATATGCAAATTAAAAATGGTAATTTCTATTTCTTATTTTATTATTATTTTTTTAACTAAATACAAAAATGTGCATGTTGTGGTTCTATCTTTTGCATTTTTGTTTTCGTTAGTAGTTTAAATTTAAATACCTTTGAAGAAAAAAGAAATGCATTACCCATTTAAAAAGGAAAATTACTAGAATTAATAATATCTACTTATTTTCCTGTACTGATGTTTATTCATTTATTTATCCAAAACAAAGAAAAGGAAAGAAATATAATATCGAACCAAATAAATAAATAAAAATAAAATTGCTTTTAAGTATGTTAAACAAAACTCGTTTTTGTAATCTTAAAATATTAAATGCAAATAATATTTCATAGTGAATTTTTTTTAACGTAAAAGGTATGTGAAAATTACCTGGTTATTCGCTAACGAGTATTTCTTCTAAAATTTGGGTAGAATAGAATCGGAAAAAATTGTGTGCGTAGCAACCACACGACTTCCATTACCTATTACACGTATTATATGTCTCCTTCGAAATAATGTGGTCAGTAGGGATGAAATTGATCTAACAAATCCGACACCTAACAATTTTCCTGTAAAATAAAAGTGATAAATGTATAAAAAACCGTATAAAACGCAATTTACGGACTAAGTAAAAAAAAAAAAAAAAAAAAAAAAAAAAGTGGAGCCTTTTTTTGAAACACAAAATTTCGACATCTAAAACTGGCCTGCCTAATCCGAATGATTTAATTTTCCTGTAATTCTAACGTTAGACGCGAGAGTATATCTAAAAAGAGACTTATGTAGCAATTTTCAAGAAAATCGTTTGAGCTGTTTTTGAGCTATCGACTTTTATTAAAACTCAGTTGTAGACCGGAAAAAAAACAATTATATACAAAACGATATCTCAAAGGGAGTTAATATGGCGAATTTGAAAAAAAAAAAGTATATATACAGTGTCGGGAAAAAAAAAAAAAAAAAAAAACAGAAAAGTTGACATACTTTTTGTGTTTGTAATAACTTCTAAACCGTATCAGGTCGATTTCTCGACACTCAGTTTCCCGACGCCATTTTCCTTACGCCACTTTCCTGAGAACTCACTTTCCCGAAAACTGGCATTCCCGACAACTCACTTTGCCAACAACTCACTTTCACGGCAGCTCACTTTCATGGCTTTCCCGACAGACTCGCTTTTCAGAGAGTTTTCTCTCCCGACTGCTCTCTTTCCTGACAGCTAACATTCCTGACAATTCATTTGCCGGAAACTCAATTTTTCATCATTTTATTTGTTTTATATTTTACTCCTTTTAACTATGAATTCTACTACAATGTAATATATATTAGTATTATAAGAAACTTTATTAATCAGTGTTCCACATGAATTTTGCTACAGTGTTATTAAATTTAAAGACATATTTTTACTATGATTTTATTAACTTTGATTCTTGCTTGTTTGTGTGTCCAGTACAAATAATGCAATCGATTTTTAACTAACTTCCCGGCAAGCCAGACATTTGAAACTTTCAGAATAATTCAGAACACGGTGACAATGCATTTTTTAATACTTTTAGCCAACTGTTTTAGGTTCCTGCTGCTTTAGAAATGTTTATATGATTCAACAGAAAATTTATTTAACTAACTTGCCGACTACACACAGAAAAATGAAAAATCGAAACTTGTCAAGAGACATGCCATCTTTGTGACACTAAACGTTTGTCAAGTACGTTGACAAATTTGCACAAAATTACGCAAAATTTTAAACAATCAAAACACTACCTGACAATCCCATTTAGTCATGAGACACAAAAGTCGTTTTATTTTACCATGTATCTTTAATGTGTTTCGTCTGATGATCCGTTTTGCCTCTAAAACTTGTCAGATGACTAATTTCCCAGGTATACAGTTTTCATTTTCCTCAAATTTGACCGGTTAGTCAGAGGAGAGAATAAAAAAAAAATTGTTCCCGTTTTGTCAATTGACTAAGAAAATTTGTTTGGCTAGTCCAAAAGCTAAACATTGTTCTTCTTCTTTTTTTTTTTTATTTGTTATTTATTTTTTGTCTCCTATTGACAACTTGTGTTAGTCAACCGAAACCGAAAATTAAACAATTAATTGGCGGGATACTGCAATTGCCGTTAGAGTTATTTTCATTTTAGAAAGAGAACGAGAGATTTTTTTGTAATCAGAATCAGCGAATCGAGTTTACAGCTAAAAGTAAGTGCTAAATACTTTATTTTATTGTAAGCTTTGTAAGAATAGTAAATTGTAAATTTGTAGAATTCTAAAGCTTCGGCAATCTTCTAACAATATGAATCGTAATTAGAATTTGTTCTAATTTATAAAGTTGTTTAAAATGTATAAAATTTAAAATACGTTATTATAAATCTAGTTTTACGTATCGTTGTATTATAAAAGTATATTTAATTTGTCTAAGCTATAGTTGTTTACATACACTTTTAACATTAAGCTCATATTAATATTTTTTTCACAGAATAGTAATGATTTATTTTTCCCTAAAGATGGTTCAGAAGGTATTTGGATTTCCAAAGGACGTCAATTTAAGAAAGATATAGAAAAATGCTATCCATGGGGATTTTGAAAGAAATCCGAATTTTAAGGTATGTTTTTTAAATTATCGTTTGCAACATTATATCTATCTTAGAACAATAAAAAATAATATTAATACTTTTTTTTATATTTAAACTTTTTAATGAGATAAATTAAAAAAAATTAAAGGTTTCTCGTTTATCTGTTATTATTTATTTATTTTTTTAATTACTGTTCTAAATAAATAATTTTTTTTAATTTAAATAATTTTGGCAAATGGTTGATAATTGTATGTAATAAAAAAATGACTTTTTTATTATTAAATGTTTGACACCAATTTTTTCAAAACAACTTTTAGCAAAAATAATATGAATTTAATATTGCATACTATATTCTCTTCTCAATTTAAAGTCAAATTGTTCTTATATACAATATTAATTATTAGCGATAAATAATAAATATCTTAGTAAATAAATAAATAAATATATATATATATTCAACTTCATGTTATTTGTTTCATTTAAATGATTGATGACTGTAGTAAAAGGTTGATATTTTTAGTTATTAAAAATTTGATATTATATATATATATATATATATATATATATATATATATTTTTTTTTTTTTTTTCAAAACAAATTTAATCAAAAATAATATGAGTTTAAATTATTAGATACTGTATTCTCGATTCAAAATCAAATTGTTCATGCGTAGCATATTAAGTATTCGTGATAAATAAAAGATATCTTATTAAAAATATCTACTTAATTTCATGTTATTTGTTTCATTCTTAACACATTTAAATTTAAAAACTATTTGGTATGTCAATTTAAACAACATTTTTTTCTTTTAACTATGCTCTATAAATTAAGTAATTCTTGCAAACATTTAGTTGTATACTCTATTTCCACAATAACTTAAAATTAATTTTGATTTTCTTCTACATATATAAGAATGAAGTACTGGATTTTTCAAAATTTTCTTTTTCTGGCTTTTGGTGCATTTACAAATTTAAGATTTCCTTAAACTCGATTAAACCATTTTTAGGAGATATCTGTCTGTGTATAATCAAAATTTTATGTTTTGGGTGCTGTATCTCACAAAATAATGAACAGAATTGTACAAAAGTTTATATTTGGATGCACTTTCACATAAATTCGTGCTGAATAGCTTGGTTACCAACTGCTCCAATTTTTGCGGAGTTTCTCCGGAAAATTTTAAAAACTCCGCAATTCCGCGAAGTAATGTTTATGCTCCGCAAATTCAGTCTTGACCACCTAATTAAATATTTTTTTATTAAATACATAAAATTAAATAGTGGCAGACACTGAAAAAAAAAAAAAATTTCTTTTTTCTTTCTTTTTTTTTTTTTTTTTTTTTTTCCTTGCACACATCTAGGCAGAAATCGTTATCCAATCTTTATCAACTTTTGATTTTGCATTTCCAACAGTTGCCGCATAAAACATTATTCTTTGAATTTTATTTTTTATTTATGAAAGAGCTTCAACGTATCTTGAAAATAAAAAAAATAAAACTAACTTTTACAATTTAGCTGAAGAACCACACGCTTCATCCTACAATACTCATAAATAATAGTAAACAAAAGAAAAAAAAAAAAAAAAAAAGAAAGAAAGAAAACATTCTAGTGATCGAAATATTGCTGACTCAGAACAGGAACAAGTATTTGTTTACATTAGCTAAGAGTGTGTTTAATTAAAACTACAAGCTGAAAGGGAGAAAGAAAGAAAGAAAAAAAAATGTTTATTTTAATTATTTATCGATAAAAATAATGGATTCAAAGCTACTGAACTTTAAGGCCGATTGACAACGCTTTATTTAAGATTTATTTGAAATAATTATGCTTTTATTTTATCATTCACTTAAAGCATTAATGATTTATTATTATATCTTCATTTGTATCTGGGAAAAAAAATAAGTAAACAAATTATGACCAATAATCTGCAAAATTCTAAACTTTACAAAACATATGCAGATTAGAGGGAGTTGACTTAGAGATGAGATCATTTACACATTTATATGATTTCGTTTTTAGATTTTTATGTGATAGTATAATTATTTTGACATTCATGAAAATTGTTGGAAATTATTTTTTTTTCCCTTTGTGCTTCTCTTTCTTTCTTTCTTTCTTTTTTTTTTTTATTTTTTTTTATGTAACTGAATAATCTACTTTCATATATTGCCTTTATTTATGTATGGAAAATATGCCATTATGCAAAAAACAAATTACTTTTGGGTTTTAAGCTTATATTCAGACTTAATCATTTCCCATTCTTATCTCTCTTCACTGTTTTGCTAAATATATTTGTTTATCAATAAATATTTCTAAATTTCATATGATTATTGTTAATTTATTTTTGTGAGTAGTTTATTTCTTTTTTTTTTTTTATGTATTTTTAAAATTGCTCCTCAAAGTAGCCAAAATGCTCCTCAAAATTTCTCTGAATACTCCTCAAACTGTTTTTGAAAAGTTGGCAACCCTGCATCATCTAAGAAGTGGCGCTACTATGCTGCAATTTCCCACAATTAAGGAAAGACTATATCTTAGCTTCTATTGTGTAGAACTTCACATAACTTAATGTTCAAATAGTCAAATGTGAAAGACCATGTTTATTCAACTTAGGTGCATATCGGTCATCAGGTAATGCCAGTATGTTGCAATTTTTCACATTTAAGAAAATGCTGTAACTGAGCTTCTGTGATATTTAAATGCACTAAACTTGATATGTGCAACAGCCATTATGAACTATTATGCTGATTTAATTTGGGCGCATATTGGCCGACAGGTGACGTTGGCATGGTGCAATTTTCTATATTTATAGCACAGCCATATCTCAGCTTCTATGATATGTATGTGCACCGAATTTGATATGTAAGGTGTATGTCATACATCCAAATACTATGCCAAACTAGCTTTTTAAAAACTATGCCGAATCAATTTGGGTGTACATCAGATGACGCGCCGCGCTACTATTACTCTTTGTAAATTTCCAGATAGTTATAGTATCTCAGCATCTATTTGTTAAATTAGTTTGTAAAATCTTTATTTGTGAGAAGCTGTGTTAATTACTTTGTGCATTGTAACTGATATATGGTGCTATTATATTAAATAATAATAGAAGAAAATTTTGTAATGGCTACAGCATATACTAATTTTAGATATAGTGGGTTAAATATATGTTAGTAATTTGCAACTGGTAATTATGAATGATTTACTTATAAATTGTCAAATATAGTTCCTTAATACGTAACATTTTTTCCCCACAATAGTATCAAGACACGGTAAAGGTATATAAACTTTATCATTAATGGTATAAATGGCAAACATTTCCAATTTAACAATAAAACTTTTTTTAATAATTTACAACAAGTAATTTAAAATACTTTATTTAAGTGGGCATGAATATTATAATACTTACAAACTTTAAATTGACACCATAAAAATAAAATATCTCGCAACAATTGTTTCGGGTCGAAAGAGCACACGACCCTTCGTCAGGCACCCAAAGTAGGCACGAGTGCAGCAGTCAAAGTGGTAATGCACTGCTTTGACTGCTGTACTCGTGCCTACTTTGATCGCCTGACGAAGGGTCGTGTGCTCTTTCCACCCGAAACCATTGTTGCAAATTTTTTTTATTTTATGGTGTACATTCAAAGTTTTGCAAGGATTATTTTGCAACGCCAGTTCTGTGGTGCGAATAATTGATAAACCTTTTTAATTTTTTTTCTGAAACAACAGACAGACGACCAGCCTTTCTCTCTCTCTGTGTGTGTGTTTTTTCTCTCTGTGTTTGTTTATCTTCGATAGCGCACATTCGATCTACGACTGCAATTCACAGCTATCGTACTGCTCACCTTTCAAAATATTTTTTACAATTATAAATCTAAATTTATAGGCATATTTATAACTCTGTAACTAATTTAAACATTATACACATGCTAGACATGTATCGGAGCTCCCTATTCGTATCCAGAAAAATAGATCCGTATTTGTATGGATCTGTTTTCTTTTCTTCAACGAAACTAATATGTATCTTTTGTAGAAATTGTATGAAAATTAGAAAAGTTTTATAAATCTTTTTTGACTGTTATTAATATATAAATTAAATAAATACAATATAACCTCGTATTTACATCCTGGAAATTGAAAAGATTTCGCAATTTACATTTTTTTTTTTTTTTTTTTTACTTTATTCTATATTCAATAGAAGAAAGTACTAGATTCATAAAAATTTTCGACTTCCGTTTTTCGATGAATTTGCTCGTATTGAAAGTTCCAGAACACGATTTGACTATTTTTAGAAAATATTAGATATGCCTCTGTGTGTGAGAGAGAGACAAAAATTTTGTGGCGACTGCAACTCTGGAACTACTGCACGTAATTGCATATAAATTTATATGTAAATGCACCTTGACATAAATTAGTGCCTATCATCTTTTGGTGCCCATCCATCAAGAAATGGTACTGCTATATAGCGATTTCTAGAGACCATATATTAGGAAACTATATTATACAGGGTCTCTAGCGATTTCAACAATTTAAGGGAATGCTATGTCTCATGAACTACTGCAGAGAATTGCATATAAATTTATATATAGATGCACCTTGACATAACCTAGTCCTTATCAGCTTTTTATGTCAGTTTCTCAAAAGATGGCGCTGCTATACAGTAATTTTCACAATTCAAGAGAAGGCTATATCTTAGGAACTACTACACATAAATTTATAGGTGGATCTACCTCGAAATAAATTATTGTCCATCCACTTTTGGTATCAATAATTCAATAGGTGACGGTGCTATATAGCGATTTCCATAATTTAAGGAAAAGAGATATCTCAAGTTCTATTGCGTACAATAATAATAATAAATGATATGTGAAAAGACAATTATCAGACTTTATGCTAATTCAATTTGGATGCATATCGGCCAATAGGTGGCGCTGCTGTACTACAATTTTCCCCGAGAGCGGCAAAGCTATATTTCAACTTCTATGGTGTATAGTACAAAATTTGATATGTGACATAACCATTATGAAAACGCATTTTTTAATGTATTATTTATAGAGAATAAAGCTGTCTTTCTTTGTACTTTCAATGCAATTTTTCTCTAAGATGAAAATCGTCTGCATTCAGTATGGTAGGTAATTTAAATAAATAAGAGCTTTAATAAATTATTTGTACTGAGCGAATTTGTTTTGGAAAATATAAAAAGAAAGTCTTGTGGTGGTCACAACATACTTTTTTTTTTTTTTTAAATACCTTTATTTTTAATAAAATTCAATCCTCGCTTTTATGTGAACGGAATTTTCAAAGCAAATCTAGAGGAAATACTTGTCGTGATTTAATTTAAAGCTATTATGTTGTGACCACCGCAAAACTTTCTTCTATATTTTCCTATAGGAAAATTCATTCGCCCAGTAAAAATATTTTCTTAAAACTATTATTTATTAAAATTATCTACCATAATGAATGCAGATAATTTCATTTTAGAAAAAACTAACACTAATAATAAGAAAAGAAAGACAGTTTAATTCTCTATAAATAAAGTCTTAAAAAATGCTTCTTCATAATGGTTACCTCATATATCAGGTTTTGTACAGTTATATGACACAGAAGTTGAGATATAGCCATATCCTGTTCTCAGAGAAAATTGCAGTATACCAGTGCCACTTATTGGCTGGTATGCATCCAAATTGAATCTGCGTAATGTCATATAATGGCTACGTTGATACGTGTCAAGTTTTGTTTGATTATACACAACAGAACCTTAGATACAGCCTTCCCTGAAAATGCGAAATTCGATGTATAGCTGCACCAACTGTTGAGAAGTTGACAAAAAATATTGGTGTGCACTAACTTACGTCAAAGTTTATCTGCATATAAATTTATGCAAATTCGTTTAGTAGTTTCTGAGATATAGCCTTTCCTGAAATTGCGAAAATCGCGGTCTAGCAGCGCCACTTGTTGAGCAAATAACACCAAAAGTTGATAGGCACTAACTTAGGCCAAGGTACATCTGCATATAAATTTATATGCAGTTATCTGCAGTAGTTCTTGAGATACGTTGTCACAAAATTTTTGTCTCTCACACACACAGACACAGACACATATTTTTCTAATAATGGTCAAATCGTGTTCTGGAGCCCTCAATACGTGTAAATCCATTGAAAAGCGGAAGTTGAAAATTTTTACGATTGAAATACTTTATTCTATTGAACACAGAAGAAAGTAAAAAACAATATAAAATAAACACATTTAGGAAACTGATTCCATCAAGGCAGATAATAATAATATTCTTTATCGTCTTCTCTAGAACAAATAAAAGCAAAGCAGATGTTTAATTGCGAATCATATATATTCGTGCAACCCAAATTATTATAGTAAATAAACATTCCCGTCGAACAAATGCAATAAATAAAGATACTTTTTTTTTTTTCAGAATATAAGCATTAAACAATGAACTACTATCACTGACCTTGAAGCACATTTTTGCAATCTTGAAGTTCACAACTCACATAAGTGTTTAATCATTATTATTAGTCTTTTTTTCTTTCCCCTTCAGATTTTTAACGCAATACAATTAGTAATTACATCTTTTTTTTTTTTTTTTTTTTTTCTTGTATGTTCAATGGAAGAAAGTATTGGATTTATAAAAATTTTCGACGGATTTACAAGTTTTGAGAGATTAGACCGCGATTTGACCATTTTTTGAAAATGTCTTGTCTGTCAGTCTGTGTGTGTATGTATGTGTGACAAAAATTTTGTGGCTACTGTATCTACGGAACTACTGTTCAGAATTACATATAAATTTATATGTAGATGCACCTTGACCTAAATTAGTGCCTATCAACTTTTGGTGTCAATCGCTCGAAAGGGGGCGCTGCTATGTAGCGATAGCATTTATAATATGGTTGTCAACTTTCAAATATGCTTAACAATAGTGTTCTAACAGGGATATATTCATTAAAAATAATAATAATTCAATAAAAAAAATCAATAAAACCAGATCGATTTTTTAAAAAATCTCGTGCTTGCTTTTCTAAAGTAATCATACGAATTATAAGGTATGGTGTTATATGGCAATATATATATATCATCATTACCAATTTCAGCCTCTATCAACCCACTGCAGGATGAAGGCCTCAGCTAGGCGATTCCAAACTGCCCTGTTTTCGCACACACACACATATGTATATATATATATATATAATAATTTATGCATAGATTAAGAAAGGTTTTGATAGAATATTTCGTCTCCTCATTGATTTATTTGATTTCCAATGAAGCCATCTATGATAGATGCAACTTCTTAATTGAATGCAACCTATGCAATGAGGTGAAATTTACACCTCATATAACGTATTTCTTAGTAATGTCCTGATGTCTTTTTTTTTTTTTTTTTTTTTTTTTTTTTTAAGGTTTGTGAGCTCTATTTTAAACCTGATGGAATTATACAAACAATAACTTATTTTGATGAAAAAAAAGGAAAGTTATATCAAGTCCCAAGAAATAAACCAATTGTTAAAGATGGTGCTATTCCTACAATTTTCAGCGGTTTGCCATCTTTAGGCACACACAAATTACGTTTTATTACCTAATTATATTTGTGCTTTTATATTATTATTATGATTAATTTTTATGTAAATTATGGAGCAATCTTCTTCATGTATATGAAACATTTATAATTTTCAATAAAATTATTTTTATCTGGATTTTTGTCTTTTATGTATTATTTCAATTACATAGTTTTAATGAAGGAGAAATCTTATTTAAATAAGCCACTTAAATTCTTCATTTAAAGAATGTTGAAAGTAATGTTATCAGGTAAGTGAGAGTTATTTTGGATGATCAAATACTTATAAATTATTGTAATATATTAAAATTTCTCTGGGCATAAAATTTACAGAGATGATTAGAAATAAAAATTCTTATTATGTATGTTAAAGTGTTTTTAATGCAAATTTTATGTCCACCCTCACCTTGAAAAAAAAAAGTATATCATTAATATCGTCTATACCGTGCATATTGTTTATATTGCCTGTATCAATTGTTAAAGCACATTGTATCGTCGTACTTATCTGTAATTTTAATCAGGTGGAAAAAATCCATTATTTAAAAAAAAATATATATACATATATTCAGGTGGCTTAAATATTAAAAAAAGGAACTTAAAAAAAAAAAAAAATGTTTACATTTATTTTTGTAACCACAGCGTATAAAATGAAAGCACCGATGAGAAAATATAGCTAGATATCTGAAACTTTTAGAATAGCTCAAAACAAGATAACAATGCATTCTTAATAATTTTAGCCAACTATTTCGGGTCCCTGCTGTTATAATGGTTGTTGAACTTGTTTTGATGAAAGGATTAGGCATAGATGTAATTTTTGACGATGCAAAAAATTTTAATATTTTGATGAAGCGATGTACTGATAAAATAGAGAAGAATGTTCAAGCTAATTTAAAGTGATGGCCGTAAATATTGCACTTCGAAGACAATTCACCCAGAAAGCAGGTGCTGACTTTAAATATTTTATTTACCTTAAATTCGTGACAAAAATATTCTTCATTAAGTATTCCAATACTATAGAGTTACAGCAGAAAGTCTTTTTGAAAAAAAAAAAAAAAACATCAAGATAAAAATATTTATTTACGAATAAATGGATGAATGGACAGATGGATGGACACGGGGAGTTTTTGAGAGAACACACAGGTTGTTAGTTATCCAAGAGCAGCGGCAAAAGTCATGAAAGTTTGGCTCATTAACTTCACATCAAAACCACAAGATATGTCGCCAAACTTCATTCTGACAGAGAATTGAACAACACCCACATTTTTCAGTTGCGCATAAATCAGTATAACTTTTAAAAATATATTGGCGATTTTTTTCTTAGCCAAAAAAAAAAAAAAAAAAAAAAAAAAACCGTTATCAATTCGTGAGAAGATTGGAAAAGTACGTTAAACTCAACCACAAAAATTTATGGTTAAAGCCTTATTCTCAGTCTTTAGCCGATACAAAGTAATACATAATTTCTATTTAAAGAGCGGATGCAAGTGTTCGATGTTCAAAAGTGGCACATCAGGAAATGTTTTATTCTATTTTACTTACTGAGATGAAAAGATTTGCTCTTCACAGAACATTATGAGAGCGAAAACACATCTCTTACATTTATTTTTATTTATTGAAAGAAACAGAGAGAGAATGACTTTAATCCTTTGCAAGAAGAGAAACCGCAAATATTAGCTCGCTTTTTATAAAGATAGAAAACGAATTGGAAAAGAATTAAATTTTGAAATCTAATATATAATTTAGAATATGTGATTTTCGATATCACTCCTGCTGCCTTCGGTAGCGTTTATATCACTCAACGCAAAATTTATTTAATTAACTTTCCGACTAGCTAGACATTTGAAACTTAGAAGCTAAAATAGCTCAAAATACGATAACAATCAATTTTTATTACTTTCCGCCAATTGTTTCGGATCGTTTGAGCCGTTTTTGAGATACGGACTTACAGTCTTATTTCCGGTTTCCAATCACCCCCTTCCGGTTTTCTAATGTTCACCAAAACTTAGAAAATTCATTTGTGCACTAGACCTGTATCAATTCTGAAGTTTTGTACTTTTATCTTTATTAGTTACGGAGATATGATAGTTAGAAGATTCTACACATACATATACACACTGACCAATTGCTAAAAACTACTAATATAATTCTAATACTAAGCAGAATAGTTCTACAGATTTAAATACTTTAAAGTTCGCTTTAACTTTAAATGTGTTTAGAAAAAATCAGACTTAAAATAAGTAAAAAAATGAAAAAAAAAAAAAAAAAAAAATGAAAAAAAAAATCTTCTATAAGTTACGTTTTGATATTTTAAAATAGTCATTTATTTATTTGTTTATTTATTTATTTATTTTAAGAACATAAATGCATGTAATTTACTGACATTACTATAAAAATAAATAAAATTCTAATACAGATTGTGTAGTAAAAGGAAAGGATTACTTGCTGAGTAAGAATAAATTGACTGCTAAAGTACATTTTTTCTCTGCATATCGTATTGCTAAAATAAATAATCTGGTGTGTCACTCACACGACTTTCTCTTAACCTGAAATTTAATACTATAAATACCGGTTGGAAATTAGAGGTAACATAACGAGTACTGTTATGTAAACCTATGTTAAAACAATTCAAATTAGACTTCGGAAAATTTTTATATGATAATTAGTTCTGTGTGAGGGGGGGGGGGGCTACCGCCCTCTTCAAACCCCCGTTTCATTACTGCACTTACATTTATATAGAATTTAAATTTGTTATTAAAATTAAAAGTTCACTTAAAATCATTCGGACAACTTTAACACGCAGCATTCCTTGGAACTTATCAATCTTGATCAAACTTTTCCAGCAACAAACTTATATTAATCTGAAAATACAACTTTTGGAACTCCTGAAATTATTCATGTTTAGTTTTCTCTAAAAGACACAGACAAAGATAAAACTTTTAAAAACTTGACTTTGGTAATCAGGAAACCTCAAAACGTGTAAATACGCAAAAAAAGATGAATATTAAAACATACATTATTTATTATATGTCTATGAAGAACTCATTTCCATTCCTGAGCAACTTTCCTGGACGTGGTAAAATATTATAGTAAAGCACTTCCACTTACAATAAAAAAGAATGTTATCGCTTGAATATTGCAGCTCCGTATATCTTTTGAAGATTATGTACAAACCACATGGTGCACCTAAACAAAATCCTATAGTAATAATACACGTCACAACCTAAATTCCGCTTCCACTAATTTTCAACTATTGTTGTACTATAATATAGCTCTTTCGTGTAGCCCTGTAAACGAACAGTGAATGATATCCCTACCATATTCTGCATGAGACATGTTTTTACGCATATAAAGAATATATATTAATTTCATTTGGTGTAGTGCAGCCTATAGACGTTAAACTCTACTTACCTGAAATTTCCCCCATAGACGTAATGTATATGAATTCTCTTGGGTGTCCCTGTGCACGAACCATTTGTTTCCTCTCAACGAAAAGCTTTGTGTAGCATCCCTATATGATACACACTTAAAATACCAAGTTTGGACTTTTTGCTACTATTAGTTCTTGAGATATGCTGATAACAGACACAAAGAGAGACACACAGACAGACCAACCACTAAATACATGATTTTTGGATTCAGGGGACCTCAGAACGTGAAAATATAACAAAAACCCGCGTTCAAAAATTTGACCCTAAAATAAAATTATTTCTCTACCTTATGGGTAAGAGAAAGTAAAACTAATTATAAGGAAAAAAAAACTTTTTATATACCATGCTTTTAAATTTTCTGATGAATCATTTATAAAATACGTGAGGATAAAAAATAATATTTAAGCAATAATTAAGCAAGCGGGCTCAGTTCAGTAAAATAATAATAATAGTAAAAAAAAAAAAAAGTTCGTTTTAAAAATAAAATATTAGTCTTTTTAAAACAACGTATATTAGCATCATGAGAAAAGCGACATTAGTACTTATCAATGTGTATAAAATTTTTAAAGTGATAATGACTTCAATTTTTGTGAGATGCATAATTTAACTTTTTATAATTTTTTAACGTTCACATTGAAATAAATTTATTTATTTTTATGCCGAAAGAAAAAGAACTCGTGATTTTTTTTTTTTTGGCAACACTTATATTATAGCTAATATTTTAATGTCTATTTTATTGCTATTAAGAGCTTATTATTTTCATATTATCTATAATAATAAATGAAGATGTCTGTCTGTCTGTCTGAGCATCTATACAATCAGCCCCTATTGAACGCAGAAGTAAAAAATTTGACATACGGGTGCTCCGAAGCCTGCCCGAATGCATAGTGAAAACAGAATTTAAAAATTTTAATTAGTTGCGGAGATATTAATTAAAATGTAAACCTATGTCTAATCAAAAAGCGATCTCAATGACTTAGAATTTACCGCGATTGCATAAAAATAGATATTTTAACGAAGTTAAAAACAGAAAAAGTGGAAAATAAATTAGAAATATTAGTCCGATCGTTACGAATTTGGTACCAAATGAAAGGGGATTTTTTTCCGAATCTAAGAGTGCAAGTGGCTTATCTCTACAGCAATTAGATTTTTTAAAATTAACTAAAGTATGAAATTTAGTTGGCAACAGGCAGAACACTTAATTATTTCATTTATCAAAGATTCTTCAGTGCCAGGTGCTAGACATGCTGGCTTCCGGTCGGGAAAAAAATGTTTTTCGTTTTTCGCCCATGTGACAAAGTAGTGGAAATAAAAAAAGCAGTTTTTGAATTTTCTCAATTTAAAATCGATCAAAAGCAGAACTTCGAAATTGCCCGTCATTATGGCTCATCTGTATGCAGTTAAAAAATCTAAAGTATAGCTTTAAAAATAAAATAAATAGACATATTATATTTATTTAAATTCATTTTTATTTCATCTGTTATTGACACCAAAAGTTACTTTTAACAGAATAATATTGATTTTTTCCCCCTTTTTTTATGAATTCGGTTGTAAAAAAGCAGTTTTGGAATTCTTAAATTTTAGACGGATTTCAATAGAAATCGTTAATCGCCCTTGATAGATTAGCCATTTTGAGTCTAAAATATATCAAAGATAGTCATTATTGTAATACATAATTCATCATTCAAAATATATTTTAAATTATTTTTATTGCAGGCTATTAAAATGATATAAGCCGTTCAAATTCTGTACGAAACTTTCGGAGAAAACTACGGAAAAACCAGAAAATTTTTATTCTTTTATATTTTACAGAGTTTCAAATTCAGATTTTCGCTCACATTTCGTACTAATAATTTTTAACGGTATATAGCCCGGAATTAAGCAAGTTTTGGAGAAAACCACAGATAAGTCAGACACAAATCGTTAAAAAAAATATTTTTATTATCTTTGTATTTCAGCTTCTAATTAGTATAATTTCATTTTTATATTATCGAAAGTGGAATTCGAGATTCACCTGATTTACACGTTTTAAGGTATCCTGTTTAGGTTTTCTTTTGTATCTCAGTTACTAATTAAAATAATTTCATAAGTAATACATTATTTGAAAGCTTTGTTGATTTGGAATTGAACAATATATTACAGAAATTTCTACCGCCAGATGGCGCTGTAATATTTTAAAATTTCAATATTTCAAATTCTAATGAGCGAGGAAGTTGTTGTAAGTTCGAAAACGGGGATAAGGCGCCGCAGGCGCCACCGAGCGGGACTTAGCTAAAGTCAGAAATTTGAAAGATCATAACATGGTGAGCGAAAAGGCTATTTCAGATATTGAAAAGGAAAAAGGGCGCCGAAGGCGCTACTGCACGGGAATTTACTGCGATTTCAATAAGCTATTTTCACGATATATCAATAAGCTGTTATTAGACCTGAAACGGGAAAAAGGCGCCGCAGGCGCGACCGAGCGGGAGTTTAGTAAATTCGGATTTTTCAGGGATCGCGAACCAGCTGGTCGCCGAAGGCGGCTAGTCTATAATAATAAAAGAAGATGTCTGTCTGTCTGGGCATCTATACGTTCAGCTACTACTGAACGCAGAAGTACAAAATTTGACATACGGGTACTCAGAAGCCTTCCCGAGTTGATAGTGAAAACAGAATTTAAAAATTTTAATTAGTTCCGGAGATATTAATTAAAATGTAGACCCATGTCATATCAAAAAGCGATCTCAATTACTGAGAATTCACCGCGATTGCATAAAAATAGATATTTTAACGGGGTTAAAAGCAGAAAAAAATGGAAAATAAATTAGAAATATTAGTCCGATCGTTACGAATTTGATACCAAATGAAAGGGGAATTTTTTCCGAATCTAAGAGTGCAAGCGGCTTATCGATATATCAATTAGATTTTTTAAAATTAACTAAAGTATGAATTTTTTGTGGCAACATCATTTCAAATACCAGGCGAAAGTCTGCCATGAAAAAGGAAATGATTGTAACCGATCAAGATGTCACGTGTTTTGTAGTGAAGGGAAAAATTGCAATTTTCAAATTTTTTCAAATTTTCATTCACTTTACATTTGAATTAATATTCGGATTAGACAGCATATTATAAAGCTACTGTTCAATTTTCATGAAAATATATGAATAAATAAAAAAATAACGTATTTATTGGAAAAAAAGATTAAATTTTCTTTTATATTTTGCAGTATTTGCAGCCGTTGAAATTTCGTAGTATTTGGTTTTACGGTAATTCGACTGTGAATATTTTTGAAAGAGTACGTTTAAAAGTTATTTGAATTGGAATTGAAGAGTATATATTTCAAATCTCTGACGGAATTGAACGGTAGATTACAGAAATTTCTACTGCCAGATGGCGCTGTAATATTTTAAAATTTCAATATTTCGAATTCTAATTATTATTAAATTATTTGTAATACATCATTCGAAAGATATTTTAAAGTTCTTTTATATTATCGAAAGTGGAATTCGAGATTTCACCTGATTTACACGTTTTGAGGTCTCCTGAATCGGTTTTCTTTTGCATCTCAGTTACTAATTAAAATAATTTTATAAGTAATACATCATTTGAAAGCTTCGTTGATTTGGAATCTAACAGTAGATTACAGAAATTTCTACCGCCAGATGGCGCTGTAATATTTTAAAATTTCAAAATTTCAATTTCTAATTACGATTAAATTATTTTTAATACATCATTGGAAAGGTATTTTAAAGATCTTTTATATTATCGAAAGATTTCACCAGATTTACACGTTTTGAGTTGTCCTGATTAAAAAAAATCACTTACGCCGATATACAAATAATTTTAACATGAGCGTACAGAAAAAAATTATATAATTATATTGAAAAGGGAAGAGGGCGCCGAAGGCGCTACTGCACGGGAATTTACTGCGATTAAATTTTTCAATAAGCTATTTTCACTATTTATCAATAAGCTGTTATGAGACCTGAAACGGGAAAAAGGCGCCGCAGGCGCCACCGAGCGGGAGTTTCGTAAAGTCGGATTTTTCAGGGATCGTGAACCAGCTGGTCGCCGAAGGCGGCTAGTAATTAAATAAAAGAAAACTATTCGAAAATTCGAAAATCTGAATTCGAAGTATTGTGTTTTTTCGGGTTTTGAGCTACTGTGAAAGTTTCAAATGTCTAGCTAGTAGGAAAGTTAGTTAAAAGTAGATTTGAAGATTTCTACCGAACAAACAAACAAACAAGAATGGAAGTTAATAAAAACATGGTAAAAATAAAACACTTTTCAAATTTTTATATTTGACTAAGAAAATCTCTTAATTTCATGCACTAAGAAATAAATACTGGTTCAGAAATATGTTACAAAAGTACCCACTTTTGATTGAAATACGGAAACTAATGTTTTTTTTTTTTTTTTTTTTCTTAGAAAAACTCATTTTCATATATCAGACATATATTAAAGAATAAAAGTTTTGTTTTAAAAAGCAAGAAATTAGAAGAGTAATATTTTTATTTTTACTTATTTATTTTTATTTATTTTTTGCATTTTGAATAAAAAAGTAAAGTATTATTAATAATTCATTTTGAATAATAATCAAATAGAATTACGTATTCAGTATTATTTTTATTCTTTTTTAATCCGTCCTATTTCTTATTAATAAAAATCTGTAAACAAGTGAAATACCGAGAAATGTCATTGGAGAAAGTCAGCTGTTGGGAAAACGTACCTTTCGGGGAGGTGAGTTTTCGGGAAAACGTACCTGTCGAGGAAGTGAGTTGTCGGGAAAGTGAGCTGTCGGGAAAGTGAGTTGTCGGGAAAACGTACCTGTCGGTAAAGTGAGCTGTAGGGAAACTGTACCTGTTAGGAAAGTGAGTTGTCGGGAAAACGTACCTATCGGGAAAGTGAGTTGTCGGGAAAACTTACCTGTCGGGAAAGTGAGCTGTCGGGAAACCGTACCTGTCGGGAAACCATACCTGTCGGGGAAACGTACCTGTCGGGAAAGTGAGTTGTCGGGAAACCGTACCTGTCGGGAAAGTGAGCTGTCAGGAATGTGAGCTGTCGGGAAAACGTACCTGTCGAGAAAGTGGCGTCGGGAAATTGAGTTGTCGAGAAACAGAGTGTCGGGAAATCGTACCAGACCCCTTCTAAACTAATGATTGAAACAAATAAAACTGAGGAGATTGATAACTTTTTTTTTTTCCACATTGAAAATTGTTAATTTTAATCGTCTCTATTAAGTGTTCTTGTAAAGTTAATTGTAGATATTTCTTAGTTATTAAGAAACAAAATTGTTATAACGCGTAATGTGCTTCAAGACATGTAAATATATCGGGATCTGCAAATATCTCTTTTATTAAAGATTATAAATAACCTTCAAATACTGCTTTAAAACATATATTTTTCAATTTTTATATTAAAAGCCACTGAGCATTTTAGAAAGCATAAACTTGTAATTTTGTTTTCACTGCTATTCTCTACAATGAAACTATTCCAGCTTGAAACCAAAAATATGACTATAAAACTTATGGTTATTGTATACTAGCCGCCTTCGGCGACCAGCTGGTTCGCGATCCCTGAAAAATCCGACTTTACGAAACTCCGGCTCGGTCGCGCCTGCGGCGCCTTTTTCCCGTTTCAGGTCTAATAACAGCTTATTGATATATCGTGAAAATAGCTTATTGAAATCGCAGTATACTCCCGTGCGGTAGCGCCTACGGCGCCCTTTTCCCTTTTCAATATCTGAAACAGCCTGTTCGCTCACCATGTTATGATCTTTCAAATTTCTGACTTTAGCTAAGTCCCGCTCGGTGGCGCCTGCGGCGCCTTATCCCCGTTTTCAAATTACAACAACTTCCTCGCTCATTAGAATTTGAAATATTGAAATTTTAAAATATTACAGCGCCATCTGGCGGTAGAAATTTCTGTAATATATTGTTCAATTCCAAATCAACAAAGCTTTCAAATAATGTATTACTTATGAAATTATTTTAATTAGTAACTGAGATACAAAAGAAAACCTAATCAGGACACCTTAAAACGTGTAAATCAGGTGAATCTCGAATTCCACTTTCGATAATATAAAAATCAAATTATACTAATTAGAAGCTGAAATATAAAGATAATACAAACATTTTTTTTTAAAGATTTGTGTCTGACTTATCTGTGGTTTTCTCCAAAACTTGCTTAATTCCGGGCTATATACCGTTAAAAATTATTAGTACGAAATGTGAGCGAAAATCTGAATTTGAAACTCTGTAAAATATAAAAGAATAAGAATTTTCTGGTTTTTCCGTAGTTTTCTCCGAAAGTTTCGTACAGAATTTGAACGGCTTATGTCATTTTAATAGCCTGCAATAAAAATACTTTATAATATCTTTTGAATGATGTATTATGTATTACAATAATGACTATCTTTGATATATTTTAGACTCAAAATGGCTAATCTATCAAGGGCGATTAACGATTTCTATTGAAATCCGTCTAAAATTTAAGAATTCCAAAACTGCTTTTTTACAACCGAAAAAAAAGGGAAAAAAAACCCAATATTGTTCTGTTAAAAGTAACTTTTGGTGTCATTAACAGATGAAATAAAAATGAATTTAAATAAATAAAATATGTCTATTTATTTTATTTTTAAATCTATACTTTAGATTTTTTAACTGCATACAGGTGAGCCATAACGACGGGCAATTTCGAAGTTCTGCTTTTGATCGATTTTAAATTGAAAAAATTCAAAAACTGCTTTTTTTAGTGCTAGAGGCCTATTTCAGTCGGTACAGTTGTCGAATTTTTATAGGTCACTCTTAATTAGTGCTAGAGGCCTATTTCAGTCGGTTTATTGAATGGGGATTTATTGAATGAAGTCCCCTCTAGGCACAACTTTGACATGAGTCCCCCCCCCCCCAGGCCCAACTTTGACATGAGTCCGCCCTAAGGTACCCCTATTTCAGTCGGTACAGCGTTCTCGAATTTTTATAATACACTCTTAATAGTGCTAAGGACCTATTTCAGTCGGTTTATTGAATGGGGACTTATTGAATGAAGTCCCCCCAAGGCCCATCTTTGACATGAGTTCCCCCCCCAGGCCCAACTTTGACATGAGTCCCCCCCAAGGTACCCCTATTTCAGTCGGTACAGCGTTGTCGAATTTTTATAATACACTCTTAATAGTGCTAAGGGCCTATTTCAGTCGGTTTATTAAATGGGGATTTATTGAATGAAGTCCCCCCAAGTCACAACTTTGACATGAGTCCCCCCCCAGGCGCAACTTTGACATGAGTCCCCCCAAGGTACAACTTTGACATGAGTCCCCCCAAGGCCCAACTTTGACATGAGTCCCCCCCCCAGGCCCAACTTTGACATGAGTCCCCCCAAGGCCCAACTTTGACATGAGTCCCACCCAAGGTACAACTTTGACATGAGTCGCCCCCCAAGGCACACCTTTGTCATGAGTCCCCCCCAAGGCACATCCCCCCCTCATTGGGAAAAAGAGAAAAAACATTGTTTTGCGGCTATAAGACAGTTTGGACTTCCAACGTTATTTGTTACAATATCTGCAGCTGAAACACATTGGTTTGATTTAATGAAAACTTTATCATGGAATTTAGATCGTCACGAATTAACTAAAGAGGAATTTGTCGATATTAACAAGTTTAGCAGTAGGCCTCTGGCACTAAATTAAAATCTGTCAATGTCAGATTTTCATGTTTTAAATAATGAAATAATGTCGTGTCTGTATAATTTTTTTTTTTTTTATTTCCACTACTTTGTCACGTGAGCGAAAAACGAAAAACATTTTTTTCCCGACCGGAAGCCAGCATGACTAGCACCTGGCACTGAAGAATTTTTGATAAATGAAATAATTAAGTGTTCTGCCTGTTTCCAACTAAATTTCATACTTTAGTTAATTTTTAAAAATCTAACTGCTGTAGAGATAAGCCACTTGCACTCTTAGATTCGGAAAAAAAATCCCCTTTCATTTGGTACCAAATTCGTAACGATCGGACTAATATTTCTAATTTATTTTCCACATTTTCTGTTTTTAACTTCGTTAAAATATCTATTTTTATGTAATCGCGGTGAATTCTCAATCATTGAGATCGCTTTTTGATTAGACATAGGTTTACATTTTAATTAATATCTCCGCAACTAATTAAAATTTTTAAATTCTATTTTCACTATGCATTCGGTTAGGCTTCGTAGCACCCGTATGTCAAATTTTGTACTTCTGCGTTCAATAGGGGCTGAACGTATAGATACTCAGACAGACAGACGGACAGAGAGACAGACAGACAGAGAGACAGACAGACAGACAGACATCTTCCTTTATTATTATAGATAGATGACATTCATACTCAAAGAAAAAGCAATAATCTATAATTATACATTTTTGAATTATAAATGTATTAGGGAATAAATAACTACTGAATAATCGGAAAAAACCTTATCATGTGTTTGGAGTGTTAAAAATTATAAAACGAAGTATATATCATAATTATACGTTTCAAAAATCGGATATTTTACTGGGGAAATAATTTATAACAATTAAATTTTAAATAATATTTATTTACATATGAAATAAGGAGTTTTAGTATCATTAACAACTTTTTTTTTTTTTTTTTTACTATTTAATACATCATAAAATCAGTAACATAAGCTGTTGTCTGTCTTGCTTTTGATCCAAGGCAGTAGCACGTATTTTCAGCCTTTGAAAAAGAAAGGCCACATCCTTTCGAAATCGGTAATGCCTGTTTTTGTTTTATGATGTGGGTAGAAGTTGTAAAGTTTGAATATTTATACACCAGTTCTTTAATTTATAATTGGATAAGCTGTTACATCGACATTGATCAAAATAAACATGTATAAGACGTAATCAGGAGAGTCTAGACACAATTCAACATAATAACAAAAAATACAATTATTATTATTATTATTATTTTCTAAACTATTGTTGAATTACTTTTAAATTAATTCGTTTTAAATGCTTCTTCATTTCTATTTTATTTTAAAATTATTTTAAAGCAATAGCTGGAATAAAATCAAGAGAGTTATTTTTCACACTCTATCCTTACAGGGTTGTTAAGATTGAGCATATGAGCAGGAGAGATTGTTATTAATAATAACTACAATTTAATTGTTGACAATAATATTTGTACTTAACTGACGTTTTTCTAATCTTCTTATAGACAAATATTATTGTATTAGAAGTGAAACTTTAAACCTAATAAATATAAACAATAACAAAAGAAAAAATAATAAATTTTTAAAAAAATTATGAAAGAAAAATTATTAAGAATCTGAAAAAAATAAAGACCAGATAAGATTAATAAATAAAATTTAGTTATTAGATAACATATTTAATTTAAAATTAGTCCTTTTCATATTTAGTTTTAAAGTTTTCTTCTTTGCTGACTTAAGTTGTCGTTCTCGTTCTCTACAAATGATGCAGTTATTTTTTTAAATGGTGCAGCTTTCCTGCAATCACCAGCCACAAATAATGCATTTTATTCGATACAGTCCCTTATCAAAGAACTTTCCTAATACGGTACAGACATTTAATGGCCTTATCTTCACTGTATTGTCATTACTAATAAACTATGTAATATCTCCTAGTATAAAAAATTGTCGGAGCAATGTACAATCTCTCTTAAGTAGAAAATGTACACACTCTACTATTTTGCCAGGAGAGGTTGAGCAGCTTTTTATTTAATAATTATTCGAATTTAAAGAAAATCATTGGTGTTTGTACCGTTTGTCTAATTTACTGGCATTTAAAAGATCCTTTAATTATATTGTACTACTACCATTCTATAGAAATTCTTAGGAAGAGTTATGAAAATTCAAGCATTTTATTTTAAAAACCAAAACAAGCCAAAAATAAATAAATAAAATAAAATAAAATAAAATAAAATAAAATAAACTAGATGATTGAGACATTCTACACGCCCTTTCAACGAGACACTTCAATATTGCTGTTGTACAATTACCTAGAGTCGCAGACCGCATAACTCTACTACTTCTTTCCTTTGATAATCTATGTGCGCAATCTCTACGGCAGCGCAATCTCTCATCGCACTACCTTATACTAGAAGATAGTGCTGCATTTTTATTTATAAGTTTTGAAAGGTACGTTTAAAAAATATTTTTAAAATATATAACATTATTTGTAGAATCATTATTTTTTAATTATTCAACAGAAATTTAAAGGAAAGTATAAAAGAAATTTAGATTAAATTTATAGTAATTGAAGAATTTTAATAGAAATCTGGATAAGATAAAACTTTAATAAGTCAGCATAAATTTCTGAATTTAGTAAAGAAAAAAGGAGTAACATAAAGTATGTATTGTTTATTTTGTAATATATATTTAATTTAAAATGTATAAAAATTTGCTGATAACAAATTTTCATCAAAATAGGCAGTATAAATATTTATAAAACTAAAACATTTGAGTTAAGATAAATTTCTACGTTAATATTTTTTTTCTGCATTAGTCAGTGCAATATAATCATTTTATAAATTAACTAGCAGGTTTTGCCCGCTTCGCTAAGCACTATACTTAAATGAGTTGTCAAAATTCTATATCATTATTAATAACATAAGTTAAAGTTTCCTCTGTATTTCGTAGAGGTTTTTCCCGCTCGCAACGTGAGATTTCCGGGTCCGCACTGCATTCGGCAGCAACTCACCCGCTCCTTACTTCCCCTTCCCAAGCGGCTAAGTTAGAAGTTTTGCAAAATCTCCTCAAAGTACATAATGCGTACACCTAATAAACATCCACACACCAAAACTCGTCATTCTAAGATAATGTAAAGCAAATTCAAACAGAATAACGTGTTTTTACGCGTGTTTATTCCCACCCCCCCGAACCCAAGGGGGTAAGTGGGCGAATTTTCGTAAAATCTCGTTACAGTAAGTGTTGGATACATATAAACAATTTGCGCACCAAATTTCGTGACCGCAGATCCCATAGATTTCCCAAGACAAATTTAGCGATAAAAGGGGAGTGGGGTCTTGAATTTGCAATTCCCCCCCCCCCCCCTCAAAAAAAAAAAAAAAAAAAAAATCGAAAATAACAAAAAAAAAACGAAAATATGTTTTTGAAAATATTCTAAAGACGAAACAAGCTATTTTCAATACCTAACATCTTTAGTAGTGCTCTACTAAAAAATCCGGAATTTCTGAAACTTCCCCCTAGAAAAAAGATTTTTCCCCTCTTTCCTTTAAGAATCAAGTTCTAAAATCGTACATAATGTTTTATTTATACTCAAGTCTAGTCTCATCATGTGCAATTTCTTCACTGTGAAGTAATTTGGGGCCGAACTATGCTTACAAATATTTTCTTTTGCTTCCTTTCCCCCTGGGGGAAAGGGGTATTTCGATAAATCCCGTTTCTTTAGGTGTCGGATGCATATAAACAATCCAAGCACCAAACTTCTTGACAACAGCTTTCATAAATTTTCCAGGACAAATTTAGCGCTAAAAAGGGTGTCTCGTATTTGCCATTTGTAACAAATCCCTCTCCCCCCCCCCCCCCAAAGAAAAAAATGGCAGATCACAAAAGATCAAAAATGTTTTAGGAAATATCCTAAGAGAGTCGCATAGCCTTTTTTTAGCATCTTTGTTCCGTTTTTGTAGAGTTCTACTCAAATCAGGAATTTTCGAAATTTCCCGCCAAAAATCGATTTTTTCCCATCCTTTTCCCCATCGAAAATTCTTAAATCGCAGACAAAGTTTTATTTGTAATCATGTCTAGTCTCCCCATGTGGAATTTCTTTATTGTAATGTAATTAGGAACCGAGTTATGCTTACAAACGTGTTTTTGTCTTTTGCCCCTGCAGGGGGGAACAGGTGGGAGAATTTCGGAAAAGTTGATAGATATAATTTTAAGTTGGGTAAAGACCTAAATTCCTGCCAAGCACCGTTGAATTCTATCCAGCCGTTCTCAAGTGATACTCGGACAAACGTATTTTTGTCTTTTGCCCCCTAGGGAGATACGTAGGGGAATTTCTGAAAAGTTGATAGATATAATTTTAAGTTAAGTAAAGACTTAAATTTCTGCGAAGCGCCGTTGAATTCCGTCCAGCCGTTCTCAAGTGATACCCGGACAAACGTGTTTTTGTCTTTTGCCCCCCAGGGGGAAAGGAGGGAATTTTTGAAAAGTTGATAGATATAATTTTAAGTTGGGTAAAGATCTAAGTTTCTGCCAAGCGCTTTTGAATTTAGTCCAGCCGTTCTCAAGTGATACCCAGACAAACGTGATTTGACTTCCCCCCAGGAGGCTACGGGGGGGGGGGGAATTTCGGAAAAGTTGATAGATATAATTTTAAGTTGGGTGAAGAACTAAGTTTCTGCCAAGCGCCGTTGAATTCCGTCCAGCCGTTCTCGCGTGATGCCCGGACAAAAAAAGCGACATACAGACACGATGACACACACAATTTTCTGAAGTTATTTTCGGCTTTCATGGTGTGTAAAACGTGCAGATATCGCAAAATTTTTCGATTCTGACAAATTTAGAGACAAAAGTCTGATTTTATTAATATAGATTAATGCTTATATTCAATAGAATTAATCTTAGACAAAAATAAATAATAAAATGAAATTACATGTCCCGTGATCAAGTGATTTTTACTTTCTCTTACCCATATTGTCGAGATAGTATTGTTTTAGGGTCAAATTTTCGAACGTGAGTTTTTAGTATATTTACATGTTCTGAGGTCCCCTGAATACGAAAATCGTGTTTTTAGCGAATGGTTTGTGTGTCTGTGTGTCTGTTATCAGCATATCTCAAGAACAAATAGTAGAAGAAATTCCAAACTCGGTATTCTAAATGTGTATCATATAGAGATATAGTACAGTAAGCTTTTCTTAAGCTTAACTACAGTAAGCTTTTCGTTGAGATGAAGCAAATGGTTCGTGTACAGGGGCACTCAAAAGTATTCAAATACATTACGTCTACGGGGGAAATTGCAACTGCACTAAACCAAATGAAACGAATATTTATTTTTTGTAATAGAGATAGTAAACTGGGAAAAAAATTGCGTATGTAGGAGCTTCGCCTCCCCCTGGGGGGGGGAAGTCCCCCCTCGAGGGGAGTAAATTTTCATGATGGGTATCTTTCAAAAGAGCTCTCCAATACCTTTAAAACGAATGGTTGAACCATCGATCTGCGATAATTTAAAATAAAGTTATCGATTTTTTTCATTTTTAACCAATTTTTTTTTTTTTTTTAATGTAATATATTAAATAATAATTTTAATAAATTTTTTTTTAAAAACAGAATTATTTTTTAATAACCGAATTAAATTCTATATAAATGTAGGTGCATTAATTAAACGGGGGGTTGAGCGGGTCGGTAGCCCCTCTCACACAGAACTAATTTATCATATAAAACTCAGCCGAAGCCTAATTTGAATTGTTTAACACAGGTTTACATAACAGTACTCATTATCTTTTCTCTTAATCTGCAACCTGTATTTATAGTATTAAATTTCAGGTTAAGAGAAAGTCGTGTGAGTATACAGCAGATTATTTATAATAAAATAAAAACTTCAATAAATTTAATTATTATCATTATATATTTTTTTAATAATTACAATTAATACTTAGGGATTGATAATTATATTTATTCAAAAATTTAAAACAATGAAAAACATAATTCAATATATTCTATAAAATTGAAGTAACATTTAATAATGTTTTACTTTAGCTAAAAAATAAATTATTACTGTGAATAATACGTAATATTCCCCTCGGATTTCCGCTCCAATTTTTTCTTAAAAATATAAAAAAAAAGTGAAAGAAATTGATTCTGAAGGTGATGCATAATGCATACTACATTTAAATAAAATTTTCTTATGAAATATTTTGTATGTGTCAACGCATTAAACTCGTGAGACTACTTTCAAAATAAGACTCCTATAAAGTGCACAAAATCCTCTTCAAGGAAAAGACTGAAAAATTTGAACGTTTAGATTTTCTTCGGAGATGATTATAAAACGAGATCTTTTAAAGTAGAAAATATTTGAATATTATTTGAATGTTCAAAATAAATGCATGACGACGCATATCTAAATACACTTTGAACTGATCTTCGTTATAATGTAAGAAAAACTGTAAATATAACTTAAGGATTAAATTATATTTATGTAATATGTATTTTTAAGTGAAGTAGCAAAAATCAAAATTTTATCAACTATATTAAGTACTGAACAATATAATTATATGAAGGATTTAAGACTTTTCTTTTCAAAAAATATGTGCTAACCTTCCCAATTAATACAGAATTTTCTTTTGCATATTTAATTCAAGTACTTTTTAAATAACTGGATGAAAAAAAGTAAGAACTTTATAAACAAATACCATAAAATTTAAATGTACTCAAAAATTGTTTACTGCCGAAAAATTAAGTAAGATCCATCATTAGTAAATAATAATAATAATAATAATAATAATAATAATACAAGTACAGGTATAGAGTGAAATTCGCAGTGTAGGTTCATTGCTCTACATTATTCATTTACAGAATTAATTGGCAAGTGAGTTCGTACCGTATCTGATAAAGCAAAACTAAAACCATCTCGTTTAGAGATGGATTTCCAAATGTATTGTGAAATAATTTCAGTGAATTATTTGCTGTACTAACGAAGGTTAAAATATAACATACGCAGCATGCTGTCGAACGTTGTCCTGCAGATTATTGTCCTGTAATCACATTATCTGTGGTATAAAGCATATAATCACAGGCTTTGAATCTTCAATTTTAAAAATATAACTGCACTGTCAAAGTGAAGGAGACAGCGTTGCCAGATTGCGCGACTTTTTTATTGAATAGCAACTGTGAGCGAGTAGCTCCTATATGTTTTTATTTCATCAAATTTATTTCATCAAATTTATTTCATGATTAATACATATCTAATTAATTACAATTAAAATAATTACCTTTTAATAATTCTCTTAATATATCAGATTTATTTCAAAATTATTAAATTCTTAGTTAGAAATTGAAATAAATAATCTTTATTAATTTTAAGAAAGAATTCAGTAATAAATCTATTGATCTCCTTTTTAGAATAATGCAATATATATATGGGGGATCTTAAACACTTAATTTTATATTCCCTGAAAAGAATAATTTTTATTTCACTGCAATTCTCAATAAATCTATTTATATTTATAGCTGTAAAAATCCATTAAGCAATTTTCGTTATATATTTTTTTTTATTGTTTAACTCAAAATACACATAAATTTGCGGTTTGAGATAATCTAAATTCCTCTTTTTTTTTCAGACATCATGTCGCTGTAATTTATAATGATGTGTACATGCTTCTAACCGTTATTTTGGCGCAGATAAGTTATGCCAAGTTAGGGTTGCAGTTTTTCAACCGTCTTTTCTAAATTTGAAAATTCCCTTTGAATTAACATTAAAACAAGGAAAACTTAATTGGCGCCGTTGGATTCTGGATGTTGTGATGTTACTAAAATCTGGCGGATTACAAGTGGGTAGTTGGTCATGATTGCTGGGACTTCGACTAAGATCACGTTACTATCAAGATGTAAAATTTTCGTGAAATTTTTACACGAAATTAATTAATCTCTCTCTCCTCCACCACCATTTTTAACGAATTCATAATTTATGGATACGTTCTGGGTTTGTCCTCTATTTGTATATTTTAATATCTCAATAAAAATATTCACGACTTTTCAAATTACTGGATTGAGATTTATTTTTAAAAATGACTTTTGTTTTGACTTAATTTTTAGAGGACTGTGGCATATCAACGCCACAGCAACCAATAATTTTTAGAAGTGATATTTGATGTACATAAAAGACAAATCGAATCGAAGATTCGTCGATTATGTATATCAAATATCACTTCTCAAAATTATTGGTGACTATTGAATAAAAGAGTCTCGAAATCTGGCAACACTGTAAGGATATCGAAATATGCAACACATGTCATTATGCTAGGTACTGGATATGGACAACAGTGTTAAATGCTAGAATTTAAATCATAATGTTATATATATGGTGTGCATCATAATGTTGTACAGATAATCAGAAATTGTCATAAATGGAAATTTGATGTTATTTTACTCTTCATTTTACACTGTTAAAAAGAATATTTAAACGTTGTCCGAAAAAAAGGTGCTAAATAGGCATTTTTAGCTGCAACCAATATTTTGGAAAAAAAAGTTTCATCATTTCAGTGGATTTTACTGCTGAAATAGCACCATTAAAATGATGAAGTGTTTCATCAAAATATTGGTAGCAGCAGTTTGTATTTACAGAAATCGCACTAATTGAGGAGTTTAAATGATTTTCAGTAGCCCAGAAGGAAAGTGTGAAGGCATTTTAAATGTAAAGTTAAATACGTTGAAATGTTCAATACACAAGTACAGATATTAAAAAGAAAATATCGTATAAGATTGGCGTAGTAATATAGAATAAAAAGAACTGAATATTAGGATTATCTGAAAATTTATTATTTGAATACCAAAGGAAAAAAAAAGAAAAGAAAAAAGTAAATATTAGTGAAGAAAAATTGATTAATACAATTAAAAATAAAAATAGTACGAGTTTTTATTTACGCAATGAAGGGGTTTAATTTAATATAAATGTAACAGTTTGCTTACTAAGTGATTTTTAAATTTTAATTAGTTTTTACGCAAAGTAATCCAAATTGTATACACTATCTGTAAACTTACAAAAAATAAGCCAACTAAATTCAACATAAATATTTACAAAACTAGTTATCTTCCGATCTAAAATTATTAACGAATACAAAAGTTTAACTAAAGCTTGAGTGATTTAAAATAAATCTTCAGTAAATATACAAACAGTATCTATTAATTTAGTACTGTTTAAAACAATCAAGTAATTCACCTGAGAACAGATTCGCTATTTCGTCTAAAAAATTGTTACATTTATTCTAGATCCCTTGAATGTATGAGAAAGAGAAAGAAAAAAAGAAATAGAAACTTTTAACTTTAAAAACATTCTCTTGTTAAAGGTAATAAAAGGAAATTATTACCATTTAGCAGAAATTTTGTTTATTTTTCTCTCTGAATTTCAATGTGTTTCACATAATTTGTTTGAAGTTGTGAGATAAACAACCTTTTGCCTCAAGGAAAAAAGAATCAATTGTAAGATAGATAAATTTTGTTTATAAAGTTCTTTTTTCTTTGTTGAATTGTTCATAAGGTTTAGCATTAGGCTATATAATTATACACTTTTTTAAAAATGTTCAATTTGCATCAAAAGTGTTGCGTTATGTGCTTTTTGGTAACAGTTTTGAAGAAATAAATATTAATTGCAGTATTAAAACTCGAAATAATATGCATAAATTCATTTTCTCAAAACCTACAAACATTATAGTTGACGAATTTAAATATTTACAACCAATCTATCCCTTATTTTAAATACTGGCTATCGTTGAATCTGTATCCCAATTCCATCACATTTAGTTATGTTTAAAAAAAATAATGTGAACACTTTTGATTTTACATATTTTGTCGGCGATCTTTAAACAACACATGGCTCAGTTTTTTCCGAAACTTAGGGATGTGAAGCACATTTTATACTTCATAGATTTCAATGAAGATTTTTTTCTAAAAGGCAAAATAAAATGAAATAAAATAAAATAAAAATAAATAAACAAATGAATAAATAAATAAATAATCAAAAACAAAAACAAAAATAAAAAAATAAAAGACCTATAGAAAGTAAAAAAAAAAGATAATGTTTGGAATCACTTTGCAAAAAATAGATGAGCAGCATAAGATTACAATGCTTTTTGTTATAATCAGAATTCTTTATTTGAGAATAAAATGTATATTCATGAAGATATAAAGATCTTCTTAACAAAATCGAAAATTGTTCATAACATGTTTTGCCATTAAAATGGAAGATATCAAACCAATGCGATACCATTTTCAGAAAATCTGACATATTGTATTAAACGAGATAAATAAAACTAGTTGGCATAGGTGGACTCTGCTCAGTTCCCCATCATATTTATGTTCTCATAAATTTCTAGTGCGAGACATATTATAATCATGTTAAAAGAAATGAATTTGACCAAAGCTTGATACAGTGACAGAATGAAATCCCCGCCTAATAGGCTATACACCGTTCACTTCCATATATTTATCTTATTCCAATCTATTAATTTATTTTATCAGGGTCAATTCCGTTGTTTAGTTTTCATGCTACTATTTCCAATGCAATAATCCTCAAAATTCATATTTATATGAAAAATTTACAATTTCGCTATGTTGGTAAAATCGTAAATTACGAATAACTTACGAAATTTTCCTATTAGAATATTTGTATTCAATCATGTTCAAACAACTATCATAAATGTAATTTTGAAGTTGTCTAATGCATTTATGATCCCTCAAAATGGAAGTTTATGGATGCTCAAATTTGCCTTATTCTGACATGTTAAGTAAATCGTAAATTCCAAATAACTTACGAATTTTTTAAATTGGAAAAATCATAGTCTATGATATTCATGCCAGTATCCTAAATAATATTTCGAAAGTGGTTTGACAACTTTACGATGAAAATATCCCTCAAGATTGACGTTTATGTGAAATTTTGCTCTATTTTGCCATGTTAAGAAATTCGTAAATTTCCAATAACTTACGAAATTTTTATATTGGAAAATTCATAGTCATTAATATTCATGCCAGTGTCCTAAATAATATTTCAAAAGTAGTCTGACATCTTTACAATGAAAATATCTCTCGAAATTGACGTTTATGTGAAATTTTGCCCTATACTGCCATGTTAAGAATTTCGTAAATTTCCAATAACTTGCGAAATTTTCAAAGTAGCATATTTATAGTTACTGATGTTCATTAAGGCATCAAAACTGATATTTTAAAACTGGTCTGACATTTTTACAGTAAAAAGTTTCCATTTAATGCACGTTTAAGTGAATTTTTGTCCTATTCTCCCATGTTAAGAAAATCGTAAATTTCTAATAACTTACGAAGTTTTTTAATTCGAATGTTGCAAATGAATAGGATTCTTGCCAGTGTCGAAAGTAACATTTTAAAACTGATTTGACCTCTCTGCGACAATTTGTTCTTGAGATATCGTGTACACAATCTAACGGACTAACGGACTAACACACTAACAGACACCCTACAGACATAACCCATACAAATTTTGTCATTTTCGGATTTCTCACACCTGAAAACGTGTAGAAAAGTAAAAAAACCGAGGTCAAAAATTTTCACGATTACCTAAGTTCCCCATACCTATAGTATGATGGGGAACTAAAAATAGAGTACTGATTCAATGTATAAAAGATTAGCTTCCCGTGATTCAACATGAATCACGTGATATGAACCAATAGCTTGCTGTATTTGGCCCTTTATCATTATTTTAGCATTTAAAATTCCAGTTCGAAAAACTATCATTATTATTAGGTAACATGACAATCCTATAACCGAAACAAATTGTTTTTAAAATAATTTTTCACATTTTTCACATTATAATAAAAAAAAAAAAATCATCATTTCCCATCAAAGTTTAAAAGTGTTTACGAAGAAAAGTTAAACTTTTAAAAGAGCTAAATTTAACAACAAATAGTAATTTATCGACTATTTTTAAATATTTTGTCATTAAATTTCGACAACATCAAATAAAAATGAAGTAAAATAAAAATTTAAATGGTTTAAAACAAAAACATATTAAACTACATAAGTAAACAAAAACATTGGCGGTTATGATTTTCGCCAAGGACAATCTCCCAACCGTTGCCATAGAAATTTATGGAAAATAGGCTGTTTCCAAGGGAAACAACGCATAGATGGTTCATATCACATGACTCACGTTGGGCCATGTCAGGGTTACCATTTATCTCGTTGATTGTATTAGATGTAATTCAATCAGGATATATAAAAAAAAATATAAAAATATACAGACACGACATTATTTCATTATTTAAAACATGAAAATCTGACATTGACAGATTTTAATTTAGTGCCAGAGTCCTACTGCTAAACTTGTTAATATCGACAAATTCTTCTTTAGTTAATTCGTGACGATCTAAATTCCATGATAAAGTTTTCATTAAATCAAATCAATGTGTTTCAGCTGCAGATACTGAAACAAATAACGTTAGAAGTCCAAACTGTCTTATAGCCGCAAAACAACGTTTTTTCTCTTTTTCCCAATGAGGGGGAGGTGTGCCTTGGGGGGGGTACTCATGTCAAAGGTGTGCCTTGGGGGGGGACTCATGTCAAAGTTGTACCTTTGGGGGGACTCATGTCAAAGTTGGGCCTTGGGGGGACTCATGTCAAATTTGGGCCTGGGGGGGACTCATGTCAAAGTTGGGCCTTGGGGGGACTCATGTCAAAGTTGTACCTTGGGGGGGACTCATGTCAAAGTTGGCCTTGGGGGGACTCATGTCAAAGTTGTACCTTGGGGGGGACTCATGTCAAAGTTGTGCCTGGGGGGGACTCATGTCAAAGTTGTGCCTTGGGGGGGACTTCATTCAATAAATCCCCATTCAATAAACCGACTGAAATAGGCCCTTAGCACTATTAAGAGTGACGTATAAAAATTCGACAACGCTGTTCCGACTGAAATAGGGGTACCTTGGGGGGGGACTCATGTCAAAGTTGGGCCTGGGGGGACTCATGTCAAAGGTGGGGGGACCTTGTGCCTTGTGCCTTGGGGGGACTTCATTCAATAAATCCCCATTCAATAAACCGACTGAAATAGGCCCTTAGCACTATTAAGAGTGACCTATAAAAATTCGACAACGCTGTACCGACTGAAATAGGGGTACCTTGGGGGGGGGGGAACTCATGTCAAAGTTAGGCCTTGGGAGGACTTCATTCAATAAATCCCCATTCAATAAACCGACTGAAATAGGCCTCTAGCACTAATTAAGAGTGACCTATAAAAATTCGACAACGCTGTACCGACTGAAATAGGGGTACCTTGGGGGGGGACTCATGTCAAGTTGGGCCTGGGGGGGACTCATGTCAAAGTTGTGCCATGGGGGGACTTCATTCAATAAATCCCCATTCAATAAACCGACTGAAATAGGCCTCTAGCACTAATTAAGAGTGACCTATAAAAATTCGACAACTGTACCGACTGAAATAGGCCTCTAGCACTAATAAGTATATGTGAGAAACATAACCATTTTTAGTAAATAATTTTGAAATTCGCATGCGTAAGCGTTAACAAGATTTCATTTACATAATGTAATATCCAAATCAATAGAACTATTCTGAAAAAAGTTCTAATTAATTAAGGTAAAGCTAGGAGAGATAGCGCGGTAAGAGAGATTACGGAATTAGGAAATCGGTGGGAAAGAGTAGAGTGGGCGGGTTGCAATTTCAGGTCGTCGTGCAACATCAATAGTGAAGTGCCGACTTGAATGTGCATGTTGATTGTTTCAAAAGTCTAAGAAGGAAGCATTCAAATGTTGTCGTCTTCAAAAAATATTGAAAAACAAAAAAAATATATATATGTGATTCTACTCTACATAAAACATCAGAAAGTGAAAATATTGTCGGCTGAAATGATTTACAGCGACCACAAAAAATTATGAAAATTAAATATTTTTGGCGATTTAGCGCTGTTAGGCGATAAGTTCGCTGGCACCGAGAATGCTGTGTACGAACACAACAGTGTTTTGCTTCTCCGCCAAGTACTCAAAATAAATCGCCTAACAGTGTGAAATCGCCAAATATGTTTATTTTTGATAACTTTTTGTGGTCACTGTAATTAATTTCAGCCGATAACTTTTTCCCTTTCTGGTGTTTTATGAAGAGTAGAATCACATATATTTTTTTCAATACTTTTTGAAGACGACACATTTTGAATTTTTCCTTGTAAGATAAAATGTGTTTATTTTGTCTCGTTTTCAAAAATGAATGCTCGAAATTTCATATCCATTAATAGGACTTTCAATACAATGATATTAATACAAATTATTTTTAATTTAAACAATTTTTCCTAAGCTTTTAACCTAGACTAACCTTACGAGAATCACGATTTTCTCTGCAAGTGAATAATTATTTAATAAAAGACTGCACAATCTCTCCCACCAAAATAGGAGAGTTTGCGCTTTTGCTATTTAGGAGAGACTGCACATTGATTTTAATAAAATTCTTTACTAATAGAGATTTCGCAGATTATTGGTAATGACAAGTCAATGAGGATGAATTTGTTGAATGTCTGCAGCTGTACTAGGAAATAACTTCGACAAGTAACTAAGTCAACCCATTCGAGACGGCGTATCTTTTAGTAGACATTGTCCCCAGAATATGAAAATAAACACTATTCAGGTGTAGCACAATGGACAACTACCACATTTCTGGTGGGATGTACCTCGCAAATGCTAATATTAGTCTAAAAACTTTAATAAATAGTAAATGTTTGGCAGATTTTGGGCTTAAAAGTGCTCAGTCATATATCATTGTACACATGATGTGCTACCTTTTTTTTGTTTTTGGCTCGGAAAGAAATTGCCCACGCATCTCGAATAGGTTCACTTGAGGGAGGTGGTTGCCCAATAATTTTAACATGGGCAATAATAAGTGCTACAATTGTGGACAACGAGGAATTCGGTCAGCAAACAGGAAACCATTCAAGCTGAAATGGAAATATGCTAATTTTAAGTTAAACGTGTTATCTCGTAACTTAATGTTATTTTACAATCTTTGTCTGGTTTTGTTCTTTTTTGTGTTTCTTTAATTTTTTTCTTAAAATAAATTTTTGTAATTCTTTTTAAATTTCATTTATTTTTCTGGTTTTTTATTCATAGAATTGAAATATCCACTCCCAATACAAAAAAATATGTTTACAAATAACTTACAATAATGTCATTTAAGTGCAAATATTATTATTAACAATGTATTTATAGTTATAATTAAGCGCAATCTCTCCTACCCATGTGAGCAATCACTCCTACCCTATAAGGAGAGATTACGCAAAATAGGTCTCTTGGTTTTATTAGAACTGTTGTATTAAATTATAAGAGAGAAACAAAATAGTAATGAAAATGCATAAAAGAAGAATCAATTCAAAATTATGCCCCAATAGTTTAGCAAAAAAGTAATATTTGGAATTTTTATATTTTTCTGTTGAATTGTGCTTAATTTCTCCTAGTTTTACCTCATAATTTAATTTCAGAACGATATATGCAGTACAATGAGTTGAAATTCAATTGGTCTGAGATGGAAGGAAATCCAGAAAGATTTTTATCTAAATTTTTAATATGAATCAACGTACATTATATTAACATTGATGGACAAAAATTTAGATTGAATAAAAACCCTTATAAATTTTCTTCTCTATTATAGCAACTGAAATTCGATTTTGTTGGTCGCATATGACTTTTTGAATTTTAATGACATTTATTTATTTATTTTTTATATTTTCAAGAAAAATTCAATACATTTGGCTAATAAACTGTGCAAATGCAACATTATCAATGCTTCCGAATGCGCAGTGAATGATTATATAGCAAAAATACATTTGTCTGTGTATCTAAAAATTGAGGCTTCGATCCTCAGTGTACATTCCTGACTGTGAATCTGAAAATTGAGGCTTCGATCCTCAGTGTACATTCCTAAGTGTACATTATCTTCTAATTATTATTATTGTAATATGTGCTGAATTAATAAGAATTACGTTATCATACTTGTGGTTAAACCATTTAGTTATGTTATAATATGCACAGATAATTAGAGAATGTACAGAGGCTGTTCGCACATTTTTTAGACGATTTTGATGGAGTGTACTGAAGCAATTTCACTCATATTTCGTGTTTTATTTGTTCCGTTTGATAGCCCTTGTTCTTAACTAACATTCTACATCATAATTTCTATGATAATAATGCTTTTTATAATATCGGAAGAGGTATATTTTTCTACTCCTCTTGAACGGCTTTCCAGGGTCCACAAAGCGTTGTAGGTCGGTGTTTGGATAATGTTGATTTTAAGAGTCGAAAAACACAAAAATCCAACAGTGATACATGAGAAGATTTAGCAGGAATGTCAGTGAAGGGTATGGTTTTAATTCCTGTTTTTTGTTCCATTTTTTTCTAGAAAAGCAATTGCGGATTGCGATGTGTGGCTGCTTGTTTTGTCTTGATACAGCTCAACGGATTGATAGCATTGTGGATAAAGATCTGGATTTTCATTTTTAAAAATTGGAATTAAAATATGTTCTTGAGAGTATTTAGAGTTGATTTTGACATTTTTGTCACATTTTTTTTTCTTTTATATTGCGCTTGTATGAAAAGACCAGTGGCAATCATAAATCCTTTAGAAAAACTCTCTTTTGATGCTTTGAGCCATGTTGCAATTTTTTTTCTCCACTTTTGTGATAATAAATTGACCTTTTTTTATTGCAACCACTTAAATAGACCCAAGATTCATCTGTTGTTGCAAAATTTTTCCATTTTCCTCCTGATAAATGCTTTTCATAAAGATTTCACTAAAAACTATCTTTGGAAAGAGTGGAAACCTATCCTTCCATCCACTGCCATTTTAAAAGCTCATTTTTGCATCTAAACAAAAATTATAAATATCAGAAGATAAATAAAACTTCCAAAAATATAACTGTTGTGAAAATAAAATTCTCCATGCAAACGATTTTTTCTTACTGCGAAATAAAATCGTCTAAAAAATGTGCGAACAGCCTCTGTACATCCACATTTGGTAGATTTTCTCTGAAAATTACAGCTTCTAAGTGCCTAAATTTATTACATGTATATACACAGAGAAAGAGAGATAAACTAAGGGATTGCAATAGGTCGATTTCTAAAGAAACCAACCAAATAATAACACTAATAATAACGTTTCTGTTTTAGAAGTCACTTGCGAAATTCCCGTTATTAAAACAAAAATTTAAATAAATTAATAATTAACTTTTTAATTAATTAAAATAGTTAAATAATTAACTTTTTAATGTACGATTGAGGATGATGACAACTTCGTTCAGAAATAAAAAAACACTAAAACTGTAGAAATGAAAATGGAGTAATTTTAACTTAAACGAATTATTTAGAAATTTAATGTAATTTAGTAAATATGTTCGGGTTTGCATTTCCTACTGTTTAACTTTTATCTTTTACCAAAATTCTTAAATTTTTACTGAACATTTTTCATTTTTATGATTTTTTTAATTATTAAGTTGTAATATTTACTCCTAATAAAATAATGTCCATTTATAGAAACTTAAAACAAAGTCATTTAAGTGAAATTATTATTGTTAACAATTTAATTTCAGTTTTTATTAATGACAATCTCTTTCCTACCCATGTGCGGAATCACAACAAGGAGAGATTGCGCAAAATAGCTTTCTTGGTTTTGTGACAGCTGTTGCATTAAATTAATGAATAACAAGAAAATAGAAATGAAAATGCATAAAATATGAAGAAAATTATTCATCAATAATTTAGCAAAAAATTAATAATTAGATTTTTTTTTATATTATCCTGTTGAACTGGGCGCAGACTCTCCTATCATTAACTTATACGTACTAATGATAAAATTTATTAAGGTGTTAGCAATGTAGTATGTATAACAAATATTTTTTTTAGCATTTATAATGTTTATCAGAATTTGCGCCCTTTAAGCTACAAAATAAAAATATAAGCTTAAGCTTTAATTAATTAATTAATTAATTTTTTTAATAAGAAAATTCTAATGCATAATCTTTTTAGTTTAAAAAAAAGTGAATCATAAAATAATTAGTAATATTATCATAATAATATATGCATTTGTAAAGGTCACTGCACATTGCAATATATTTGACAGGTTAATTTTAGAAATAGACAAAACTAATATACAAGACTTCTGTATAAAGAAAAATTTTTAAAAATGTAATTATAAAATTAATAAATTGATTTTTAACATTCGAAATCTATTTATTAACTCAGAAGTCATTATGCAGCAATATGAAATAAATAGAGTGAAGTTTTATTAGATAGAAAGAGAAATGTGCGCAACAGTTTCCAAATTATTTCCAGAAAAATATGTTTCATCGAAATTTATTAAAATCGGAAATACTCACAGCATAAAATATTTCTAGACAATTTATCGAAGCATTTTTGCTAAGAGTAGAAAAGAAGTCTGTTATCTTTTTTTTTTTTTTTTCTTTAGGAGACATATTGGAAAAATGAAAAAAAAAAAAAAAAAAAGAAAATGAAAAGAAAAAAACAGAAAAATAATAAATATTTTAATTAATCCCATTTTTCAATGACAAAAGTTGGAAATTTTGATTTTACACATAAGAATTTTCTTATTCTCTTTAGAAAAATAACGTTAATATTTCCCATGTTATTTTTTAATAATAATTTTGTTAAAACTGATAATTAACATTATATTTACGCATGCACACACACACACACACAAATATCTATATACATACATGGCCAGTTATAATAATAATAATAATAATAATAATAAATTTAAGTAATAATTAATTATCTCTTTCTTTGAGATTAGAAAAACGTTGTTTTTTATGAGGTTACTTATGAGAACATCATCAACTTAAAAATTGAATTAAAAATGGTGAAACGAAATAAATTTAACTGTATTCAGCCTCATGGCAGTTATGGTGTGTTTAAGCTGTTTTCAGCGTATTTTTCAGTTGTAGAGTAAGTAATAATTTTGCATACAGCATGATAGAAATATCACCAAATTTACATGGAATATTCATCGTATGCCCTTGAAATAGTAATGTTGCTTGTTTCAATATCAGGATGTTTAACTTTTTTTAGTATTTTTTATTCATGTTTTTTCTAGTTATTCATGTGATACTTGGTTTCATCTACAGGAATGTTTGAAAAGTTTTTCAATATATATATATATATATACAGGGTGCATGGGAAAGTCCCTTTAACCTGAAAATACTTGCGAACGGAGAGTGCTACAGCCACGCAAGTGAGATAACGATATAGTAAAGTGACTATGCCCGACCTAATGAAAACGACAGCAACGCCCCTAGCGGCAAAATTTGGAAGTTAGCCATTGCAAATCGAAAACGAAAAGAGATAGAGCAAAATTTCCAGTTAGAAAGTTTTAGAGCATCAATTAATTAGTACGAAACGATATGTGGTTCACACGGATAAGATAAATTGGCGCCTGTATACCCAAAAATGTCCGTAATCTATGCGCGACTGTTCTACTCTACATATTCACATTTCGGAAATGTAGCAGCGTGAAAATGTAGTTTGTGACTTTGTACTGTACTGTAATGTCTGAAAACTTTAATTTCCAATGCATTTAAAATTTTAGTTTAAAATGTGTTGGCGCTCGCTTGACACAAACAACATAATCTCATAGCATAAAATTATTGATGGCTGACGATAATTTTATTCCTAATGTGCGAGCGCTTTCATTTTAAAAATTTTATTTTCTGTGCTGTGGCAATTTCAATCGTTGCCTAGCGACGGGTAGAAAATATGTGTTCTTTTTTGAAAGTGACAAAACAAATGGAATTTCGAATGATCCTAAATGAATGAGATCCTACAAAAGATACATTTCTTAAAAATAAACGTTTGGATTTAGAATTTTGGAGCTGTGTGAGAATGTCAAGCTTCACTAACTTTCAATTTTGCGAGATGGTGCTTATTTATGGCGAATGTCAACGAAACGCAACGCATGCTGCACGGAAGTATGCCGTTCGTTTTCCAGGTGGGCCACATCCAAGTGCAGTTACCATCGCAAATGTAGTGAGAACGGCTCAAGAAGACAGGAAGCACTAAAAGTCGTCCGCGTTCTGGCAGACCAGTGAGTGCAGGTATGCGTATACCGCCAAAGAGTATTTTGGCATATGCACTAGCCCATCCACACAGCAGTACAAGAGAAATCAGCATGGCTTGTGGCTTAACACGGGCCCGAGTATGGCAAATACTGTATAGTCAACATGCACATCCCTATCATGTCACTCTGCAGCAAGAACTGTTGCCACGGGATAATGAGCGTCGATTTAATTGGTGCAACTGGGCATCAGATAATGTTGAAGATAATTGTCCAACATTGTTTGGTCGGACGAGGCACTGTTTCAGCGTACCGGAGTACTAAACAAACATAATGCCCACTACTGGGCGCTGGAAAATCCTTCATTGGGACTATCCACAAAACACCAAGTGCGCTTGTCCATTAATGTGTGGGGCGGTATCTGGAAGGATCGCTTACTGGGACCTGTGTTCTACGAAGGCACATTAAACGGACAGAGGTACCTCCAACTATTACAGGATATTATACCCGACTTTTTGGATGATATTCCCCTGTCCGCATTACGGGACATGTGGTTCCAACATGACGGTGCTCCTGCACACCAGCCAGCTGGAGTGCGAAGCTTTCTAAAAGATTGCTTTGGACAACAAATTATTGGGTATGGTAGTAGTATTGAATGGCCTCCACGATCGCCGGACCTGACTCCGATGGATTTCTTCCTGTGGGGTTACATAAAAGATCAGGTTTTGCAACTCCACATACAAGTCTGCTGGATCTACGTCATCGTATTACAGATGCTTTCAATAGTGTAACACCTTCCATGCTGAGAAATGTGCATGCAGAATTACTCACACGGATACAAACGTGTATTGTGAGCAATGACAAACTTTTCGAACATTCTCAACATTAACATTTTATCACTATGAGACTTAGAGTTTAGTTTACTTATTTTGTTTTTGTGTGTGATGTTATCAAAATGTATTGATGTAAGTACATAGTATTTATTCATTAAATTGTGCATATTTCTTCTTTCCTCTGGCTATTCCTTTCAAATATTTACACAAAATGGAGTGCATCTATTTTGGATATTTTTTAGGTATACAGGCGCCAATTTATCTTATCCGTGTGAACCAAATATCGTTTCGTACTAATTAATTGATGCTCTAAAACTTTCTAATTGGAAATTTTGCTCTATCTCTTTTCGTTTTCGATTTGCAATGGCTAACTTCCAAATTTCGCCACTAGGGGCACTGCTGTCGTTTGCATTAGGTCGGGCATAGTCGCTTTACTATACCGTTACCTCACTTGCGTGGCTTTAGCACTCTCCGTTCGCAAGTATTTTCAGGTTAAAGGGACTTTCCTATGCACCCTGTATATATATGTGTGTGTGTGTGTGTGTGGAGTCCAGAATCTTCAGTGTCCATGACTTGTTTTCCCAGCTGTGCTGGCGATGAGCGACAGACGGAGAGCAACTCAACTTGATTAAAGAGAGAAGCGAGCGATCCTACTTCAGACACTGGCGAACTGTCAACCCAACCGGACCTAAGAGAGACTCTTTTGGATATCCTTCTACTTGGAATGAATCGGGAAAGAGTCAGTGTAAAAGACGATTTTATGACGAAATGATGTCACGGTGACTCTAAAATAGAAAACTTTTATTTTAAGACGTTCTGTAACAAACTGTTTATTTTCTTAAAGTATTTCATATGATTGAAATAGTGTCGTAAAAGACTATTGAAACTATATCTATTCAATTGTAAATATCTGCATGTACATAGTATAGTTTAGTAATTTTGATTAAAAATAGAACTCTTAAAAGCGATTATTGAATTCTTGTTTAAATTATGAGTGTGTTATTTTTACTAAATAACTTCTAGTTTTAAAGACGATAGTCGGAACTCTATATACAAGTATATATATATATATATATTACAAAAGTTTATGTATCCTTACTGATTTCTAGATATAGTCGCGGTAGAAATTTAGAAATAGAGTATTCCAAACTCTTTGTTTCTGAGAAAAACAACATTTTTAAACAATAAAATCGTGAAAGGTATAATTAGGAATTAAATATTAAGAAATATGACTAACAATCAATTCATTCAGGTCTGATTTTATACAGATTTCTGCAGATCTGAAAAACAGATAAACTGAATATAAATATGGAATGCAGTTTGCGCAATAAATAAGCATGTTACACACATTTTCCCCCCTTTCTTTTCCTTTTTATTAAAAATCAGAAAGAGCTGCCATCCGTGGATGTTTTTAAAAAGTGCAAGCCGTTTTAAGGAATGTTTTATAGAAAACTACGGAAAATTGCGAACGACTAGTCCGTAATTAAGGGCCCGCTTCACTCACCGCCGCCGGAAGCCGAAGCTAATGTTATTCTATGGGAAATTTTTCTTTACAAATAACTTATTAACTAATACAAATTTTTAAATTCTGTTTTCACATTGTGAAAATTCCCAGCTGTTAAATTGACAAACCTTTTTTAAAAAATTATTTTTAAATTTTTTATATTTTATTTTGAAGCTGAAAAATACGAATTTTCAATACGTGAATTTTTTCATTTTGCGATTTCAAAATAAAATATTAAAAAAAAAAAAAAATACATTTTTAAAAGAGGTCCGTCAATTTAACAGTTGGGAGTTTTCTGAATGTGAAAACAGAATTTAAGAATATATATATTAGTTGATAAGTTATTTGTAAAGAAAATTTTCCCATAGTATACATTGGCTCGGGCTTCCGACGACGGTAAATGAAGAGGGCCGTTAAATGAAGTAACGGCATCCTCCATCAACCAGCTTTGAGAGCAGAATCTGTCGACAATGCTTTGATCAATTATAAAGTGACGGAGGAAAAACGTTGTTCATTATCATCTTTTGATATCGACTTTATCAAAGTATTAATAATATATTGAAAAAAAAAAGGTATGTACATGAGTGTTACAACATATATATTTACAAAAATTGTTCAAAAATAAATAAAATGGCGACCAATGAGGTTTTCCGCAAGTGCCAGTAAGATTTCTCATGATAATAATAAAGAAAAAATATAATTACGTAAGGATTTTATAACATTTTAAAAGTTTTTTTGTTTCGTTTAATGCAGAAATATAGTCAAAAGATAAAGGAACTTAATATTTTTTACTCACTACCTGATATCTTAAAGTTTACTTCAATTGAATCATGTGTATAGAACGTAAATTTAGATATAACAAGATAAAAAGGAAATATAAATTTTCGATATAAAAACATACAAATGCGTTTTAGCATTATATGTCAATTATGAATTTATTTTCAACAAGAAAAAGTTTTAATATTACAAGTTACAATATTTAATTTTCAAATTCATAGATTTCTCAACTGTATTAGCCATTTAAAGTTCTTTTAATCTGAATGTGCTTGTGTAATATAATTTTACCTTTTTTCAATTATATATACTTGTTTCTGAAAACTCAAAAGATGGATGGGAAGCTTTTTTGGTGGAAATCTTTTCCTTGTGTTTCAGTTCATAAAAATAAAAAAATAGAATCGAGGAAGATTATCTAAAATGTAAACAACGAGCGTAACGTTTAGGACCATTTTGGATAAAGGAGAAAATTTGAAAAAAAAGAGAAAGAAACTTAACAAATTTTAAGTTTAGCTTTCATTTATTTATTTATTTATTTAAGGTTGAAGTAACTGAATTACGGAAGTGTTAAATTGTTTTAACATTAAATGTTTTAAAGTTGTTTCGAATATTGAAGAACATAAATCGGAAATATGAAATACGTTTTCCCCTTTTAAAATGTTCGTCATTAATTACAGTTGTTGAATTAATAATGTAATATTGTTACCAAAAGTTTTTCTTTTGTTTCCATCTTGAACATTGAATACTGACAAAGTGTGTTTTTCCTTTCTATGTCTCTGTACATAGGTAAATAAACTTTATATTGAGTTTGGTTCTTATAATAATTACGAAAATTGGCAGCAGAGATCGGTTTGTTTTGCTTTTGATCATGGGTAAAGTAACAAATTTTTTTTAGAAATTGAAAATGGTAAAAGGAAAATTATCATTCTTACTACGTATTTTTATTATAAAATACGAATACATGGACTTTAAAATTAAAGTGTATTTTACAAATAAAATGATGAACGAATCTTATGAGGATGAAGAATATTTGAAAATACAAGTGAAGACGATTCTGCACATTCTGCATTTTAATTCCCATCCCGTGGCGTATAAATACTATGTCTGTCTGATGAAAAAGTGAAGTGTTTGCCTTGATGTTCTCTTTGTCCAGTTTTTGTCTGACGCATTTCTCAACAGTCATCATTTTTATGATCTTCGAAATAAAAATTATCATAAGAATAATCTTACCGCTGTTATCTTGCTTCACATTTGTGGTACATACGTACAGAAACTCTTTTTCTAACACAAATGTTCACGTGATGTACACTGTTAAAAAAAATGCATCTTTGCTGCCAGAAATTCTCTGTAATTATAGGAAAAACGTTTTGTCAACGTAATTTTTCCGTAATTTACAACTTTTTTCTCAAATTACAGATAATTCCTGCATCAAAGTTGCATTTTTTTTAGCAGTGTAAAGCCAACGTTTCACTGAAAAACTGGAAACCTAAATGTCAAGTAAATGTCGATGCTATCGGCGTTGCCAACCGTACGAAAATACTTTCCATTATTTCTCATTTTTAAATCGGGTTTTACACTATACTCCATTTTTGTTTCTACGATTGAACTAAGTGATATTTAATATAGAAAATTTCTGGTATGAAGTTTCCCGCCTAAATCGGACATTTGACAACTATGCGTACGATAATTATCGTACTGTTGGTAACGCTGGATGGTATTAAATTAACAATTATCACGTAAAAGAAGTGGAATAAATTGATTCAGATCATTTTACGAAGTCGCTTTACAAGCTGGAATTTTTGTCCTGATTCCATTAACCATATACATTGAGTTATCGTTATAATCTTCCTTAATTTCATTCGGTTGCTCGAAGTTCGATTATTATTTCATTTATTAAAAACTTTGAATCTAGTAACATGCTTATAATCAGGATATTTTACACAACAAATATTAATTTAGACATAGATTTAATTAGTTTTTACGTCATAAGAATATCCTGCTTTAAAGTAACTTTAATCATAACAATTCTCGAGTAAGCAAAAATTTTATCGATGAAATGGTTATTCTCTTTACAATACCGTGAATGATAGAATCTTTATAATACCATGCGGATTATATCACATAATATCCACGTTATTATTTCCGGTGCTTTTTGAAATAGAAGATTATTTTTCAACTTATGGGTGTTACAGTGATTTTTTAAATTAAAGTTATCTAATCATAAAGTTTTTGATTTGAGAATATGAGAAAAGCAATTAAGAAACTAAAACAATTTTTAATCACAAGTTTTATCAACCGTTTTGCACAAGTAATAGATATAAAACCACTTGTTTTATAAAAATAGATGTAGATATTACTAAGTTGCTAAGAAGAAATCAAAATTTTAATCCCTATATTTTTCTAACAGTAAAAATTAGTTCTATTTCAATAGAAAAAATAATTTTGATATTGTATTTTTGGAGAAATCATCGTTTTATTGAATTTATGATATTTGAGATGAATTACGATTTTTTTTTTCAACAAACAGAAAATTATTGAATGGCGTTCTTAAGGATGCTATCTCCAAAAACTGCCTCCCTTTTTGTCCATCGCGTATTTTTTTTTTTTTTTCCTCTTTTTTAAAAAATAATTGGATTTTACCGTAATAGTAACTAACTTTATTATACTGAACTAAACGTATTCTTTCTCATTATTAAAGAAATAATTCCTTCGTGATACATTTAACGATCTGTGTTCATTGTTTTTGTCTGTGAAATATTTTCTTCTTTTTTTAAAGCTTCCCTAAATCCGTTATCACGCCGTTATCATCCGTTATCATCCCTAAATCCGTTATCCCCTTCCGTTATCACGCCTTCCACATCCTTCCTATATTTAATTTTTAGTTTTATCTTAAAATACATTGTTTTAAAGTTAGAAATAATTATCTATTAGGATTTTTATAGGACAATAAGCAGTTATCAAATTCCATACATTCACACAAAATTCAAAATGAAAAAAAAAAAAAAAAAAAAAAAAAAAAAAAAGAGAGTTTTGCAAAATAAATAAGTAAATAAAATAAAATAAAATAAATAAATATGTGCTGGATTTTTTACCACTGTTTTAGTTTTTTTTTTTTTTTGAGTAAAAATACACAAGAAATTGTAGTATATATATGAGGAGCAAACATTCAAACCGTGTTTTCTCCTTCGAATGCAATTTTTCAGAAAACACAAAAAACTGATAAATTAAAAAATAACCCTTCTTAGACCCTAATTATCATTTGTTTAGTTGTATTATTGGTTACTAGGAAGATCTGTAGGCCTACTTTACCTAATAAACTTAGAGTTAATTATAAAAATGTATTTGAAATTTGGAGAAAGCATGTTTTGACCGAAACGCAGAGGAGAAAACATGTTTTGAATGTTTCCAATGTGGAGAAAGCATGTTTTGACCGAAACACAGAGGAGAAAACATGTTTTGAATGTTTCCAATGTGGACAAAACATTTTTTGAATGAAAAAGTATGTAGCTCGAATATTGATGAAATAACATTCTTAATGTAATTAACAGAACAGATTTTGTTATGTAATTATAAAATTAAATATTTACGCGTGAAAACTCATCATGCAAATTGTAGGGAAGGACTAAAATTTTTAAGCCAATTTGAAATTTAAATTTTTAAACCAATATCTTCACTTAAGCAATTTCATGCTTCCTCTGTTTCTTCATATTCTACATGAAAGTTATTAGAAATGATATCTTTATACCATTTAAAAACAGGCTGATTTTTTTCACTGTTCACCATACATCAATTGTAAAAGTTTGTCTATGTCATTCTGATGCCTTTAAGTTTCAGATGAATTCTCTTACCCTTTTTTTTTTTTTTTTTTTTTTTTTTTTATTAATGCTTAAGTGGCTTTTTCTATCCCCTGCTCTCTTTTCCTCAATAGGTTCACCAGCATGTACCTTAGTAACAATATTGGCTAGCATTGTACGACCTATTTTAGTTATAGCCATGAAATTGTTTTTACACGCGGGAATTCTCCTACCACTGCTACTAGTAATAAAATAAGAAGCAGAAAATGCATGCTGTAAGCCAGATGGTTGCGATTTTTTTTTTTTTTTTTTTTTTTTTTTTTTTGGGGGGGGGGGGGTTGGGTTTATAGGTCTACGTCGAGTTACATTTTTTGTAACAACCAATCAGGCTATAATAGAATCTTGTCGCTGCTTGTCCGGAATTTCGTAAAGTCTATCCCGAAACTTCTTAACGTCATTAGGTCTAACATCAGTGCATGAAAAAGTATTAATAGAATGTTTGCATGGAGCATAAATGTTGTTATCTAAAGGTGCTGAATATCGTTTCTTTTTCTCTTCTTTTCTTTTTCCACCAATGCTCTGCATTTTTCTAGTTCCATAATTAGAAGTACTCACTAATACACCATCTATTAATTCTTCCATTTGAAAAAAAAAATAATAATAATAATAATAATAAAGTACACTCCTCTAAAATGAAGAAAACAAGATAGAACTAACGAAAAAACAAACATAAAAAGCTGGCACATGTACGAGTCACGCGACCAGAAAGAGCAGTACTGACTGGTTGGCTGGAGAAATCACAGTTTGACTGAAAACAGGCTCTGGAGGAAACACTGTTTGATTGAAACCCTAACTTTCTAAAAGCATTTATAATGTGATAAAAATTATTTTGGTTTAAAATAATAGTGTAATTTTGTGCTATTTAATGTTGAGTTCACAGAAAAATCACTAACTCATTTTTTTTTATTTTTGGAGAAAACACGGTTTGAATGTTTGCTCCTCATATATATATATATATACATATATATATATATATATATAAATATTCAAAAAGATAAATATTTAAAACATTTGAAAAGTAAATGATTTTTAATTTTCCCTTTTCTTTATTACTTATTTTTCGATTATATTTAGCTATAATAAATTTATTTATTGATTTAATTTCTTTATTTTAATACAGATGGCGTTGTAATATATTTTTTCGATTGTTTCGTATTCTGGTTAGCTGTCTTGTTGGAGTTCTTATGAAATACACGCTACTGTTTATGTAAATGTTTGATCAATTTTCTGCATAATCCGTTTACCGCATAATCCGTTAATAATCTGCATAATAGTTTTTGTCTTTTCCATATTATTTTATTCATTTTATTTTATCGAACTTTTATTTAGCCATATATGTGCTTTTTTATTAAACTGTCTGCCTAGGGGGAGAGTTTGATCAATTAAAAGCATGCTTTAACACCACACATATGTCTCAAGTCATATGGGGCATTTTTGACAGTTTAAATCATTTATTTTATGTTTTTGCAGTAAGTTTTTCTTATGAATTTTTCATATTAATTAATTTTCTCGTAAGTTTTTCTTTAGTTATTTTGTTACTTATTTACTATTATGACTGAAAACATATATTATAATTTCATATATATATATATATATATTTGTGGTCTCAGACATGTGCTGATATTATGATTCTGTATTTCTAGGGTTCAGGATATTAATTATTTTTAAGAATAAGCAAATATCCTAACCGTCCAAAGAATAAAGTAAATGATCCTATTACTTAAACTGGTTTGTTATGAGTAAATATAAAATAATTTATTCATTTTGGTCGTAGTAATTTAGCTAAAAATAAATATCCTTAGTTGGAATCCATTCGAGACAATAAACAAGGTTACCAACGAAGCGTTTTGTGAGATGGTAATTTTATAAATCATTTATTCGTTAAATATATACAGTCACGTAAATATTCTCATAAAAAGTATTTACGAGAAATGATAAAAACCTAATCGTCCTAATGTAAGTTAATGAAAGGTTTCATCCATGATGATAACTCAAATTGAAAGTTTTTACAGTTAGCAAGTAAAAGAGAAATGTCATCACAAAAAAAAAAAAAAAAAAATACTTATTGAAAACTCTATGCAGATAAGATAATTTGTAAGACTAGTGTCACTTGTTTTATTAGTTTATTTCGATTACACTTTTGATTAATTAATATTTTAGCGTTATAAATAAATAAATATAAAATAAGTTTGTGTAATTTGGATAAGGTTAAACAACTGAAATATTTCCTGTAAAAATTACTATAATTAATATTTAAATTAAGCGTGACAATTGCGTTTATGTGACATCTTGTTACCTAAGTATGCAAATTAATTTATAAATTGAAAAGCATAAATTTCTAAGAAACATGCAGCGAGTTTTAGCTAAATTTAATTAAGTTTTTGTGAAACTGTAAAAAGCTGATAAAAATATTGTAAAAAAAAAAAAAAAAAAAAAAAACTATAAATGTTCAAACGCAAATTCTAATCTTTATCTACTTTTTACAAAAGGAAACATTATCTGTAAGTTAATTAAAAAAATGCATATATACTTGCATATTTTTTACTTCTGCTGCTAATTTTTTGGTCTATCTTAAATTGATAAACTTTATCTAAGTAAAAAAAAAAGATAATAATTAAATTTTCTTTGAAAAAAACATCTGTTTTAAAACAAAAATTAACCTTTTTAAATTGTAAATAATATTTCAGTGTTTTCTATACAAGAAAGAGGCTTTTATTCAGTAAGCAGATATATCTTTTTAATTTTCCTCTCTATTCAGCGACACGTTTTTATTATAATTTTTTTTTAAGTATTCATGTAATTTACATGTTTTCTAACCATACAATTTCAGATAATTTAATTTTGGCTTTATTATACAAAAATGTAATGCCAGACATGGAAACTTTATTGGGTATTTTAAATTTATTTTTAAATAATTTTTTTAAGATAACACTTATGATCTAATGAATTTTTTCCTCCCAAAATATTTTTATCTCTGAGTTTGTATTTCTTTTTTTTTAATTCTCCCCCCTCCATATATATATATATATATATAGTAAATTTTAGTATATATATATATATATATATACTAAAATTTACTCAAATAAAAATTTAAGAATATATTTAAAATCTAACAATAACTTTTCAAGACATTCTTTTATAAAATTTGTAATTATCATGTTGTTAAATGTACAATTTTTAGCTCTAAATTAAGAATACTGGGTGTTTTAAATACTACACGTTAATTTAATTAACGTATATATATATATATATATATATATATATAGTTATATATATATAGTTATATACTAATACAATAAAATAATGATTAATTCTCCATAAGTAAAGGAATATAACTTTACTCTAATAAAGGTAGATTCGCTTCGATTTTCTTTTACAAAAATATTTTTTACCAAGCAGATAAATTTATGGTGTTAAGATTACTAATATCACAGTGGATACACTTAAAAAGGAAAAAAAAATTTTTTATAATTTTTCATCGAAGAAAAGTGATAGAAGAAAATTTGCTAAATACAATTTTAAAAAGTCCATATTTTTAAAATTCATGTTGTTAAATGCACATTAAGAAAATAAAATTAAGAAATTTTTTTTAAATTACCACACGTTAATTTTATTGAAATATCATTTTGCTATACTAATACAATAAAATAACGATTTCATCCATGTATATACAGTCATATAAACTGGCTCTAATAATGTACATTCACTTCAATTTTCATTTATAAAAATCTACTTTACCAAACAGATAAATGTATGGTGTTAAGATTATTAATATCACAGTGGATATATTTAAAATTGAAAATAACTTTAAGAATTTTACATTGAAGATTAAGTGAAGCAATTTTCTAAAAGCAATTTAAAAATGCATTGCAAAATTTGTCTAAACATGTGACTTGTTTATACGAATTAACATAAACTTACCCAAGTTTGTATATTACACTGAAAAAAGATCTTTTTAACCCTTAAATGCATAGTGTAGCATTTCTGCAACATTAAAATAAATGATTTTTGGTAGTCTTTGGGAAAGTTTCCATTATTTAATCTATATTATAACATATAAATTTCCCCATTACCTAAAAAATAAATTTGTTTCTTTTTTTCTTCCGTCGTGTTTCCTGCGCAATAAAAGTTTCTTGCAGTTAAATTTTTTTTTTGGGGGGTGTGGGGGGGAGGATTATGCATTTAAAGATTAATATCTTTACATAGTTGCTTTTAAAACTTTTTTTTTTTTAATATTTTGTAGTTTAAGTTTAGTGTCATGACATTATCTGGTCTAGTAAATATTTCACCAAAGTGCTTAAGATGATTCTGCTGTTTGAGATAAGATCTAAGAGAAAAAGGATAAAGATGCTCGGTAGATTTATATATATGAAAAAAAAAATTCCTTTTCAATAATTTTATATTTTAGAAGTTATAATCTGATATATGCTAATGCAGATAGCTAAACTTTAAAGAATAGTTTCTTTTTGCAGCAACTCTCAATCCAGCTGTTTTAAACTACAGTGTAAAAAAAAAAGTAAAATTTACAATAGAATGTGCTTGCCATATGGGTGCATGGAGAGGGGGGGGGGGAGTGAAAGAAGTAGTTTCCAGCAAAAACAACCGTAGTCTCTCTTTACAGGTGTTTCTGCTGTAAATTGCCTTATTTAACAGCAGAATGGGCTGACAATATGGTTGCCAGCCCATTTTGCTATAGAAGCTATTTTTTTTTTTACTGTGTATTGCAGGTTTAGATAGTACTACAAGACATTTAAATAAAAAAAAAATCTGGTGTGAAGCAACCACACGACTTCCATTACCCACTATTACATGTATTATATGCATTTTTGAAAGATAATGTGATCAGAAATCATAAAAGTGACCTAAAGAGAAAATCGTTAGAGCCGTTTTTGAGATAAGAAATTTTACAAAAAATCAATTTTTGACCGAAAAAACAATAACTACATACAAACGGATATTGTAAAGTGAGTTAATATGACGAGTTTGAAAAAAATCCGTACAGCCGTTTTTAAAGGAACGCGCTTGCAAGACCTGAAATTGAGCTATTTTTATAGAACGCCTATCAACTTTCCTGAACTAACTAACTATATCATTCTAAAGGACATCTAATAAATTATTTATATAGCAAATTTAAAGAAAATCGTTCAAGCCGTTTTTGAGATACGGAATTACGGTCCCACTTCCTGGTTTACAATTTTCACCAAAATTTGGAAAATTGATCCACACACCAGACCTGTCTTAATTCTGAAGTTTTGTAGTTCTATCTTTATTAGTTTCGGAGACATGATAACCAGAAGATTCCACACATACATACACACATACACATACACACACACTGTCCAATTGCCAAAAACCACTTTTTTGGACTCAGGGGACCTTAAAACGTGTAAATCAGGTGGAATCTCGATATCGAATTTTTGGATCAAATACAATACTTCCATTACCTACGGTAGTAGGGTAATGAAAGTAAAAGTAACTAGATGTTATATTATGGAAAAGGATGTAAAAAACATTAAAAGGCATAATACATGGAACTACTGTTATAGACGGTTGTTTGAACGGTCAAAAGAATTCATTTAATGAATGCAAAGATTGATTATAGGCTCTGCTAAGCTTACGTGGATAAAATAATATTATGTTTGTAAAAGAATTTTGGTATAAAAAGTTGCATTTCTGCCTCATTTGTTAATCAATAAGCAAAATTGACATTAATGTGTTTTATGATTCATCCCGAAATTAGATAACTTCTATAAGTATCTTAAAAAGGCAGCATTGCGTGTGTTTATTGTTCTGAAAAGAAAGAAAAGGTAGTAAATACTGGAAGATGTAAATAAAAGAAAACGTTGTGCTTATTTCCTATCTACTTTACATTTATCAATAAGGATATTTTGTCTTTATACAAGACTAATTGACTTTGCCCGCTTTGGTGGTTATTATATTTAAATGGTTCATGTTTTCAATAATAAATCTCAGTTGCTTATCAGCATGTATACAGTGGTGGACATAATTATAAGACACTTATCTAATTTGACAAATAGTGAAAGAAAAGATTCAGAACTTTAAATTGTTTTATCAAATACGTCAAAAACATAAATTTATTCTGTTATTACACGTAATTGTTTTACAGAAATGATATTTTTATAGAGTTTAATAAAAAAAAAAATTTAAAAATACCATGGACAAAATTATAAGATACTCTAACATTTTACAATATGCAAATTTTCTGCACGCTGTTATGTAGTCAGCAGTTAACTAAAGCAGACGATAACCGACTTCACGCATTTACAAACATGCAACAAGGTACAGAATTAAAAGAAAGTGAAATTCGCGAAATTTGGAGATTAAATGGAACTGGTGCTTCAATCAATAATATTTTTAAAGTTATTAAACGCTCTAGACGTGCAATTAGAAATGTTTTGAAAAGAGGAATTAATGGATCGGTGATTAAAAGGTCTGGACGTACTCCTTGCTTGTCCTCGAGAGACAGACGCCATGTACTTTTGCTCGCTACACAGAAAAAGATGACCACTACAGGCATTAAAAATGCTTTGAAACTGAATTGTTCAAGGAGAACCATTCGCAGGGTGTTGCATAATGCTTCGTATATGAAATATAAAAAATTGAAGAAAAAACCACCGCTTCTAAACCGGCACAAAATGAAGCGTCTAAACTTCGCTAAACAAACTATGGCCTGGACCTCCAAAAGGTACTCTGTGTTACTTTCTGATGAAATAAAGTTTAACCTGGATGATCCTGACGGGTTTCAATATTATTGGCATGATTTACGGAAGTATCCTCATGTACTAATGAGTTGCCAAATGGCCCAGTAATGGTTTAGGCCGGTTTTTCGACTCAAGGGAAAACGGTTATTGTTTTTGTGCATTCAAGTATGAATTCCGAAAAGTGTAAGAATCTTCTTAAAGATCAACTAGCCATATACGGTGAACTTCTTTGTGGCGAAAACTACACTTTCCAGCACGATAACGCACCGATTCATGCATCACACGAAACAAAAATGTGGCTTTCAGAGCAAAGTAACAATGTTCTCTCGTGGCCTTCTCGCTCCTCAGACTTAAATCCCATCGAAAACTTGTAGGGGACCTTAGCTCGTGCGGTTTACCCAAATGGGAGGCAGTTTATATGTGTCGAAGACCTAAAGAATGCTATAAAATATGCTTGGGAAGAACTGTGTTGCAACATTTTGTTAGAATTGATAGATTCGATGCCGAATCTCATCTTTCTTGTAATAAAAAACAACGGCGGCTTCACCAAATATTGAATAACCATGTTAGAGGATTTTCTGTTAGACCATTAGTGTCTGCTAATTATGTTGACCACAGTATTTGGTAAAAACGGTTAATGTCTTACAATTTTGTCCATTATGTTTTTAAGTTTTTTCATGAAATTGTATGAAAATATCATTATTATAAAATAATTATATATGATAACAGAATAAATTTATGTTTTTGACGTATTTGATAAAACATTTTTAAGCTCTGAATCTTTTCTTTCACTATTTGTCAATTTAGATATGTGTCTTGTAATTATGTCCACCACTGTAGTTACGCTCATCATTGACTAACTCTGTCACGCTTAAAAAGGCTAAGAGATTTCCTTGGAATCTGTCTGTGTATGAACGCAAGTCGCCACCTAATTTTCATACTTTAGTTAATTTTAAAAAATATAATTTTCCGATCGATAAGCTGTTTAATCCGACGGATTCAGAAAAATTGCCCCTTTCATTGGTACCTTATTTGTAAAGAAGTTTTCATTAGATTTTTAAAAATTAATTAAAATATGAAAATAGACATAGCTTTAAAATAGACATTTAAATATTTAATTGTTGCCAATTTATTTTTTCATAAAATAAAATATGCTTTCACGTGAAAGAATATATATATATATATATATATATATATATATATATATATAATATTAAATTCGCTCCTGCATATGAAAAAATGACGTCTATGAAATAATAACAATAATATTAAAATTGGTTAAATACTGAGAGCCGTATACACGGAATTTATCTGATATGAGATTAAATCACGAATTAGTAAATCTGAGAATGAATGCTAACATCGGATTAAATTATCTTAATGTACACCATAAGCGGATTACATTATGTATGACTTAAATGGAAGAAAACTATAATCTGCGTTTTGATAGGTCGATGGACGTACTTCTTTCAGCTGCTATTACGCAATGAATCGGTGGCTGAGTATAAACTCGGAAAGCTTGATTAAGACCTAGAGCAGAGTGCCACGATTATTAAATAATTTTATTTATTTATAATTAACGGAAACCCATCGTCTAATTAAGAACATAAATAGGTTTTAAATAATTGTCAGATTAATATATATATGTATATATCACGTGTTTAATTTTTTTGTTGAATCATAGCTATAACTATATATATTAGCACTAATCATAGCTATATATATTAGCACTTTATCAATGTGTACAAAATTTTTAAGTGATAATGACGTCAATTTTTGTGAGATGCATCATTAATTTTTTTACAATATTTTATTGTTCACGTTTAAGTAAATGTATTTATTTTTATGTCGAAAGAAAATAAACTCGTACATTTTTTTGGCACCAATTAAATTATAGCTAATAATTAAATGGCTAATTTTAAAGTTATTGGGAGGTTATTATTTTCATATTTTAATTAATTCAAAGAAAACTAATCAAAAATTCGAAAATCAGCCTTCGAGATGTTGCGTTGTCATCGTGTTCTGAGTTGTTCTAAAAGTTTGAAATATCTAGCTAGTCGGGAAGTTGGTTAAAAATAGATTACTAGATTTATACTGGACAAACAAACAAGCAAACTAACAAACAAGAATGGAGTTAATAAAAACATGGTAAAATAGAAGTGTCACTGTTACGCTGTTCAAAAATTAGGTTATTAAACACAACATTTCCTAAAAGTAATCAATTCCTAATTGAAGCACACAATTTCTGTCTGAAATAGGTCAAAATTTAGTTTTAAAAATAGAAATTGTAGTGTTTACTAGGCATTGTCAAGTTCTGTAAACACGCTGTATAATTTTATTTTTGTATCTTCCCTTATTATAATTTTTTTTCCCACTGTATATCACAAAGCCATGAAAATTTATACTGCATTTTGGTGTTGCTCTAAAATGTAACATTGTTTGGCAAAATGATTTTGTGTAATCGATTTTAAATCATTTAAATTTTATTTTCAGCATTCAATAAGGAAAATGTTATACATAGCTCTGTATACGTGCGCCAAATGCACTTTGTGGTTAAACACCAATGTACTTTTTTACTGTCCGAACATGATACGTAAGGAAAGTAATGTAGTTATGATTTGCAAAATGGATATTGTATCACGCATAGATAAAAAAAAAATAATTGTAGAATGCTGCAAATTTAAATTTGTGACTGTCATGCTGTCTGGTATATCACCTCGAAGTTTGGTCTTGATACAAGCCCCTCTTTTAGAGTTATCTATGACTTTACACGATTTTTCGTAATGCATGTATGTGTATGTGTGTATGTATGTGAGTGAACACGATAGCAGCTGAACGCATTGTTCGAATGAGCTGAAAGTTGATACGTATCTTATAGCTCTCCGTAGTTGATTCTGATGAATCTTGCACTTACAGTTTTTTTTTTTTTTTTTACAAAGCCATAACAAAACATTCTTTATCATTATTGTCTATGGGCTGAAATTTTTGAAGTGCGATAGCGTCTAATGGCCGTATCCAATCGAGCTGAAAATATGTATACATATTATAGGTCACAGTCAGACAAACCCTGTTGATTTTGGTGAATCTAGCATTTACAGTATTTTTTACAGAGACACAACAAAACATTATTTATCATTATGGTCTATGGGCTGAAATTCTTTGAAGTGCGATAGCATCTAAAAGACTTATCCGATCGAGATGAAAATTTGTACATATGTTATAGGCCACAGTCGAACAAAATATACAGCTTTTAATAATTCTAACAATTATATATATATATATATATTTTTTTTTCTTACAGGGACACAAAAAAAATTGTTTTTCATTTTAAACTCGGTGGAAATTATTTTAAGTGCGATAGCGTCCAAATGCTTTATCCGATTGAGCTGAACATTTATATTCATATTGCAGGTCACAGATTCACGAACTGTATAGATTTTGGTCAATCTAGCACTTATAGACTTTTACAGGGATAAGCAAAATATTATTTGTCATTATGAACTATGGTCTAAATTTTTTTATATTGCAGTAGCGTTAAACAACTTACTCAATTAACTTGATTGATTTTAGAGTTCTCTTGCTTTTCATTTCCGAAACGTCATTGAAGGCCTGCATGTGGAGACTCAAAAAGTTTTTGGGTTCTGTTTGTCTGTTTGTCTGTCTGCATGTGTGCACTGCGATAGCGGCTTCAAAAAGCTCCAGATTGACTTGCAAACTGGTGCATTATGTTTATGTGGCACACGAAATTAAATATATAATTTTGGGTGTGCATTCTCTTTGTAGTTCGGGTACAGGAAAACACCAAATTGTGCTTATCATTTCGATCTATTAACAGAATTTGTATGTACGATGATAATGGCCGCAAAAATTACCCCGACTGATTTGCCAGTTCGTACCCATGTTCAGGCGCAATACAAAAACAGCTGCATAATTTGTTTATGCTTATATGGTTTATTGTTCGTGTATAGGGACACGGCAAAGTATTTCTTATAATTACGGCCTGGGAACGGATTTTTTTTCTATCGTATTTTACCGTATTTACACAGCATTGAAGAACATGAAATAATCATCCATTATTGTGAAGCTTGGAGGCACGTTTTCTGTAGAAAAAAGTGTGCTTAGACAAAGTAATTAATGCACATCTCCTTACAAAAGTGTTTCGAGAATGTTACGTAGTCATCCAAATTATGTCAAATTTCAAACTATTATTCTTGGGCTACATAGAAAGAGTTGTATAGTTTCTACTGAAGAGTATATTGTTTACGGCTGGTTTACAGAGTTACAGCAAAGAATTTCGTAACATTAGAGCCTATGGACAGATTTTTATTTAATTACATTTTAGCGTGCTTATGAGGCATTTAACATAATGTAATTAACATATATTATTAAAATACTAAAAAAAAAAAAAAAAAAAAATCCAGCAAAAAAGTATGTAGAGACTAAATAATTTATTTACACTACCATTAAAAAGTATCCTGTTGATATTCTGTAATACTCCAGGGAATGTCAAATAAGGTTCAAATATTAATGAGATACAAGGAAACAGTTGTATAGTTTTTATTGGTGTATATAATTTTTTCGCTCATGTACAAGTACACACAAAAGAATTTTGTACCATTACGGTCTACAGACGATATTCTAACAGAGTTACATTCCATTACACACAGTGAAATAAATATAGGTTATTAGAATGTTTTAAAATCATAGTATTTGTAAACAATAGTAGGCACATATTTGGTAATTAGTTTACAGGTCTACGCAAAATAATTCCGATATGCTATAAAGCAATTATGAAATTTGGTTCAGGTATTTTGAGTTACAAGGAATTAATGCAAAGCTATGAGTTACAATGAAATATACACATACATATGCAGATAGATACAGAAAGATAGATACAACAGTGGGTTGAGGGAGGTGGCGACAGCCTCCCTTAGAAATGTATTGACTATGTAGCAATTTAATCATATATATGTATACTTGTCTCTCTCTATATATATTTCAATAATTGTTTAAATAATATAAAATTTAAAAACAATCTGCTGAATAATATGTGATGCAGTTAGAATGTTGAGGATTCTGATTTGCAGATCTACTAGTTTATATAAATTAATTACCTAAAAATCGAAAAGTCGATTGGAGTCACTCCAGATTTGTTTAAATAACAATTTATTTAGAGGAAATTTAAGTAGGTTTAACTTTTTTTTTTTTTTTTTTTTTTGTCAGACGTTCTATTTCCTACGGAAGAGTTGAAAGATATACGCTGACCAAAAGACGACGTAATCTAGGGCGACAATATTTTTTTAATTGAATTTGAGGACAAATGTGGCTGTATTCCCGCATCTTTAGGACAAAATAAATAAATCACGTTAGTTTATAAAGTTTTAATAATTTTTATTTATGAAATACCTGAAAAAACCTATTTCAGCCTATTTACTATACATATAAGTTTAGTTATTATAATAAATCTAAACAGAAAATATACACTTTTTAGATAAGTTTGGTTAAACGACTTATAAATATCGAAGAAAAACGAGAGATATTACTTTCTTTACTATATATACCTCTTTTTTAATGAACCAATTCTTCTTAATTATAAAAAAATATTATAATTGTACCAATTTTTTTAATTCTACTTAATGTGTGTTGTTTACTGTTTCGTGGAAATAGTAGGGTAGATCCTTATACTAATTATACTATAATACCTCTCTGCTGTAAACAATATCTAAACAAATTCATGTAATATTTTGCCCATTCTAATTCTCGAATTATTTCCATTTTTTCTAAACCCTCGAATTATATGGCAGTTAAACATGTTATTTATATGTCACATTTTCATAAATGCTCCCGAGCATAAGTTTTAGAATATGAAAGTTATTAATTAACTTATATAAACTTACGAAGTTTATAGAATTTTATTTAGTAATTTTGTAAAAATATCCGATAAATTGTTTTTTCTATAAAAATTATTTTGATGATAAATTTAAAAGCATCCATTCAATGCTAAAAACAAGCTTTATTTCATAAAAAAAAAAAAAAAAAAAAAAAAAAAAAAAGCTTTACTTACAAAGCGTCCAATCTTTTGAAATATAAATGCCATTATTTCAGGAAAGGAATGTAATAATTTTACGCACAAGTTTAAGCCCTCTTAGCATACCTTTACTGAAAAAAAAAAAAAAAGTGCGTCTATTGTCGTACGGCCTTGCGTCCTTCGATAAATTCTTTCCGACTTTCTCAATTAAAATCGCCATTGAAATTCTCCACCAAAAATAAAACCAAATGATTTACGTTCAAATGTATTTATTTACTTATTTTTATTCATCTGAAAGAACGTGTGAAAAATAGATTACTCCATGATTTTGAATCCTATCGTATACAAAAAGTTTCAGTTAATGAAAATACCGCCAGCAGTGATATTTATGACGCATGTAAGAAAACTGGCTAATTCAATATTTTCTTATTTTTGTCTTATATATATATATATATATATATATATATATGTATATATATATACTTTTTGAGGAGATTTTGTTTAAAACATCTCCGCACCTGAAGCTATAATAACAACATAAATGACATTTTGACATTTCAAGGATCTGAGATACATACGTTCACATTATACATTATAAAAATATGGATTTTTCTTAAATTTATATGTTATGGAGCTAGTAATGTACGGTGCAAGTAAATGGAATTTAAACAACTAAACTCTATTTTAATAAGTTACTTAAATCTGCCTAACTGCAACACATTTTAAAATTTGGTTCCCTTAAAGAAATCAATCTATGTTAGTGTTTTATTTTATTTTATTTAAAGTGTCTAACTACTTTAAATAATTATGATAATTACGTACTTTTTTTCGACCACACTGCTTGGAAATCGTTTTGTGAAAATAGACAAAATAACATTATATTTCAGAAATAAATTTAGTTTTTTGCTGCCATATATTAGTACCTTTTTAAAGCTAAATTATTCACCTTTTTATTACTTTAGTTAAAATATAAAAATATTAAATGGTTTAGATTTTATAAAGGAAAGAATAGAGGTCCACGTATGTGGATCTCTGGAGCAAAGAGGTTAACTTAATTATTTTTTTTACTAAATGTCATGTCAATCTAACATTTAGCGATGAATTTTTAAATATGTGAAAGTTTATAGAACTACATATAATAATTATCTAACAACACATATTCAATAAATAATAATAAGAAATTTTATGCAACATAAAAAAAAAAAAAAAAAAAAAAAAATCGACATAAAATAAATATTTTTATTATTCATGGCAAATAAATTTCTTTTTTTCTTTTATATAATAATAATAATAATAATAATAATAATAGCAATAGTAATAACAATAAAATAAAAAGAATGTGTATTATTATTTTTATTATGGTATTAACTTATTTTTTCTTTTTAATATATTTAAAATAATAACCTGTTTTTTTAGTACTTTTTGAACCAATTATCTGATTGAACAAAAAATGCGGCTTTAGCTAGAATTTGTCTTGATTATTGTTTAAACCAATTTTCGTAAAGATCGGTTGTACAATGTAGCTTTGAGTAGTGAAAAATCTGACATATTCAAGATGAAACACAGCAAAGGATGACGAAGGGAAATGTCTGACTGAAAACAGTAGTCCCGTCGTCCTAAAAAAAATGTGAAATATGTATCCTTACAAATAAATAATAATAAACATGATACACAAAGAATTTAAGCAATGCAGTCGAGATTTAAAATAGTGTAAGGTAAAGCTAGGAGAGATTGCGTGGTAGAAGAGCTTGCGCACACAGAGGATCGGAAGGAAGGATTACAATGGGCGCTCTGAAACTCCAGGTAGTTCTACAATATCGATAGTGGAGTGCCCACTTAAATGTGCATTTTCATTACTTGAACAGTCTAAGATTAAACATGGTTATTTTGTCTCGTTTTCAAAAATGTTTGTTTACATTTTCAAAACCCTTTCTACGATTTTTTATAGAATGGTAGCATTACAAAATATTTTTTAATTAAATGATTTCCCATGGACTCGTTTACAAATTTTACTTATGGCAGGTGTTTGCATGAAAGTTCATCATTTATAACAACGATTGCAACGATTATAGACAATGACAGATTAGGTCAACAAACAAGAAAACATTCAAACTGAAAAGCAACGTTTATAATTTTTAACGTGCAATAGTTCCAACCTCCAAGTGTAGCACCTTCTCTTCCTGCAATAGTTCCAACCTCCAAGCGTAGCACCTTCTCTTCCTGCAATAGTTCCACCTCCAAGTGTAGCACCTCCTCTTCCTGAAATAGCTCCAGCGTCCAAGTGTAGCACCTCCTCTTCCTGAAATAGCTGCAGCGTCCAAGTGTAGCACCTCCTCTTCCTGAAATAGATCCAGCGTCCAAGTGTAGCACCTCATTACCATGTAATAGTTCCAGCCTTTATCTGACTTCCAGTTGAATATATTTTATGTAAGGACTTAACTGTTAACCATGTGATTCAAAAGTATATATAACTGCTCTGAAGTATGTGTAAAACCAAATTCCCTGATGATGCCTTCTGTTATGTAGGCGAAAACGTTTGGAAGTTTTTTTATGTTTTTAATAAATGTATTTTTAACGTGTTTTTAAAGTGTTTTTAATTAATTTATTACAATATGACACGTGTTTTTAATTCAACTCTTAACTGGAGTTTGTTTATATAATTTTTAAGTTAAACATATTATTCTAGTAACTAAATGTTACTTTTTATTATCTAGTCTTGTTTTTTATCTGCTTCTTTAATTTATTTTCTTCAAATAAAAATGTTTAATCCTTTTTTTTATTTATTTTTTTAATGTTCTGTGTTTTTTTTTTTTTTTTTTTTTTTTTTTTTTTTTTAATTAAATTGAAATACTTACATGTAATACAAAAAAATTTGTTTACAAAAAACTTATACCAATGTCATTTAAGTGCAATTATCATTGTTAACAATTTAATTGTAGTTAAAATTAAGCGAGTCTCTCCTACCCATTTGCGCAATCTCTCCTACGCTATAAGGAAGCTTGTGAGGTTTAAGTGGATGCAACCTCCATCTTAATTAAACAATTAAGTAACTAAAGGTAAATTAGTGCACAAGACTATGAAGTAAAATCAAATAAGCTTTTATTTAACTGGAATAATGGGTGGTAAATATGGCCTTTCAAATTCAAGCAGTAGAAACTTTGAGTAACTTAGAAAAATAACTACAAGAAATAACTGAGATAAATACAAAGTAACTCCGCTACTTACTTCCTTTCTTGCAGCACTATGCTGACTCAAAACCATTCCAACCTAAAATTTCGCCGACTGCTGGCGTCGAAGCATTCAACCCTCCCATCTATTGCGTCGCTGAATCCAACTTAATTTGAAAAACTGTGGTGACCTACCGTAGTCTCATCTTTACAAGCTCTCTTGGTTCGGGCTGATAAAAAAAAAAAAAAAAAAAAAAAAAAAAAAAAAAAAACTAGTAAGATGATAAAAATGTGACCGAATTATTGGAAATTGCATTCATAAAACAGTGACACATCCTCCCACTGACACCTTTACCTTATATCTATCTATCTATCTATATATATATATTCTATTCAAATCCTTTCACTATCTAAGATAGCTATCCAAATTCTATAAATTTTTTAGAACTAATTTTATTTGAATATGCTCAGTTAGATATTCTGACAATTAGATAGAATTTATAAAATGGTTTAAAAAACAAAATAGCTATCTATAAACTGCTGATATCTCTAAACACTCAGCTATTAGTAATAATCGTTTTAGACACCATTCAGAGTAGGTTATATATACACTAAGCGACAAAAAAAAAAAAAAAAAAAAAAAAAAAAAAAAAGCCGCACTTTAATATTTTCATTTTCCTTTTTTGCAACCGCCAATTTATGATTTAAAAAGTAAATTTTTGAACAGATTTTATTATGTCGCCCTCCACGTACACTTTAGGATTGAGACCAGTGTTAAAAATAAAATGCAACTGTCAGGAAAATTATAATTTTAGAAAGTATTTCAAAAATGGCAAGTATAAGGCATTTAACGATGCCACAAAAAGTATTAATTTTAGAATGAAAGTCAAAAAATATTTTAACACGTGAGATGGCAAATTAATTAAATGTTAATGAAATATTCCTGAGATGATTTTTAGGAACACATAAAATTTTTTGGCTGTTTAAACGGAAAATGTGTCTTTAGGCGGCCATATTGCCCATCCAAGCGAGATGATGGCAAGTTAAGAAACAAAAGTTTAAAAAAATCGATTTGTGCATGCTCATAACTTAGAAAAGATTTTTAAAAAAGTGCATAGCAAAGTAATTTCTTTAAAAAAAAAGCGGGAACAATTAAACAAATTATGTTAAAAACCAGAAGATTTGCAAAAGAAAGTCATTACTAACGAAAAGAATTTAAAAAAACATGACTTCAGTTGACCAAAAATTAAAAAAAAATATCAGTTAATTATTTGGCCGAACTGGTTTTCACTGATGAGTCAAGTTTATTTTATTTCGGGCTGATAAAAAAAAAAAAAAAAAAAAAAAAAAAAAAACTAGTAAGATGATAAAAATGTGACCGAATTTTTGGAAATTGCATTCATAAAACAGTGACACATCCTCCGTACATTATGGTACGGAGCCGCATAAATTTTCAATGAGTTGTCCAAATTTTTATGCTCAAGGGATCAATTAACTCGAAATAAAACGCGGCCATTATAAAAACGGCGCCTGACCGACTATTTTGAAGGTATCTCAGACTTTCCTGCAAATAGAATTTCAGGATGATATTGCTCCATACTAAAGGGCATCTGTGGTGCGTTTATTCAATTCAAATTGTTAAAACTACCTATCCTATCCCCTGAGCACCTATAATTTTGTAAACAATCATATCTTTTTTTAACTTTAAGTTAAATCCCACAAAAAATATCGTAGAATTTCTTTTTCATCAGACTTGGAAAATAGCCCTAATCTCAATCCGCTCGAAAATGTTTCGTCTATAAAAAAGCGCGGAAAAGGGGTGAGGAATAAAAAATTGCAGCCTACAACTCTGCAAGGACTAGAAAAAATTATTTATGATACTTGGCCCAGAGAAATTTTTATATTTATATTAAAACACTGCATAATACCATGCCATTGCGCATTAAAGCAGTAATTCTATATAGAGGCGGAATACCTCAATGCAGAATACATATTTTTATTAAAAATTGCTTAGATCTAACAAACAAATAGTTTTATTTCATGTATTAAAATATAATTTTTTTATATCATATAATAAATCATAATACAGTACAGAGTATATGTTTTTTATATTACGTTTAAAAACAATGTTTTATGTAGATTTTTAATAATTACTTCGTAGAGTGTAATAAAGTGAATTAATAAATCGAAAATGTCCATATGTATCATTTCATCTCTTTGATATTATGCAAGCATGACAGTTTTATTTGTTTCAACCATTAGTTTTGAAGTTATTACAAATGAAAAAAGTATAAGTCAATTTTTCTGCAGCGCGGCCTTTTTTTTTTTTTTTTTTTTTTTTGTCGCTTAGTATATATGGGCAATAGGGTCAGCAAATATATGTAGGAAATAACTTATACCCTTAAAATATTGTTTATTTGGTATTTCAGACTGCCAAAAATTTAAACAAAAAGAAAGGTATTTATTGGAACAAACTCAGATAAAAATGTGTATGTTGCCTTGACTATTTTTAAAACAATCTTCATTTTTGTTTAAGATGCTTATACAATTAAATAAGAAACTTTTAAATGTGACCAAATTAAAAAAAAAAAAAGTGGTGTAGAATGTTGCATCGAGAAATCGGGGGCTGGGAACGTATATTTCGGCTTAAAGCACACGTTCCCTCAGAAACTTCTCATTTTGATTTATTATCAGTTTATTAATGTATATGAGTTAATAATTTCGCTTATGGTAAGATAATATATATATATATATATATATATATATATATATATATATATATATATATATATGTATATTTATTATCTTACCATAAGCGAAATTTAGTAAATATCATGTTGCACAAAAATTTCGCCGAGTACGAAGAACGCAAAATGATTTTAAAAAATAATTTTTTACGAGCCATAGGATTTTATTGAAGCATTATCAACTATCATATAATCCAGAATATCATATAATCCTATCATATAATCACGTTCAACTATCATATAACCCAGAAAACTATACAATGAGAGGATGTACAGCAATTGACGGAATATTTTCCAATAAAAATATATAGAATGATAATTTACACGAGTGCATAAATTACGAATAATTCTCTCATCGTTTTTTCTGTTTATCACCATTGAATTGTAATTTTCAAGTTTTAATTCCCATAGCATATTCCAATAGTTAATTGTGTCAGTTAGTTGTGTCATTAAGAGAAACTCATGTGTAATATTAAAATACACAATAACATTACATTTTGCTAAAAAATTGGTAATAGGAGTTACACAGTAAATTTTTTTTTTGCTATGTTACACAATAATATTGAGGCAGCTTATTTGCCACAAATCTATGCAGAGAAATGTTACCAGCTGTAACTGTGTAACCAAACACGTTATGCTACGGTTACATAGGTACAACTGGTAACATTTCTCTTCATGGTTGTGGTATTTGTCTACATGGTAAGCTGCCTCAGTGTTGTTGTGTAATATTACACAAAATTTTCTACAATGTACGATATTTAGTTTCTACAGAATTTTTAATTTATTTATTACTGAAAATCAAATATAAAAATTATATCCTCTGTATGACTATCTAAAATAACCACAAGAAAATAAATATTTTCTTATATATTAATAATAAAAATCGCATGTAAAATATATTTTTATTAATACTTTCTCATTCATATTCAAGATTTCGTCCCCTAGCTACTGTAAGATTAACATGAATTTAATATTCTTGTAATTTTTTAAAATTACCATAAATATATATATATATATACAATATAAGGATTAATATGTATTTCATCGTAATTAACATCAGTTTATTTTCCTCGTTGAAAAATTTCCTCATTTGAATTTTAAATTATAGTTGCATGAAGTTCGAAGAAAAAGTGAATAATTTACTCCCTTGTAATCTTTTAAAAGTTTCGTAAACACAATTTCTTTTTATTCCCCTGCTTTTATGCAGAAAAGTAACGTAATGCGTTTCTCCCGAAAGAAAATTAATTTACAGTTGTTATGGGAAAAAAAAAATGATTTGAGGAAATTTTACAAAAAGGCTGTCAATTGGAAATTTAAAACAGGATTTTGTAAAACTAATTACAAATACTTTCTCTGAAACATTTTTTTTTCTTTTTTCCCGGGATAATTTTTACTTTGAAATTACTTCAGTTTCAAAGTGAAAATGATCACCAATAGAATCGAATAAGTTTAAAATGTAAAATTTATAGAACATCTTAAGGTCAAAATAATAAATTAAAAGAAAAAAAAAAAAAAAAAAGCATTTATTATAGAATATTATTTAACACAACTTGATTGTGAATCAGATTTATATTTCTGGTAGTAAATGGAAAATGCCTTCTGTTTACTTATTATTAAAAATAAATAAAGAATGTAATATTAGCTCAAATGAGCTGTTATTACATCATTATTTATTGTAATTATTTAATACTAGCTGACCCGTCCGACTTCGCACGGATGAACAAATTTTAGCTAAAAATGGATTGATATAGAAAAAATCAACAAATATATCAGTTTATGTGTTTGTGAGGCAATTGCTGGGCAAAAGAAGCCATTTGTTAAAAACGAAATAATAAAATTACAAAAGGGCATTATTTAAAAAATAATAATAAAAGACTACAAAAGCTGTTTTACTGCCTCTTAAAAGCTTCGGACAGAATTATAACGCCAGATTTATGATCAGTACTTGGAAAACTCTAAAAGGGACTACACACATTAAGCCCCTTAGGCAACCGCCAAAAAAAGCCCCTGCTAGGTCTTAAGAAATGCACTAAAGAAATCTAGAAGCAAGCAGTTGGTCAAAACTGGGTCCAATCAGAAAAAGACCCAATAAAAAAATGCAAGAAGAAAACCAAACACCCAATAAAAAAATGCAAGAAGAAACCTTCTCAAAAAATTATAATGAGAGACCTGAATTGAACCGTTGTCCCAAATAATAGATATAAAAGTACGTAGTTAATTAATTAAGAAAATTGTGGATTAAGTGTAGATTATCAAGGGAAGGTTCCCTGTGATGATCCCTCTTATACCCTGGCTGCGCCCTAGCATCTAGTGATCTGGTGAGAAATTATTTTATTCATTAGTCAGTATTTTTTTTTTTTAAACTTTGCAAACGCATGTCAAGCATACCTGTTTCTAAGTACTCATCTTATCCCATTTCGATGCAATCAGTATAATAATGTTTAAAAAGGAGATCATTGTGATCCCATTTATGTGGTATTTTGAAATAATAAAAATCATCATTTTAATTAATATTCAAAAATGGAGATTTAATAAAGAAATTGATTAAAATTATATGAGTCTAGTATTATTTGATGAGAGTAAATTTACTTATTAATAACCATTTTCCTTTCAGATCAATGTTTATTATATTCTTAATTAGGTTAATTTTAGGGCATTTCACAGCACATGCCCGAATATCGAATTGATATTCAAAGTGTACTACCACTAAGATGTCACCTTAGAGCCACGGAAGTAAGGGTAGTTTGATTTTGCTTGTTTCCGCCCAACAGCAATATTAATAACTGTTTATAAAATTGTGAATTTTTTTAGGCACATTCTAAAGAAAAGTACCTAAAAAGAAAAAATTTCGCAAGGCAGAAAAATTTAAATTATATGAATTAAAAATTAATGTGTAGGTAAATAGATAAGATACAGCATTGCTAAATGACCTCCATGACGACATTTTACTTATTTATATATTAATTCTTATGTCTATTTTTATTGCTATTTATATCTTTTTTTTTCTACTTTTGCGATGTACTAAGATGACTATCGCTATTGCGTAAGTAAAGCCATTGGCGAGGAACGTTTGAGCTATTTCAGTGCTAAATTTCAACTTTCGAAAAGGTTTCTATATTAATAGAATAAATAATTTGCCTGTCTGTGTTTGACGTACAGTACAAACTATGGTACGTTTAGTTTAGAAATTATTTTCTATAAAAAGAAATACGTGCATATTTGCAACATATATTTTCGATATTCCTATTAGAACTTTTAAAAAATTACGTTTCATGCAATTTTTCTCATTTTTTTTTTTTTTTTTAATATTATTTATTTAAATTAAATTTTCGAAGTGATGATAACAAAATTAAATGTTGACAATTTTTACTTAATGTTTATTTATTTATTCATTTATTTTTTACATAAAAAGAAACATTTCTTTACTCATGCGAATAAAAAGTATTGAAAAATGAAACCTATGACAAATTTATTTTTTATTATTTTTTTATATATTAAACTGACGTCATAATAGCTTTAATTATTATTATTATTATTATTATTTATTTGTTCTTAAAATATTAATTTTTATTAAATAAATAGCTTATGTGTTTTTATTTTCTTAAATTTAACGTCCGCAAAGCAATATGGTTACTGTTTTAGTAATGGTTCTCCATAGCGATCATTAATATTTTTTTGTGATTTTGGCGAAGAATTTAAAAGGTTATCGCAATAGCCTAAAGACCTTGGCGTGATACGTTCTAGCTATCGCGGTGCCAAATTTTAAATATCGCCAAGGAAGTCCTATACAAAAGCAGATTTCCAATGCAAATACATATTTTATTTATTTTAAATGAACCCTGTTTCTAATCAGTATAATGAAACTCGAATAATCAAATGTCATTTGCATGTCCTCAGCGGCTGTATATTGCGCTACTTGCCATAATTGTTAATTGCTGATAATGTTCGCTAAATAAATTTAAACTTTCAATTATTCAGTTAAATCATTGAAATAGCGGAGCGAAGCGGCAATAAAATTTAAAAAGTAAAGTCTCATTGATTCCACAATGCAAAACCAGTATTTCAAAGAGTAAACTTGTCAGTCATTTTTAATTCCCTGGTTAATCTGTAAAACTCACTGGTTCAAACATTCAATGTTAATTGCGGTCGCAGCCACCAAATGTTCACTGGTTTTACCATGTATGTGAATGGTCAAATGCGCCAAATTACGTGAATGTCACATAAATGAAAATAAGCGGCGAGAAATAATATACATTTTAGCGAGTGTTTGGCTTATATTAGATATCTGTCGTATTTGGCGATATTTTATTTGAAGGTTAAAAATGTAATGCAAAAATATATCCATTCAAATGTATATTTTTGTAATTTATGTTGTACAAAATATTGTTTCATATTATCGATTGCTGTCTTAATGGACGTTATTAAAAGTAATATCATGATTTTGATAGGAATTAAATATGTTTGCCAGTTGACGTGGCGACCTTTTTTTTTTATTTTTTTTTTCTGCAGGGATATTATCAAATCTGCTTCAATTAGTTTCTTTAGAAAATATATGTTAAACAGAATTTAAAAGTAAATAGTAAAAAAATAAAAAAATGCAACTCTGGCTTTAAATTTCTTCTGTTGAATGTTGAACGTTAACTATAAAGAACATATTTAAATATGTTTAAGCGTTAACACTTAAACTGGTGAACAAATTATAATTGTCAAGTTTGAAATAAATTATAATCATTAGAGAAAGAATGTAGAGCTCGTACATTTCAGGGAAATTAATTTTGAAATACTCATTTATAGAAACACGCGAGAGCGAAATATTGAAAAGAATGATTTTACTATAGTACATTGCCAGCTTTTTTCTTTCTTTTTCTTTCTTTTTTTTTTTTTTTTAAGTATTCAATTATTTGATGGTTATTAAAAAGTTTTCGGAAAGGTTGTGATATCTATCATCCTTGGCGAAAAAATAATAATAATAATAATAATAATGATCGCCAGGTTATCTCACGAATATATTTAATTTCTTCCAAAATTGATGGTTATTTTAATAATGTATATTAAGAGAGCAATCAATAATATGAAACAATATTAGTACAATATATACTACAAAAACATAGATCTGATATTTAATACGAAAATATACATCAAACGAAAAGATACAGATTTTTATATTACGTTTTCGATCGCCAAATGCAAAAATCGCCAAAGACAACAGATATCAAATCTAAGCTTTTCTTTTTTTTTAATTAAAATATTGAAAATTTGAATTAAAAATTTATTTTACCAAAATTTATTATAGCCTGTGGCACTTAGGGACAGTGTAGATAGATTAAACATGTTTCTAATCAACATAATGAAACTCAAATAATTAAATGTTATTTGCATTTCACTAATGGCTGTATGCGCTGTATACATTGCGATACTTACAATAACTGTTTGTTTCTGAAAATGGTCGCCAAATAAATTTAAACTTCTCAATTATTCAATCATTCAATTAAAAAAAAATCATTTAAATATAGTGACTGGAGAAGCAGGCAATAAAATTGAATGAGAAAAGTCTCCTTTGTTCCTTAATGGAACATGATTCAAAGAGTTAGCCTATCAGAGATTTTTAATTCATTGGTTCATCAGTGGAACTCACTGGTTCAAACGTTTAATGTTAATTGCGTTCGCAGCCACCAAATATTCACTGGTTTAACCATGTGTGTAAATCGCCAAATGCGCTAAATTATGTGACAGTCATATAACGGAAAAAAGTAGAATTACGTTTAAGCGTTAGCACTTACAATGTCGACAAATACTTTTAAATAAATTATTATAATCAATAGAAAAAGGAAACAGAATCGCTTACATTTCTGGAAAATTATTTTTGAATTATTAATTTTTAGAAATTCTTGAGAAAGAAATATTAAAGAAATGATTTTCACTGCACCAGCTATATTCACTTGCTTGACGGCTATTATGAAGTTTTCGGAACAGATTTGATATCTCGTCTTTTGAGAAAAAAGGATCGCTTACTTATCTCGCGCAGTATTAATTTCCCTTAAAAAATTATGGTTATACGCAAGCGAAGTGTAACGTCACTAACCATTTATGGGACCAAGAAAAAGTTTTCCTATGTTAACCGTCCTTTGGAATTTTTGTAAAAACTAGTATGTTTTGGCCACCACAAGACTTTCTTCTATATTTTCCTATACAAATTCACGCAGTAACAAAAAAAAAAAAAAAAAAAAAAAAAAGAAAAAAAAATTCAGTTTTTTTCGTTAAAAGTAAAAAAAAAATCGATAACTTTGTTTTAAATTATCACATATTTATAGTTCAACCATTCGTTTTGAAGGTATTGACGAGACCTTTCGAAAGATACCGATCTTGAAAATTTACCCCCCCCCGGGGGGTACTTCCCCCTAGGGGGGGAAGTGATGCCCCAAATTTTTTTCCTAATTAACTACTACTATTATCAATAATTCATATTAATTCCACAATCACAGGTTAAGAATAACTCTCATTATGTACATTTATACGAAATTTTGTACTACTTTTGTCCATGTTAAAAATTTAGAAAAAATACGATCACAGCGCCACCTGTTGAGCGATTGATCCCCAAATCTAATCAGCCACAGTTTATGTCAGGGGCCAACTAAATACCAAGTCTGGTTAAATTTCGTTAAAAAAAAAAAAAAAAAAAAAAAAAAAAAAAAAAAAAACGATTTTTTTTTCTAAGTTTTTTTTTTCGTTAAAAGTAAAAAAAATCGATAACTTTGTTTTAAATTATCACAGATTTATAGTTCAACCATTCATTTTAAAGGTATTGACGAGACCTTTCGAAAGATACCCATCTTGAAAATTTACTCCCCTCGAGGGGTGACTTCCCCCCCAGGGGGGGTGGAGAGGCTCCTACGCATAAAAAAATTTTTTCCCAGTTGACTATCTCTATTATAAATAATTCTTGTAAATTTCATAATGATTACTAAAAAACTATTACTATTAATCCCCATATTTAGGTCTTACAGATATGCATTAGTTATCGTGCGCATGCGTTAGATTAAGTTATTTTGCTGTCAAATTGATAAAATTTTAATTTTAAATTTCAAAACTCGGACGTCCTTGGCGTCCGAGTTACTTGTTTTGTGTTTGGCGATCAAAAACGTAATATAAAAATATAAATACCAGATGTATATTTTCGTAATATATTTTGTACGAAATATTGTTTCATATTATAGATTGCTGTCTTAATATACGCTGTTAAAATAACCATGATTTTTGATAATAATTAAATATATTCGCTAAATAATTTGGAGATCATTTTTCCCCGCAAAGATTGACATATCAAATCTATTCCGCTGCAACATATTAGTATCCTATATCAGATACTTTATTTAGTCACTTGAAAACTTTGACTTCAAATTATAATAGAATATTTATCATTTTTATTTTAATCAGTATTTTAGTTGGATATTTATTGTGCTAATATCACCCTTTGAAATGAAATGCTTATGTTTACATTCGAAAATGAAAGTTTGCCATTTATTTTGTACAGTTTTGAAACCTAAAATTAAAATTTTGTCAATTTAACAGCAAAACAATTTAATCTAACACGTGCCCAAAATAACTAATACATATCTATACCCAAATTTGGGAATTAAAATCGGGAAATACTTTTCCTCGATTTTTAATAATTTTTTACAAAAAATTCAATGGACGATTAACATAGAAAATCTTTTTCTTGGACCCACTGACGGTCAGTGACGTCATCACTTCGCTTGCGTATTTTAATAAGGTGTATAAACTTTATTATAAATTATACTTTTTAGTATTTAATGTTGAAAAAACATTTAATGCTTCAGGTAAGTTATTTATTTATTTTTTAATCCAATTTTGTTTACACATCTGTTTAAACATTAATACTTAGTATTAAATAAATTACATCATTAGAAAAAAAATAAGGTATATGAAGTTAGATTTAACGTGTAAATTTACCATTTCACAAAGTTTTATATGAATTTCAATTTAATTCACGTGCAAATAAATTTATTTTCTTTTCATGTCAAGATATTTTAAAAACAAAATGAACATGTAAAAGTTTGATTTATGTTGGCAGCAGCTAATTTTTTTTAATATTTCATTATTTCCATTTCTATTATGGCTATTATGGGGATTTTAATTAAAATACTCAGATTTTAAACTAAAATTTATTTTATCAAAATTAAATATAGCCTATAGCACTCAGGAATAGTGTAGCTTTTGATCAGTGAAAGAAGTTGAAGGAAAGTGCATGTTGCGGTAGGTTGTATTCGAACCGAGGATGTCTAGGTAGTAATCCAGAGACGTACCTCTGGACAAAAGGTTAACCCGTTGTCCATCGGTAAGTTAGGATTATCTACATTAGAATGACGTTAATGGCGTCGCTACAGTACTCCCCCTCCAGTGAGTACACCGTCGTACGAGCGATATTACTGCTGAAGACGGTAGCGATGACCAGATTGTGCTGTCAGTTGCCCCGTTTTGCCAAGTTGAAGGAGCAGCGGCCAGTTGAAGGCGACGGGCGTGACAGACTTTGTGCTGTGAGAACAGCGATTCACAAGCTTTGATGCTCGGAGGGTTTTGTGGTGCTGCCATCTATTGCCATAGAGCGGAGTTGATAGCTTGTTGCTTCGTCCGCGGTCACCAATGAAGGAAAGTGCGTGTTGCGGTAGGTTGTATTCGAACCGAGGATGTCTAGGTAGTAATCCAGAGACGTACCTCTGGACAAAAGGTTAACCCGTTGTCCATCGGTAAGTTAGGATTATCTACATTAGAATAACGTTAAAAACGTCTCTACAAAGTTCTTAAATCGGTTCAGTAGTTTCAGAGATTACCTTCCACAAACAAACAAAGTTTTGCTCTTTATATAATGGTATAGATAAAGAAGGGTAGGTTGACTTATCAGTTGCTTTGAAGGTCTGTAATTTTGAAACAATATGTTGAATCACAGGGATTAATTAGGCTATATTGGTTAAACTGTTTGAAATCTAGAATAAATGAGCACCATCGGAATGTTCGTAATGAAGAGATTTTGAAATCTTCTATTGCGACCCATTGCTGGGCTCATGGTCATTGTTATGATTTTTTGAAAACTAATATAATCTCTTCTCGTATCTCCTCTTCCTATTTTATATCCATGAAGCTTTTTACATACTATTTAAAAATTCGAAAAATCTTGTTAATGATATTTCTTCCACTCCGTTCTTATCTCATGCTTCGAAATTACTCACATAACTTCAGTTTTCGTTTCGTTTTGATTTATTTTATTTTATTTTATTTTAGATTTGTATATTTTGTTTTATTCTTTAATTTTATTTATTTACTTTCTTTTTTTTATTTATTATTCTGCTCACATCAGTATTTATATTTACATTCGTCTATATTTGTTTTCGTTCTTCACTTTATTCGGTTTTAAGCATTGCCGCTTTGTTTGCATTGCAGCACTCGTGTCAACTTTATTCGCCTGATGAAGGTCGTGTTTTCTTTCGAACTGAAACATTTTTTGCGAGTTCTTGCATCTTATGGTGTTTATTTAAAGTTTTGTACTTATTAGTTAAGACGCTGCAATAGGCCAGGGGTACTCAACCTTCTTATGCCTATCGCCCACTTCTGTATCTCTATATAGAGTAAAAAGTTTCAACCACCCACCGGTTTTCTCGTAATTGTGATTTATAAAATAAGTAAGTATCTTCACTTTATAAAATTTATAAAACAACTTTACTTATTAAAATTTGTAAAGAAAAGTTATAGCAACTTAAAGCATATAATAATAAAACATGTATTCCTATCTATGTTTTTAAAAAGTCGATCAAATTCAAAAGAAGAAAGTTATTCGATATCCGACAAATTCTCTTCCACCCACCATAAAAGCTAAAATGCCTAATAGTAGGCGGTAGGGACCAAATTGACTACCAATGCTTTAGGCTATGTACAAACAAAGGTAAAAACGTCATTCTCGACTATGTTTGCCGTAAATTATCCTATAGATATGCTACTAGTGCCGATCGTTTGTTAATATATAGTACCTAGTCATTAAGGGTATAGTTAAATTTTGCTTAGAAGTTCGTCTACATATTAAATTTTGCACCAACTTCTTTTTCTTTTTTTATATAATACCCATTTTTGATTCCATAATCTAATTTCTCATATCAAGGCAGTTCGGAAAAAGTACAGCTTATACATACTTATTTAATTCTTGATAGAGTTACAGACGAAAATTCATTAACGGTTCATCCATACATTAATAATATTACATAATTAAACTCTTCCTTTATACAGATTATTAATGAAATTTATTATTAACTGAAAAATGTATACTTTTGTAAGACTTATAATTTTATTAATAAAAATATCTAATGAATTAATCTGAATATGCTCTGAATTCGATGAATTTAATAGTTTATAATAACGATTGCAAAAATGATTATGCACAATAATTGCATTTATATAATTATTAATAGAATTTTTGTCATGTTATTACACTATAACATATTTTAAAGATTTTTGCGTAGTAAAATATTTAATCTTTTCGGAAGGAAAAAAAAATCAACAGAAAGTAGAGTTTTGAAATAGTGTTCATTAAATTATAATTGTATTGCTAAGGGAATCAGGTCGATTTTTTGCCCCTTGTAAATATAATAGATCTATTGACGCAGCGTTTGTATGCCCTTTCCTTATAGCGGTCGGAAAAACAATCTTGCGGTGAACAAGTGTGCCTGGATTTAAGAATTCGGTCGCAAAAACGACGATTTAAACCCCGGTCGAATCTTGCCCTGTCATTCAGGCGGACACCATACCAATTTTGTGATTTTTCAGACACTACACATCCCAACACGTATATAAATCTCAAGAAAAAAAAAAAGAAAAAGTGTTGAAATCTTTCACTATTACCTGAGTTCTCTATGTAGTAGGGTGAGTATGGGGAACGACTGTTCAGTTGTTGATAAAAGCACCAAATATAGTGGAGTTAGTGTTTGAAACACGTAGAATGCAAATACAAACAGAAGCATTTTGACCGGAAATTCCTTTTGGGTATTTCTGGCAAAAATAAAATGGCTGCTAATAGGCATTACAATATTTTGTCAATGGCTGTATTTTCGGTTGTTTTGATGATAAACAGATATTTTTGATGTCGAATATTATATTTTCCAGGTTAAAAAATGCAATTGGGCTAGAAGGGAATTGACAGAACCTACCAAAAATCCAACATGGTCGCAAAAACGGTGAAATGATTATTAGAATTATAAATTTGTAGGATAACAGTATTCCCAAATTATTGTAACTTTTAGTAGAATAAGACATTGTACAGTTATACATCCACTGCTAAATACAGTACATTGACTACGTCTGAGTGAATCTCCTTTACAAAAGTAGAATGCAGCGCACAATAATTCGGCTTTCATACAGTTGCAGCGTGATGAATATTGAGATTTATAACCACAGCAGATGAGTTTACGAAAATATGCGGATGCTTGTGACAAAGCAGTCGGTCACGAGGTAAACTTTTTATCTACCTTATGCCAACCAAAAGCCAGAGGAGCTTTATAAATAAGGTTTGGTAGGTGTCTTGTCGAGCACAACTGTCACTGTAAGTAAGCTTTCAATATACGTTGGTACAAAGTCCCCTTACTTGTGGAAGTATGCCCTTCTGCATTCCTTTATGCAAATAAATGCTTTCGAACTTTGTTTACTTCAGTTTCACCATTAGTCTTGTCATACATGTTTATAACAAATCGTTTGATATTAGGAACATATGCCTCCGTTAATTCTATGTTTGGTGCGGAAACCTTCGTGTATGCATTGGTTATCAGTGGAAACAATTAACACGCTTTTTATTCTCATTTTTCCATGTTAAGTAAATGCTGGTAGCGTGTAACAACCCGTAAACGCATGAAATACATCGATGATTTCGAATATTCTGAACTGAGATTTTGAACTATTACTCTTACATAAATATAGTGAAAAGTATTACCTTTTCCGAAAGCTATGTATGGGCTTCCAACGATAACTGTGATAACACTGCAAAGTATGCAACCGAGGGTACATACCACATTAGAATCGACAGTTCGAATGATGATCAACGTGTTTCGTGAAATGCGTGAAGAATTACCCTTGGATACCTTTCTTTATCATTTTATGGCTGCATATCTGACAGATCTAAAATGGACTTAACACTACCTATACCTTAGTGACCATATTATTGATACAACTCGTGAAATATTTGTAGAATAAAGTGTTTTGTTTACAGCGATTTTAAGAAAAGGTATATTTACTGTAGCTGCTAGGAACAATACAATACTGATGAAGATACAAATTCTTTACTATTCCAACAGTCATTTCATGGAAATGTTTTGTCTCTCTTTCAGCCAATCACTTTCAATGAAGAAGGAGAAAAGTGTCTTTGAACTGGTGATGAGTACAAAGGCTTTTGTGCGAACCCAAAAAACTTGCAAACAATTAGATCTTTATTAGGAAGTGAAGCCATGTCCGTCTGCACCGAATGGGGATTACAATTCCTGAAATGATGTTAAACTATGATGATTCTTTAACTCATATTTATGTCATAGAATCAACATTTAGTTAAAAAATAAGAAGGTTGATTGAAACATAAACGGAATATTTTAAAGAAGAATAGTTTGTTAAAAGATGAGTATCTGCCACGGGGAGAACTTCAAGCAGCTGTTTGTAGACATTGAAATTTCTGTAACATGTCATGTTTTTAGTGACCCTGCTTACTCATATGCAGCAATAAAACACCAAATTAACGTGCATTTAACTCAGCTTTGTTTCTTAAATCATACCAAAATTGTAGTATTAATATTTGATCAACTTTTATACAAAATTGCAAAGCAGCTACAGTGGATGTTTCCTGCAAAATATTGAGAATGCAAGCTATTTGTTATGCTGGGGCGTTGCGTATTGAATTGACTATTTGTAAAAAGATTGGTCATACACTTGAGTCTAGTGGCTGGTCGAAACATAACCTGGAGGCTGGTGCCCAAGTAGCACGGGAACGTTCTGTGAACGTCTAATAACGGTTACAGTCGTTCAAACACCGTGTTTCGTGTCAAGAGAACGTTCGATTAGACGTTCAAAAATAGTATTACTTAGAACGTTTTGAAAAGGTTTGCTTTGTACCATCTAGAAAACGTACAAGTCTAGTTCTATGAAAAACGTTCAAGTGTATCACCGTCGTAGCACGTTCTGTAACAGTGTGATTATAACGAATATGAGAAAATTCCTTTTTTTTTTTTTTTTTAGTTTTTTTTCCTTATTTTCAGTTTCAAATTTTGTTGACGTGTAGAATAATCATTGAAATGTAATAGAGATGCGGTGAGAAAAAATTACATAATTTTAAACTTTAATTATATGTTAATATAATCATAATAATTATTTATAATTTTATTTAAGTTTTATGTTGTTCAATTCTGTCAAACACATTACTCCAGATTACTTTTGCAGATATTCATTATTATTTGTTTCTTAAATTGTTAATAAATTAAGTTACGAAAAATTAATTTATTTTATTTATTTTATTTATTTATTATTATTATTATTAATATTATTTTGTATATACCAAGAAAAATGTGTTGGATAATTGGGAATTTTTGATCTCCGGTTTTCCATGGGTTTATACACTCTTGAGATGTCCAGAACACAATTCTATCATTCTTTCAAAATGCCAGTCTGTCTGTTTTTTTTTTTTTTTTTTTTTCGTGTGTGTGTGTGTGTTATCAAAGTTTTGTGGACTCTGTATCTCACAAACCAATGGACGGAATTTAACCAAACTTGATGTTTAGTTAGACTTTAAACTAATTTGCTAAATATCAGGAATATTTAATTAGATATTGACCTAAATATCAGCTTTGGTGCTCATTAGCCTCTCGAATGTATCACCAGATAGGGTTCGCTTCTATTCTGTAAATTCTCCCTTTTATGGGGAGATTATATCTCAGCTTCTACGGTGCACAAATGCACCAAACTTAATATGTGAAACAGATATTATGTAACAGTACGCTGATTTAATTCGGGTGCATATATTGACCAACTGGTGGCGCTGCTCTCCTGTAATTTAACCCCGTTAACGTAATGGCAATAAATCAGTTTTTGTGATATAAATAATTTGAATACACTGAACTTGGTATGTAAAATTAATATCATATAAAACTTTGCAGAATAATTTTGCGTGCATATCTGACAACTGGAGGCACTGGTATGCTGCAAATTAATTTTATTCAAGGGAACGGAACGCAATAGCACATTTTCTATGATTTATAAATGCTCAAAATTTGGTACGTGAAATAGATATTACGTAAATTTTACTGATTCACTTCGGGTACATATCAAATGACAGGTGGCACTGTTACGTTTCAACTTACGGGAAGCCTGTACCTCACCTTCTATAATACGAATACTTATCAAACCTTGTATGTGAGACATATATATAATGACAAAATGTGCTGCTTCAGTTTCCGTATATATCCACCGACGGATGGTGCTTCTATTGCTTTCTGCGATTTTTCAGATATCATTTTTTGGTGAAAAATGTACAAAATTTCATATATAAAAATGTTAATCATAAAAACCTGTGTTGATTAAATTTTTATGATTAAATTAATAAATTTTAAAATTCTATGGATGCTGTATCTCACGAACTAATGAACGTAATTTATTCAAGCTTTGTTTACTTGGACTATGACCTAAACTGGTGGCGATTATATTTGTTAATAAATCGTTCAATAGGTAGCGCTGTCGTACCATTATTTTCAGAATTTTTAATATGTCATAATAGGTCAAAATTTCGTATAAATGTGCATGAGTCAGCATTGTTTTTAACTTTTCCCTGGAAAATTAAATATGTATATATATATATATATATATATATATATATATATATATATATATATACATTTATATTAGTAATATTTAATTAAAAAAAATATGGGCAATTTGTATAGTTCATCGCTTTCGCTATTGTATTAAAATTTTCAATATTCTTGCCAGAAAAGTCGTCTATACTTTTAAAGCGAAAGGATGAACCCTAAATCTGTGATAATTTAAAACAAAGTTATCGACTTTTCACATTTTTCATTATGTAAAATACATTTCTTAAGATACATATTTTGTATACCGTAAAATTGATTTTTTTGGATATTTAGTGTTATATTTGTTTGAGATGAAAATCGTATACATTTACCACGGAAAATAATTTTGATAGATTATTTTAGCAAATAATATTTGACATCGACCTGCGCAGGAAAATATAGAAGAAAGTTTTAGGATGGCCTCAGTATAATAATTTTTAAAAAGGTTAAGTTTTGAACAGTATGAAAAATATTTATTAGAAACGGGTGTTATTGAATAAATTGCTTGATCGACAAGAAAGTTTCACCGCATGTAAAAGCCATCTGCTCTGTTTTTGCACAGGAAGTTGGTATTTCTTGGCGTGGCTCGTTGGATCCAAAGTCCTACTGCTTGCTTACTCATCACATATTTTGTATTTACATTCAGATTTGAATTTAACTTTCGTTCGGATACACTACAACAGCAAACAGCTTCAAGATACAGACAGATAAGTTCGTTCACTTACTTTTCCTTTTTATAAAATTTTCATACGTATGCATTGAAATCTTACAAAATTTATTAAAATTTATCAAAAAAACATATAATATTTGAAAATTAAATTTGAAATTTTTTAATTTTTTACATCTTTCACGCTAACTCCTAAATTTATTTCGTTCGATATTTTATTATTACAGTTCAACGTTGTAGTTTAAACAAACCCATGCGAATTTTTCGAACTTTTCTTTTCTTGTTTACTTTTAAAATTTGAAACTCATAAATATTATACCGAATTCCCCATCTAATTAAAATATTAATTTACCAGAAGCCAAATTATTATTAGTACCAAATTAATATTGTGCAATTGTGAGACCAAGATTACTCAAAGAAATGTTTCAAAATAAAATCCATGGTTGAAGTCCCAGTTTCATACTTCCGCAGGCAGTAGAGTTATAGTATAGGATTTCCATGATGCCTTTTAAATTTTTGTCGCGATGTTGGTGATGACTTTTTATTTATTTTGGTGTATTTTGTTTAAAAAAAAAATAATAATAATTCTTATTTTGATTATATTTTTATGTTTATGATTTTTAGTCAATTTATGACAATTATTCATATTCTGTATAATCTTTAAAGTATTTCTATGTTTCAAATGACGCTTATAAAGATTGAAGAAGCAATTTTTAAAAATACAGTTTTCCATAAAATAATGTAAGCAGACAAATTTCGTAATTTTTTCTTATTAGTTCATTGAGTTGAGTCCGCATGCTTAAATATTGTTCATTTTTAAATATTATTTTTTAACCTCGCCTATTTCAATAATTACACTACTATATCGTTTCGGCAAAAATTAATTGCAACTGATCCACGTTAAAGAAATATATAGATAGATTTGATCATGTTTGATCGTTTTACATTACAATGTAGAAATGTAAAAGCAGGGAGAAGTATTAAAAAAGAAATAGTTACTAAGGTGAATCTTAATATTGCTAAATATTTTAAACTTTGAAGTTTATTTATTTAATTTTTATTTATTTATTTGTTTACAGAATAAAATTTTAATTATTTATTTATTTATTTTTCAAAATGTTTCACCATATTTTATACTGTCATATTTCACTGCATGTGTACGTAAAATTTATAAACTCAAAATCAATAATTTAAATAAATTTCGCATACGCATGATTTGAAATATGAAAATATTAAGTAAATTTCACGTAATCTATTTAAATAAAAAAACAAAATAATATATATATATATATATATATATATATATATATATATTAAAACGTATTTAAAATACACCGCTGTTCAAAATTAAAGGAACAAACCTGCTTTTTCATTTTCTTCTTTTATGCATAACTTTTAAACAAATAAACACATGGACATAAAATTTGGATGTCATGTTCGTTATCATATCATTAATCGAATTTTACATAATTTTAGAATAAGTGATAATTAAAAACTAATAATTATTAATTTTTCTCAAAAGTAAGCTTTGGAAAAAATTAAAAATTTCAACAATTTTAGCGAAGAAAACTTAATGAAAAATTGTGTTAATGATGCATTATAGACAAGTGAAGACGCACATGCCCTCACATGTTAAACAAAATCCTAGTTTTACTTTCTGTGTTCACTTTTCTTTTACTTTAATAACGGAATTTTTGAAAAAAAAAAATAATAATAATTACTAATTTGTATAAACTGTGATCATCACCAGAATAATAAAAATGTCGATAAATAATTTAATAATGAACGCCTTATCCGATTTTCATATTTCTATGTAAAATTTTAAAAAAATTATTCACACGCGAAAAAATGAAGAAAGAAGAAGAAACAAAAAAGTGACTATATGAAGAAATATACGGTTTTAATCTAACGCATGAATGAGCCTACATTTTTAACCTATCTGTAATGCATCTTCATGACCATTTTTCATTAAGTTTTCTTTTCTAAAATTGCTGAAATTTTTCATTTTTTCAATGTTTACTTTTGAGAAAAATTTACTGATATTTAGTTTAACAATTATTACTTATGCTAAAGTTATATAAAATTCGATTTATGGTAGTTTAAAAAACATACTATCCAAATTTTATACTTCTGTGTTTATTTGTTTAAGAATTATGTGGAAAAAAAAAAAGAAAACGAGAAAACAGTTTATTGTTTAAATTTTGTACACTTGTGTACTTCTTTTAACTAATTTTTATTTTTTGTTTTCCATTGATTGTGCATTATTATAGTTTAAAAATAGAATATGTAACATATCTGGGCATTAATTTGAGATTTCATTGATAATTTAAAATTTAATAAAATACTTTTGTGTTTGAATGCCAAAAGTTTGCAGTAAGTTTCAAAATTTAGACATAAATATTTTTAAGTTTTTTTGCTTAAGAGCCCTCTTCACTCACCGCCGCTGGAAGCCGAAGCTAATGTTATTCAATGGGAAATTTTTCTTTACAAATAACTTATTAAGTAATACATATTTTTAAATTCTGTTTTCACATTATGAAAATTCCCAGCTGTTAAATTGACGGACCTTTTTAACAAATTATTTTTTTAATTTTTTATATTTTACTTCGAAGCTGCAAAATACGAATTTAGAATATGTGATTTTTTTTCATTTTGCAATTTCAAAATAAAATATTAAAAATTAAAAAAATACTTTTTCAAAAAAGGTCCGTCAATTTAACAGCTGGGAATTTTCTGAATGTGAAAATAGAATTTAAAAATATGTATTAGTTAATAAGTTACTTGTAAAGAAAATTTCGCCATAGAATATCATTGGCTCGGTCTACCGGCGACGGTAAGTGAAGAGGGCCGTTAACTTATTAAATTAATATCCAAATATGTTTATATTCTATTGTTAAATTATAATGATGCAAAATCTAGGGGGGGGGATAATAATTAGCTAGCAGGGGGCATATTATCTTAAAAATTTTCAAAATATTCCAGAACTTGAATTTATTTATTTGTTTGTTTTTGAATTCAAATATTTATCTAGAATATTCAAAATACTTGATCTTTTGTTATACAATATTTCAATGCATGTATGCAAAATTTTATATTACTAAGACAATTATTTATGAAAAATAATAATAATAATAAAAAGATAAAATAAAAACTACACAAAAAAGAAAAAAGAAAAGAAAAGATAAATAAAGGAAAGGAAAAAAAAAGAAAAAAATAAGTAAATAAAATAAACAGACACTGTAAAATTCAAGAACTCGGAGCAATTGTTCCGGGTCGAGAAAAGACACAACCCTTCATCAACCGAACAAAGTAGGCACGAGTGCTGCAAAAAATCTGCAATGTAGCTCTTGTATTTGCAGCACTCGTGCGTATTATGTTCGTCTGACGAAGGGTCGTGTCTTCTTTCGACCCGAAACAATTGTTGCGAGTTCTTCCATTTTATTATACATTAAATACATTTTTAGCACGTTCAAAGAACGTTCAAAAATTGTTTACATAACGTTGTGAGAACGTGTGTATAGAACGTTTTCAGAACGTTTCTACACTATTTTAGAACGTTTACAGTACGTTTTCTAGAACGTTCTGAAAATGTGTATAACGTTTTGAAAACGTTCTAAAAACGTTTAGAACGTTCTGAGACCGTATACATAGAACGTTCTCTGAACGCTTCTATAACACCGATGGTGATAGCTACACGTTCATTGAACGTTCCCTGAACCGTACTATTGTACTTTTTCAAGATGGACAAATAGACGTCTATAACACGTTCAAAGGGAACGTTCTTAGAACGTGTTTGCAGAACAATATTTGAACGTTCAGAGAACGTTTCGGTGCTGCTTGGGTGTATTTATCTTAGGTAGAGCTGAAGGACTTGAAAGTGGAACAAACGGAACAGATATTGTTATGCTGAGGAAGTAATATTAGTTGCACTAAAAAAGATGAAAATGCTAACCTATTTGACATACTTAGAAAGTCATCATCAGGCACTTTCTTATTGTTTATAAATAAAAGAAGTTAAAATGCATCTACAATTTGTATTTTGTAAAAAGTTATTATATAAATTTATCTTAATCTTTTCCTTGTGAAACCTATCATGCAAGGATATTGCACATTGTTTCTTCCAGCGCTACAGAAAATGGATCCATTCTTCTTTGCTTTTGACCATTATAAATACGCACGATAGCTCTCAGTGTCTAAGAGATTTAGAAATCCTCCTACACACTTAATATCTACACAGACTTCATTCGAAAAATTTTTTTCAGAAAATTTCGCCATTTATAGCACTGGGGTAACCAATTTTATAGATTATCATTTGATCAAGCCATAAGCAAAATTTAAATAAAACAAAAAATGAAGAATTTAATAAATTTACAATCTGCGGTTGAGTACTGTGCAGAGTTATCACATCTATAATTGCAAGATATGTACAGAGCTTTTGGAAAATGTAACACTTTTCGCTATATTAATGTAAGAGAAATAGCTTAACATATTGGTTCAGTATGTTCGAAAGCACTGTTACAATTTAGTTATGATTTAAAAAACAAAGCTGAGTTAAAAACATGTTTTTTTTTTTTTTGTTGTTGTTGCAAATGAGTAAGAAGGGTCACTGAAAACGGGACATGTTACAGAAATTTCAAATATTTTCGAGCTAGAAACAGCTGCCTGAAAATCTCCCCGTGAAAGCAGTTCATCTTTTGACAAAATATTCTTTGTTAAAATGTTTCTATTATGTTTCAGCCAAACTTCTTATCTTTGAACTAAATGTTGATTCTACGACATAAATATGAGATAAAAATCATCAACGCTTAACATCGTTTCAAGAACTGTAATCCCCTTCGATACAGATGGGCATGGCTTCACTTCATAACGAAGATCTAACTGTTTGAAAGATTTTTAGGTTCATGTAAAACTTTTTTGCATTCGTCAACAGTTTAAAGACACATTTTTTGATCTCCGTTGTAAGTGATTGGCTGAAAGAGAGATAAAACATTTCCGCGAAATCACTGTTGGAATAGTGGAAAATTTGAATTTTTATTAGTATTGTCGCGAGCAGCTGCAGTAAATGTACCTTTTCGTAACATGGCTGTAAAAAAACACTTTATTCTACAAATTTTTGACGAGTTGTATCAGTAATATAGACACTAAGGTTTAGGTACCGTTAAGCCCGTTTTAGATGTGTCGAAAATGCAGCCATAAAATGATAAATAGGGGTTTCAAGGGTAATTATTTATAAAGATCCTTTGGCTTTTGGTTGGCATACGGTAGCTAAAAAATTGACCTCATGTTCGACATCTTTGTTTGAAGCATCTGCATGTGGTCGTGAACTCACCTGTTGTGATTGTAAATCTCAATGTTCATCACGCTGCAACTGCATGAAATCTGAATTATTGTACTGTGCACTCTGCTTTTGTAAAGGACGATGCATTTAAACGTAGTCAATGTACTGTATTCAACAGTGGATGATTGACTAAACATTGTCTTATTCTACTAAAAGTTACAATAATTTGGGAATACTGTTATTTTCCCCCCAAATTTATAATTCTAATAAACATTTCACCATTTTTTCTACCATATTGGATTTTTAGTAGGTTTTATCAATTCATTTTCAGCAGAATCACATTCCTTAATCCAGGAAATGTAATATTTGAAAATGGCACATGTTATAGAAATTTCAAATGTTTTTGAGTTACAAACAGCTGCTTGAAAATTTCCCCATGACAGCAGTTCATCTTTTGACAAAATAGTCTTCGTTAAAATGTTCCTAATATGTTTCAGCTAACCTTATCTTTGAACAAAATGTTGATTCTACGACATAAATATGAGATAAAGAATCATCATCGCTTAACATCGTTTCAAGAACTGTAATCTCTTTTAATAAAGATGGGCATGGCTTCACTTCATAATGAAGATCTAATTGTTTACAAGATTTTTAGGTTCATGCAAAATTTTCTGCATTCGTCAACAATTTAAAGACACTTTTTTTTAATCTCCATTGTAAGTGATTGGCTGAAAGAAAGATAAAACATTTCCAGGAAATGACTGTTGGAATAGTGGAAAATTTGAAATTTTATTAGTATTGTCTCCAGCAGCTGCAGTAAAATACCTTTTCGTAACATGGCTGTAAAAAAACACTTTATTCTACAAATTTTTGACGAGTTGTATCAGTAATATGGTCACTAAAGTGTATGTAACGTTAAGCTCATTTTGGATGTGTCAGAATTGAAGCCATAAAATTATAAATAGGGGGTCCAAGGGTAATTATTTATAAAGATCCTTTGACTTTTGTTTGGCATAAGGTAAATAAAAAATGGATCTCATGTTCGACTGCTTTTTCTGAAGCATCTGCATGTGGTTGTGAACGCATCTGTTGTGGTTGTAAATCTTAATGTTCATCTCGCTGCAACTGCATGAAATCTGAATTATTGTGATGTGCATTCTGCTTTTGTAAAGGACGATGCATTTATACGTAGTCAATGTACTGTATTCAAGAGCGGATGATTAACTGAACAGTGTCTTATTCTACTAAAAGTTACAATAATTTGGGAATACTGTTATTTTCCCCCAAATGCATAATTCTAATAAACATTTCACCGTTTTTTCGACAATATTGGATTTTTAGTATGTTCTATAAATTCAGTTCCAGCAAAATCACATTCCTTAACCCAGAAAATGTAACCCAGAAATTCGTAACCAAAAATATCTCATAACTACAAAACTTTCAATAAACACCATAAAATGCAATAAACGCGCAAGAGTTGTTTCGAGTCGAAAGAAAACACAACTTTTCGTTAGGCAAACAAGATAGGCACGAGTGCTGCAGTCAAAGTGTCAACGCACTTGTGCCCTAATTTGTTTGCCTGACAATGGGTCATGTGTTCTTTCGACTCCAAACAATTTTTGCGCATTTATTGCATTTTATTGTTTTAATGAAGAGCTGGGATGGAGATATCTAAAGTATAAAGCGGCCATGACGTACAGGGAACCCGGTTCAATAAGCTCCGTAAAACAAAACATAGCATCGAGTCATTTTCCATTTAGTAAATGAGATGTTTTAATTACTCTTATCTTATAAGACATATATTAATGATATTCTTGGACAAAGTGGAATAAGTATATTCGAAAACATTCACGATGGAGAATTCCTGTTTATTATTTCAAGACAGACATCCAAAAGAAGAATGGAAGCCATTACGATATCCTTTTCTAAACAGAACACATTTCGAGTCAATGATAAAAAAAATAACATCTTTTCAGAATGACAGACAGCAAGCTAATTAATTTATTTCGCCAAATCTCATTGGCATCAAAAATCAAGTTGGCTGAACACATTTTAAATTTTATATCTGGTAAACCTAAATAATAGTTAAAGGATTGGCTAAAACTTAAATTACGTCATAGGATGTGATTAAATTTTGTCAGGCATCCAGAATTTGGATAAAAGTGCGAAATCAATTGATAAAAAATATTAGAAATTATTTTCAGCTATAATGATTCAACGGAATCTATAAACGTTTGATTGGAGACAGGAAGCTACAATAAAAAAAAATCGTCTGCGGTTTTAAAGCATAAAATGAATGGGCTTCTCATTCTTTGATATTTTATTTAATTATTACTTGATGAGATTTAGAGCAGGAAAAAGAACAATAAATTATATGAAATTACAGATTAATGAAATAGAAATAAAAATAAAATAGCATACGCGAAATAAACAAAATTGTATTAAATTCTTTTAGGATAAGAAATATAATGTTTGCTTGTATTATAAATAAATAAATAAAATGTAATTTATATTATTATTATTATTTTATTTTAAAAAGGGATATGTGATGTTTTTCAACATCACATATTTCTCCCCGTCGACCGAAAAAAAAATGGGTTCAGCCATTACATCGTCTATATGACAGCTCAGCAAAAATTAATATTAAATCAAATTATTTCCAATCTTGTAAAATAGATTGATTACAAAACAAAAACAAAAAACGAATGGCTTCCAATACAAATAAAATACGTACATTGTTATATTATTAATAGAAAATCTAGTATGCATACTTAAAAAAAATAATATTCTTATACAATATTAAAATACAAATACAAATACAGAAAATAAGGATGTTTATTATATGGTGATGAGATATAATGTGGTATGGCCATAAATCTGTGTACACAAGTCGTTAGAATATATATCAACAAACAAAATGAGCTCTAGTTCTTTGATTTAAAATCATAATAATTCAGTCATCATATATTTATCAGTTCGTGGTAAGATGTTGAAATCAGTAAATTTTTATGTTACCATGCATGGCGAGAAACTTTGACGAGTCCATTTCAGTTCATGTAGGACAAGGATTTGTTGTAATAAATACATAGTTCAAATGTATAAGCAATCTCAATAAAAATCAAGTATATTTATATGTTATCAAATATATATAGTGAGTCTTTTATATCCAGTAAAAGGTTTAAACAAATAATACATGTTGAAAGAAAGTAATAATAACACATGTTTTTATTTATTCATTTTTTTTCTTTTTATAGGTAATTGTAATTGGAATATATGAGATATATGCATATGTGTGTGATAAAAACATATTACCTGCACCAAAAGTCTATGTAAACTTTTTTTTTTTTTTTTTATCAAAATATTGTTCTAGTATGTTAACTTTTAATAAAATGCAATTATAATTAACAAGTAAGTTAAAGCGATAGTGATAAAAGTGATATACACTGCTGTTGTAAGACAATGCAGCTTAGAATATAATTTCCTGGACCAGCCATTGATTATCCAAGCTGCGAAATTTCACAACAAATAAAAATCACAACAGGTTGATCAGGTCTGTTGCAATGAAAGTATACATCAAATTTATTTAATTTATCTTTAATTTTTTTTTTAAATCTTTATAAATATTTAAAAATTTACACTGCGTAACTTTTAACCTAAGGAGAAAAAAAAATGATGAAAAATTACTTTCTGTTTCGTAAATTATATTGATGTGTATCATTGGAAATAATGAGATTCTTATTAAAATTAGAATTATTATAAATGTCAAATAAGTGATTATTACGTGGAGGTGCCAATAAAATTCTATCTATATGCACACGAAATGCCTTATCATCACTAGCATGTAACCGTTTAATTGAAAATGAAACAGGGGAATGTTTAACTGTGACAATGAAAGGACCTGTATATTTAGATTTAAATTTATCCATAGACTTCAGATACACAATATCTTTTGTGCAGATGCTTCTTAGTTTAGCTTTTCTTTGAAAATATTTATTTCTTTTTGATTGGGAATCTTGAATGTTATTGTACGCTTTTTTATAAATTTCCTGAAGGTCTTGCATTAATTTATAGATATTTACATTAGAGTCCAGGTAAGTGTAATTATAATTTGAATTATAAGTGTCAAAAATTAGTGCCAGTTCTCTACCAAAATGTAGAAGATTAGGCGAGAATTGAGTGGAAGAATGCGTAGATCCATTGTAGAGAGATTTGTGTATATATAGTGCATTTTGAAATGAATGACCTTCTTCTAATAATATATTAATTGAATATTTAATTGATGTGTTTACACGTTCGCTAATAGAGTTTGACTGGGGATGAAAAGCAGACGAATGTAATATTTTTATGCCTAGAGTGTCATTAAATGTATTGTAAACTTGAGATGTATACTGTCGACCTAAATCTGATAGAATACATGCAGGGCGACCAAAGGTTGTAATGTATGAAAACAAACATTGAACTATTTTTGGAGAAGTAATATTAGATAACGGGTAAAGTTCTAAGTGTCTACTAAAATGATCAATTATTGTCAAGACGTATTGACCATTACTAAAAGGACCCACCAAGTCTGTGGAGATTGTATGATTTGGATGAGTGGGTGTATATGTTTTTTGTAATGGAGCAGGAGGTGTTTTGTGATGTTTCGCTTGTAAGCATTTAGTGCATGAAGAGACGAAATTGAGGGTATCAGTATAAATGCCCCTCCAAAAGTATCTTCTAGAAAGAAATTCATAGGTTTTAGCCAAACCGAAGTGAGATAAATGCGCAATGGACAATGCTTTCGCTTTTAAAGAATTTGGGACAATAATTAAATAACTGAATGAATTGTTATGAATATTCTCTTTCTTGAGCATTAATACTTTAGAATCAGGATTTATAAAGTAATTGGGAAATTTTTCTGACTTTCCATTTTTTAAGATTTCTTCGTAAATTGTTTTTAATTCAGAATCCTTAATTTGTTCGGACACAAATGTTTGGTCTGAAATTTCTAGTAAGGGGTCTTTAGAGTTCGAATTTCCTGAAATCATATAATTAACATATTCTGAGTATTTGTTTTGATTTTTATTATTAATTTTATCATTACTGTTAATTTCGAGTCTGTTTTCATTTTCATCAACATCAACTATTGGTAGTGGTTGTATGTCATGAATTAAGTTTGGATTATCTTTGAGATCCTCTTGATTGTTTTAAAAATTGCAACGTGATAAGTAATCCGCTAAGATGTTCAAATTTCCAGGAATATGTTTGAAAACGTATGTATATTCAGATAAGTCCATTAACCATCGGGTGGTAACGTCAGCGGGATTGGTAGTTTTCTTATATTTTTCAAGGGGAGCACTATCTGACAAAATTACGAACTCACGATTATATAAATAGTATTTGAAGGCGGTGACAGTTTTATGAATTGCCATAAGTTCCAATTTTAACGCAGGATATTTCTTTTCAGAAGGTTTTAAAGATTTGGAAAAGTATGCTATAGGAAGTAATTTACCATTAAATTTTTGCATGAGTGCTCCTGAAATGGCTGTTTTTGATGCATCCGTGTTCACATAGAATGTTTTCTCCCAATCTGGAAGTCGAACCATTGGGGGAAGAAAGAATAATTTTTGAATGTTTTGAAAAATACTCTGATGTTTTTCTGTCCATTTGAATGTTGTTTTGGGTTTTGTGAGTTCCACAAGGGGTTGCGCAAGTTCTGAAAAAGATGGTAAAATCCATTTGTAAAAATTAGCAAGTCCAAGAATTTTTTTTAATTGTCGTTTTGTCGTTGGTGGTGGAAAAGAATTGATCTTTACGATGTTAGCGGTGATGGGTGAAATAGTATGGTTTTCAATATGGAAACCTAAATAATTAACTGCTGATTTATGGAATTCACACTTGGATGGGGATAATGTTAAATTATATTTGATAAGAATTTCTAACACTTTATTTACTTTTTCACAAGTCTCTTCAAATGAATTTGATCCAATAATCAGATCATCTTGATAAGCATATATGCCATTAATGTTTATCTCGTCGAGTATTGTGTCCATTAGAGACTGAAATATAGAACTGGCGTTCTTTAAACCAAAACAAACACGTTTGTATCGATAACTGCCAAAAATAGATGTAAATGTTAGCATATCTTGATATTTTTTAGGAAGGTCAATTTGGTGGTACGCTTGCATGAAATCCAACGAAGTAAAGTATTTGAATGACGAAAGATTTGATATAATATTTTGAATCTTAGGGAGAGGATATGAGGAACCTTGTATGATTGTATTGACCATTCTAAGGTCTAAAGCAAGTCTATAACGTTGTTTCTTTGAACCATCAGATTTTTTCTTTACTAGCAATATGGGACAAGCCCACTCGGAGCAATTACGCTCAATTATGCCGGCGTTTACTAATTCATTAATCTGTTCTTGGGCTTCTTTTTGTAAAGCTTGTGGAATCGGAAATGGAAGTGTTTTAATAGGGAAATCATTAATTAACTTAAGATTAGGAATTATTTTATCAGTATGTCCTAGAGTACTGAGAGATTTGGAAAAAGCAGCAAATTTACTTAAAAATAAATTTTCAAGTGTGTTACGTTGATCAAGGGTTAAATGATTCAAACAAAAATCTTTACTTGATAAATCATTTTTACGTTTTAGTAATATATCCTCAGAAGCTTGAATTAAGTGGATATGGTCCTCAATATTTTGTATATTATTATTACTAGAGTAAGAGTCTTCAATTTTATCTAAATGTGGTTCTTTAATTTCATCAATTAAAAATAATTTACCAATATGCATATTTTTATTGAGGTGAATTGAATTTTTACCCTTATTTGAGATAAGTAACGTAAAAAGAGAATTATTACTATCAGAATTAATTTCACTTTTGTAATTCGGTGATACAATAGAATCTAAAATTTCTATATCAGGATCCTTTAAGTCAGTACTAAATATGTAATTCGTTTGTTGTAACTTATTATTTGTTTTTGCAGTAATGTAGATATTTTCACCAGTTTGTATTATAACTTTCTTTAGAAGATAAACATTCATATTATTATCGTCAGAGTTAACATTATATACATCTAATCTTTCATTTTCCGAATCAAATAAGGAACAAGTAAAGTCTAATTTTCCAATTCTCATGGAATTTTTCGAAAAGTCAATAGTGACATGATTTTCTTTAATGAAATCCATGCCAAGTATTCCATGAAAATTAGAACTATGTGGTATGTCAATAATATAGAAATTGTGTTGGAAAAACTTTTTTTCAATTTTGAAAGTTGCACGAATACATGAAGAAAATTCAACATAAGAATTGACCGTTTTAAGAGTAATAGACGAACCTAGTCTTTTATATTTCAAATTTGCTTTTAAATTATCAAATGTTGATTGGGCTAAAAGTGAACAACTACTTCCGGTATCAATAAGAAACTTTATATCATTATTGGCTAATGTAGCTTTTATTATAGGAAGTGTATGTGAATTTTTGTTTACATTAAATAAAATATGATCTTCAATATTATCTGTGCAACTCTCATTGCTGTCACTTGGAATATACCCTGTATTAGAAATATGACTAAAGTTTTGAAATGTTTGGGTAGCTTTATTATCTGCTACAGTAATATTAGCAACAGTTTGAGATCCAACTGAATTTACAAGTCTAGTATGTGAAATTTTCGGAAGAGAATTTGAAGGTGACACATTCGGGAATTTATGTTCATTTGCTGATGAGACCCTTAGTTTTCGAGATATGGCAGCATCAGCATCTCCATACCTCTTTTCTAGTTTAAATTACGGTTTTCATAATTACGTGTTTTATAAGTTAAATTATCTATATTTCTCCATTTATAACAATTTAAAGCAACGTGACCATGTTTGGAACAAAGTTGACAAATCAAATTATTTCTAGAAAAGTTTCTTCTAGGGGGAGAACGAAAATTGGTCTGTCTAGTTTTGTAATTATTTCTATAATTTCTTTGATCAAATTTGGGTCTGCTTGACTGAACTACGTGCAAGGATTCATTATGGGAGGGTGGATTGTTGTTTGTAAGTAAAATGCTATTAATTTTCTCAGATAAATGTTTCAATGTGTTTAATATTACAGAGCCATTTTCATTATCACACGAAAGAACAGTATTAGTAGTGTTGTTGAAAGAATCATATATTTCGGATAATGTTTGAGCACGTTCAACTGCCTTATTATAGTCTCTTATGTTTTCCTCCATTAACTTGATTTTAATATTTGGGGGTACACACTCTAAAAACTTCGGAAGTTTAATGTTATCAAGGGATTGTTTGTCTTTAAGGTCAGGGAAAGCCTTAGGTACAGCAACATTTACACGATGGGCGAAGTTTTTAATAGACTCTCCCGGCAAAATTTTTAAATTATGAAATTCTGATATTCCAGTGTTATATGACGATTCCTTGAAAAACTTACAGAAATTTTCCTCGATAAATTTAAGATCTGTCGAGTTATATAGTGTTTCATTTTCAATAAAGTATGCTAACGCAGCATCATGAAGTTTTTCTTTCATTACATGTAATGTCGCGTCATTTGTTAGTTTATTTAACATGGCAAAGGATCTTAATTGATCGAAGAAAAATTTGACAAATCTCGCGTCCCCATCGAAATTAGGAACGGAGCAAAACGCGTTTCGATTCTGTGCCATTTCTTTCCAAAATAAAAATGTTAACTAAGTTAAATAAAAATAATATGCATAAGAATTCAATTGAATATCATATAAACAAATAAATTACCAAGACACCTAAAAATGAATAAAATTGTTAAATACTTTCTTTAATTAAGCCTGCAAAAGTTGGATGATAAAGTTTCAAGATTAATAAAAATATGTAGAAATTATTTGTAATATTTTCCTGTATAACATTATGCCTTGCAACCATGAAATTGGTTTATATACGTCTTGTTGTATATATATTATAGATATATTTAAAAATATATAATGAATAATACTAAAAATGGATATATATGCAAATGAAAATAATTGTCAAGATATATTAAATTGTAAACACAAAAATCAAAATATGAAAAAATTAAAAAAAAATTTATGCAGTATGATGAAAAGAAAAAAAATATCACTATGATCTGGTATTTAATTTCACAAATGAAATAAATCTTTACTTGAATATCCAAAAACTAGATATTTCAAAAATAATATAAGCAAATTTTGATCATTTATATAACTTTTTAACTGTTCTTAAAAATTGAAATGAAAAGTTAAAGTAGAATATAATACTCATATGAAGAATAAAAGATTTTACCTATAAGTAAAAAATTATATATAAAGTTTAAATAAATGTCAATATTTAAGAAAAATGTACGAAAAGTTCTTATTGTCAATATTTAAGAAAAAATATGTGAGAAATGTTTCTTTTTATTGGCACAATAAAATGATTCCAAAGGAAACTTACCCCTTTTCCGAATCTTCTTTTAGCTAAAACAAAAATATATATAGATATAAATTTATTTATTTACGGTATTTTATTTATTCTTTTATTTAAAACTGTAAGGCTCTTCTCCTGTATGAGTGCGCGAGAAAAAAAATCAACTAGAAATTTAACTGCGCATATTCTAGAAAGACGACCCATATTTGGCAATTCTCCTTGCACCGATGAATCAACGATCATTTAATACCGAACGGTAAGTGCATAAGACGGTCACAAATTGCGAACATTGCAGACTGTAGAGAGGATGTTATTCAATGAAACCGTAGAAAGTCCACCGGCATGGCATCACACAATATCGGCGATAAGAATCGGTACCGTAGACACCAAGTAATCTCTTTTTTAAAAAAAATCACAGATGACATCCCGCAGCACACTAGCCTTTAGTAAAGATGAACAACAATCAACAAATCGGTACATTCGGTGCTGTTCACCGTAACGTAGTTAATTTCTTTTTGGATCATCACTGGGGCAGCTGTTTTTAAAACATAACAGTCTTCAACAACGTAAAACTTCGCATTCATGAATTAATCAGTATGTGTAGAATGATTAACGTAGTCGATATCACGTCGATATTAGGTGCCTAAGCAGAGATCCGTTAAACAGAAATTCGAGTATTGCAGTACACTTGTTTATATTCGTTAAACAGTAGTTCAATGTCGATGCCCAAATTTTTCAAGACGAAAAAAAAATTTGGATATCCGGATATATTATCCGGCCTGAGTCTGGCACCACATATATTTAATGAAGAGCTGGGATGGAGATATCTAAAGTATAAAGCGGCCATGACGTACAGGGAACCCGGTTCAATAAGCTCCGTAAAACAAAACATAGCATCGAGTCATTTTCCATTTAGTAAATGAGATGTTTTAATTACTCTTATCTTATAAGACATATATTAATGATATTCTTGGACAAAGTGGAATAAGTATATTCGAAAACATTCACGATGGAGAATTCCTGTTTATTATTTCAAGACAGACATCCAAAAGAAGAATGGAAGCCATTACGATATCCTTTTCTAAACAGAACACATTTCGAGTCAATGATAAAAAAAATAACATCTTTTCAGAATGACAGACAGCAAGCTAATTAATTTATTTCGCCAAATCTCATTGGCATCAAAAATCAAGTTGGCTGAACACATTTTAAATTTTATATCTGGTAAACCTAAATAATAGTTAAAGGATTGGCTAAAACTTAAATTACGTCATAGGATGTGATTAAATTTTGTCAGGCATCCAGAATTTGGATAAAAGTGCGAAATCAATTGATAAAAAATATTAGAAATTATTTTCAGCTATAATGATTCAACGGAATCTATAAACGTTTGATTGGAGACAGGAAGCTACAATAAAAAAAAATCGTCTGCGGTTTTAAAGCATAAAATGAATGGGCTTCTCATTCTTTGATATTTTATTTAATTATTACTTGATGAGATTTAGAGCAGGAAAAAGAACAATAAATTATATGAAATTACAGATTAATGAAATAGAAATAAAAATAAAATAGCATACGCGAAATAAACAAAATTGTATTAAATTCTTTTAGGATAAGAAATATAATGTTTGCTTGTATTATAAATAAATAAATAAAATGTAATTTATATTATTATTATTATTTTATTTTAAAAAGGGATATGTGATGTTTTTCAACATCACAATTGTGTTTATTGAAAGTTTTGTAATTATTACTTTAAAACGCCAGTCCTCAAAAATGAAAGTCGTGCTCTGGTAGGCAAATTACAGTTGTTTTCTTTTCTTCTTATTTTGCCTAGCGCTGGTGATTTTTGTCCTACAGGTACCGTTCCAACGCTATTTATGCTTTTTTGCTACGGAGATATCATAAAAAAAAAAAAAAAAAAAAAAAGTAGGTGTTGCCAATTGAAATTTTTGAAATTTTGTCACTTTAACAGGTAACTGTTAGAGTTTAATTGTTGTTTTTTATATGATTCCTGAGCGCATATTTCAAAATACCTTTCACCCAATTTTTACTCTGTTTCTGTGAACGGTATGGTAACTATGTTCTCATATATCGGGATAGTTTTTTTATAACCCCCTGTATATATATTTATGAACCAAAGATATCGAAAAAGTTAACATCTAGTTTCATATCATTGTTATAATACTTCCAATATTTTTACATTTGTACGAGTATAAAGGTTTTTTATTTTTCAGATTGTTGTCTTTCTTTCTTTGTTATTTTTCCCTTTTCTTTTCTTTCTTTCTTTCTCTCTTTTTCTCTTTCTTTCTCTCTTTTTCTCTTTCTTTCTTTCTTTTTTTTTTTTTGTTAAACAGAAAAAGTTTTTTCATAATGCTGATAATCCTCACTCTAGGAAAAAAGTGTTCTTTTGAAAAATACTTTCATTTCTGAGATAAAAATTAAACTCAGCAACCATTTAACTTATTATCGTCCCTTTACAAAAGACATAATAGGAAATGTATCATTTTTTATACGTTATTACTAAATGAAAAATTCTTTTTATCTAAAGTATTTTTATATGTTTTGTAATTGATAATATAATTGTTTGTTTCGATACATATATCTTATAATTTTACTAGTTATCTCGTAAAAGACAACTATTTCAAAGAATATCATGTTTCATTTTTACTTTTTATTCATATATATATATTGTTCCTTTATATTTTAAATTGTTTCTTATAAAGATTGAGACAAAACAATACAAGTATAGTACAAGTATAATAATGAAAATAGGTTTTTTTTTTTTTTTTTACTGTTTTATTGTTTTATGTTGTATAACAAGGTAATTCTTTTATCTTCAATAAGTAAAAAGTGCAATATTTTTTTTTTTCATTTGTTGTTAGAAAACTATTTTTCAGAACTAAGAAGACTATTATCTAACTCTTTTTTAAAACCATTCTTTTCAATTTTTGGAAGAAATCATATATATGAGTAATTCTCTGAAAAGTGGTCATTTCATGTCCCAGTAGTCTTGAGGGCATATTTTTAAAAGCACAAAAACAAAAAGCAGTCCTAACTATCAATATTAATTGGTTTTGCATATAAACTGTTATTCTTTGGTTATTGGAATTCAAATATAATTTTAAAATATTTTTTAACATGCAAAATATCATTCCCTCACTGTGTCCCCATTCCCACATGTAAGTAAATAAAATGGTTTATATGGTATTAAAGCATCTATATTTAGATTATTTGAAGTGAAAATTTATTAAACATACTTTAATAAATATTTATCCATTATATTACATTTATATATTATGCAATGAAAGAAATTAGAACACTTATTATTGTTGTCCCTGGTAATAGATATCATTCCCTCATCAAACTGTAATTATACCCCTACTTAATCAATTAATGGCAGCACGTACTTTATATAAGTCAAACATAATTTATATAGAAGCAAAGTAAAGAAAACATTTTGTGTTCTGTTGGAAACATTTTACAATGAATAGCATATGGATCTCAAATGTTAGATTGAAATACAGTATTTTCATTATATGTCATTCCCTCACTCATTATAAAGTTAACTAAAAGAAATCAAATTTGCTTTTTTATGCTATTATATTAATAAAAATATGTTTTAATAAATATTTAGTGTTTGAAAATATAGCTAAACTTAATAATATTTTTATAAAGTAGTTTCTAGAAGAAATTTGTCATTCCCTCACAATTATTCCCTCATTTTTCTAATTAATAAAAATAATTACTATTTCAAAAATTATCAGATACAGCTTGGTTAATATTATTTTTTATTAACCGTGTACGTATTTTTATTATTTTTATTAATGTGTATATGCACAAAAAAAAAAAAAAAAAAAAAAAAAAAAAAAAAAAAATGGAGCAATTTTATTTGAGCTAACTTTTTTTTATTTAAAAAAAAGCCCACTTTTCAGAGATTGACCCATATATAAACGTCGTAACAAAATAGTAGAATCTAGAAAAACACATGATAAAATGCCACAGAAATCCTCAGTAACAAAAATGAATTAATATATAACTTATCAAATAATCTTCGAGATCTTTAAAAAGAGATATGAAAGCAATTAACATGTAATAGTTAAAAAATAATAAATAATAATAATATGAAAGTATGTTGCATATTTACCAAAACGGTATTTCGAGAAAATGGTTGGAAACGATAACTTGAAATAAGATTATTACAGAGAAAATGAAATCGTAGATCAATATCAAAAGCTTACTCCCAGAAGCTTAAAATAAAAAAATGACCATTAAAAACAATTACATACATACAGGGTGATTCCGAGATTATGGCACAGATTTGGAGGGGAGATAGAGAACATCAAAAGGATTCCGAATTGTATTTGGGGAACCCATGTCCCTAAATGTCATTTTAACCCTTTAAGAAGCTGCTGTGTACTATTAATTCCGCCTACTGTGTAAATTTTAAAATCTTGCATGCCTCATTATTTGGCAAAATCATACATAATGTTTGTATAATTGCAATCACTGCGATAAGATACATCGATAGAAAACAGAATGGACAATATTCCTGTGACGTCACAGTAGGTAAAATCTCAGAGCACGTAGCCAATGTTTTGTAAACAAATTAGATTCAAGATGCCGTTTTATTGTTATGCATAACATTTTTTCCAGTATAAATATTTCTCCAGTGAAACTTAATAATTAGATATCTGTTCAAACAAGAACAAAAGAGAAATGTAAACAACTGAATCGAATGGTAAAGTTAAGACTATTCCATATCGTAAAATTGCAGAACATTTTATATATATACACACACACACACATATATATAATGAATAAAAGAAAATAAAAATTAAACGCTTCAAAAAATGAGTAAAAAGTAAATCAATCCTCACTTATGAATTATGAAACTAATGTCAAAGTTTAAAACGGAAATAGCGAAGCCTATTGCGAACAAAATTAAAGATTACAAACAAATCACATTACAAATTAATAAATAGAAAAAAGATGGTATTGATTACATTGGATATAGACATCGAAGCTTAAATAATTAGAATTTCAATAACTTTAATAAAGGAATTTATTAAGTGGAACATCCATTTAAATTTGTTAACATCACCACAGTTCACATGGCAACTTTTAATATTACATATGTTAATTATATTTAAGTATATTCCAAAAACTGGATTAAAAACAAAACAAAGGTATCACTATATCACTCTTACTTCAATTTCATAAAATCCGTAACTCTTATAAAGAATATTGCAAGATAAAAATTTGCAGGGCACAATGCTTTGCTATGGTATAGTTGAGGATTATTTGCCCACACAGCTGATATCCTTGTAGCCTCGAACCCAAAGGGGGAATATGGTCCATTTATTTATTTATATAAACCTTAGCATGTAAAAACTCTTTTTTAAAAAAATGCAACATTGGAGAGACACGCTCATATCTACGCAAAAATCACCCGGTTCTTAAATGGTTCAAATTACGTTTGGGGGACATGGTTTCCAATACAATTCTGAATTCTTGTGACGTTCTCTAACTCCCCTCCAAGTTTGTCCCATGTCATCGAAATCATTTTGTGTATACAGTCGGCAGCAAAAGTATCCGAGCACTAGAAAAAAATTCTATGTAAAAACGTACACTTGATACAGTTTTGTTAAATACAGTAAGACCCCGCTTAACGCTGTTTCATTTAGCGCTGTTTCGGTTTAGCGGTCTTTTATTTCAACTCGGGGATTCCCCGAAATTGCTCGCAGCAGTACGGAGATTTCTCGAAATTGTGCGTGCGCAGCGCTAGGTTTCCAAATAACATATCCGAAACAGTGTAGTTGTGTTTCTTGTTTAGTGCGGTGCTGTACGGACGCATTTTTATAAATTTATATAATACTATAACGATTAATACAGTGACAAATATTATGATCTTTAGTTTTTATCATGGGTGATAATAAAAAACAAGAAAAGAAAGCAACCAGAAAAAGCATTTCACTGGAAACTAAAATGCAAGTGATTAGAAGATTAGATTCTGGTGAACGTCAATGTCAAATTAGTGCTGCATTGAATTTGGCAACTTCAACAATAAGGACAATTCTTAAGAATAAAGAAAATTTGCTGTCATCGGCAACTGCAACTACGTCAAGCTTTGCAACTAGAATTACCCGTTCTAGAAATAACATTATAGAGGAAATAGAAAAACGACTGTCTATATGGATTGACGACGAAATTGAACGCAATATACCATTAAGCCAATCTATCATAATGGAAAAAGCTAGAAGAATTTTTAATTACATTCAGGCTGAGGTAAGTGACACAAGTGAAACTTTCGTTGCTAGTCGAGGATGGTTTAATCGATTTAAACATCGAAATAATCTTCACAACATAAAGATTACAGGAGAAGCAGCAAGTGGTGATACGAAAGCGGCGGCTGAATTCCCAGCGACATTAAAAACAATAATTGAACAAGGAAACTATCCTCCAGAATTGGTTTTTAATGTTGATGAAACAGGCCTGTTTTGGAAAAGAATGCCAAAACGAACATTTCTATCCCGTGAAGAGAAACGAGCATCAGGATTTAAAGCTGGAAAAGATCGCTTAACACTTCTACTTGGTGGTAACGCAAGCGGAGATTTCAAATTAAAACCACTACTAGTTTACCACGCCAAAAAATCAAGAGCGATGAAAGGCATATCTAAATCAACTTTACCTGTAATTTGGGAGTCTAATAAAAAATCATGGATAACTATGAAAATTTTCCAGGATTGGTTCACTGAACATTTCTGCCCGTCTGTTAAACGTTATTGCGAAATTAAAAAACTTGAACAAAGAGCACTACTATTAATTGATAATGCTCCAAGCCACCCAACAAATTTATCAGACTTACCAACATGCATTCCAGTCGAAGTAGTTTTCTTGCCGCCTAACACAACTGCCTTAATCCAACCAATGGACCAAGGCGTTATAGCCAATTTTAAGGCTTATTACTTGCGGCGAAGATTTAAGCAGATGTTTGAAAAAAAAGACGGAGAAGAGAAGCAATCAATAAGAGAATTTTGGAAAAACTACAATATTATGAATGCTGTAGAAAACATAAACCTTTCTTGGAATGAGATAACAGAAAGCTCTTTGAAAGGAGTATGGAAGAAGATTTGGCCAGATTTAAGTAAGAGCGAAGACATTAGACACTGTCGATATGGATGAAATAGTATAAGAAATAGTGGAATTAGCGAAACAAACCGGTTTAGATGAGGTAAATGTGGAAGACGTCGAAGAAATAGTTCAAGAAACAGCAGCTAGTCTTTTTAATGATGAGCTCAAGGAATCAACTGAGCAAGAAGGAAACAAAAATATTGATAGTAATAGTAGTGATTTCGAAGAAGAGCAAAAAGAACTTTCGATGGCGTTTGTAAAAAGGAGTTTGACCACTATAGCTGAAATTATGGATCAATTTGTTGAAAATGATCCAAATTTTGACAGGAGTTCAAAAGCAAGACGGGGTGTTATAGATGCTTTATCCACTTATCAACAACTTCTAACAGAATGCAAAAGGAAAAAGCAAACTACATTAGATGCCTTCTTGACAAAAAGGCAGAAAATTGGAAACACAGAATAGACTGAATGATCTGACTGACTTAGAATTTTATTTGTTTTTATAAGTATGTATATTCGTTTATATTGTTTTTATTTTTGTAAGAAATAAATGTTTGGTTTTATTTTTATTAAAAAATACATTATTAAATTTAATACCTAACCAATTTTCTATCCATCTTCCCCTAACCCCATTATTTACATGTTAAGATAGCCTCGTTTAGCGCTGTTTCGCATTACGCTCTACATTGATGGAACGTATCCCCCGCTTAACGCGGGGGATACGTTCCATTCGATAAGGTCTTACTGTAAATCCTTATCGAATCCTGTTCTTAGTCAGTCTAAGAACATGATTAGACAAGAATTTAATTAACAAAACAGTAATAAGTGTACCTTTTTTACATAGGAATTTTAGCTAGTGCTCGGATACTTTTGCTGCCGACTGTATACAATTGTAAATAATAATATTATTTATCATAGAAAAGAAACACTATTAGTAATGCCAACTTCATCGAAAAAAATTAATAAATTAAAACCATGGTTAATAATTGAACAATGCATAAAATACCCATGCTATAAAGACTGATAAAACCCACTCATGCAAGTGATGAATAGATATCTATGCATAAACACACACATACATACACACGCACACACACACATATGTAATGAAAATAAATACAATCAGAAAGACAACAGTGAACTAGACAAATAATTAACCCATAAAATATTTAGGTTATCATCAGGGATATCCCTCAAATGTAGGTTGGAAAAAGCTGTAAGACGTTTCAAGAGCTACTAGTAAAAGCTAAAAGTATCTTGGTCCTCTACACTTCACAAAGAGAAAAAAACCTTTATCCTTTGCACCTCGAAAATCCTAGTGAATAATTAATTAAGTAAAATGGAAAATTAACAAAATTACACATCAATATATACGAATATAAATATAAAAACTTATAAGAGGACTGTAAGAAATAAACACCAAAAACGAAAAAAAAAATAAACGGTTAATAAATAGTAAGATACCTAAAAGGAAAAACATTTGAGATGATAGTTTTGAAGTTGCATTGCACAATTTGTTCGAAACCGTGAAGTCGAATGGATATCCTTCTTCTATTTTCACTGCTATTCGTAACTTTTAAAATTAATGAAATGTTTTTTCCTTTTAGGTTTCATGGTGTTAAACTTTTTTTTTTTTTTCATTTTTGGTAAGTGTTTTTTTATAATCTTTTTATAAGTATTTATATTTGTATATATTGATGTGTAATTTTGTTAAAATTTCATTTGTATTTAATTAATTTTTTATTTGGAATTTCGAGCTGCAGTGGCTAAGTTTTTTTTTTCTCGGTAAGATGTAGAGGACCAAGCTACATTTAGCTTTTCCTAGTAGCTCTTGAAACGTCTTACAGATTTTTCCACCCTGCATTTAAGGGATCTCCCCGATGATAGCCTCAATGCTTTAAGGGTTAATTATCTGTCTGGTTTTATTGTTGTTTTTGTGATTGTATTTATTTACATTTTATTTAGGAGGTTACATGGCTTCTAATTGCTAATTTTATTGTGCAATTTTATCTAAATTTAGTTTTGATATTGCTTATTTTATTAATTTTTGGATTTGTAACCTTTTGATGTATTTTTTCCTCTTTAATTATATATATATATATACTAGCAGATCCGGCCACGCGTTGCTGTCGCTAAGTTATACATTAATAATTTGATAAGGCATATAGTATTTCTCCACAACTGGATTTGGCGATTTTTTTGGCGCCGTTTTGAACGATAACGATGTCGTTCTGGATTCTTTGCAATAAAATATGGCAACCTGAATGCTTTTATTTTAGATTTAAGATTTAGCTTATGATTTTATCAGTTATGATTTTTAGATTTATGATTTAGGCATAATCGCCAAATCCAGTTGTGGGGAAATACTGTAGTTGTTCCAAACAGACTTTTAAATAAGTTTTAAAATATTGAAATGGTTACTTTTCATTTAGAATATTATATGTATAGATCACGAATTTCTTAAAGAAAACGAAGTGATACAGATTACAATATTGTAACAAAAATTGAAAAAGCAAGGTTATGTCGTAAGTAAATTTTTAACACACGTGTCTCGTGAAATAAATTGTAGCATATACATAACGTATCTGATATAAGAAATTAACATGCTGCAGCGGAATAAATTTCATATCTGTCATCCTTGGCGGAAAAAAAATATCACCAAATTATCTGGCGAACGTATTTAATTCCTTTCAAAAATCATGGTTATTTTAACAACTTATATTAAGAGAGTAATAAATAATATTGTCAAGCAGATGTCGTGAAGAGCCAAAGTGAACACTCGAAGTGAAGTAACAAACGTTGTTTATTAACAGAACAAACTTGTAATACAACTACACTCGGCTGAGAACATACTCAAACTGAGGAACAAGTCGCTTATATACACTATTCGAATATTCCAGAATACAAGATTAACATAAATTAGAATATTCTAGAAACTGCTAGAATAGGAAATTAAATATGCAAAAAGAATTGTAAGAATTTAGAAATAATTATTTAGGATCTATGAATTTACTTGCCCCCGACTGGAATTGAACCGAGGCCGTCTGGGTGACAGTCCAAAGACATACCTCTACGCCACGGCGGCTACGAAGAAAGCTGACTTTGTGGCATTGCCCTCTTTTCAAAGAACAGCGCCTCGCTGTTTTAGGACTTCTGGGTTAGAGCTCTAGTCCTCAAATGCGTCATTGGTCCCCTGTAAGTACCGTTCGTTTGAGATTGAACAGCATCATTCAGATTTTGTGTGTCTTCGTTCTCAATCTGCTTGTCCGGATCATAGTAGGGTTTCATACGTAATACATGGGGAATGTCTCTTGGTTTTCTTCTTCGCGAGGCAGGATCAAAATTTTGAACCTCATAGGTGACGTCTGATAAACGACGTAAAACCTGATATGGCCCAAAATACCTTCTTAAAAGCTTTTCGGAGAGGCCAACTTTTCGGGCTGTAGATACACCCATACGAAATCTCCAGGAGCATAAGAAACCATTCGGTGTGTGGAGTGGTCTTTATCTTGGGCTTTCAGAGTTCGCACTTGGGCTAGCTGCCTGGATTCTTCAGCTCTGGCAATAATCTTCGCTATATGATCGTCGTCTACATCATCAGGGCAAAATGGTAACATTGTGTCCAGTGTCGTTTTAGCTTCACGTCCATGAAGCAAATAAAAAGGCGTAAAACCCGTCGTCTCCTGTTTAGCGGTATTGTAAGCAAAGGTTACAAATGGTAGAATTTCATCCCAATTCTTCTGCTCTGTATCCACGTACATGGACAATATGTCGGCCAACGTTTTATTAAACCGCTCGGACAGTCCATTTGTTTGAGGATGATGTGCTGTCGTCATACGATGATCGATATTACACAATTCGACGAGAGCAGAAGCAAGTTTGGATTGGAAGACAGCTCCACGATCTGTGAAAACTACCCGGGGAGCTCAATGCTTTAGAAGAATTTCTTCGAGCAAGAACTTCGCTATTTCTTCGGCTTCAGCGGTCGGTAAAGCTTTCGTTATTGCATATATCGTTAAGTAATCAGTGCAGACTATGATCTATTTGTTCCCACGAGTAGATTTCGGAAATCGTCCTAAAAGATCGATCCCAATGCGATGGAAAGATGCTATAGCTGGAGGGATAGAAACTAAGCGTCCAGGAGGTCGTTGAGGAATGGATTTTCTCCTCTGACATTCTCGGCAATGCATCACATACCGAACGACATTTCTGTACATCCCAGGCCAGTAGAACCTTTTGCGGATTCTGTCATAAGTTTTCGCAAAACCAAGATATCATGCGGCGGGAGCGTCGTGGAAGTGTCTTAATATGTCCGCTTGTAGATGTGTGGGAATGACTGGCAGCCACGTTTTTCCATCAGGGTCAAAATTCTTTCTGGATAGTACTCCGTCAATTCATTCAAATTCTCTTTTATCCGCGTTGGAGCAGTTATTCGAAAGAATAATTTTTGCGAGATCTGGGTCTTTCTTCTGTTCAATCGCAAGGTTCATACTCGTAGTCACAGCTAGAAATTTCTCTGGCGTCTCAGTTACTTCATCCACTGGATTCCTCGAGAGTGTGTCAGCGTCCCTGTGCTTCTTACCGGTTTTGTATATCACTGAGAAATCATGTTCTTGTAGGCGAAGGGCCCATCTTGCCAGTCTTCCTGAAGGATCCTTTAGACTCATAAGCCAGAATAGTGAGTGATGTTCCGTTACAACAGTAATTTCTTTTCCGAATAGGTACGGCCGGAATTTGTTGAAGTCCATACGATGGCGAGGCATTCCCGTTCTGTGGTGGAATAATTCTTTTCGGCTTTTGTCAAGGTTCTTGAGGCGTAAGCTATAACTTTTTCGGCATTGTTTTGAATTTGCACGAGGACTGCCCCAATACCATATCCACTGGCATCTGTATGAATTTCTGTAGGGGCGCTTTCGTCGTACATTCCTAAGACTGGATCAGAAGTGAGGGCTGACTTCAGACTGTTAAAGTATTCGGCCTCTTTAGGACCCCAATGGAAATTCGCATCACCTTTTAGAAGCAACTGCAAGGGTTCAGCGAGATAACAAAAAACTTAATAAATCTTCGGAAGTATGAGCAAAGTCCAAGAAAGCTTCGTATATCATATACATTCTTTGGAGTTGGAAAATCGCTTACGGCTTTCACTTTGTCGGGATCTGGACGGACGCCACTACTAGAAACAAGATGGCCCAGTATTTTTACTTCTTTGGCAGCAAATAGACACTTCTACAAGACCAGCTTCCTGAAGACATTTCAAAACAGGCCTTAGTCGTGTGAGATGGTCTTCAAAAGTTTCTGAAACTACAATAATGTCGTCTAAATAACAAAGACACACAGTCAATTTTAAATGGCGTAGCAAATTGTCCATCATTCTTTCGAAAGGCGCAGGTGCATTACAGAGTCCAAACGGCATATCTTTAAATTCGTATAATCCTTCGGGGGTTATGAATGCCGTCTTCTCTTGATCCGCTTCCTCTACTGTAATCTGCCAATACCCAGAGCAGACGTCCGTGGAAGAAAATAACTTGGCGCCTTTCAAAAAGTCTAAAGTATCATCGATACGAGGTAGAGGATAGACATCTTTTTTTTGTGATCTTATTGAGCTTCCGATAATCTACACAAAAACGCCAGCTTCCATCTTTTTTCCTAACGAGCACCACGGGTGAAGACCAGGAACCTTTCAGATGGCTGGATGATACCTTTATCAAGCATTTTCTGAACTTCTTCTCGAATGACGCGTGTTTCGTTCGGTGATACATGGTATTCTCGTTGGCTGATTGGAGCATGATCACCTGTATTAATCCTGTGTTTCACATTCGTCCGTTCGGCTGTCGACTTGTCAGTCTTCTCGAAAATTCCAGAAAACTTTCGAAGCAAGTTGTCTAGCTTGGTTCTTTGTTCATTGTTCAACTCAGGAGACATCATCCGGGAGCAGTCCATCAGGGAACTTGACGTGTCTCGTGCATTCAGGCCATCCGTCGTTTCGGCAATCGCACATAAATGTCCTTCATTCAGGGGTTCGGCTAGGCCTAAACACATTCCTTTAGGAATTACTCGGTTCCTGGACTGGAGGTTGGCGACCCAGATTTCACTTTGCCCGTTATGGTATAAGGATAACATGGATGGTATAGCGAAATTCTTATTGAAGAGCAGATGTTTATTGCCGTCTATGACTACATTTACCTCTCTTCGTAATTGACATCTTGAAACTACTATTTTTGTTAAAGATTGGGGCCTAAGAGTGCAGTCTCTTGTGGCGTACAACTTCCAGGCGTCCATCGCTGCGAGGTCTTGGCAAACGTCTTCTAAAAATAATTCACTCTGTCTACACTCTATCAAGGCTTTAGAAACTTCCAAAAAGTCCCATCCAAGGATTATGTCACGACTACAATGCGGCAAAACAATGAATTCAAATGACAGCTCTCTGTTATTTATGTGAACACGTTGAAAACATTTTCCCATCGGCTGGACAAAATTTCCATCGGCGACTTTGAGCATAACATTCTTGGCTTCAGAAAACAGAACCTTTTTTAGGGATCGACGATACTTATCGGAGACAAAAGAAAATGAGTCTCCAGAATCCACTAGGGTTTGTATCGGCTTTTTATCCACGACTATGTCTAGTTGGTTACCAGGCATCTTTGCGGCCGACGGAGGATTTTGGTTACATGCGGCCTCACCTCCTTGGAAGGTTGCTCCGTTTAGTTTTCATTATTATTGCGGCTTCGATATCAACGTGATCGACGATATGGCGACGGTGATCTGAAACGGCGTGTTGGAGATCGGCCTCTAGTTGGACTAGGAGATGAACGGCGAGTGAAGCTTGGTCGGCGAAGTTCATCTTCTGCATCAATTTCTTCAGGGTTCTGTCGGCGGCGTCGATAGCTGTCGAAAATAGCTTTTCTTTCTCGGCAATAACGCACAACATGCCCAGGACGTCCACAGTGGAAGCAAACTGGTCTGTTTTCAGCTGTTCTCCAGAGGTCAGTTTTTCTCGGCTGCGTGGGTGATCTCTGGACAGGAACTCTAGGTTCTCTGGTTACAGTGGCATATGTTGTTCGTCGTGGTGTTTTGGCCGGTGTTGCTGAAACGTGGGCTAGGGCCCTTTGAACTTCATCTTGGACTATTTCTTCTAGGAATTGCGAACATGGCTTTGAAGGTTCTTTCGTCTGGTTGATCAGTCGATGGACTTTCTCCTGTACAATTTGGCAGATAAGCGAGACCAAATCTGGTTCCTCATCCGTGGCTGCCACTGGTACGACGGCCGGAAGACTCTCAAATCTTCGTAGTCCAACGCTCTTCTGCTTCATGTCTTCAATGTAGTTGAACCATTTAATGAAACCAGTTGTGGTGCTGATTTCTTTCGTCAACAGTGTCTGATAAATGTCCTCCGCAATGCCTTTCATTTGGTGAGGCACTTTTTCGTCTTCGGTCATTGTAGGATTAATTTCCTGGCACAGACCTAAGACACTCTGCATATAGGACTGAGTACTCTCTCCTAACCGCTGCGCTCTGTACTTCAATTGCTCCTCCGTCTTCCCGGTATACTTTTGTCGGTCGCCGAAAAGTCCGCTTAATTCTTTCTTGAACACATCCCAGGAATTTAGAGTATCTTCATTGTTTACGTACCACTGCTTTGCCGTACCATCCAGGAAGCAATAAACATTGGCTAAGCACATCATGTAATCCCATTTGTTAAATTTAGCCACTCGATCATATTCTTTAAGCCATTTCAGAGGATTTTCTCCAGGTACTCCTTGGAAGGTCGATGGGCTCCTTTGCTGCTGGTAGATAGGAATCAATACGATGGGCTTGGACTCTTCGTAAAATTTGGTTTTTACAGGCATTTTTGTTTGCTTTTTGCTGTCTGGAAAATAAAGTCCGTATTCGGGAGATTGTCTTCTTAAACGGAGACTTCTGCGAAGATCGCCACTGTTATCCACGTTTGCAAGGTTTAGTACCCGGCGCCTCCACCAAAAATGTCAGGTAGATGTCGTGAAGAGCCAAAGTGAACACTCGAAGTGAAGTAACAAACGTTGTTTATTAACAGAACGAACTTGTAATACAGTTACACTCGGCTGAGAACATACTCAAACTGAGGAACAAGTCGCATATATACGATATTCGAATATTCCAGAATACAAGATTAACATAACTTAGAACATCCTAGAAACTGCTAAAATAGGAAATTAAATATGCAAAGATAATTATAAGAATTTAGAAATAATTATTTAGGGTCTTTGAATTTACTTGCCCTCGGCTGGAATGAAACCGAAGCCGTCTGGGTGACAGTCCAAAGACATACCTCTACGCCACGGCGGCTACGAAGAAAGCTGACTTTGTGGCAATATAAAACAATATTTCGCACAATACATATTACGAAAATATACATCTGGCTTGTATATTTTCGTGTTGCGTTTTTGATCGCCAAATACAAAAAAAAAAAAAAAAAAAAAAAAAAAAAACTCCAAGGACGAGAAAGTTTTGAAATTTAAAATGAATTTTTTGTTAATTTGACAGCAAAATAACTCAATCTAACGTATGCACATGATAACTAATACATATCTGTACAAAAATATGGGGATTAATATCGGGAAATAATTTTCCTCGATTTTTAATAATTTTTTACAAATAATCAAATGGGCGATTAACATAGGAAATATTTTTCTTGACTTCACAGACAGTCAGTGACGTCACACTTCGCCTGTGTATAACTACATTAGCACTTTATCAATGCGTATAAAATCTTTAAAGTGATTATGACGTCAATTTTCGTGAGATGAATAATTTAATTTTTATATTATTTTAACGTTCACGTTTGATTAAATGTATTTATTTTTATGTCGAAAGAAAATAAACTCGTATGTTTTTTTTTTTTTTTTTTTTTTTTTTTCTTTGCGTGGGGGATGGGGGTGGAGAAACAATTAAACTTACTGAACTCGCAGATATTTTGGAGCAACTATAACAAAGGGCTATAATATACAAATAATTTGCAATAAAAAAATATTGTGAGTATAAATTGAGATAAAAACTATACTTATCTCTCAAGTTGGACCAAACTGCACACAGTGTGCAAAGTTTTGTTAAAATCGGATCATTAGTTTAGGGGTTTATCGCGGACAAACATCCTGACACGAAATTTTTATAGGTGTACAGATATATATTTTTTAAGTTATACGTGTTTAAAAAGGAAATTTCTTTTTCTTCAAAAATTGCTTGAACGCTTCTTTGGTTTTTATTTTATGGCATGAAACAAGAAAGCTATAAATAGTGAATGTAATATTTTTGTAAATTATACTAGAAGTGCAATGTATATACAAATATATATATGTATATAGTACAAAGCTACAAATTTAGTTTTCATTGATTCAACTTGAATAATAATAATGATTATAATAATAATAAGCTATTTTTTATTAAATTTCTTTCCGTATCTATTATTTTTAATGGAAATTGTTAACGGTAGCTTAGATAAAGCTTCCGAATATATCTTGAAATCTGATGATACGTCACCGCCACCTGCAAATTACTAAAAATTTTATTTGTAAAAATCAAAGATACATCCCACTAAAACAAGATTGAGAAAACACGAGTTTTGCATAGAGTAATAACACTTTCCAACTATGCTTAATGTTGCTTCTTTACCTTTCATTGTATTTCGCCAACGCGAGGACACAATGAGAGAGAGAAAGAGTGACTAACTGAATTTATAGTTCCTAAACTATAATTAACTGAATTTATATTTCCTCGTAATCGTTCTTGTAAAGTGTTAAAAACGCTTAGCAAAAACGGAAATGCAATTGCATTAAATTTCAATTGCGGTCCTACACTCAGAAAAAAATATACCGCTTCTTGAATCCCTAAATAGGTAATTTAGATTTCCGAATAATACGTATAATGTAAAAAAATAACCTGGTTAGACGAAATGATCCAGAATTTCTAGTCTATACTTTTTTAGATGGTGAAACAATATTATGAATGTTATGAATCCCTTGTATTGCGAGATATTTTCTCGCTTAAATTCTTTGAATTTGGTCACAAAACAAAATTATAGTTACTAAAACTCGCTTCTTATATTCGCATTTATTTTTAAATTTTTTTTAATGATATTGAGCATGAAAATATAGGGAAACGCTCTAGATATGTAATAGAGATCTTTAGAACTCAGTAGCAAGGGAGCTAGAATTTATTATGATCGCATGGAAATATTTTTACTAGAGTCACACATTAGTTTCTAGATGACAGTCAAAGAATTCTTTTAGTGCAGTAAATCAGAATATGTAGGGGAATATGTAGGGGAGATCCGTGTAATTTGGATCGCCTAAGCAAGAATGCTTATAAACTAAAATTATTAAAATAAAAATATTTACTTTGTTGGCTGCACATTACAATTGTATAGTTGCATGGTTCCAGCTTGGTAAAGCACTCTCGGAACTATTAATAAGTGCAGAAAATAATTATTTTATTTATGTATTGGTGGTCCATATTACACATACGTTCGTGTAATATGGATTAAGTGGTCCATATTGGTCATTCCCGAACAGCTGACACACTTGGAATTGTGAAACGAACTGTCCACCATGTTTTCTCATAAACTTATCCATCTCTTGGGAATAGTAGAAATGGACGAAACTAGTTGGCATAGGTGAACTTCGCGCAGTTCCCCATCACGTATTTGTTTCGACTCATTTTAATTATTGTTAAAAACTATCTACAAAACCGTTAATTACTCAATGTTCGGAAAGTCGAGTGGAGTCACTCCAGATTTTTTATTTTCCGAAAATTATATGCAAGGAAAGTATTGTAGTCATGATTTGCGAAATGGATTTTGCCTTTCGCATAGCTCAAAAAACTAGTTGACATAGGTGGACTCCGCGCAGTTCCCCATCACGTATTTGTTTCCACACATTTTAATTATTGTTAAAAATTATCATGAAATTTGCCGATAAAGGGTTAAGGAGAATGCGAATTTTTCTGATGATGAGGGTAAGTCCAATCGTTTTATCATCGCCCCGAAAACACTTAATCCCAAACTTTCACCAAACTCGCTATATCCATTTTCGAGTAATTCCGATTGCTGCTATGTTTTGCAATTGGCCGATAAAAGGTTAACTGTGAACGCTAATTTATCTGAAGATGAGATCCAATCGTTTTTTTCCATCAAAAATCCCTAACTCCAAAATTTCATCAAAATCGCTTTCTCCATTTCCGTGTAAACCCAATTTCTGTCATACGGTGCACTTGGACTTTAAAGGTTTAACTGTGAACGCAAATTTTTCTAACGCTGAGGACAATTCCAATCGTTTAAGCACCCTCAAAAGCACTTAATTTCAATCTTTCATCAAAATCCCTATAATAATTTCCGAGTAAACCCGATTTCTGTCATATGTTACCATTGGCCAATAAAGGGTTAATAGCGAACGCAATTTTTTCTGAAGATGAGGGTTAATCCAAGCACCCCGAAAAACACTTAACTACAAACTTTTTTGAAAATTGCTATATCCATTTCCGAGTAAACCCAATTTCTGCTATATGATACAATGGGCTGATAAAGGGTTAACAGCGAACACGAATTTTTCTGCCTCGCGAAATTTTCAGAGTCGTATATTTATAGTTAATTATGTTCATCCCGTCATCAAAACTGATATTTAACAGCTGTTCTTACATCTTTACGATAAAAATATTTGTTTTCATGCACGTTTATTTGAAAATTTGCCCTTTTCTCCCATGTTAAGAAAATCATAAATTTCAAATAACTGCTGAAGTTTTTTAATTAGAAAGTTGAAAATAAATAGGTTTCTTGCCAGTGCCATAAATAATATTTTAAAACTGGTCTGACCTCTCTGCGATCATTTGTACGTGAGATATCGTGTAAGCAGACTAACAAACTAACGGACTAACACACAAACACACTAACGGACTAACAGACACACTACAGACGGACACTATACAAATTTTGTCATTTTCGGATTTCTCACGCCTGAAAACGTATAAAAATGTCAAAAAACCGAGGTCGAAAATTTTCACGATTGCCTAAATTCCCCATACCTATAGTATGAAGGGGAACTAAAAAATAATAGTTAATGGACAAAAAAAGGGGAGGTCCAAGGGCTATATCAAATGGGTAGTATGCGAAGGAAGTGATAGCTTGATTACACCTGCTTCTCTGGCCTATTCTATAGACCGTATGCAAGTGACGTCATTCCTTCACCCAGAGGCTTAAGTGGTGTCCAAATGCAGAGCGACTATCCAATGGCTTTAAAGTATAAGATGAACAAGCTGATTTTTCAACCAATCACAATCTCAGCTGTGTTTGCTTGGGCTCCAGTTCTGTCGTTGCTAATAGCAACGTGACGTACTTGCATACGGTCTATAGCCTCGAAGAATTTGTATGTGCGACATACGTACGCCGAGCATTAAAAAAACCTCTCTGTTTTCATCATCGACCATTGGTCCATATAACACAACAGAGCATGGTTCATATTACACGCATAAGCAGAGTAACGTTGTTTCTAATCACATATCACTATACAAATTGGCGGCCATGAAACACACGTCTAAATTGTTCAGAAAATAAGTGCATTTGCAACTATTAACGTGAAAATTATGTTACAATTACCTAACAGCAGAAAGTAATGCTTTCATTTTAACTTACTTGTTACATCAATGATCATATAAACCGAAAACCAAATTTCATAATCGTCCAAATACAGGTACGCATGTACAAGTCACTTCCAGCTTTGTATAACAATAATATTCACTAAAGGTAGCGAGATGGTTTCAACATCTAGTGTTGAACATATAAATTTTTGCTTGCTCTCTATTGCACGATGGTCCATATTAAACGATTCTGCCCTATTTCTGTAAATCTTAACGCTAAATATACCATATTCTGTAGAAAACATATGTACACAGCTGTCAAGTTCATCATGATTTCTGTAGTGCAAAGTTAAATATCTCTATATCCCAAGTAGCACATGAACGTTCTCTGAACGTCTAATAACGGTTACACTGGTTCAAAAACCGTGTTTCGTGTCAAAAGAACGTTCTACTCGACGTTCAAAAGCAGTATTATTCAGAACGTTCTAAAAAGGTGTGTTTTGTACCATTCATAAAACGTGCAATTTCAGTTTTATAAAAAACGTTAAGGGAAACACCGTCGTAACACGTTCTGTTTCAGTACAATTATAACGAAAATGACAAAGTGCTCTATTTTCCGTTATAATGTATAAAATTTTTAAAAACAAGGCAGAACTTGATTTTGTTGATACAATTTATAATAATATTCATTGGGAAATAAAAGTGAAGAGGTGGTTTTGTTTTTTAACATAATTTTAAATTATAATTATCTGATATTTGCAATTGAATTTCTCTTCGCGAAAACTCTAATTAAAATGAACGCATAATCATGTAATTTTGTTGACTTACTCTATATAAAATTATTATTTGATTGTTATATTAGTTTGCTGTATTGGAAAATATTTTGGAATAAAATGGAATTATTTAATTCGATCAAGTATTTCGATATTACACTTTTGCCTAATTTATATGTTTTTAGAGTACAAAGAAATGGTTTTTGCAATTCGTCAGTCTATATGTGTATGCACGCGATTTAAATGCCCTTCCGTATGTATTAGTTGGTTAGTTAAAAAAATAAAAATAAAAAATTATAAGCCTTCTATATGAATATGGAAATTTTAAACCTCGCAAGTGCGTAAATATGATTCCACGGATTTTCTTCAAACTCGCCATTTTACCTTTCATCTAGATGTACATTCGTATGTAATTTAAGGTTTACGGTGAAAAGGTTAATTTGTAGAAAATCGTAAGTGAGAATATATATAATTCTATCAAAAAGGGCTCGAACGATTTTCTTCAAATTTGCTACATAAACCCTTTTTAGATGTCTTTCCACGTATATTACTTAATTACTACAAGAAAATTGACAGGCATCCTAATTAAGTAGCTCGTAAATTGGTGTTTCAAAAAAAGGTTATATATATATATATATTAACTTGCTATGTAAAATCCTTTTTATGTGTTTTTCACGACGCATGCATTAGGTTTTTTACAAGAAAATTGTTATATGTTTAATATGTTAAATCCAATTTATGTATTCTGATCGCACTATATCTGAAAAGAGTATATAATATGTATAGTAGTGAATTATGGAAGTCATATTGTTACAAATTAAAAAATATATATTTTTTAAAAATTTTACACTATTCGTGATTTTTTTTTTTCAAATTTCACTTCATTATTTTGTTTAAAAAAATCGTAAAAAATATTTTAATATAATAATATACACATATTATATATTTGATGATAAAAATTCTTTGATTTAGAAGTTATTCAAATATTGAACTACTTACATACTGAATGTTATAATATTACTTGAATCTACAAATTCATTATTTTTATATCAATCTACATTTAGAAAATATTTAAAAAAATAATATAATTTGAAATAATAAAATAAATTTGAATTATATATATATATATATATATATGAAATATATTAAAGGATTAATTTTTGAATGTAAAATTCTAGCTATTAGAAACGTTAGAGCTGAAACCGGAAACTCATAATTATTTGCATTCGCAAAAACATCTGCTCTGGTACAGAGACGGTTGATAATTTATGCGCGTATTTCGCTTCTTGGCGATTTTCTCACTTGTTATTTTTCCCTTTTGCTTTTAAATAGCAAATGGTCAATTTTAAAAGCGAAAAGTTTTTACTAGAGATAGGGCAGTAAATATAAAACTGTAATCTTTAATAATGTTTAAATTATAAACTTTTATTTTTATTAATCTGACATTAGTTTTCACTTATTAATAACAAAAAATATATAAAAATATGCAACGCAATTCTCAGTGCAAAAAGGTATTTTTATTTAGTTATTTCTAATTAATTAAATAATGAAGTTTTTTTTTATATATAAGTTTTATATATTACATATTTTAGATTTTTTTTTCTTTATAAAGAAGTAAAAATTCTTTTTTCTACATCATTCTTAAGAAAAAGAATACCGATTATCAGAATATAGATTAATATCTTTTGAAGAATTACTTAAAACGTATAACTTCAGCAATGAATAAAACTTGATACAAGGTATTCCCACTTTCATTACTTTCTATACCTTCACTCGCAGTTATTAAGCAAATTTAATGCATTTCTGTAAAAATGTTTGTTTTGCACTTGGAAAAATAAAAAAATAAATAAATAGATTTTCAAAACAATCTGTAGAATTTTAATCTTCTTGCTATTAATTTGATTTGATATCAAACATCAGCTTAAAAATAACAACTTCATAAACAGCTAATCGTACACTTTTTACGATTCCATGTGCTGCTATTCATTTTTTCAAACGGTAATGGATTAAAGAAGGATTTTTTTTTTTTTCATAATAACTGGTTATTTAACTGGTCATTTAAAACGCATAAGACTATGAAAATGCGCATCAACAAATTTTCAATCATATCGAATATTTTTAAGGCCCTTTAAATCAATTACAGTTAATCAACCTTGGTTTAATTTATTTCATCAGAAATATGTATGTTAGTTTCTTTATGATTATTGCAGCGTAGTATTTTAGAATTTAACTAGTAAAAATATCTCTTTTAGACCAATATTTATTCGAATTATTTTTTATACTTTTACATAAATTACTCGTACCACATGCAAGATAATTAATAAGGAATTTTCTAATAAAACTAAATACCTGATCGACACATATTAATTTCAATGAATTCTAAAACTATTTATGGAAATGAGAACGCAGGCAGATTGATACACCATTCTACAGACAAACAAAAGCTATTAATTCTTTTCAATTTTATTTGAAAATTTTAAAAACGCATAACTGATAACTCAACAGAAATGCACTTCGATCAAATTCCATTCATATTCAGGATATTACAGCGAAATTTTCAGGATGTTTTAGAAAATATTCGTCATAGAACGCAATATATCCTAATTCTTTCGTAAATCCTTGTATAAAATCTAGTCGTATTTTTATACTATTTTCAATAAAGAACATGCCATAATCAGCTGAATAATAATGTATCAGCATATCAAATTAAACTTATTCTAAAAATAATCAAGGAAAGGAAAGAGTAGACAGACAGATGAACCGAAATCTTAAATGCTGTTCAGTTTTCTTGGAAAGTGTTAAAAAAGATAGAGAGTTAATTGTGTTGAATAATACTTGCGCTGTGCGATCCCAGATATGTGTTTGTGTGTGTTTATTTAGCAATACACAAGCCATTATTTTTTTTATTTTTCAACATTTCCCAGCAAAGTTGACAAGCTTATATGATACCAGTTTTTCTATCTCTTGATCTGCTTCTTCGCGCTTTAATTTTATAAATATTTTTAACATACTCCAAAACCTAAATATATATGTATATATTTCAATTTAACTATGTCTTGCTCTTGACTGAAAATGGTATAAATAGCACTAGTGCTTTAGATGCGGTGATGCCTGAAAAGAACACTGATATATTATGGTCTACCAGAGATATTTCAGTAAAACTTATTTTATTATATTTTTATACAGCGTAAAACATAAGAAAACATATATTACATACATACGTTCACTTATATTACATAATTTATGTAATTCATATGCCTAAATACATGCTTTGTATAAAATGTGGCTTGATTAGCATAATATTCACTTTGCGACAAATAAAATATTAAGGTGCATTGGGGGATATATGTGAGAATTTCTGAGTTCATATTTAGTTCTTTTATGCTTTTCAACAATCTAACAAAATCAAAAAGCGTTTGTGATTTGGGTTTGTTTGTCTATCTGTATTTTTGCTCATTTATTCAGTAAATAATTTTAGAATATTATATTTTTGATATGTTGTTCAGGTTTACTTTGGCTCTATTTTTATTGAGAATAATAAAAATAGTACTGTTTTATGCACAGAAACTCAGAAAACAATTCCGACACATTAGGATCTATGGGAGGTCTTTCCTTAAAGCATATTTTAAAAGTTGTATATTTTGCACAAAATAACAGAATTAGCATACATTATTCTACTGTAAAATGAAGTGTTTCCTGTAGAATATGATTAGCAAAATTAATAAGTTTATAGGGCTTTACAATCGTTTTCAGATACATTATGAGATATAAGTCGAAATTGCGCATGTAAACTTTCAGTGTTGTAAAGGTTTTTTCGCCCTTTCTTTTTTCTTTGGTATTGTATGTAGAACGTATGGAAACTTTAAACAATATACAAGCTTATAAAAAAATAATGATCCACTTCATGCTTTCCCTTTCGTAATAATAATAATAATAATAATAGTAATAATAATAATAAAGGTATAAAGCAAGCTTTTATGAGATTTCTTTCTCCGTAATTAAAAACACTATACAGTTTAAGGCATCATCATTGAGGTAAATTTCACTTCAGATTGAACGATATAACGGACAAAGTGTACTTGGAAAGAGTTTTCTAATTTATACGAACTGCAAAACTTTTCTCTTTTATTAATTAATAAATTGGTAAAACATGTGTGATTGCTGCAATAATTGAATAAAATTATTATTATTGTTTTCAAATTACATAATACAATAGTTATGTTTCATACCGTTTAAACAGATTTTTCTATTAACCCATTATTTGCCAAACTAATTTTCAAATTTTTTCTTAATTAGTGAGTTTTATAAGTTTTAGTAAAAACTATTTAAGAATTATAACAAATTTCAAGAAATTAAGTATACTACCGCAGATCGTCTTATTTCTGGAACAGTGGCAGAATATATTATCTAAAACTATATTTCCATTATCACATTGTCTAAAACTATTAAAAAAAAAAAGTAACGTCCCAAAAAAAAGTAATAAAAACAAAACACAACAGCAAGAATAAATATAAATTTCTAAATATTCCATATGAATTTAAAATATTCAGTCTGGAACAAATAAAAAAGCTAACAATTTTATTGTGTTTCTTTCTTTATGATTATAGTTTTTCTATGCAATTTTTATTGATTTTCATTAACAGTTTTCTTTCATAAAAATAACAGTGCGTGTAATTCATTTAAGCAAACGAATTAAACAGGCATTTAGTATTTTAACTACGATCAATTTAAAAAAAGTTATTAAAAATTTTTGAAAAAAAAAATACATAGACTAAAAATAAATTAATTCCTTTTTAATAATAAAATTAAAATAATAATAGTGTGTTTTGTTAAATCTCGCCAAACGCCAAATCGCTGTCGCCAAACTTCCTCTAGGTTGCCAGCCTATGTTGCGAGCCAAAGTGCAAAGTCAATGGCATAGGCATATGGCAATTGGCAATGAGTGTTTAACATCACATCACCCGACACGTTGAAAAAAGAGAACTACAGAACACAGATAAGTTTTTCATTTTACATTATATATATACATCAAAATTTAACAATTCTATTAAGTATGTAAAAAATTCTCGAAAACTGTTTAAATTTAAAGCCAAATTAACCTAATATATATATATTTCAAAATTTTAAAATGTTCCATTTTAGTTCTTTTATTTTTTTCCGTTAATTTTATATTATTATAGTTTAACGATAAATATATTTGAGTATTAATTTGTAGTAGAGTGATAAGTAAGATACTTCTTAAAAATATTTTTGTGTTTGAGTGCTGAAATTTAATTTTTAGCATTTAAGCATAAAAATATTTTTAAAACATTAACTTATTAATGAATCCACAAAAAATTAAAATAATAAAAATAATAAAAATCAGATATGTTTAGATGTTATTATTACATTATAGTAATGCAAAATCAAGGGATAATATTAAAAATTAGTTCGCAGGAAATTCTTAAAAAAAAAAGAGTACGTTTCTGGAATTTAAAATTTTATTTTGTTTTATTTCAGCGCATATAGATGGAAAATTTATAATTTCGTAAGTCAATAATTTAAATATAATTTTCATACATATGCATTAAAATATAATATTGTTAAGTATATTAAAATTTCTCGAAATCTATTTAAATTTACAATAGCAAATTTTTTTTAAATTTTAGTCTTTTGAAAATATTTTAGATGTACCTCTTGACAAATGTTTGTTTTAGTTTTCCATCTGTTGTGCATTATAATAATTTCGAAATAGAATCTACACACGTTTAGGTAAATTTATTCATAAGTTAATGTTTTAAAAATATTTTTATATTTAAATGCTGAAACTTGGGAATAAATTTCATCATTCAAAAAAAAATATTTTTTAAATTTTATCTATGAATGATTAATTAATAGTCAGAAATATCTAAATTATGTAACTAAACGTTAATAATGCACAATCGATGGAAAAATAAAATAAAACTTCGATAAGAGGAATCTTAAAATCTTAACAGTGTCTTTAAATGTTAACAGTGTGTTTTAACAATGTCTTTGTTAAAATATACATTTAAAGTATTAAAAAAACTTTGAAATTAAAAAAATTATTGTTATTGTCAATTTAAATAGATTTCGAGAAATTGCTTTCTATGTAATAATATTATACTTCAATGCATTTATATAAAATTGCATAATACTATGACAGTAATTTACAAAAACAAACAAACACACACACACACACACAAAAAAAAAAAAAAAGAAGAAAAAAGAAAAAAAGAAAGAAAGTAAAGGAAAAGAGAAAAAATAAATAAATAAAGTACACACGTCACACAATTTTAAGGGAACATACGACCCTTAAAACTTCAAAAAACATCGATTTAATTATAGTCTTTTTTTAAGTAAATCATTGTTAACTAAGCTTTATTGGGCATGTCTAATTGTTACCTATAAGATTATTATGTATTTTGGAATATAATTTAAATTCTGTGGTGAATTATTTAATAATTTATGTGTTAATAATAAATGTTTTTTTTTTTTTTTCACCTTGCACGCAGGATACCTGTAAAACTATTTAATATTTTTTCTTGAAATTTTCACAGATTATGTAACATATCAGATCCTTCAAACTGAACCTAAATTTGTTCCAGTTTAGGTTAAAAAAAAAAAAAGTTCAAAGATAATTTATTTTTTAATAAAATCTGAAGTATCACCTGTATAAAAAAATATGGGGGGGGGGGGGGATACAAATTTAGATTCAGTTTGAAGGATCTGATATTTTACATAATCTGTGAAAATTTCAAGAAAAAATATTAAATAGTTTCAGAGATATCTTGCGCGTAAGGTGGAAAAAAAAACGCATTTATTATTAACACATAAATTATTAAAGAATTCACCACAGAATTTAAATTATATTCCAAAATACATAATAAACTTATATGTAACAATTAGACATGTTCAATGAAGCGTAGTTAACAATGATTTACTTTAAAAAAGACTATAATTAAATCGATGTTCTAAGGGTCGTATGTCCCCTTAAAACGTACAAAGAACGTTCGAAGAACGATTCAAAGAACGTTTTAAAACGTTCAAAGAACGATTTTAAAACGTTCAAATAACGTTCAGGACGTTGCAAAAACGTGCATGAAGAACGTTCTGAGAACGTGTCTATAGAAACAATGGTGATGTTTACACGTGTGCAGAACGTGTTTTGTACCGTACTATTCGACGTCTTCAAGATGGACAAATAGACGTCTATAAAACGTTCAAGCTGAACGTTCATAGAACGTGTTAGTAGAACTATTTTTAAACGTTCAGAGAACGTTTCCGTGCTGCTTGGGATATTAAAAAAAAAGTTACTGTCACTGGCGTCAATTTTTTTTGTCTGCGGCAGCATCTTCTAACGGAGGGCAGGGTCTTTCACGTCATGAGAGGTATCAATGTGTTCCGAGTACTCCAAGGAAGACATTTCAGCCGCTAAGAAATTTCTATCATTTTAATTAAAGAAGTTATTAACTAAAAACGACAAGTTTATGAAGGTACTCTATTTGCCATTTTGAAAAATTTTTCTCCCAGTGACGTTGTTCTTCTGTCATGAAGTCATTTTACACGAGAAAATTAAAATATGATCCATGGTTGTACGTAGGTAGGTAGGGTGGTTGGATTTAACGTCGCACCAATACTGCTTTATGGGTAATTGGCGACGGTCTGGGATGCACCTCTAGAGATGTTCCGGAGACATGTCATCACAATTTTGAACCTTCACGGAGGGGATCCCCCTCCGCTTTGGTGATCCCCAGAGGTATAGTGAGGATGGGTACATGGAGGACTTTGCGACCACGATAGATTTTATGTGCACCAGCCACCTTTATTGTACCCGACGGTCTTTGGCCAGCTCAAGTATCGAATCGGCAATCTTCCAGTTACGTGCTCAGCGCTTTATCGACTAGGGTACCGCGACCCGAAACCATGGATGTAAAAAACAAAGAAAATAAATATCAACTTTTTTTCTCTACTTTTAGATGGATGGTTGGGTTTTGCGTCGCACTAATGCTGTGCAGATGGGCAATTGGCGACGGTCTGGGACACACCCCTAGAGGTGGTCCGGAGACATGCCATCACAATTTTGATCCTCCACGAAAGGGCTCTACTTTTAGAAACGTAATCTTCGTGCACGGGAATATAAAAATATGATCCATGGTTGTAGGTAGATAGATAATTAGGTAGGTTGTGATTGACGTCCCGCTTTGGCTGCGCTATGGATAATTGGCGACGGTCTAGGACGCACCCCTACGGATGTTCCGGTGACATGTCACCACAGTTTTGGTCCTACGCGAAGGGGATAGCTCCCCAGCTTCGGTGGCCCCCAGAGGTAGAATTTTGCTGGGAACTCGCAGGATATTGTGGCCATGACATATTTTACGTGCACCAGCCACCATTAGTGTACACGACGGTCTTTGGTCGGCTCGAGAACCGAACCCACAATCTTCCAATTACGAGCTCGGTGCTCTACCGACTGGGGTACTGAGGTCCGGGTTTAAGGGTGTAAAAAAGAAATAAAAAGGGTCATATACTAAAGCTGTGATGCAAAATGGTCTAGATATCATGATTTTCTTTCTATTGAAAAAACGTATATAAATATTATATATTTCAGTTTGACATTGAATATGAGGATTTCCATAATAATTTTCTGTTTTTGTCTTGTAATATGCACTATTAATATTCCTTTTCAGTGAAAGAAAGCAGCGAAATGGCGGGCAAGAGTTCTGCATGTGTTAATAAGTAAAGTGAGTCGGGGAGGAGGCGAAGCCTCCTTCGGGGGTTGTTGAGCGGAGCGAGCAGGGGGCAGAGCCCCCTAGAAATTTATAAAAATGCCGCATATAAATTAAAAACCTTCACTTACCGTTACAAAAAGGTCAGAAATGTTGACTCGGCATAAAATTGGATTTTCTGAACGTCAAATAAGTTTCAGGGTAAATATGAGCAAGACAAGTGTTTATCAAGTTATTAAAAAATTTTAAATTTCGGGAAAATTTGTGGACCTTAAGAGTCGTTTCTCTTTCATACTTGGAGTAAGTAGAGGTTTCCGTGCAGGTTTATGGGATGATAAACCAAAATGTTTGGCCAAACGTCTTGAAATAGTTCTCAAACTGACGTTGGTGCCTTTTGAAGACAGAGAACGTCTAATCGTATTGCAGGAGGTTCTTGGATCTCGTACGACCATCCTTTTTATCACATGATCATCACGTACACTACTTTTTCTAGGGAAACCGCTTCTCTTAAGGTCCACAAATTTTAAATTTACTAATAGCTTGATGCACAGTTGTCTTGCTCACATTTAGCCTCGAACCAATTTGACGTTCAGAAAATCCTTAATATTTGTTGAAATTCTATTTTATTAAAATCTGAAATTAAATACCTGATAGCCATTGCAATTGACAGAGGTTATGACCCTTCCATTATAGACAAAGCTATCCAAAAATTACAACTCCCTCGTATTTCATCTTCTAAATCAGTCTCTTCTAATATCAGTATTGTTTTACCCTATTTTCCTAAATCCAGTCAAACCATAGCTAAAATTCTCAAACAATATGATTTTAAAATAATATTTTCGCCTTCCAATAAACTCACCTTTTCTCAGTTAAAAGATCCCATTGATATGCATGAATCTTGGGGTATTTATGGTACAGTCGGCTGCAAAATTATTCGAGCACTAGCAATAATCCTTGCCAAAAAAAAGTACACTTAATACAGCTTTGTTAAATAAATCCTTGTCGAGTCATGTTCTTAATCTATCTAAGAACATGATTCGACAAGGATTTACTTAGCAAAACAGTCTTAAGTGTACTTTTTAAATATAGGAATTATTGGCTAGTGCTCGAATAATTTTGCAGCCGACTGTATTTCCTGTGAGTGTGGTTTATCATATATTGGCCAAACTAAACGCAGTCTTAAATTTCGTCTAAAAGAACATATGAATTACTTCCGCAAACAAGAAACCAATAAATCGGCTATTTCTAAACATTGCTGGGAGGAAAATCTTAATTTTAAATTTAATTCAGCTAAAATAATTTGCAGACCTAAATCCATTCATGAACTCGATTTCTTTGAAGTTTTTTATATTTATAAAAATTTTAAAAACCTTGTAAATTGTGATTTCGCTATTCCCTATTTGTCTGACTGTTGGAAATTTTATATTCAGTCCACATTTTCTTAATTTTTCTACTGTTTACACAGCTAACTTTCCTAAATTCCTCTTGGCAACTCTCCCAACCTTTCCCGTAATCCTATTGGTTAAACAAAATTCGACCCCTCACCTATATATACGAGCACTTCTCCAGATTCAGAATCCTTTTTGCACTGAAGACGGTACGCTAAAGGCTACCGAAACAGCTGTATGCATTTTCAATATTTTTCTTTGGCGTTTCTGACGTAGTAGTTTATTCGGGTTTTAACAGTTAAACATCGTTAGAAAGTTTTAAAGACGATTAATGCAAACGAAACTGCAATTTTAGTAACTTTTAATTATAACCCTTAATGTAACTGAATATTTTTATGTGGTCCTGTATATCTTCATGCTAATCATTACTATGTTCTAGTGGAAAGAATTTTCTTGTGAATATGAATAATAAGTGACAATTTCAGTATGATTTGTACATAACAAAATTATTAAAAAGAGATTTATAGAAATAACTCTCATAGAACGCATGTTTTCGGATTTTTTCGGGTGTCCCTGTACATAAACCAGTGCTGAAAATTACACCAGTTTATATAGGAAATATCCCATAGTGAATATAACATATATCGGTTTCAAGAAATTCAGTGAATATTTATGGAAGTTAGAGAGCGAGGAGGTAGACAGATGGACAGAAAGATAGTCAGAAAGATACTCAGATAGACGAAATCAAATCACAATCACTCTTAAACATCGTTGCAAAATGTTAAAAACGATTAATCCAAACGATTAATCCAAATAGTGCAATATTAAATATTTCCAATCACCTTAATGTAACTGATTATATTTGTGTGACCCTGTAAATTGTACTGCTAATCATATTACATTTCATAGAAAACATTTCCTTGTGCATATGTATTATTAATATTACTTTCATAATGATTTATACAAAATAAAAATATTAAAGTATAAGTTTTATAGTCCTCTCACAAAACTTAATGATTTGGATTTTTTTTGGGTGCCCCTCTAGACAAACCAGTGGTGATAAAACCCCATTTTTAATTGAGAATATCCAACACTGAACTTGAATGACACATATCAGTTTCAAGAAATTCCAGGAATGTTTATGGGAGTTAGAGGTGGGACCGACAGACGGACAGACAGAAAACGGAAGTAATAAACACTTCTCAACATTGTTGTAAAGTGTAACAAGAATTCCATATATATATATATTAGTACAACACTACAACGTCAGTTAGTAATATTTATTTGAATCTAGGATTTTGCGTCGTCGCCGTTGAATTTTATACTTCTTTTTATGTCGAAAAAGAAATGAATAAGTAAAAAAAAAAAAAAAAAAAAAAAAAAAAATTTAAGTATTAAATAATTGTTATAAAAATTATGCTAAAGAAATGGAACAACTTTAGTATAGAACAACATATTTTATGTATTATTATTATAATTTATACATGTTGAAAGAAAAGTACAATAAAAATAAATAATTACAAGATAAAAAGAGCTTTTTATATACCATGTTTTTAAATTTTCTGTTCAATCATATAAATGCTACCTAGCTAGTCGAGAAGTTAGGGAAAAATCGATTTCAATCTTTGTACTGATAACGCTGCCGAAGGCAGCAGGAACCCGAAACATTTGGCTAAAGGTATTAAAAAAATGCATTTTAACCGTATTCTGAACTATTCTGAAAGTTTCAAATGTCTAGCTAGTCGGGAAGTTTGTTAAATAAATTTTCGTTCGAATCATATAAACGCTGCCGAATGCAGTAGGGACCTGAATTAGTTGACTAAAAGTATAAAAAAACTGTATTGTTACTGTATTCTGAGCTATCCTGAAAGTTTCAAATGTCTAGCTAGTCGAGAAGTTAGGGAAAAATCGATTGCAATCTTTGTACTGATAACGCTGCCGAAAGCAGCAGGAACCCGAAACATTTGGCTAAAGGTATTAAAAAAAATGCATTTTAACCGTATCCTGAACTATTCTGAAAGTTTCCAATATCTAGCTAGTCGGGAAGTTAGATAAATTTTTTATTGAATCATATAAACACTGCCGAAGGCAGTGGGGACCTGAAACAGTTGACTAAAAGTATTAAAAAATGTATTGTCACCGTGTTTTGAGCTATCCTGAAAGTTTCAAATGTCTAGCTAGTCGGAAAGTTAGGAAAAAATCGATTGAAATGTCTGTACTGATAACGCTGCCGAAGGCAGCGGGAACCCGAAACAGTTGGCTAAAGGTAATAAAAATATGCATTTTAACCTTATTCTGAACTATTCTGAAAGTTTCAAATATCTAGCTAGTCGGGAAGTTAGTTAAATAAATTTTCTGCCGAATCATATAAACGCTGCCGAAGGCAGCGGAACCTGAAGCAGTTGACTAAAATTATTAGAACAATTTATTGTCACCGTGTTGTGAGCTGTCCTGAAAATTTCAAATATCTAGCTAGTCGGGAAGTTAGTTAAAAATCGATTGCAAGATTTGTCCCTGACAAACACACAAACAAACAAACACACAAACAAACAAGAATCGAAGTAATAAAAAACATGGTAATTAACTTACATGTTTTATTATGATTTTAGAAGGATATAACGTCATAAGTTAACTAAGCAATTTATTTCAAATTATTTATAATTAACATTTAAAAAATTACTGAAATAAAAACTAAAGTTTCTAAAGTAATGATGACAATTTCTAATAAATTAAAATAAATGGAAAAGTTTTAAATTTAATAAAGGAAACGGAAATTTCCGCAAGTAAACAAATTTTGTGACATAAAATTTATTATTAAAAGCTTATTAAAATTATAAAAGCTATATATCGAAAGACTATATTAATTATGAGCTATAAATATGTAAATGTCATTATTTTTATGTCGAAAATAAAAGAATGTGCAATTTGTTTTTTAATAATTAAAATAAAATTCAGAAAAATAATGCTAAAGAAATTAAACAGCTTCAATATAGAACACCTTAGCGAAATTTGAAGTTTGGCACTGAAGTAGCTCGGACATTTCTTTTTTTCAAGATCTTTTACTTACACCATTGCGATAGACGTTTTAACTCATCACCAAAATGACAGCAAAAATTTAATAGCCGCCAACGCAAGCTATGCTAAAGTTATACGCAAAGACATTTTAAGAAAAGAATATAGTACACGATGCTAGGCAATGAAATATAGTTACTGCAGGAAAGATTAGATTAAAATAAGAACTGTCGCATTAAAGTAAATTCTGTTTTGTGCAGGATTTTATTTCTTTTATTTAGAAAACAAAGATTGGCTTAGAATTTTACTTTATTTTATTTTTGAGAAAGGTTTAAGCTATAGTGTTAATAAATAAGTTTCCCTTACAGATAAAGAAATTTTTTCTTTAATTTCACGAGTTAAACACAGCATGTCTTACATTTTATTAATTTAAAATTTTGCTAAATTTTGGATTTAATAAGTATTCAGGAATCTTGATACTGAGCAAAGCAAAAAATTCACAATCCGCGATTGTAATGAAATGCTCGCCCTCTTGTGGGCTAAGGGGAAATTACAATAAACATGCTTTAATTCGGCTTTCATTAAGCCGCCATTGCATGCCGATGTTTAGTTTCACATATATTTATTCAATAAAAATGAATAAATCCGGTAAAAAAGATAACACATACTGCTGTGTGCTCCAGTGCAACTCCAAAGGACCAAGAAATCCAGAATTAAGCTTCCATTTATTTCCAAATGACAAATTTAAAATTTCAGTTGGTTCATCTAATGGAAGTAAAGAATTAATCGGATGATTTGAAGCTAATATTTGTTCAACTTCAGTTAAAAATCTACTTCCGATCGAACTTTGAATAAACTGAATTAGTTTTTTCCAAAAGCAATCAATTTTCCATGATGTAATGGCGGAGAAATTATAGTACGAATATTAAGTAGAATAACAAAAAAACAATATTAAATACACGTGGCTATAATATTTACTAACAACAAAAACTGAAAAAGCGCCATATATCGATCATTGCAAACGCGGATATAGAGAATATTAGAAGAAAAGAATTAAAACGATAATTCATAAAATAATTTATTAAAATTTATAGTTGTCTTTGCTTATATTAAACGAGTTAATCACGTGACTTGTTATGTATACATATCTCTTAGGTATCTCGGAAACGGCTCAAACGACTTTGATGAAAGTTTGGGTTTAAGGATTTTTTAGGGTAAAAAATCGGTTATTTATCCTCAGCATTAGGAAAATTCGTGTTTACTGTTAACCCTTTATCCACCATTTGCAAAGTATAGCATAATTTGGATATACTTGTAAACGAATATAATTTTTTTTTTTTTTTTTTTTTTTTTTTTTTATAATAAAATAAAAATAATAAGTATAATAAAAATAATGATAAACTGTTAAAATAGAGATATTTTTCTTTTTTACTTTCAGATTCCTAATACGCAATGGCACGAAAAAAATATCTTTAATATTAAGCAATAAATCAAATATTTCACACCACTTGATCTTTTGTCTCTAGGTTAAAATATGAATTGAGTTAAAATATGAAAATAAAAATAGTCGAAAATACGGAATTTTTAATTATTTTCATATTTGACATGAATAATAGCAAAAAAAAAAAAAAAAAAAAAAAGTTTATATATATATATATATATATATATAAGTGAAATATTTATTTTTTATTAATAAGATGTTTTTTCACATTTTCCAACGAAGTCGAAAGGTATTTATGACTTCGGTTTGTCTGTTCGTCCGTCTGACTATCTATCTGTTCTAACTTCCGTAAATATACATGGAATTCCTTGAAACTGATATATGTTATTTAAAGTCATTATGGGATGTTTCCTATTTAAAATGTAGTAAATACGACAACTGTTTTGTAAGCAGGAAAACCTGAAAATATTTAAAAGTATTGCTTTCTTTGAAAGGTATTTCTATAAATCATGTTTTAATATCTTTATTTAGCATAAATTATAATGAAAATTACATTTATTTTTCTCATACTCAAAAAATTGTTTTCTATATAATATAGTAAGATTAGTACTAAAACTTACACAACTACACAAAAATGTTCAGATACATTAAAGACAATAACTATAAACACTTGTAATTTGTACTTTTCTTTTAATTAAGCGTTTTAAACACTTTCTAACAATCTTTAATCGCGTTTATGATTCAAAATAGCTTATTTTTCTATCTTTTTAGTGCTAGAGGCCTATTTCAGTCGGTACAGCGTTGTCGAATTTTTATACGTCACTCTTAATAGTGCTAAGGGTCTATTTCAGTCGGTTTATTGAATGGGGATTTATTGAATGAAGATTTTGTAGATAATTTGATTACTCATAACGAAGGTTACAAGTTTTTAAAAAATATAAAAAATTCTCCCAAGGTACAACTTTGACATGAGTCCCCCCAAGGCACAACTTTGACATGAGTCCCCCCCAAGGCACAACTTTGACATGAGTCCCCCCCCCCAAGGTACAACTTTGACATGAGTCCCCCCCCAAGGCCCAACTTTGACATGAGTCCCCCCCAAGGTACAACTTTGACATGAGTCCCCCCCCAAGGCACACCTTTGACATGAGTCCCCCCCAAGGCACACCTCCCCCTCAATGGGAAAAAGAGAAAAAACGTTGTTTTGCGGCTATAAGACAGTTTGGACTTCCAACGTTATTTGTTACAGTATCTGCAGCTGAAACACATTGGTTTGTTTTAATGAAAACTTTATCATGGAATTTAGATCGTCACGAATTAACTAAAGAAGAATTTGTCGATATTAACAAGTTTAGCAGTAGGCCTCTGGCACTAAATTAAAATCTGTCAATGTCAGATTTTCATGTTTTAAATAATGAAATAATGTCGTGTCTGTATAATTTTTTTTTTCCTTCGGTCTATCGGTTGATCTATCCGTCTCTATTATCTGTAAATATTTTCAGAATTTCTTTGAAATTATATGCTTTATTTAAGCTCACTTTATGTGTCATGGCTCCTTATTTAAATTGGTGTGAAGAGCATAAATGGTTTGTTCACAAAGAAAAAGAAAAACAGTGCATTTTATGAAAGGTATTTATAAAAATCCTTCTTATATAACTTTTTATTATAAAATTACAACGAATGTGCATTTATTAGTCATATGGTAAAGAAATGCTTTTACAGAATATGTTATGTTTACTACTATGTTTTACATGGCTACACTAAAATATTAAGATATATTAAGAGCTACAGTGGAAAATGCTGGAATTGCATTTCCGTTTGGATTAAGTGTTTTTAAATATTTCCAACAATGTTTAAGAGTGATTACGAATTCAGTTAGTCCCTCTGTCTACCTTTCTGTCCTTTTGGTCCGCGCGTTGTGTGATAATGTAATCAAAGTGCATTGAAAATTAAGCGATGCAGTGAGTATGTATAGTTGGTATGTGGTAGAAATCTATGCGAACAACATAGATTTTTGTTCTTGCTTTATTATTATTTTATACATGAAAAAATGTTTTGTGTGTTTTTTAGGATTCCCATATTGACAAAAGAAAAAAAGAGTATTAAAAAAAAAAAAATAAATAAATAAATAAATAAAGTTAAATACGTGGAAGTAAAAATGCAAATTTATTCAGCGTGGAGTGAAAATGCAAATCTGCTGATCGATTACAGATTCAAATTTGGAAAAATGAGTCAGCCGTGTTTTGTGGAGTAAAAATACAAATTTTCTGATCACTTATTGATTCAAATTTGTTAAAATGAATCAGTCGACCTTAATGCATAATATATAATGATAACAATATTAATATATTAATATATTTTGAAGGCAAACATGAATAAAAAATTGATTTTTTTCTCAGAAAAGTATAATAATTGAAATTTTTACTTGTTCTTATTAAATATTGTCATGTTTTTATATATTGTATAAAGAATGTTTTAAGAATGCGGTTAGTTATTTTTTTTTAATAAATATTTTAAACTGTAATTATGGCTTTTTACACAAACTTTGTTTAAAGATCAAAAAATGATAGTTTTTTATAATTTTTTACTGATGTTTGAACATAGAAATATTTCCACTTGAAATGTAGTATCAACATAGATTTCCTATATTTTATCTTTGAATACACAGAAAAAGTCTTTTTCAGAACATACATATTACGTATTTATTCGCTTAATATATTTTTCAGAAGGGATGTACTATTTCCATGAAATGAGAAAACCATGAAATAGGATATTCGTTTGGTAAATCTAAGAAATCCCAGTCATTGAATATGAATGTGTATTATATTATACAGGAATAACTTTGGAAGATTTATGCACAATTTTGAGACAATTTATGACTTGATAATCATATGGAAATCATTTCATTTCTAAATATTAAATAAAAGAAATGCTTCTCATTTTTAATAAAATAATTATGGCTAAGAAAATTCAAAATGTGCCTTTAAAGCATTAATCACCAATTTTGAAAAGTAATTTTTATGAAGTAGTTCAGGAAAGACATGTTAAATCTATAAAATATTTTACGTGTGTACTTTTAAATGTAAGATATCATGCCATGAACGAAAAAATAAACACTTTTATAATATATTCTGCATAGATAAAAGTGAGGTGTCGGTGTGCCTTTACGTGATCTCGGGCTCAAGCTATTGATCAAAGGACTAAAAAAAATTGGGAGAAGGGAAACTTGTACCATGCGGGTACATACCACGTACACATTTGCTTTGATTTTCGAATTTGAATTTTCTTATTAATAAATAATACGTTTAAATTGTAAAGAATAAATGAATAATTCTTAAAAAATACGTTTTGATTCTTCCAAATATTTAATTAATAGATGAACTGATAAATTAATATTAAATTAAAATATTTATTTATAGAAAGACAAATGTGTTTAAATGCAATGGTATTATTTTAGAATTTTTTTCTATTTAAAAAATAATAATAATTTATTGTAAATATAATATCTCAATATTAAGTTAATTAAAATATACAATGAAATCCAACATGTGTGAATATCTTCCTCTATTACATAATTAGATAAAATCTCATAATCATATGCTACAGCCAGAACTCATTTCAAATAATACATTTTCCAGGATCATGCCAAACATTCTGATTTTTTTTAATTTGCTACTGGTCCTCTTTATGCTTTCGGCGCAAAATATTTGTTAAATGAATAAGGTGTACAAATACCGAATAGGTGGAAAGCAAAACACTTGGATTAGAAAGCAAATCAAAGTTGCTAATATTATTTCTAGATTTAAGAAGTTAAAATGGAGCTAGGTTGACCACCTTGCGAGGAGAAATGAGGATGGATGGACCACAAAAGTCCAATTTTAAATACCGAGAGATTAGAAAAGACCGAGAAGGAGACCACTGTGTCTTTGGACAGATGAAGTTTTGAAGTTTCGAAGAGCAGTATGGAGAAAAATTGCAGAAAACCGCGCAGATTCGAATTACCTAGGAGAGGACTTCATCCTGCAGTGGATTGATAAAGTCTGAAATTGATGATGATGATGATGATAATAATAATGATATATATATTTTTATTTATGCAATAAAGTTTCAGGATAATTCATCAAAAATTATTTTAGATACTAGAGAATTTCATAAAGGGGCTCTTACTTATTAAATGGCAGGATAATATTTTATCATTTTTTTCTTCTTTGGTAGATATAATATTAAAAAATAAAATGAGTAATGCAAATTCGAAGTTGATGATACGTACCTATAGATCAACTAGTAAAATCAAATTAATAAAGAAGGCTTAAATAAAATATTTAACAACTTATAGAATGTAAATACACTTGGAATTTCTTGGGATGACAGAATGAGTAAGTAATTAATTTATTAGCGTTGATCATATGAACATTAAATTGATTTCTAATACACACGTCTCATCAAAATATTTAATATATAATGAAATTTTTCAATTTTGTCAGGCAAATAAATGCCTAGAAATTCACTATTAGGGGAGACCGGGGCTAGTACGGACGTTTTTTTTTCGTTTTTTATATTACCTCTAAGATTTGAACTGAAGTGAAACATTTAATATATCATACCATAGAGTAAACCTTGTGTAATATATTTATAAAACTATCATTAATATTATTAACGTTTTTCATACCATAAAATGAATTCTGCATAACGTAGAAATTTGTCACAACTTGCCCAGTAGCGAGGGTAGTATTGACATGCTTGGGTCACATTGTGACTTACAAATTACACATACAAACACGTTGTAACATATACAAATTGTGTGAGAAAAGTAATAAAATGCGATATATTAAATCAACAATGAAACTTTTATTCACTTATATCGTTCTTAACACAATAAAAACACTTTAATTTTTTTAATAACCTTGTAAACCAAATGAAAAAAAAAAAAAAAAAAAAAAAAGAGTTAAATTAATAACACTTGTAAACACTTCGTTTTTCTAAAGTTACATTTAGAGAAACTTAACAATAGAAATAAAGGGAAAATATGTGTTAATCACAAAATAATTAAAAGGTAGGCTAACAAAAATGCTTGGCCATATTGATCTTTTACTCGGTAGCTTACTACAACATGTAGGTCTATATCCTATAGGCCTACCTATATTTTTTATCATTCATTGTTATCGCTTACTTTAGTGTCTGATTTGCAGTTTTCAGTTAATACAAATATAATGAGGTCCATTTTTGGTACATTTGACATGAGCTTATTTTTTACACGTCATGCATCGCACACAGTTTTCTCCGGATCTAGAAATTTTGTATTGCTCCTAGAAAAATGACTGTATCTCAGCATCTATTATATGTTTTTGTTTTTCAACCATGTGTTTTATAGGCCCCGTTATTAGGACTGAGGGTCTATTAGTCTCAACCTGGGATTTTTGCGTTGTCGTTTTCGATAGTTGGACATTTGTCGAAATCTAAAATTTATCAAAAATATAATTGAATAATTTGAAAGCGATGTTATAATAAAAAAATAATAATAATAATAATAATAGTCCTCCGTCCTAAACTAAATTCTGCTTTTGCCAGAATTTCCTCAAAATCTTTTTTTTATTATTATTATTGAAAGAAAAAGAAAAGAAAATTAATAATAATCAGTATCGTTACAAGCGATATCGAAAAAGTTTTTTTTTTTTTTTTTTTTTTTTTTTTAAATAATTTTGAATTAGGAAATAAGAAGTGCGCGAGCAATATGAAATAAAAATAAGTAAAAAAATGAATTTAATGGTTTAATTTTTATATAAAACAAGATCGCGTGCTATCTTAAAAAGTAGATGTAAAATTTAAAGTTTATTTGTTTTTTCTTCCAACATAATATAAAATATGCTTCACGCGGAAAAAAAATTAAATATTAAATTTGCTCCTGCACATGAAAAAACGAAAATATGAAAATGGAGTAAAGAAAAATAAATAAATAAATAAAATAAAATTAATATATATATATTTTTTTTTAAGTACTTCAAAGTTGGCAATTTAATTATTGATTTTCATCCCTTTCCTGTAATGCGAAAGTTTACAAATTAGAGTTTTGAGAAGTATTGTATTTAGAGAAAAAATTAAAACTTATTTTCCGTTTTAGGCACTTCAATTGGTAATGCCAGCAAAAGTCATACATCTTATAATTTTTTTAAAAGAAACCCCAATATTTTTCATCTTTTAGATGTAGAAAAAGGTTTTTAAGTGCACTTTCAAACTTATCCTCCAGGGATAGTTCAATGTGTTACTTCATGTTACGTAATCAGATTTTTGTTGCATTTGTCTAATCGAAAACCATTTAGAATTGTCGAAAATGGAATACTTTTCTTTAAAGATGGTATTCGGAAAAGTGTTACGTAGGTTGTATATATATGTGTGCAAATCCATCAATATATATTTAAATTATCCTTTTACTTTTAAGAATTAACAGAAATTTTATTACAGGTAATATACATTAGACTATTGTTGTGTCGAATTTCTCGTAAAATAAGAAAAAAAAAAAAAAAAAAAAAAAAAAGCGGGATATTGATATACCTAAAACACTGTTGAAATGTTATATTAAAATTAAATATATATATACTTAAGTGTATGTGTTTTAATATATAAAATAGTTGGTTTGCTGGTTGGGTCTAGCGTCGCCCTAGTACTGCGTATTGGATAATTAGCAATGGTCTGGGACACACTCCTAAGGATGGTCTGGAGACATGCAATCAAACTTTTTATCCTCAATGGAGGGGATGGCTTCCTCACTGCGGTGAAGCCTGAGATATAATTTGGCTGGGAACATAGAGGACATTGCTGTCTCGACGGATTTTACATGCACCATCGACCATTAGTGTACACAACTGTCCTTGGGACCTACAACGAACATGCCGAGATGTTTCCATGAAGGAAACTTCCCAATACCAAATATGCGAGATCTCGGCACTCATGTTTTCGGGACTCACTTTTTGCCCTACAACGAACATAACGGAAGCTCATATCAGAAGACGAATGTCGGGACTGAAATTCTGTCGGCATCGAATATTAATTTGAACAATCACAGTGAGTAAGTGGTCAAAAGTGAATATGCACTAACGTTCTCAGTTATTTTTATATAAGAACTGGTAAAATTAAAAAAAAAAGCAAAAAATATGTACCAAAGTTATTCTTTTTGGAAAGAACTTTTGAAACTATTAATTTTTTGTGCGAACACTATATACATTTAATCATTAGTTTTAATGATATTTGATTAGAAAGTTCACGAGTGACAAGAGATATATCACTTCACCAAGTGATTATTAAGTGAAAGAAATGTTATCTAAAATGTTATGTATTATGTCTAAAATTAAAGGCTAAGGAATAACTTCCTAAAAAATAATCAATTTTGAAGTATTCAGATATATAAATTCTAATCTAAACCATGTAAATTCGTACTTTGTAATGAAAGAATTGTGAAGATTCTATTTAAAGACTGTAAAACATAATGACTTAAGACTGAGGTGAAGTCTCTAAGTCTCTACAGGTAGCCAGTAGCGAGTAGCGCAGTAGTAGAGTAACTCTCTGCTACCTAAGATTTCCGAAATTCAATTCCCTTTAATAAAAAAGCACCACAAAACTGACGTTGTAAAAAATATTACTTACAAACTTTGAATAAACACCATAAAATGCAATAAACTCGCAACAATTGTTTCGGGTCGAAAAAACACACGACCCTTCATCAGGCAAATAAATTTATTCGCCTGATGAAGGGCGTGTGTTTTTTCGACCCGCAACAATTGTTGCGAGTTTATTGCATTTTATGGTGTTTATTCAAAGTTTGTAAGTAATATTCAATTACTTTAGTCTTTTTTTTTCCTCTTTTTTTTTTTTTTTTTTATAAAAATCACAGAATATATGTTTAAAATAAATAATTTCTCATCAAATTTAAATGTTTATTCTTAAAACATTTTATTTATTTTTTTAAATATTTTTTATTTAACTTAAAAAAAAAGTTAAGTTAAATTTAATTAGTTTTGAAATAGAAAATATTTACTAAATTAAATCAGGAACTACACATCGATACTCAGTGGCAAGGAATTAAAAAAAAAAAAAAAAGTAATAAATAATTTATTCATACAGAAGAAAAACGTTTAAGGTTAAAAGTTTAATCGTTGATTAATAATGATTTATTATTATTATTTTTTTTTTCAGAGTGATTTTTTTTTTTTCTTTTCAGTCCTCCAACAAAATCAGCTATGTTACTAAAAACTATCTTCTGAATGTTCCTCCAATATCAACTAGTATGTTGCAACCACCATGAAACTTCCTTCTATACTTTTTCTATACAAATTCACATATTACAAATTATTTAATAAAAATAAAATTATTATTTATTAATTTTTTTTTTCCCACGATATATGCAGATGGAGATGATTTTCATCGCAGAGAATTATCACTGTTGTTTTTACTGTTATTCATCACTATTGAATAAAAAATTAAAGAAAGTAAATTAAAGAAAATAAGTAAAGAAAATTTAATGAAGTTAATATAAGTTAAATAATATATGTTTGAATATTGCGTTAAGAAACGAAAATTTAAGTTCTTATTTATCCTTTAATAATTTTGTAAATGAAATAGGAACAATTTAAACTAAGATGGAAAATTTTTCTTAAGTTAATTGTTACTTGAATTTCATGATATTCAAGTGCTACACGAAAACTAGAAATAAATTTATTATAATATAATAATAATGAAAAATAAAATTAAATACAAGTTTACGAGTACAATTTTTAATTCATATTTTGGTTAAAATCTACTTTACTTTTACTTAACTTTCCAAAGCGAAGGGGAAGGGCTCTTCTCTTATAATGCTCGATGTGGCGCCAAAGTTCGATGAGTCGCCAAAAATGGAAATAATGCTGCAGACCCCCTCTTCTCGTCTGAGGAAAATGGCGCGGCGGAGTTGTCCTATGTGGAAAAAGGGTGGGGGGGGGGGGGTTAAAATTCTCCGCGGAATTTTCCTATGTGGGGAATAGGGGATTAAAATCTCGGCGGAATTGTAATGTTCCGTGTACAACACCCATTGCAATGGGGTTTTACAAAAGTCCCCAACTTTTCCCCTTGGGGTGGGGAGGGGGGGCAATATAAACCCGTTTCCAAGTATAACCTTTGTTCAAATTATCTGAGCAAGATTAATTTGTATATGTGGGTTGTTTATGCTTTTCCAACACGCACAGTAAAGGGATTTTACAAAATTTCACCTCCTCCTTTAAGGGCGGGGGAGGCAAAAACGCGCTTATAAAAGTCACTGTGCTCCAAATTATCTCAGGATAGCGATTTTTTAATATGTCAATTGGTTATGCGTACTCAAGACACATACTACAAAGATATTTTGTAAAATTCCGTCCTATCTCCCCTTGGTGGTGGAGGGCAAAAAGCATGTTTCCAAGCATATAACTTTGCTTCAAATTATCTCAGTAAGATTATTTTTTACATGTGAGTTGTTCATGCATTCCCAACACGCATTATAAAGGGATCTTACGAAAATTCCCCCTCCCCTCCTTCAAAGGCGGGGAGGGGGGCAGAAAACGCTTTTAAGAGTAACTCTGCTACAAATTATCTTAGAATAGCGATTTTTTGATATGTCGATTAGATATGCGTACTCAAGACACACACTACTAAGGGATTTTGTAAAATTCCACCTTATCCCCGTGGGGGTAGGGCAAAATCATGTTTTCATGCGTAACTCTGCTCCAAACTATCTTACGACGATTTCTTATGTGCGATCTGGTTATGCATTCGCAACACGCACTATAAGGGGATTTTGTGAGAATTTCCTTTCCCCCCTTTTAAAAGCGGGGTGTGGGGGGAGGGGGTGGCAAAAACACGTTTTAAAGCGTAACTCTGCTCCAAATTATGTCAGGAAAGCGATTTTTTGATAGGTTGATTGGTTATGCGTACTCAACACAAACAAACTACAAGGGATTATTTGGAATTCCGTGCTATGACTCCCCTTGAGGGTTGGGGGGGGGGGATTAAAAACATGTTTCCATGCGTAACTCTGTTCCAAACTATCTTAGAATGGCAATTTTTGATGCGTGGACTGCTTATGCGTATTCAACACACACTACAAAGTGATTTTGTGAAACTCCACCCTACCTCCCCTTAGGGGGCGGGAGGGGAAACATGTATTAATGTGTAACTCTGCAGTAAATTATCTTATGAAGGAGATTTTCGATGTGTGGGTCAGTTATATGTATCGAACTGATAATATAAAGATATTTTGAAAAATCTCCCCCTCCTTTCCTTTATGATCGGGCCGGGGGGGGCTAAAAATCACATTTTAAAACATAACTTTGCTTCAAGTAATCTTAGAATCCCGATTTTTTAATATGTAGGTTAAGTATGTGTATGCAACAGGCATTATAAAGGGATTTTGTGAAGTGTGGCGAGTGGGAAAACTGCTATCGGAGGTATCGAGAACTTAGATTTTGACTGATTTAAATGATTTTATTATTATTATTATTATTATTATTATTATTATTATTATTATTATTATTAATGATATGGTATTTTGAGACTTCATTTCAACATAATGACTAGCGAAGCGGGCAAAGCCTGCTAGTAATTAATATAAGGCTACACTAAAAAATTTCAATGTGTTTTGTAATCACACGATTGATTGTAAATTTGGAATAAATATTTGTACGTTACATGGATTTAACTATGCAGTTTTTCTGCTATATATAAGGAATACAAATCGTAAGTGCATTTTAACACCATTTCTCAGCATTCAACTTAATAAAAGTAGTATACGTAATTTGAATATCTAAAAGTATTCATTCAGCAGAAATGAGTACAGAAATAATGATCAGTTTAGAGATTTGCAGTACAGTAGAGTCTCGATTATCCGAGTTAATGTGGACCGAGCTCACCTCGGATAAGGGAAAAACTCGGTTAAACCGGAATTACATAAATGGATTTCTAAATAAATGACTGAAATATTAATTTATACAGAATTTATTAATTAAATGGTATACTTACAATTTTTATTGATATCCACTGGTAATACTTGTAGTAGAATAAAAACAGGGAATGCAATTGTTCATTTGAAATAGTCCTTAATAATTTTTTGTTTGTGAATTGATAACCGTTTCTTGGCTGCAATATTACGCCATTTAGTTAGATTCATTAGGATTTCAGGTGTAGCCTCTTCTTGCTGCTCAATGTATTCAATAGTTTTTTCAATTGATTTTAGACCTTCAGAATGCGTAATTTTTTTCTGTATAACACAGTTTTCATCATCACTGCTCTCTTGCTCTCGATTTTCAACCATATCTGCAATCATGTCATCTGTTATTTCTTGCTGCTCATCTGCATTCATCCACTCATCAATATCTTTCTCAGTAAGAGATTCAGAAACAGGAAGTGTTTTTGCCAAGCTCAATAATGATTCGTCATGAGATGCTTCATTTTCATCATTTGGCTGCACTTCTGATGATAAAATTTTCCGCCACGATTTCTGTAGAGTCGTTGATTGAATTTCTTCCCATGCTTCGGCTATCCAATACACGGCATCCTTCAGTGTAATCTCTTTAAGACATTCTGTTACTCCTTTTTCTTCAAGATCTTCAATCAACTTTCCTAACAACTTTTTTCTGTAATTTCTCTTCAAGTTCTCAAGAACACCTTGATCTAATGGCTGTACGAGTGAAGTCACATTTGGGGGCAAAAAATAAGCTTTGATATCTCCACTTGACAGTTGCTCTTCATCCGGGTGGCATGCGGCATTATCTAAAAGTAAGAGTGCTTTTCTTTCCAAATTTCTATCTTTTAAAAATATTTCCACTTTAGGGACAAATTCCTCAGAAAACCATTTTTTAAAAAGTTCGCCACTCATCCAAGCATTTTTTTTATTTCTGTAATATACAGGAAGACTCGAAATGTTTATATTTTTAAATGCTCTTGGTTTCTTAGACTTTCCGATGATCATGGGTTGAAATTTAAATGTACCCGATGCATTACAACAATTTAAAATGGTTATTCTCTCCTTTTTTTTCTTATATCCGGGAGCTGATGATTCTTTTCTGGCAGCTAAGGTTTTTGATGGCAACATTCGAAAATTTAATCCTGTCTCATCGGCATTGAACAGTTGATCCCTACTTATATTATTTTCCTTAATAAATTTATGGAAATCTTCTTTGAATTTAACAACTGCTTCAGAATCTGCAGATAACTTTTCACCAGTTATATTCAGTTGGCGAATTCCGTAGCGTTTTTTCCACCTATCAAGCCATCCAACACTTGCAGTAAAGGGTTCATCATTATAAAATTTCTTGTGGAAATCCAAAGCTTTTGATTTTAACATTGGTCCCGATACAGGACTACCCTTTTCTCGCAATTGCGTAAACCACAAAAACAAAGCTTCAGAAGTTTTTTCAAATTCACAATGCTTCATTGTTTTTCTTACTTGGCTGCAGTTTGTTTTGTCGGCAAAATATTTTTCAATCTGAGCTCTATTTCTTTTCCAATCACCAACAGTTACTTCTCCAACACCCAGATGTAACGCAACACTTTTAATAGATTCTCCTTTGTCCAACCGCTTCAATGCTTCAATTTTTGTTTCTATCGAAACAACGATTCTTTTCCGTTTTTTGTCTTTGGAATTCATTTTTTATTAAATTTTGAAATTTTAAGCACGACACAAACGTAAAAAGTAGGACTGAAAACTGTCTTTTTCGTTTCTAGAATGTAGATAAATATCCTATATGAATTTCTTGAAAGAATGCAAGAAACTCTTTTTCAAGTGTGGGAAAGATAAGAAACATCTTGGCACACTGCCATTAAAATTAGACCAGCCCGGAAGTCGGGAAGCTATCATTGTGTGTTTGTGGGGGGTGGAGAATTTGTCCTCTTTCTCCTTTCAATACCCTCTTTCCTTTATTAGTAATAGATCCGTCTTATCTATTCCTGTTATACTACTTAAGTGACGGCTTTTTAAAATTTGGCTCTGCAGTACAATTGAGTGTAATATTTTCCTGATCCAGAATTCCATCAATCACAGAATACAAAACCGCTTATTTAGGGCTGAGTAACATACAACTGACACTCCTCAGTACATTGTTAAATTGAAAGAGAGATAATTCGAATAAGAAATTGCCTTAGCCAAAGAAAGTGTAAGGTAGAAGTAGAAAAAAAATAAATTCTTAAATTCTTAATTTAAAAAAAAAATTATATATATATATATATATATATATATATTTTTTTTTTTGGAGTACCTCGGTTAAACCGAAACTCGGTTAAGCGGGACTCGGATAATCGAGACTGTACTGTAGTATGTTGTGGCCATCATAAAACTTTCTTCTTTTTTTTCCCATGCAAATTTTCGCTTTAAAATTATTATTTATCAAAATTATTTTCCATGGTGAGAGCGATCGATTTTTATCTCGTAGAAGTATAATACCAATTGTGAAAAGAACACCAATTTGTGTCCTACAAACTACATCTTAAAAAATGCATCTTTCAAGGATATATATATAGATAGATATATATTAAATAAAAATGAAATATATCGATAATATTGTTTCAAATTATCACAGATGTATGATTGGTTTGGTTCATCCTTTTTAAATGTATTACTTACAAGGAAACATTCAGAAGGTGTCGTCTTCAAAAAGTATTGAAAAAAATATATGTGATTCTACTCTTCATAAAACACCAGAAAGTAAAAAAATTATCGGCTGAAATGAATTACAGCGACCACAAAAAATTATTAAAATTAAGCATTTTTTGCGATTTAGCGCTGTTAGGCGATATGTTCGCTAGCGCCGAGATTGCCGTGTGTGAACAGAACCGTGTTTTGCTTCTACGCCAAGTACTCAAAACCAATCTCCTAACAGTTTGAAATCGCCAAATATGCTTAATTCTGATAATTTTTTGTTGTCGCTGTAATTCATTTCAGCCAATATTTTTATAATTTTACAGATTATTTGTAGTTTCATATTTTAAAATGTTTATTTATGAAATTTAAATAATCTCAGTCTAAAAATTTTAGATTTAACGTAACAGATGTGCATTAATGGTAAGCTATGTGTATCTTATCTGCATGGAATTATGTTTGAAATACTTAATAAAAAACATATTTAGGCGCAAAAATTTATTTGATTAAGAAAAAAAAAAGTTATTTTTATTTAAAGCTCCCTCCCTCATTGAAAAATTATTAAGATGAACTGGTAGCTAAGAATAACTTGAGCTACAAAAACGAATTTCTAACTAACCTTAAGGAATTTGTGCACAGCTTTTTTTTTTTTAATTCTTTTTTTTCCCCACATTTTTAGCTGCACGTAAAAGAAAATGATATATATATATATATATATATATATATATATATATATATATATATATTGCTCTTATTTTTTTTTTACTTTTTCTTTTCATTTTAAATATCAGTTTGTAGAAAGAAATAGTTTTCTAAACATCATAGGCTGAGATTTTGATATATTTGTTTTATATTTTACAAAATTATAAATCTCTACACATAAAATTTAATAGAATTAATACATATTGAGCTTTAGATATAATCTCGATAGTCTTAAGGGAAAAATACGGATTGACATATAAAACTACAATTTATTTCGTGAATACTGAATATCATTGTGCAAACCAAAACATCCGAAAAACATGGTGGCAAGATCGGCAGAAGCCCTCATTTGCGGTATCGAAGGTAGTGGGTTCGACTCCAGGCACTAGACATGAGTATTTTTCTTTTTAAATTAGTGATATTTTATTTATGTTCTAGAAAATTTCTAAAATATATTTTTAACAGAAACACAAAATAACACGCCACCTTAATTAATTAATTTATTTGTTATAAACCCTTAAAAATGGCGGTGTCTTTAACCCTAACATGGCGGTATTTTTAATCCTAAAAAGATTGCGGTGTTTTAAGGCATTTGCAATATATTTATTTCAGATGCTAAAATGTGTCTTTAAAAGTAAGAAAATTTTTTTCGCTTTAAATGTGACTATCAAATTAAGATACTTTTTTAAACTGAATTTAAACCGTTTGCGTTTACAGTGCATCTTTTTTAATTAAGGTTATAGAAATTTCAGACCAAGATAAATATGATCCGCGGATTATTCTTCAAACATCGGTACTGCGGTCGTTCGTGAAGAGAAAAGGACGTAGACACACAAAATGAACAGCTGTGGCAGTAATATTATTATTTTTTTTTTTTAACAAAGAAATTTTGTTTTAAACTGTCATAATAAAAGTTTAGATAAAACGGGATTGTAAAGCCACCTGATAACCCATTTTCAATATATTTCGATATGCTCTACTTTATGTCAAGGGCAGCAGCAGATAATTTTACAGGAAATGCTGTGCAGTAGTTTCTCAGATACAATTACCACATTATTTTTGTGACACACACAAAGAACCACGGACATATAGACGGAGGTTTATTAAATTTTAAATTCGGGTTTTGGACGTTTCAAAACGTGTAAATCCATCGAAAACTGGAAATCGAAATTTTTTACAAAAAATAATACATTATTTTATAGAATACTGAAGAAAATAAAATGAGTAAGATCATAAATAGTGATTAATGAGGCCTTAGATTTTGTAAACTAAAATAGCTTTATATTGGTAATCAGACAGCAACAAATACAAACATAGTGTTTTAAACAAAGTTTTGTAAACGGAGAGAGCAAAGGGAAGGAAAAACATGCATTATTCTGGAGGAAAAAAAAAAGAACAAGAAAGTCTTTTCCCTAAATTTAAAACCTAAATTTAAAAGAAGACAGAATAAAAATGATACGAGAGATTCGAGAAAATATAGTACGATAATTGAAAAAATCTGTTAAAAAACACCTCTTAGAACAGAGGGAAATTAAAAATAAAAGATAAATCAAAATTAACCTACAATTAATTCCGTTGGAAGAATGGTAATGAAATATGAGTTTGCCAAAATTAAATTTGAGCTATAAAAATGCCAAAATAGAAATGGGGATAATGAAATATGTTAAACACTTAAAAACATAAGCAACTAGGTCAAAATTTAGATTTTAAAGTTCAAACATGATTATGCTTTTGGAATAAAGCTATGGAATTTTTTTTCACGTCACTCACAATCACCAAATAAGGCACTAACTATAGTTTTATGAGTAACAGAATATGTTTATTTTAAATATAACGGATGAAAAAAAAAATACATATATAATTAAAGAATGTAATGGTATGTATAACTGGGGAAATTGTTTATAATCTATGTAACATGCGTGATTTTTCTATCTTATTAATGTTTAGATTCGCATCCTTATTTAATTATTAAATGTAGTGTTTCCTTTTTCTTTCTTGTAAAAGTTATTATTAGATCTATTTTTTCTGTAAAATAGCTCAAGTTAATCCCTGGAAAGGAAGATCTAATTATATTTTGATCTCATATTGAGTGCAGACTGTCTCTTCAGAAAATATCATACACAATGGCAAAGCGTTCTGTTTCCAATATAAAGAATATTCAATAAAGAAAAAAAAAAAAAAAAAAAGAAAATGAAAATATTTCTAAACTACAGTTAATTAGAAAGAATATCTACACTGTATTACTTCATACCATGCTCCTTATCATTTAAAATATTTACTATTTAATAGAATTGAAATAATGCTTGTAGTTTCTAAAGAAAGAAAAAAAGTGAAAAGGCCGTTCAAAATTGGTACAGATTGGTTTTAGAGGCATGCAAGTCGAATGGGGATATTTTCGAAAGTGTAACGTTATTAGGAGGGACGGGAGGGAGGCGGAGGGGCAAAAAAAAATAAAATAGAATTAGATCATTCAAAATTGGTACATAGAGGTTTTCGATACTTACAAATCGATTGCGGATATTTTCAAATTTTAAAAATTATTGGGAAGGGGGGGGGGAGAGTGGTGGGGCAAAAAAATAAAAATTGAGAATTCAGTAATTATAGTGATTCATTTAAAAATAGGGTCCAGCGAAGCGGGCGGAGCCTGCTAGTAAATAATAAATAACACACTGAAATGCATAAACTATAAGATAACGTTTTATTGTATTTTTACAACAATATGAATGACTAAATTTTATATGTTTAGAAACATGGAAATTTAGATTCAATAAAACAGTATTGAAGCACGTAATGAAGTTGTTAGCAAATATTCTACATTTGATATACAACAGTTTATTTATAAATATGATAAAGAAGAATTTCATACATTATGTATTATGAATTATTTACGGTTTGAATAAAGCACTTGACGTTTTAAAATTATGGCTATAAAACTATGAGGAAAATAAAATATTTCATAAATATATATAAATTTAGTTAAATAAATTTTCCTAAACTATATCAAATACATTTCTCACGTTCATTTATTACGTTTTACATATTACATTTGGTATATTTGTGTGTAGTGTGTACCTAGTCCAAATTATATTACCTTTTTTTTAGTTTTTTTTTTTTATTATACAATGTATTATGTGATTTCACACGCCTAGTAACATAGTATTTCGTAAAGATTACGAAAGTTTTCAATGTTGCGCTGAGATTACGGATATGGTAAATTATGAAGCTTAAGTAAGGAAAGTAAATTGTATAGAAAATAAGTTTAAGTATTGCATTTGTTTATCGAATAAAGAAATTCAAATAGTAGATCTGAAAATCTGTCAAACGAGGGTTGAATAAAAGTACAGATTTATATAAAATTTTTAGAGACGTTGGATTTGAGATGATTTTAGTACACTTATGAAAGATAGGTGAAGCTGGAAAAATGCTAAATGGACCCTATCGTTTTTTTGATTTCGAGAATAAATAATCGATTGTTTTTTATCCCAGGTTTCTCAATCTCCGATTCCCCGTGAATTTCCTCATAGAATAGAAAATTTTATAACTATTGTCAAGCATACAAATCTGATATATACACCGTGTTCCAAAAGTTTAGACAATCAATAAAATTTACATTAACATAAAAAGTAATAAGGTACAATTAACATTTGTGAGATAGGTAATAAATAAAAACAATTTTGCTGATGTACACATATAAACTATGATCAAAGGTTTGAAATTATAAAATGTGCACTAAATTATATAAAAATGTGCTGTCCCAAAAGTATAGACACAATACAGCATTACATGTTTTCTTTTACATTTTAGTTCACAGAATAAAATATTTTTATTGTCGTCTGCTTCTATAAAGGCAGAATAATTTTTCCCTTTAATTAAAATATTGTCTATTATACTTTTAGCATAATAATTTAATGAGTTCAATGTATTGTTTTGTTTGTAATTCGGAAAAGACGTTTCCTGCGTTTTCTGATAAAAGTGCCACATTCTAAAGAAATTTCTAAAGATGAAATTATTGAGATTTTACAGTTGAAAGCGCAAAGACAAAATCCTGTACAAATATCGCGAAGAAAAAAGAGATCCTTGAACAGTATTTATAGAGTTTTGAGATCAGGTGGATAATGGACTACTCGAAAGCGAGTCGGAAGACCAAAGAATCACGTTACGTGATGGTAGAATGTTATTAAAAAAGGATTCAGTTGATATTTTATCTGTGCGTGCAATTGCGCCAACTTCCAGAATTTCAAAAGTACTGTACACAGAAGAATTAAAGTTTCAAAACACATTGTTTACTGGAGAATGAAAGCAAAACCTTGCTTAAAGCAGAGACATAAACATGCACGTCTAAATTTGGTTAGAAAGCACGTGTCATACGGTGAAAAGTGTCTTTCTGTCACCTTCAGTGACGAAAAGAAATGGAATTTGGACGGCCCTGGCGATTATAAATTTTACTGGTATGGCCTAAGAAAAGAACCGAAGAACTGTTTCAGCAGGCAACAAATCGGAGGATCCGTAATGACTTGGGGAGGGTCTTGTTTCAACAGGCAAACATTTCTAGGATTTACGAACAGAAAAATGAAGTCAGAGGATTATCAGGCTATTTTACGTACCAATTTACTTGCTAATTATGGATTTGCTAGCAGGACCGGACAGTGTTTTCCAACAAGATGGGGCATCCATCCATACTTCCAGATCAACGAAAACGTGTTTATGCAAAACAATATCACTCTATTAAACTGGGCAGCAATTAGTCCGGATTTGAATGCCATGGAGAACATATGGATGATCTTCTCTCGTATAATACATGAAAATGGAAAGCACTATACATGTGTAAAAACTGCAATCGGCAAAGCGTGGTATGAAATATCTCTTTATGTAAGGCAATGCTTAACTAATTCTATGGAACAATATGTATTTGATGTTATAAAGTGTCGTGGCAATAGAATGCAATATTAAAAGTAAGTTTTTAGTTACTTTTATAAATGTAAAGCCAAAAACTTTTACAGATGTATATACTTTTGGGACAGCACATTTTTATATAATTCAATGTACATTTTATAATTTCAAACCTTTGATCTTAATTTATATGTGTATATAAACAAAAGTGTTTTTATTTATTACCTATCTCACGAATTTTAATTGTACCTTATTACATTATATGTTAATGCAAATTTTATTGATTGTCGAAATTTTTGGGACAGGGTGTATATATATGTGTGTGTTAATAATAATAATAATAACAGCATTTACCAATAGAATGCAAACATAAACACGAGAATGGTCATGTGTGAAGAGTTGTAATGACGTTACTGTGATAATGTCCATTCATTTATTGAATTTATTAGGAACAATGAAATACGTATGAGAATTGTTAAGATGTTTAGGATTGCAAAAGTTCGTATAAAAAATTAACAGTCGTTAAAAGCCGTTTATACACCGTTAAGTTGATATAAATTTTGATTATCCCTTTTAGCTGTATATGGGATCTAACAGAATTCTCTTAGGAAATTTGTAAATTGGATGTTCTGAAGACATCGAGTTGGGTTTAACTCTGATTTCGAAAGGGACTTTGCGAAGGACAGTTGATTTTGAAAAGAAAATTAGGGTTTGACAAAATTTAGATTAATTGGTAATATTAAATAGTTAATATTATTGATTTGTCAAATAATTATTAAATAATTAATATGGATTAATATTTAGATAAATTTTGGTTAATTAGATTTGAGTAAGTTTATTGAAAAGTAGATAGTGTATAAATGCAAATTGATTCTCCAGTGTATAAAAGACATGTAAAAACGTACTAGAGGTTCATTTCAGTTCGATTCGAGATTAGATCGAGTGTAGTTCCGATGAGTACATTGAATTCTGCTGCGAGATAGTTCAAGTCAGGTTGACTACAGTTACGTCGTCTGCAAGTTTAGTGGGAATATAAAGCCATTTATTATCTTACAATTGAACAATGAGACCAGTGATTTTCAGAGAATAGTCTCTTCTCCCCTCCTCCACTTAAATTATGAACATTCATAAACTCATACTTTTCATTATTCACTTAGTCACGAGTGCAATTAGGAGATCAACCACAAATTGAAAAAAATGTCCAAACACATTGGATTTCTCTGCATAATAATAAAAAAATAATAATAAAAATAATAAAATAATAATAATAAAAACAACGAATGACTTGTAATTTTCACTTATTATATAAACTATTTGCATATATCCTTTGAAATCGCACGATTATTTAGACTGATATATATATATATATATATATATATGTATTTTTTTTTTTCTCCGAAAATTACTAATTTTTTGTCAAGTATTTTGTTTATAACAAGAATGGATTAAAAAATAAATAAAATAAATACAAAATTTGCAGAAAAATTGACGAAATATTAGAGAAACATTATTTTGAACCTTTAAACGCACAAGATTAATTTGTACTGAGATATGATGATTTGTAGTACAAAGCTTTTTTACCGCGTATGCGTGAAATAAATAATTTTTTTGTTACATAGGTAGAAAGTCAGTTATATTGGGCAACGTATGCCAAAAGGTCATTTCAATGAAATAAAAATTAAGAAAATTATCGGAAAAAAAAGCTAAATTTGAGATATCTTCGGGAGTTAAATTTTCATAAGGAGATTTCTTCATGCCCCATATTTTATTTGGAGATCCGTTTACTTCAGTCTCTTTGCAAAAACTCTTTTCTTGCCAGTTAAATATATATATATATATATATATATATATTACAACATTAATGATTTGGCTGTAGTAAAAAATGTAATTTGCACATCATCGTTTACTTTCTGAAGTCTACATAAGCAATATAATTTTCATTAAATCTGAATAAAGTGTTATCTTCTCCAGAAATGTTTAAAAATATTACTTTTGTTTCTTATTCTTCCTGAAGTGACGACTGGTACACTACAATATATCTCAATTAGTTTTTTTCGGACCCCGCTTTCAAAATCAACTGGAGCAAATTTCGGTTGTAGAAAGTATTATTTCTTTATTATTGTTCTGCAGAATTATTTTTACGACATTATCGCTCGTTTCTACAAAACCGCTAGTGACGTTTATGTTTGACTCGGCTTCTTTTCACGAGCCTGGCTCGTGATGTTTATGTTTGGCCCGGTTTTCTGTTCACGAGCCTGGCTCGTGATGTTTATGTGTGGGACAAAATTTTCATCACGAGTCAGACTCGTTAAAGCACGGGAAGGGGTTAAACAGTACGTCAATAGAACAAAAATCCTGTTTTCTTGAAAATTCGGAATGCCTTTCGATTAACAAACAAAAGGTACGCTATTGCCTAATTTCATTATTTTTTACATTATAGAGTAAAACATATTGGTAATACTTCTAAGAGGTAATAAAAATACTCACTGTAATAAAATACACATTCCAATGTACAATAATTGAAGAATAATATTATCCTTTTCTAGACCTGCACATTGCAAGAAGGAACAATATGGTTTTCTTATTACTGTTGCCTTGTGCAAGATACAAATATTTTGATAATAAATATTAATAATTTTCTGCGGTTAAGACTCATGAATTGCATATAAATACGCATGATTCATTTAAATTTTAAAATATCAGATTACTATTTCAGTAAAATCCTTGCATTTTTGTGTAATTGACACACATTACTTTATATTTCATATCCGTATGTAAAAGAAAAAGTGGTTTAAAAAAAGAAAAAAAAAATAGATTCATATTATGCAGGTTTTTTATACAGGACGGGTAAATTTCCACGACCTGCTATTAAAAGCAATAGCAGAAGACTATTCTTTGAGAATTCAGAAAAAATATAATGAGTAAATTGAATTAAGTGTAAATTTATACACCATTTCATGCCTTTAAAGTGTCAAAACAATAATTTCATCACCATGAAAATAAGATTGAAAAGCGAGGACATGAAACCAGCAATTGATTTGCAAATGACAATGAATAATGAAGCATGCTAAACACTTCATTCACTAGCTCTAAATTTAGACTTATATTCAAATATTTGCAGAACACAAATATCTGTGATTATTCATGTCACCTTGCATTACTAAATAAGGAAACATCTACAACGTTATTAGTAATGTAATATGTTTATGTTGAATGCTAACGGAATAAAACAGATTTATTTTCTTCTTACTTATAAACAAATTGTAATTAAAGATATCATCATAGAGATAAAATACATGTAAGGCTAAACAGTAAAATGGTAAATGCATTTAGAAATTATTTATTATCTATGCAAATCACGTGATTTTAACGCATAGTTATTAATTAAATTCGCATCTTTGAATTATTAATTAAAAGAAGCAATTAATTGATCTTATGTGTATATCATTAGATCGAATTTCACCGGAAAATCGCTCAAATTAATGCCTTGAATTAAGATCTAATTATAGTTTGATTTCAGATTATGTGTACACTGTCTCTTTAGAAAATATCACAGACAATGACAAAACTTCGTGTTTCTTATGGGAAATATCATATATTTAAAAAAATAAATATATATATATATATATATATATATATATATATATATATATGGAAATATTTCTAAATTACAGTTAACAACAATAATAATAATAATAATAATAATAATAATAAATAATAATAATAATAATAATAATAAAATTCATTATCATATAAAATATTTATTTTTCATATAAATGAGACATTACAGGCAGTTTCTAAAGAATGTAAAGCATTAATAACGTTGGAATATGGATCAGTATACATATGAATAATTTGATAATAAGGTTGGCAAATTTAAATTAATTTGATTCCTGTTACATACTTTATATAAATTGAATGCTATGACTAATATTTTTCTCAAGTTCACCTTAATAGCTTTTCGGTGTAATTCCCTTTTTCATGTATAACGCAGAAAGTATTGTACAATTACTTCTTAAAATAAACTCTCTCGATTATATTTTGACACATTCTCAATTTACTTCTCTACTGTTTCAAAATTACACAAATTGAATTTTGTGATTTTCATTTAAATATATCGATAACGCATTGAAACGCATAAAGTATAAAACTGAGTTTTGTTGTATTTTTACAATGAAATCAATGACTAAAATAACTTTTATGCAGATAAAGAAGTTGTACATAAATGTCTTTCATTAGAAATGAGATATTTTAAGGATAGCTTATAAATCAGATAAAGTAATTTTCTTAAATTAAATATTTTGAATTATCCACGGATTGAATAAAGCATGTGATGTTTTAAAATTATGTTCATGAAACTAAGAGAAAAGTTAGATATTTTTTTATAAATGTTTATAAATATAGTTAATTTCCTAGAAATATATTATAAACATTTCTCATGTTTATTTATTATGTTTTACATTACATTCGGTACAATTGTAGCAAACCTAGTCAAAATTGTGTTATTTTTTTAGATTCACAAAATGCATTATGAGATCTCAAACCCCCTAGTAACATAGAATTCGGAAGATAGAGAAAGGTTTCAGTATTAGACTGATTTTGCGTGATTTTGAAACTTAGGTAAGGAAAGTAAATGGTTTAAACAAAATTATTACGTTTTGGATTTGTTTTTGGAATAAAGAAGTCCAAATAGTAAATTTGAAATTTTTTATATGATTGTTAAATAATATAAGGTGTGCCCAAGTGAAAAGGAGACCTTAGCTGTCATGCAACGAACTGCGGAAATGACTCTCCAGCAAAGAGGTTATTGATGCGAAGCCATTAACTGCGCATGTGCATGTAGCAATACCACCATGCCATATATCGGCCAACACATTAACTTACTGGAATTTGATATACACTGATAGAAAAAAAAAATCCCAACACCAAGAAAAAATTATTGTACAGTAATGAAATTTCAGCAATACATTTGTCTGGGTAACATATTTAATTGATTAAAGTTTCAAGATCACAGGTAGAGCCATTGGCGAGAAGATCCATTTCAAATGTGAAATGTTGGTACATTAGTAACCGGTGTAACCGCCAGAATTTTGAATGCAAGCATGCAAACGTGCATGCATTGTGTCGTACAGGTGTCGGATATCAGTTTGTGGGATGGAGTTCCATGCCTGTTGCACTTGGAGGGTCAATGCAGGGACGGTTAATGCTGGTTGTGGATGACGCTGGAGTTGTCGTCCAATGATGTCCCATACGTGCTCGATTGGAGAAAGATCTGGTGATCTAGCAGGCCAAGGCAACATGTCGACACTCTGTAGAGCATGTTGGGTTACAACAGCGGTATGAGGGCGAGCGTTATCCTGTTGGAAAACACCCCCTTGAATGCTGTTCATGAATGGCAGCACAACAGGTTGTATCACTAGAGTGACGTACAAATTTGTAGTCAGGGTGCGTGGGATAACCACGAGAGGGCTCCTGCTGTCATACGAAATTGCTCCCCAAACCATAAATCCAGGAGTAGGCCCTGTGTGTCTAGGCCGCAGACAGGTCGCTAGCAGGCGTTAAACTGGCCTCCTTCTAACCAACACACGGCTATCACTGCGACCAAGGCAGAACCGGCTTTCATCAGAAAACACAACAGATCTCCACTACGTCCTCCCATGAGCTCTAGCTTGACACCACTCACGTCGCAAACGGCAGTGGTTTGGAGTCAGTGGAATGCACGCTACAGGGCGTCTGGTTCGGAGCTGTCCTTGAAGTAACCGATTTGTAACAGTTCGTTGTGTCACTGTGGTACCAACTGCAGCTCGAATTTCAGCCGCTGACGCAGTACGATTAGCCACAGCCATACGCGCGGTCTTCCCTCTCAGTAGTGCCACGTGGCCGCCCGGAACCCGGTCTTCTTGAGGCAGTACCTTCCCTTGACCACTGCTGCCAACACTCATGCACAGTGGATACATTCCTGCCAAGTCTTTATGCAATATCGCGGAAAGAAAACCCACCTTCTCGTAGCCCTACTATACGACCTCGTTCAAACTCAGTGAGCTGTTGATAATGGCTTCTTCGTCTTCTTAGAGGCATCCTTGACTAACATTAACCCACTACGTCAAATCTCAAGTGTAAATAACGATCACGAACCTTACAGCGCTTATTTAAAGCAAACCGCATTTGCATGTTCATAGTGTCGCTACTAGCGCTACACTTATGCGCGTAGCTCGAAATTTGAATCGGCGTCATCTTTCAGATGTATAAACAGGCCTACCAAATTTCGTTTATCTAGCACAGCTCCTTCCTGGTGTTGGGATTTTTTTTCCCATCAGTGTATAACGCCGCTACAGCTAAGGTCTCCTTTTCATTTGGACACACCTTATAATACTGTTTTAGGTAAAATGTTGAAAAAAGTTGGATTTGAGGTTAATGTACTTTGGGAAGATTAGGTGAAGTTGGAAAAATGCTAAATTGACTTATCGGTTAGTTGGTTTCGAGGATAAGTAATCGATTGTTTTCCATCCCAGGTTATTCTCATTTTTCGTTTTTCTGTGAATTTCCGTACGGAATAGAAATATATATATAGCTATTGTCAAATACAAAATACTGATACATACATATATGTGTGTGTGTGAGTTAACAAGAATACCAATATCAAAATTAACCCTTAGAATACAAAAACTTCCCTACTGAATGCAAACATAAACATGATAATATTACAAATTTCCCTGCAATGGCCACGTGTGAAGGGTTTATGGCGTGATACTGATACAGTTCATTAATTCTCGAATTTATAAGGTACACTTAAACACGTATGATAACAGTTAAGGAGGTTAGGATTGTAAACAAATACTTTTGATTACAAGCGTCATAAAAAGAAAAAAAATCTAATTTTTATTTATGATTTCACTTAAGATTTATAATATTTGTATACACGTATGGAAATCATACGAATATTTAGACTGATTTTATATGTATATGTATATATATATATATGTGTGTGTGTGTGTGTGTGTGTGTGTACATTAAAAACTATTAATATTTTGGCAAGTATTTTGATTATAACATCTTAAACTTAAAATGCACAAGTTTAATGTTTGCTGAGATGGGAGTATTTGCAGTAAGTATTTTTTTTTTTTTTTTTTTTTTTTTACTGCGTACGCGCAAAATAAAACAATTTTTAATTACATAGGTTGAAAGACATCATATTTTACAACTTACGTCAAAATTTCATTTCAATGAAATAAAAATTAAGCAAATTATCGGAAAAAGAATGTGAAAATTTTGAATATTTTCTTAAGTGGTTTTTCCTATGTCACGTATTTTGGAGATCCCATTATTTCAGCCACATTGAAAAAAAAATAGAAAAGAAAACAAAAGCTTGTATGAACTTACAAATTTTAGAAAATAAATAAAATCATGTAACGAGTTAGAAGCCAATAAGCGATTCTTCGCAAAATAAATAAATAAATAAGAAAAGAGAAAAAGGAAAAAAAAAAAAAAAAAAAAAACTGCAATGTCGTTTAAATATTTAGATCTTCAAAATAAATACCGAACATATATACGACTAGCAGACCCGGCCACGCGTTGCTGTGACTAAGTTATACGTTGAATTATACGGCTGTAAACTATTTAGTACAGTTAAATTATTATTTACGAAGAAAGACGAAAACGTTGTAGCCGATGTAAAAACCCACAGGGTTGAGATTTGAAACTTAGGTTAAAATTTGGAAGCGATTGATAAAAATTTTCGTAGTGTTGATATTAAGCACAAATTAATTTTATTGTAGGGTCCTATAAATTTTAATGGAGAAGTGATATATATTATTTCTAATGCTACTTTGGATAAAATTGCTAAAATGACTACTATATAAATTAAATTCTATTAAAATTCTATTAAAATAAAAGTATAAAAGAAACAGACGATTATAAAATCAATTTTTATGGAGGAGTGAAATATAATATATGCTATAATGGATAATTTTACTATAAAATGACCTCATCATTTTAAATATTTTAAAGAGGGCAACAGCTGTAGTTATAAAAAGGAAAACAATAAGGCTAAACCAGAAAAATAAGTAAATTTGATAAATATTTTAAAACTTTAAAATTGGAAATCTTATGAAATATTGGACATTTAAAGTAAATACATGTATCATTTAAATAGAAAAAGATTTTGGAAAAGTTTAGTGTATTTTAACGAAGTGATGAGAAGTTTTTGAGTATGTTAAAATTTTAATAGTAAATTCAAGTTAATAAAGATGGGAAACATTGAGGATTAAGATAAGAATAATTATAAGATTAAAAAAAAAAAAAAAAAACTTTTTATATACCATGCTTTTAAATTTTAATATACTAATAATATACTAATTAAAAGGAAAATGATAAATATTCTATCATAGTTTGAAGTCAAATTTGTTTTCAAATGTCTAAATAAAATATCTGATGTAAGATACTAATATTTTGCAGCGGAATAGATTTCATTTCATGTCATCTTTGGCGAAAAAAAAAGAATATTGCCAAATTATCTGGCGAAAATATTTAATTCCTTTCAAAAATCATGGTTATTTTAACAACTTATATTAAAAGAGTAATGAATAATATGAAACAATATTTCGTACAATACATATTACATGTCATACATACGTACAATGAATAATACATATTACATTTCGCACAATGCATACATCTGGCATGTATATTTTCGTGTTACGCTTTTGATCGCCAAATAATAATAATAATAATAAAAAAAGCCAAGGGCGACAGAGTTTTGAAATTTAAAATTAAAATTTTGTCAATTTGACAGCAAAATAATTCAATCTAACACCCGCGATAACTAATACATATCTATACCCAAATATAATAATTAAAATCGGGAAATAAATTTCCTCGATTTTTAATAATTTTTTACAAAAAATCCAGTGGGCAATTAACATAGGAAATCTTTTTCTTGGCTGCACAGACGGTCAGTGGGTCACACTTCGCTTGCGTATAGAACTCATAGATATAGTATAGCATATATAGAATAGAGTGATCATTGGGGAGAAAAAAGTTATTCCTTTTCATTTGGGAAAAGACGACGTTTTTACCAAAATATGGCCGTCTTTCCCCGAGTGAATACACTCGGGAATACATACTAATATTTTAGCAAATAAAATTTATGAATAATTTATTTGCTAAAGGGGAATGAAAGACTCCAGATACAGTTTCAAATTCATATTTCTTTCTTTCTTTTCTTTTCTTTTTTTTTCAATACCACTTAATGGCTGTTTCCAAAGCTTTTATTATTATTTTTTTTTTTTTTCCGGCATCAAAAATCTTTGTACGATAACATGGGGATGAGAGTTCTATATATATTACTATATCTATGATAGAACTACATTAGCACTTCATCAATGTGTATAAAATCTTTAAATTGATTATGACGTCAATTTTCATGAGATGCATAATTTAACTTTTTATAATTTTTTAACGTTCACGTTTGATTAAATGTATTTATTTTTATGTCGAAAGAAAATGAACTCGTATTTTTTTTTTTTTTTTTTTGCAACAATTAAATTAATGGAACTCACACATATTTTGGAGCAACTTTAATAAAGGTCTATAATTGACAAATAATTGCAATAAAACAATATTGTGGCAATAAATTGAGATAAAAACTATCCTATCTCTCAAGTTGGACCAAACTGCACACAGTGTGCAAAATTTCATTAAAATCGGTTCCTTAGTTTAGGAGTTTACCCCGGACAAACATCCGGACACGTAATTTATATATATATATACACTAGCATACCCGGCCACGCGTTGCTGCGGCTAAGTTAGTAATACGTTGGTAATTTGATAAGGTATATAGTATTTCCCCACACCTGGATTTGGCAATTTTTTTTTCTTTTTTTTTTTTTTGGCGCCTTTTTGAACTATAACGAAGTCGTTCTGGATTCTTTGCAGTAAAATATGGTAACCTGCATGCTTTTCTTTTAGATTTATGATTTAGCTTATGATTTTATCATTTATGATTTTTAGATTTATGATTTAGCCATAATCGCCAAATCCAGTTGTGGGGAAATACTATAGTTGTTACCCACAACTATAACTTATAATATAACTTCAGTAATTATATTCGGATAATTATAACTTCAGTATATCCCCACAGCTGAATTTGGCTATTTTTCTTTGGCGCCGTTTTGAACGATAACGATGTTGCTCTGAACTGTTTGTGATATAATATGGCAGCCTATATGTTGTTTATTTTGGTTTTTGTTATTATTTTATGTTTTTGATTTATGATTTAGATTATCACTTATCATTTATGATTTATGATTTATAGATTTATGATTTAGCCATAATCGCCAAATATCGTTGTGGGGATATACTGATTAATATATTACTGAAAAGATTAATATATTTTAACGAAGTGGTGAGAAGATTCTGAGTATTTTAAAATTTTAATAGTAAATTCAAGTTAATCAAGAAGGAAAGCATTGAGGATTAAGATACGAAAATTGCAAGATTTTAAGATCGTATTTTCAGCAATAAATATGAGTCAAAATTTAATGCAAAATACATATATAAATCACAAATTTAATCACGAACGTTAAATTGGTAAGTTATTAAAGAAAAAGTAAAGAAAAATAAGAGAAATAATTAATTACATTTTCGAACATCGATCATATAGATTAGCGTTACAAAACAAATAAACAGGCTTAAACTCTTCCAGACTTTTAAATAAGTTTTAAATTAAGTTTTAAAATTTAATGTTAAATAAAACAGACTTTTAAATATGTTTTAAAATATTGAAATGGTTACTTTTTATTTAGAACGTTATCTATAGATCACAAATTTCTTAAAGAAAACGAAGTGATACAGATTAGAATAATGCAACAAAAATTGAAAAAGCAAGGTTATGTCGTAAATAAATTTTTAACACACGTGTCACGTGAAATAAATTGTTCGAGCATATAAATAATGTATATATAAGATATTAACATGTTGCAGCGGAATAAATTTCATATCTATCATCCTTGGCGGAAAAAAAATAATATCGCCAAATTATCTGGCGCACACATTTAATTCCTTTCAAAAATCATGGTTATTTTAACAACTTACATTAAGAGAGTAATGAATAATATGAAACAATATTTCGCACAATACATATTACGAAAATATACATCTAGCTTGTATATTTTCGTGTTACGTTTTTGATCGCCAAATACGAAAAACTCCAAGGACGACAGAGCTTTGAAATTTAAAATTAAAATTTTGTCAATTTGACAGCAAAATAACTCAATCTAACGTATGCACATGATAAATAATACATATCTATACAAAAATATGGGGATTAAAATCCGGAAATAATTTTCCTCGTTTTTTAATAATTTTTTAGAAAAAATACAAAACATAAGAAATCTTTTTCTTGATTTCACAGACGGTCAGTGACGTTACAATTCGCTTGTGTATAACTACATACTTCATCAATGCGAATAAAATCTTTAAATTGATTATGACGTCAATTTTCGTGAGATGTATAATTTAACTTTTTATAATTTTTTAACGTTCACGTTTGATTAAATGTATTTACTTTTATGTCGAAAGAAAATGAACTCGTATTTTTTTCTTTTTGGCAACAATTAAACTTATGAAACCCACAGATATTTTGGAGCAACTGTAACAAAGGTCTATAATTAACAAATAATTGCAATAAAACAATATTGTGACAATAAATTGAGATAAAAACTATCCTATCTCTCAAGTTGGACCAAACTGCACACAGTGTGCAAAATTTCATTAAAATCGGTTCCTTAGTTTAGGAGTTTATCGCGGACAAACATCGTGACACGTAATTTTTATATATATACAGATATATACACACACATATATATATATAACTTATGAAATTTTAACACAGGAAAATATCTAAAATCTAGCTTTTTCTTTTGGCAATATGTGCTTAATTTCACTGTATTCAAATTACCTTTTCACATATGTTATTCTATTTACGGTTCTTCCAATCTATGCAATAAGCTACTATTTTTTGCAAGTGTACAATTAAAATATATTAACTGCAAATACTCATACTTCAGTGAAAATTTACTTGTTCATTTTATGTTTCAGAATATTTTTTTTTTTTTTTTTTTTTTTTTTTTTTAGTTTGTCATTTTTTTGTAAGTTATGCAAAATTATTCTGAAATTAATTCTTTTCATGAAAAAAAAACAAACTTGTCAATATAAAATACATATTTATGAATTCATTTTCATGACGGTCGGTTCATACATGGCTCATATTAAATTCTCAATTAAATTGATGAATCATTTCTAGCCGCTATTTTCTTTGAAAATAGCTATTACTTGAGAAGAAACAAGTAACATAAAAGAAAATTTTTTTAAGTCAATTCCGACTTACAAGCACAATCGAAAAAGTTTTTTTTTAATAATTTTGAATTAGGAAATAAAAAGCGCTCGTGCAAAATGAAAGAAAAAATAATTATAAGATTATATATATATATATATATACCATGTTTTAATTCTTCTTATCAATGTACATAAAATTTTTAAAGTGATAATGACGTCAAGTTTTGTGAGATGCATAATTTAACTTTTAATTTTTTTTAATGTTCGCGTGTAATTAAATGCATTTATTTTTATGTCAAAGAAAATGAACTCGTAAATTTTTTTTGGCAATAATTAAATTATAGCCAATATTTTAATGGGTATTTTAACGCTATTAGGATGTTATTTTCATATTTTAATTAATTATAAGAAAACTAATAAAAAATTCGAAAATCGGACTTCAAAGTATTGTGTTGTCACCGTGTTGTGAGCAATCCTGAAAGTTTCAAATTTCTAGTTAGTTGGGAAGTTAGTTAAAAATCGATTGCAACGTTTGTACAAGATATATTATAGGGAGAGTGTGAATTAATAGTAGGAATTGAAAAAGATATCAACATACTCTTCTAAATGAGCCAGATGGACTTGTTTTTATGTTTATATGTATGTGCATTTTTAAAATTTCAGAGTATAGTTAAGTAGTCTCTGAACGTGTTAAACCAGTTGACATTTTCTAATGAGTTTTCTTCTTCTTTCTTCTTCTTATATATATATATATATATATATATATATACATATATTTTTTTTTTCGTAAAAATTATACATGATTTTTCACTGAACATTTTCAGATATTAATGTATCAGTTCACTGATTAGTATTATATACCATCTTTAAGCATATCACGAATGGGTTAAATTGTTAATCTCAAACACTACATATAACTTTTTAATATATGAAAGAGGAAATAATGCATAGAGTGGAAACCTGTATAACGCGTTCCAAGAAAGTATTGTTTTTCGATCAAATTTTTCAAAAGAAATTTTTATTATATTTACATGATTAAAGGTCCCCTGAATCAGAAAATCATGTTTCTAGCGGCTAGTGTGCTTGTCCGACTGTGTGTGTATCTGTGTGTCTGTATTTGTGTGTCTGTGTGCGTGTGTGCATGTGTGTCGTTTATCAGCATATCTCGAGAACAAATAGTAGTAAAAAATCTAAATTTAGTATTCTATATGTGTATCATGTAGGAATGCTATGCTAATCTTTTTGTTGAGATCAAGCAAACGGTTCGTGTACAGGGACATTCAAGTTGATTCAAATGCATTATGCCTACGGGAAATTCCAGTAAAGTAAAATGGGCCATCTATAGGCTGACTTAAACCAAACAGAATGCACAAAATTTTTATATGCATTAAAGAATGTTTTCTGTAGATTCTGGTATGAAAACCATTTATGATTCGTTTACAGGGTTACCCAAAGTATTTGGATACATTGCTGGTGCTATACTTAGAATTTACAATTCATTTTGTGTTAGATATTTTTCAAGTAAGACAAAATTTAAGTAAACGGTATTATTAGCATTCCACATTGTTTATAGACAATTACAGGGCTACCCAAAATTGAGCTAAACGTTCTTTTCTATTGAATGTAACTGATGGATGTTCTTTTCTTAATTTTATTACGTCGACGATCATTCCTCAGGAAGAAAAATTAATTTTTCATAACCATACTGTAAACAAAGCACTTTTTAAAGTTTTATTATAACTCTGTATTTTTTTTTTTTTTTTTTTTTTGTATAATATTACGTTTTGAGTTTTCCTGAATATGAAAGTCCAATTTTTAGCAGTTGATCTCTATGTATATCTGTTATCAGCGTCACTTAAAAAAAAAAAAAAAAAAGCAATCGCAGGAAATTGAAATTTAGTATTTTAAAGTTTGTATTAGGTTGCCACTTAAAAAATTTAACACGATTTGCAAGTTTGAAGGCGAATTAATAACAGACTTGATTTAAAAGAAAATAATTCTAGACACTATAATTAAACGGGGTGTTGAGGAGTACGGTCCCCCTCCCCCCCCCCCCCCACACACACACAGACAGATAATTATATCTAAAAGAAAACTGTTCTTAAATCTGTTGCAGAATATTTTTAAAGTGCATTGATCTTTATTATCTTATTTTATCTTACTTTATCGACTTAAAATACAATTTATCTTTATAGTATTGAAATGCAGGAAAAGAGAAAGTCGTGTGAGTGACACACTAGATTATTATTATTATTTATTTTTTAATACAAATTTATATTCTACATTGTTTTATTCTTGAAGAAATATACATAGGTTTGAAATAATGTTTCTAGAAATCTGTATCAATTTTTTACCAACAGAGCATTTTAATTTTATTTTAAATCATCTTTAGTCAAAGTCAAAAGTTTAAGCCACGATTAATCATATAAATAATTAAAAATGAAATAAAAGCATTTTTTTTAAATATGTTGCAAAATTTTTATTATTCTTTGAAAAAATTATTAGCAATATCCTCCATGTATTTACAGCATTATTATTATTATTATTATTATTATTATTATTATTATTTTGATCTAGAGGAATTGCTAATAAAATTTGCCGGAAATTAAATAAGTATATATATATATTCTTCTTTTTAAATATGTTTTTCTTAAAGAAGTCGTTACATTTACAAATTATGACTAACCAAATTAATCTTAGTTTAAATATTAAACCTAAAACTAATTAATTACAATAAAATGCATTCGAATTAATCTTCAGTCTCAGAAGTTAATTTTATTTAGCTAATTTTTCATTAAATAATTAAATGCAAAACTTTTGACATTTTGAATTTGTGTTTAGGTAATTTACATAGGTTCAAGTGGAAAGAGGTTTCAACAATGCATTAATCAAATGAGTTAAATGTCGGAATAAAAAAAAAAAAAAAAAAAGAAAAAAGAAAAAAGAAAAGAAAAAAGAGATGTTAATTAAATGTTAAATTTTATATTACAAAATATTTCTATGTTTGATTCATTTGAAATGTTATTACAAAATATTTCTATGTTTGATTCATTTGAAATGTTATTCCAAAATTTGTATATATCATGTTTTGTAAACTAACGTAATATTTAAATACATTTTGTAGTGCTCTTAAAACATGTGCAGTGTTGACCAGATTATTACTTTTATTTATTTATTTATTTATTTATTTTATTTTTTCTAATTTCTAAAAAATTGCTGAGCGAATTGACCTTGAAATTCATACATTCAAAGAACATTTACTAACTAATATTTTCCACTACCGAATTAAGTCACGAGTGCAATTAGGGGGCCAATCAAAAATTGAAGAAAAATATAAATACTTTGGATTACCCTGTATCATAAAATGTTACAAATTATTTGTAACGTTAATACATAATTTCACATACTGTGTGCAATTTTATTATTATTGTTTTGGTAAATTCTTTGCATATGAGAAGAATAAATTTTAATAAAATTTTATAAAACAAACAGAAAACGTGACAAAACATTAGAGAACCACTATTTCGAAACCTAAAATTCATACGCATAATATTCGTTACGATATGAATATTTATAGTAAATATTTTTCTTATTGTGCATGCGCGAAATATAGAAATGCTTTTTATAAAATAGGTTGAAAGCTTGATATATTGTGGAAATTATGTCAAAAGTTCATTTGAATACGTAGATTGAAAATTAAGCTAATTGTCGGCAAAAGAGTGAGTAAGATATTAGATATTTTTCACTGTTGAAATTTCATAAGGTGTTTTTCACATGCCACGTACTTATAATAGAAATTCAAGTATTTCACTAAAGTTGCAAAAGTCCTTATTTGTGAAAAGCTCAATTTAAACTCAGAAATTTTAGTAAAGAAATAAAATTACGTTTGAGTTACAAGCCCAGAAGTTTTTTTTTTTTTTTTTTTTTTTACAAAAAAGAAAATTGCATTACTAAATTAAATATGTGACGTGTGAAAATCCCCTTACAAAATATCAACTCTGGAAACCATCTAAAATCTAGCTTATTCTTCTGATGATAGCAAGATTCATTTTTACTCTATTCAAGTCAATTTTGCAATAAGTTGCCTAATATATCAAGATTTCAACTTTTGTAATTAAAAAAAAAAAAAAAAAAAAAGAAGAAGAAAATTCAATCTTTCGCGCATGAACATTAAAAGTAAATAAATATATAAATAAATAAATAAACATTTATGAAATAAATAAACATTAGTGCAAATTACAAATGCGAATTTTCTGTTTCAGAATAAAAATTTTCGAATATTTTGTCAAACTTTATAAAAGTTTAAATCCTTTCCTGTTACATGTAAAAAACTTACCAGAAATTTAATAATTTGTCCATGCGCGTACCCTGTATTTATCAATGAAACAATTTAATCTACTTTAATAAGGTTAATAAAATTAATAAATATTTTATTAATCACCTTTATTGCATTATGTGTGCACGAATGTTCTTTAATTTAGCTTTTGTGTACCTTTGGAAAATAAAATCAAAATAATATTCTTGATTCCGTTATTATTATTATTATTATTTTAAATTATTGATTCAGTAATACTCATATTGAAAATGTTCATGTTTCAATTCAGATGGTACAATACATGGTACAATACACACACACACACACACACACACACACACATATATATATATATATATATATATATATATATATATATATATTGTTACACTTAAAAAAATGATAAAATTCATAATTTATTTATGGTGCACTTCATAAACTTAATATAAATTTTTTCTTATGGAATTAGTGGTTCGAAAATACTTAAAAAATATATATCATAATCGCTAGTGGCAGCCCTGATCATAAACTATGTTTAACATTAGAAGTTTATAAAAATTCCTATGGTGCTGCATTTTGTAGTTTTACATCACTCATGGTATTAAGAATAACAAGGAATGTATTATGAACGTTTAATTATTTGGGCATTTAGAAACACTTCTTTAAGCTCCATTATTTTATAAAGTGACATCATATTACAACTACTATTTTAAAACTGAAATAGTGTTATTAGGAGTTCAAACATTTTCGCATCATCATGCTCAACAATATGATACTAACTTTCCATAGTCAAACCAGGTTTTTTTGTTAATACAAATTACTAGAAAATGTGAATATCACTTTATTTACAAAAAATCACTGTAATGCAGAATTAAAATATAGGCAAAAAATCTCCATTCCATAACAAATATTAATATTCAATTTTCTCTTTTGTAAAAATAAATAATAATAATAATATAAATATATCATTTAATTCTAATTCATTATGTTAAATCGAACCCACTTCAAAAAGTGATTTAATCTTTCCTATTTATTTATTCAGTTAAAAAGAAAGAAAGAAAGAAAGAAAATACATGCATTTTATTTTAATTCTTTTTTATTTAATTCCAACGTTCATGGATGATGCAATCAATCAACGAATTTCATCATTTCAACGGATTTATTCTAGATAGCAACCTTTCACCCCCTCTCAAATACATATGAAAACATCTACCAATAAAAATAATTTCTCCACTTTTTTTTATATAAATAAATTATAAGATTTCAACTGTAGTATTATTATGAAATCGCCAATGTGGGCGATCCCCGGCTTTTCTAGTATGCTTGGCACAATAAAGACAACACAACTTTTTTTTTTTTTAGCACTATTAATTTTTTATGCAAAAAAGTAACAGTAGCTTCCCATTCCTATGTTTATATTATGCTTCTAATAACTAATTTTCACTATGTAGAAGCATTTTATGATTTTAACAAGCTTTGTAAACGTTAAAAACTGTACGTATAATTTATAATGGACTTAAGGACAACATGGCGTTGATAAAGCATCCATTTGCTATCTATTTTGTTCTAGAATCAGAGCATTATACTAAGTAATCAACTTAAACTAAATATATTTCTGCAAAAATAAATAAACAAGTTGGATGCCTCATAATATCTTGCATTGCATCTTTTTCTATTGCCAAGTGTTGTTTCATCCTTTATGCAAGCTTAAATGAATATCGAACTCTGTGGTCCAGACATATTCTAACCAACAGCCTATTTTAAGAATATGTCATCATAAGCACATTTACCAATAACATATTAATTATCCAATTAGCTTTCGTATTGGTGAATTATTAAGTTTTTAGGATTTAATTTTGCATACACGGAAATTTGCTGGAGTACCAAGAAATAAAATTTTCTTTTCTTTTCTTTTTTGTACAAATCGTTTGTTGTGCACTGAGAAAAAAATATATATACCACCTTCCTCTAGAATGAATAAGTAGCTATTTTCTAAATCCCTTAACTAGAGATATAGATTTACGAGGTATGTGCGTAAGGCACGCCAACAAACTGAATAGACGAAATTATCGAGAATTTCTAGTATACACATTTCTAGATGGTGAAACAATATTCTGAATACTCTAAATATTCTGAATCATTTGTATTGCGAGAAATTCTTGCTTGATTTTCTAGAATTTGGTAATAAACCAAGATTATAGTTGCTGAAACCAGCCTCTTGTAGTCTCATTCATTCGCAGAGATTTTTTAAATAACTTTGCTCTCGAGAATATAGGCAAAGGCTCTAGAATTCTAACAGGGGCTTCTAGAACTTGCTTTCCAAGAGTACTAGAAATTATATGGATGGCGTGGAGCTATTTTTTCTAGAGCCACAACTTAGATTCTAGATGTCTGTTGCAGAATTTTTTCTCAGTGTGAGCATTATAATACCTGTGTTTAAAAATCACTCTCACATCACTTAATGCGCTAAGAAATTGTTTTCGAAGATAAATTTCATGTGGACAAACAGTTAAATAATCTGTGATTTTAAATCTTTTTATAATTTTCAGAATAGCAGCTAAGCATTACTGGCTGTTTATAAGATCTCTGTACGATAGATTTACCCTGCCGCAACATTGAATCATTTATTTTTGATTTATAAAGTTTACGAGCTGATAATAACATTCTTATGCACAATTTATAACAAATAATAGGCAGAAATTTTGTATATTTCTACCTCCAAATTGATAATGTGCTTTAAAATTGTTTTTATAGTATTTTATGAAAAAATATCTAATCTGTATTGTATATTATCTGTTATCAGGATATCAATGTTTTTAGCATTAAATTTAAAAAATTTGGTTTTATTTCAATCATTTTTGATAAAATAGTTGTTTTTAAATTCATTCTCTTTTAAATTTTTAATGAGTTTAAAATGATGTCTGTTTTAAAAATATTTTTTATTCAAATTTTTATACGTCTGTGTACGTTTGGTTTATACATATATAAGTTGAATTAAATGGTACTTTATTTCTCAATCAAACTATGAAAATAATATTGTATAAAATATTCTTCTATTTTTAAATTTAATAATTATGAAATTTTTATTATCTTATTATATTTAAAATATTAATGAATTGTTTGAAAAAGCATTAATTCACACATGATGTAAATCTTCATCTTTTTTAACCGTAATATTTGTAGAAAAATATTTGCTCTAATTTCTATCGCAGTTATAAACAAGTAGTATTAAAATTAATTTATTTTTGTTATTGTTTTGTGTCGTGCAAATATAAATAAATACTGAAAAGAAAATTTATCCGCTACACGCTAAAGCACTTTGTTTTTGTTTCTAAAACAGCTTTTTTAATTACATAATAGCATTTCTAAATATATTTAGATAAAACATGAAAATGTATCGAGAAAAAAATCATTAGCATACATGCACAATTCCAAAAATGCAAATTAGAAGCAAATTCGTTTTGTTAGTAACGTCTACTTTATGAATAAGGTTTGTTGTTATTATCGTACCTATTGTTACAGCCCGAAAGATATTCCAACGTAACGTGTATCCATAAAATATGATGATATTATGATCGTGTTTCTAAGTAAATATATAAATCAAGTAAAATACGCTTTGCTTAAAGAATTCAAGAATGTCTTAGTAATTTAAATTAATTTTATGTCTTATTTTAAAGTTGTGTAGAATTATTTATAAAATTTTTTTATCATGATATAATGACATGTAACAAGCATACACTATTTTTGAAAGATAAATACAGTAACATAATTATTTTTATTAAATATATTTTTAAGATTGTTTACAATTTGCAGTATAAACATTTCAGTTGTATTTATTATTTGCATTTCCAATCGAATTAGTGTTACACCATGATTTTCTTCCTATATATTTAACAAGAACAACAACATAAAATAATAATAATAATAATAATAATAAATAAATAAAAGAAGAAGAAGAAGAAGAAAGAAAAGAAAGGAAGAAAGGAACTATTCACTAGATATAAACTGGCATTTTAAGCTTATTTAATATTAATTATGTTATGTTATTAATATACGTAAAGTTGTTTTGTTTGCTAAAAGTAAAGTATGAGAAACATTTAATATACAAATATTTATCTTGAACTACGAGTTATTTGAAATGTATGTCATTTATACAAAATTGGTAATGTATGAAGATACTTCTCTTATGACTTTCATATTTTCAGCCAATAATCATAAAATATTTTGGAGTAGCAATGCCTCATAAATCGTATTAATACCATCACAATCATTCCAAGAATGCATAATAAATTATTTAGAGTGTCTGGTGTTTCCTTACCAATGGGTGAAACTCACAATATATAATATTTTCTTTTCTGTTAAGTGCAAATATAGATGTACGAAGTAAGGTTGATTGTCTTTAGTTAAGTGTAATAAATGCCAAATGTAACTAATTTTCTAGAAGTATGTCATTTCACCATGTGTTGTATTTGGCGTTATTTTATTACTGTTGATCCCGGTTATAGATTAATGCATATTTATTCGGAAATAGAATTATAAACAGGCATTATATAAAATATGGCATTATATTAAGATATAGTGATATATTTTATTCTTTTTATCAAATAAGTGCCATAATAATAAAAATAAAAAAAGTTATTATATACTAGCATATTTTGGTCACTATATTTAAATGAATCACTTTCTTAAGCTAATCTCAAAAAATAAAAATGTTGATAAAAGTTTCAGTTTCCGAGTTTTCAGCATTCAATTCTCAAGAAACAAACAAAATTATGAGATGCCTGAGTGAACCTGAATTGGGGAGTCAACTGCCTTTGGCAGTATTTTATGTATGCGCAGTTCGAGATCAAACCTCGGTTTGGATTCAAACAGATTCTTAACAATTATCTTAACAATTCACTCATTCATTTTTCTTAACAATTAACAATATAACTATCCAGACGTGACAAATATGTAAATGTCCTTGAACTGGCTCAATGAGCATAACTGTTTCGGGGTCTTATTGAAAAAGTGACTTCTGGAATCATTCAATAGTTGTTGTTCTGTTATTTTAAACCTCGTGCATCACAACAAGTTCACCACCACATCGACTGGTAAATATAGTCCTTTTTAATAGCCATTAGACACACACACACACAAAAAAAAAAAGTATAAAAAGCATCAATGAAATCGGTTTTCATTTGTATAGATCTCAAAAACCGTATAATAAGAAACAATGAAATCTGTTTTAAATTACCGCGAAACTTGCGTAAGATATGTTCAAAATTCTGTTCATCGTTTTTTCGCTATAGTTTAAAACCCAGAAAAACCATTGTAATAAATTCGCCATTCTTCTGAACGGCTTCAAACGAGTTTTCTCGACCCTTTGTAAAATATGGATTGCAGGATCTTTCATTTAATCAGAATAATTATTTCATATTTTCAAATCATTTTAATTTCAGGTAATAATCTTCAAAATGATATATTAAAATCTTCTTACCTGTAAAATTCTTCGACGATAAAATTGAAGACTAATAATATGCACTTGTTCCTCTAGAAAAAACAGCTTCTTCTTTAAGACGAGAAAATGTAAACAGTTTATTAAATAAAATATTTACATGAAGAAAAACCATTATTTACAAAATATATTCATTTCGTAGTCTTAGAACATCCATTTCTTTCAACCTCTTAGCAGTACTGTGTCTAATATTATAATTCAATAAAAATGGATTTAAAATAAAAATACTCTAATCTGTGAGCCACTTTTTCTAATTCTTATTTCAAACTGTAGCTCCATGAATAATAAAATCAGGCCAAAAAGGGCCCGAGAGAAACTACTATTTCATGACTTGTTGCTCTCCATTCTAAAACAAAACTAAAATACTAAGTCAACTTATACTGAGGCAAATTTATATCCAATACCTAACATCCTCCTACCTTTAATTTTTTAGGTGAGAGCTAAAAAATTAAACAGTTAATTAATTAAGACAATTTAAACTTATAAAACTACATACTAAGAAAAATTAAAGCTATAAACTACAAATAGTAAAAATTAAAGTTATAAAGTTACAAATTAATGAAAATAAAGAAAAATAAAAATAAAATATTTTAAAGTTAAATGCAATTTTTAAACAATTGTGATTGTCTTTGGAAAAGTTTTTTTTATAGTTTTTTGACCACTTTCAGTTTATTGTATCTTTTACTGCTTGTATCACTAGATCCTCAGCATCTGACATTTCCAAGGAATAGAGTTTTTGAAGTGGTCTAATCAGTGTCCCAGAATGCATTTTCACTTCCACAACCCTTGCACGGCCATCTCGGCTGGGAAAATTTTGGTCAAATCCTATTGGTCACTGTAGTCTTTTCACACTGTTGATTTCTACTAGCACAATGTCGCCTTGTTTAACAGGTTTACGACTCTCTCTATTTCTTTGTACCAACTGCGCTAGATACTCTTTTCGAAATCTACTTTGTAGTTGCTTTCGAACACTTTGGCAGTGCTTGTATCGTGCTCTCAGTTTTTTGGCATCAATGGCATCCAGATCTGGTACACCAATTTCTTGAATGTCTTCCATAAAACAGGAAGTTGTCAAAGGGATGAACTTGTCTGGTTCTTCTGATAGGTATGTTAAAGGTGGACTGTTCATTATGGCTTCAACATCGCACAACATAGTAGAGAGATTTTCAAAGTTGAGGGAAGATTTTTCAAGAGTTCTCAGTAGGAGATTTTTTACACTTCTAATGAGACGCTCCCACCATCCGCCACACCAAGCAGCGGTTGGGGGGATGAACTTTCATTTTATTGGAGCTATGTCATCCGTCTTTAGAATTTGATTCCAGTCAAGAGATTTAAAGAGATTGTTGACACCGCGAAAGTTAGTTCCATTGTCACTGTAGATTGTCGAAATTCTTCCTCTTCGGGCTACAAATCTTCTTAGCGCTTGTATGAATCCCTGTGTTGAAAGATTCGTCACTAATTCCAAGTGTATGGCTCGATATACTGCACAGGTAAAAATGACTATCCATACTTTGGATTTATTTTTTAGGAAAAGAGGGCCACATAAGTCAATGCCAACAACCATAAAAACTTTTGAGTCTCTGACTCTGTCAAAAGGTAAATGGATGGGAGGAGTAACAAATGGTTCGGAAGAAAAAATTTTACACTTTGTGAATTTTATCACTTCACTTCGGATGTTACGCTTTGCAGAAATAATCCAGTAATGGTCAGGTAAAATCGAACCAACTGTCTGAAGTCCAGTATGACAATTCTTTAAGTGGCTGTCTCTAATTAGACACCTTACAACATGATGTTTTGATGGGAACAATATAGGATAATTGAAAGAAAAAGTGTCTTCTCGATCTAACAACTTTGTTCACTCTTAGAATATTGTCTTGATCTTTCATAACAAGAAATCCTTTTATTGTTTCTCGGACATCACCAAAACTTTTTAACTGTATGCGTGACCAGAGAAATTTTTCCGTCTCTCCCTTTTCTTCTGCCGAAAGTTCAGCTGGGAAAATATGATTTCTATTTCTGCATTTTGCTGCAAATATTTTTATCCAACAAATAATATTTACAAGTTTACTAAATTTCGAAATTCTTTCATAATTCATAAATGGATCTACATTTGGACTCGAAAATAATGGCACTGCAGTTTTCTTTCTTTCCGACATAACTAAGACTTCATTAGGGACAATCTTCGGTTGGAGCCAGTTACGTTTTTCATCTTCTAGCCATTTAGGACCCTCCCACCATCCCGATTCAACAAGGTATTTAGGACTACAACCACAGGAAGGCAGGTCTGCCGGATTTTGACTTCGTGGAACTACGTACCACTGGTGAGGGTTCGTGAGTTGGCATATTTCTCTGATTCTGTTGCCCATAAAGGTACCCCACTGGTTATTTCTTTTAATCCAGGCCAAAACTGTCGAAGAATCAGTCCAAAAGTAAGTTGGTACTGTAGGGATGTCCAAAGCTTCTATGACCTACTTAGATAGTCTGGATCCCAACGAACAGACAAGCAGCTCAAGACGAGGAATCGTTAGAGCCTTTTTTGCAGCCAACCGTGATTTTGCTCTCAAAAATTGAATTGAAACTCTTTTTTCTTCTTCGCACTGTATAAAAAATACTGTTGCATAGGCACTTTGACTTGCATCTCAGAAAATATGTTGGGACCAATCTTCTTTATTTCCATAACCTATTCTTCTCGGGATCTTCAATTTTGTTAGCTGTTTTATTCGCTGTACCATTTCTGAGAGTCTCTTTGAATTTTCTCTGGAAGTGGAGTGTCCCATGCTGATTTGCTGGACCAAGATTCTTGAATTATTATCTTGGCTGGTAACAATGCTGAGGCTAGAAAACCGATGGGATCGAAGATTCATTGAGTTATGGATAGAATTTGACGTTTTGATGGATTCACTATTTCCAAGTCAAATTTATTGCAGACCATCAAGCTACCATCTGTTCTGTCCCATTTGATTCCTAAAACTGGAATTGGAGTTGAGAAGTCTTCCTTGTCATTTTCTAAAGTCAACTTTGCTATTTCTTTTATAGGACCGAATTGCCACAATCTTAGGTCCATTTTAGCTTCAGCCATGATTTCTGTTGCCTTAGATTTAAATTCTTCCAATTTGGACGTGTTGTTTACAGATGTGACACAGTTATCTACATAGAATGACTTCTGAAGTTTCTGAGCAATTCCCTTAAGTTCTTCTGGACACCCATTCAAATGATGCCTGATAACTGCGCCAAGTAAAGATGGACTGGAAGTAATACCAAACACCAGTCAATTTTGCTGAGAGACTTTTATTTCATTCGTCTTCTTCCACCAAAGGAACCTTAAAAAATGCCGAACTTCCTCTTTTATTTCAATCTGAAGGAAGGCTCTTCTAATGTCGGAAGCAACCGCGATTGCCTTTTCTCTGAATCTTAACAATATTGCAGGAATCTCTTCTAATAAATGTGTTCCTTTAAAGAGACAATTATTCAGTGGCGGTGCTTTTCCGACTTTGCATGATGCATCAAAAACTGCTCTAGTGGAGGTGGTAGAACTATCAGGCTTGATAACTGGATGGTGGCATAAGTAGTGTTCACTAACTTCTTTTAATTCTCTCTGAGGGACTTCCTGTATGACATTTTCTCTTTGCCATTCCTTGAAAACTAGATCATAATCCTCAAATGTATTTAATTTCTTTAATCTTCGGGTAGTACTGAATAATCTTCTTTCTGCTTCATTTCTACTTGAGGGAATATTAACATTGTTGCAAATCCGTGGAAGACCCACTCGATAACGACCATTTTCATTTCTGGTAAGTTGTCTAAGAAACATATCGTGGGCTTGCTCTTCTTCTTCTCTTTTGGACAAGGTTTGCGCAGGGTCGTTGATTCCTATCGTTTCGAGTCGCCACAAGTCTAGAACATTCCAAACTTTTATGTACAGATTTGTCATTAATACCGCTGTACCGCTATTCAAGCAACCCTGTGATGGAAGCCCTGATTTTCCTCAAACTGTCCACCCAAGTTTGGTTTATATCGCTATGAGGCCATTTTCTAATTGCTTGACTCGACCCGTTAAGAGTTGACCATAAACGTCACTCCCGATCAGGATTTCTATTTCCGTACTACCAGGGCCGATATCAGACAACCACCGTTTATTTTTCTTGAGTTCTCTGCACAGATTTCCCTTTGGAATTCGAGAAATTTCTCCACAAATTTTTTCTTGGTCTAGAAGATCGAGCTCATGTATGGAACTGACCCGATTAATCGATGCACCTATTGTAAGTGTAAATATATTTTGCTGTTTAGCTTCTATCTGTGCACCCCCCAAAACTGTATGGGCAATTATTTCTGTACCAATGGGTTTGAGCTTGAGCTCTTTATCAGTTTTCTTTAAGATGTAACTTTTCTGAGAACCACTGTCCATAAGGCAACGCACCTTTTTTTGGCCTTTTCCCCCTTTTATATTTATTTCTAACTTCATAAGGGCTATTTAATGGGAGTATTGTTCGGCGACAGTGTTCTGTATTACTTCGGGAGGTTTGCTTCTAATATTTTCACCCCCTTTCCTTATCTCTGTGTGTGGTTTTGAACAAACGTGACACTTAATAAAAAGCTTGCACATTTTTGCCCGGTGTCCAAAACGTAAACACTTCATACAGCAATTTTTTTCTTTTACTTTATTTTTCTTTTCGTCAAGGGAGAGCGATCTGGTTGTTATGCAGTCTTTACTCTCATGCGTTTTTCCGCAAAATATACAGCTTAATTCTTTTGCAGCGAATAATAAGCCTGTAGCAGTGGGGACCCTGATATCTCTCTTGTGGAATTTATATTTAACATTTTTCCTGGGTGAATTAATTTCAAAACCCGACCTGGCTAATTGTAACCTTTCTTCACCTGCCACTTCCCTTTTCAAAAAATTCAGCAATAGTGACAAGTTCGATTTCTGTGTGGTTTCCTTATCATCTAACTCAGTAGAATCTTTCCTGGCCACAACGTTAAGTCTTTGAAACGTTCTAATAATATTATAGGTCTTCGTGGTGATTAACACATTAATGAGTCGTTCATTACGAAAATAAACTCTTTAATAATTAACAATCATAAATGAAACAAGCACGCATCACTTAGCGTGCGGCGTACTACTCACTGACATTGACATACTACGGGACCTTTCTCCCGGCACGGCTGAAAACAGAATGTTCTGTGAGTTGAAGTTGAAGTACATATGTTGTAAGTGAAAGTTGAAGTACATCTTCAGAAAGTGAAAGTAGAAGTACATATTCTGAAAGTGAAAGTAGCAGTTGTTGTACATAAATTATAGATGTCGCTACGATCACTACAGGAGTATCCCGCCAGTGAACAAGGAGAACGATAAAAATTTACAAAATACAAATACAATTACAAATGCAATTATGTATATAAAATAATAATAATACAATGCTAATACAATAGAATATTGATGCTAAATACACTTAAAACATATATGTACACATATGCAATAACAGAATGAAATATATAAAAACTTTAATAATTAACAATCATAAATGAAACAAGCACGCATCACTTAGCGCGCGGCGTACTACTCACTGACATTGACATACTACGGGACCTTTCTCCCGGGAAGGCTGAAAACAGAATGTTCTGTGAGTTGAAGTTGAAGTACATATGTTGTTAGTGAAAGTAGAAGTACATATTCTGAAAGTGAAAGTAGCAGTTGTTGTACATAAATTATAGATGTCGCTACGATCAGTACAATATCTTCGGGTAAACAGGATTCTACCATTAGGTACAGCCACCAAGAGTTCTGATCGATTTTTACATCCATGCTTTCCAGCGATCTCATGTGCGCTTCTATCTTGGTCACTAAATTACACAAATTTTTGCTATTTCCCCTAGTCTGTACATTAGCTGCAATTAATTTCAAAAATTCCCGAACATACACTTCGATTAAGATATCTTTATCCCCATAGCGTTCTTCAAAGGCCTTTACTGCCTTTAAAAATTTTTCTGATGTTACGGGTTAACTTTCGAGCAGTTCTCTGGCTCGAGTTCCTGGTTCAACGGCCTGTAAAAGGTACTGAAACTTATCAGCGTTGTCTAATTCCTCATCTTTATGAATTTTCTTAAATTGGGACCAAAAGGACAAATAATTTATCAATTTTGAATCAAATTTCTTGATATTTAATTTTGGTAATTTATATCGCTTTGTTTTCACATTTCTTTCGTTTCCCATTTTATTTTGGCCTGTGTAAATAAAATTTACATTTTAATTCAACTTTTCATTAATTAGTCTTTTAACTGCGATAATTTCATCACAGTATGCTTCGCTTTCTTCCGATTCTGTCATTAGATATTCTAATTTATTTAAATTATCTAATAGTATACCCCTCTCAAGATCTACTTTCTCTAGTTCTGTTTTTAAAATATTTAAAGTTTTAGTAAAGGAAGATCGTAGTGGTGTAATTCTTTTTTTTATTTTTCCATTTCTGATTTTTAAACAAAAACAAAACAGTTTTATGTTAATTAACCAATTATTCGTTTTTTATGCCTTTTATTTAAATGTAAAAATCTTCACTTTTCTATTTACCAAGAAGATTTTATTTTAAGAACAACTTGGAAAAAATTCCATTTCGAGAACCATTTTAATTTTCATAAAATGTAAACAAATTAAAATAACATTTTATTATTTTTATTTTACTCTTATAGCAATATTTATTTTCAACTGAATAATAATTTTTATTCATTTATTAACTGTAAAAATTTATTGAATTAAATAATCACAAAATCTAATCCAAGAACAAATTAAAATCGAAACTTTTATTATTTGCACACTCTGTATTCATTCAAACATTCTATCATAATACTTTATTTCATTATCATTGCGAAATACAAAATAAAACAATAAACATTCACTGCAATAAGTTTTTGACATCATCTAACATTTACCATGAAAAAATACCTTTTATTTTTTCTTTATCAAACGAATCTCGTGCTTCTTTTTCAAGGGAACTCAACACTCAATTGCTTTCTTTATTCAGTTTTATTTATTTCTATCATAAAAATAACTAATTTATATTTACCTTGATAAGTTTACGTTTTAAATGTACAAATAATAGAGCAAATAAAAAATCTTGTTTTATTTCAATCAATCAGTCCCTTTTAATTTTATTTACATTGAAAAAGGAATATTCTAAATAGTTTCAATCTGACTCTTTTTGCAAAATATTTCATATAATAATAATATAAACCCTTTTTTTGTTTCAAATGAAAATAATTCTTTTCCTTTCAGTTAATATAAACAATATAAGGGGCTGTGGCGGACGCCAAAAAATATGTAAAAAATTCGCCATTCTTCTGATCGGCTTCAAACGAGTCTTCTCGACCCTTTGTAAAATATGGATTGCAGGATCTTTCATTTAATCAAAATAATTATTTAATATTTTCAAATCATTTTAATTTCAGGTAATAATCTTCAAAATGATATATTTAAATCTTCTTACCTGTAAAATTCTTCGACGATAAAAAATGAAGACTAATAATATGCACTTGTTCCTCTAGAAAAAACAGCTTCTTCTTTAAAACGAGAAAATATAAACAGTTTATTAAATAAAATATTTACATGAAGAAAAACCATTATTTACAAAATATATTCATTTCGTAGTCTTAGAACATCCATTTCTTTCTACCTCTTAGCAATACTGTTTCTAATATTATACTTCAATAAAAATGGATTTAAAATAAAAATACTCTAATCTGTGAGCCACTTTTTCTAATTCTTATTCCAAACTGTAGCTCCATGAATAAGAAAATCAGGCCTAAAAGGGCCTGAGAGCAACTACTATTTTATGACTTGTTGCTCTCCATTCTAAAACAAAACTAAAATTCTAAGTCCCGGGAGAAAACAGAAATGTTCTTCGAATCTCATCTCAACAGGACCTCTGGCGCCCTCTAGTGAGGCAAATTTATATCCAATACCTAACAAACATGTTCTACAGCAAATCAGAGTATATCGTCGGTCCCCGTGCGAATGCGTTGCGGAACAATGCGTGCCTTCAATTCAGTAATTTTCTTATTGCTGCACTTGACACAACATTTTGAGATAACCCCACAAGTAAATATCAAAAGGTTTAATACCATGTGATCTTGGTGACCACAATGTTAAAAAATGACAAATGATAATTATTTCATTTTTGAAATAACTCTTAAGCAGCGTCTGCACTGGCTTTCAAATGTGAGGAATAGTGCTATATTGCACAAAAGTGATACTACTCACATACGCAAATTCTTAGAATAATATGGTTGCGTAAAAGTTTTTCACGACGTTCATTATTGAACATACAATAGCAGGACGCATACGACGTATTTCAACGAAACAATGACTTTCAAGTAAACAATTTGCACTATACAGCTGCTTTTGCAGAATTAAGAGGCCCTGGTTCATTGCGAATGATATTTCCGTCGCCAATTTTTGAAATTCTGAGAATGAGTTTTGCCTGCCCGCGACAGTTTCCATAACCAATCATTGTTCACTTCTACAGAGACTGTTCGTACATTTTTTAGACAATCTTATTTCGCCGTAAAAAAGGAAAAGGTCTGCATGGAAAATTCTATTTTCACAACAGTTTGGAAGTTTTATTTATCGTCTGATATTTAGAATATTTGTTTACATGTAAAATGGAGCTTTTAAAAAGGCAATAGGTGGAAGGATACATTTCCGCTCTTTTGGAAGATTGTTATTCTTATTAAGCAATTAAGAAACGCTGTAAAAGGCATGTTTTTTCGATATCTAAAGCCACGAAAGGAAATATTATAAAATAAAAAAGGATAAAATCGTCATAGGCTGGCCTCTTAAAGGAAAATTCTTCCTAATACTTATTCAAAGAAAAATCGCAGTTCTTCTAATATTCCTAAGGTGAAATCAATAATGCTGAAAAAGAACTCTCTAACTCTAAAGTTGCAAAAACATTAAAATGCTCAGTTTCAACTGTGAATAAAATTGTTAACTTTGATTTGAATCTTAAAAAGGCCAAAAAATATTATGTTCACATCGTCTTTCTCAGCGTCATATCTATGAACGTAGAACAACACCCTGCAGAACTCTTTATAAAAACATTTATCAGGAGAATGATGGAAAAATGCCGTAATAATAGATAAAGCTTGGGTCTATTTAAGTGACTGCAACAAAGAAAGGTCGATTTATTATCATAAAAGAGGATAAAAAATTTTGCTACATGGTTCAAAGAGTAAAAAGAAAGTGTTACTATAGTATTTATGATTGTCACTGGTTTTTAATACAAAGGCAAGATAAAAGTAAAAATTTTTAATAAAAATGTCAAAATCAACTCTAAATACTATCAAATACATATTTTAACTCCAATTTTTAAAAATGAAATTTCAGATCTTTATCCACAATGCCATCAATCCGCTGAACTGCTTAAAGACAAAATAAGCAGCCACACATTACAAGCCACAATTGCTTTTCTAGAAAAAAAGGAACAAGAAACGGGAATTAAAACCATACACTTCACTAATATTCCTGCTAAATGTATCAGTGATGTTTTTTTGTGCTTTTGGACTCTTTAAATCTGCATTATCCAAACGCCGACCTACAACACTTCGTAAACTTTGGAAAGCCGTACAAGAGGGGTGAAACAAAATACCTCTTCCGATACTACAAAAAGCATTATTATCGTGGAATATACGATGTAGAATGATAGTTAAGAACAAGGGCTATCAAACTGAATATTTTTAATATGAAATATGAGTGTAATTTTTCCAGTACAATTCATTAAAATCGTCTAAAAATGTGCGAACACACTCTGCATTTGAGCAAAAATTCTAGATCAAAATTTTTTACTTTCTCTTACCCATAAGGTAGAGAAAGTATTGTTTTTGGGTGAAATTTTCGAACGGGAGATTTTGTTATATTTACACGTTTTGAGGTACCTTGAATACGAAAATAATGTTTTTAGCAAATGGTCTGTGTGTATGTCTGTGTGTCTGTCTGTTATCAGCATATCTCAAAAACAAATTATGGCAGAAAGTTCAAACTTGGTATTCTGAATGTGTATCATATAGGGATGCTTCAGTAAGCTTTTCGTTAAGATCAAGTAAATGGTTCGTGTACAGGGACAATCAAGAGAACTTTAATGTATTACGTTTACATTCGTAAATAAACAGGCAGGTTCCAGTACACGAACATTCCTTAAAAGAAAGAAAATAAAGAAAATGAAACTGCGACTCGAACCAAAAAAGTCACGATAATATAGTTATATATGTCGCCGAGACAAATATACTATTACAAAATATCTCATTGTTACAGAATATCTCATTGGTAAATGCACAACAATGAAAATCATTTGAGTATAGATGGTCCTGTTTTGGTCTCATTAGCAAAAATTAGTGGCGGGAAACGATAAATTTTACCAAAATAATTAACTCAGTTAAACTTGAAAAGGGGTTTTTGGCCATCCTGAAACAACATTTGCCGCAAAATTTTTATGGCTAATCTCGCCATACCGAAAATTAGTAGCAAGCGTATATTTTTCGTCTTGGCATCGAATCTGGCGACTTCACAAACGAATTTGTCGAAAATTTGTAGTTTTGTGTTGCCAAAGTTTGGAAGCTTTAACTTCAATAATAACAGAGTTGTGGAATATTCTGGAAAAAATTATTTGTTTATTGCGCAGAACTAAGTTCTTCGAAAGTTCTATAAATGACTCACAAGACATAAAGAAAATGACTTACAAAGAATGACTCATAAAGGAATGACTCATAAAGAAAAAGAAGAATGATTGTTGATGATTGTATAGACTAGAACTTGCCTATATCTTTACGTGTTACTTTCTACATGGTATTACAGTTAAAGAGGAAACAGATGAAGCTTTTTTTCATTTTCACGAAGGCGGGCTTTTACTTAGCGTCAAATTAGGCATTCAAATGAGGCGGGAAATAGTCTAGTTGTGGAAATTTTGAAATGACGCATTGATTTCTCGCGGAGAACTACCTTGAAAATTCCATAAACCGCTGACAATACTTTCGACGAAATGAAATCCCATTCAGACTTCGAAATATTCGTCTGTTTTTGCTTTAGCGAAATTTATGCTCTGTAGTGTATTCAATAATGTTTTTTTGATTTCTGTAGTAAAAATGACCATTTCATTGGATTGTTTCAAGAAAATTAATTTTTGTAGCACAAAAAGAGATTTATTCAACTGTTTACTAAATGTTAATTAAATAAAGAGCATTCATCGACTAGAACTTGCTTATTTCTTGAAGAATCACTTTCTACACGCTAAAATATCGACAACGTTTTTTACCAATATTATATATTACATATATTATATATATTACAGACTCTATCTACGGGCTGAATATTCATTAAATTAAATACATTCTTCAACTAGAACGTACCTCTGTCTTAAAGAATGAATTTCTACAAGCTAAATTGCCGACAACTTTCACAACAATAAAATTATGGGCTCTATCTATGGGCTGAATATTCATTAAAAAAATACATTCGTCAACAAGAACCTGCTTATGTCTTTAAGCAAAATTTTCTACACAAACAAGGATCTTCAACTTTTATAATAATATTATTACTGGCTCTATAATTAGTTTCTTTTGAAATATCTATGGTAATAGGTCATATATAATGGCCAAAAACCTTTGTATTTTTGGTCATTATAAATATAATTGTCCTAAATATCTTGAAAACCGAAAATCATAGAAAGTCCAAAAAGGAATGTGCACAACTAGATGTTATAACAAACCTATACACCAATTTGCAAAGTACTACGTCAAACCGATTTTGAGTTATGCGAGATACACACTCACACACACATACTTACGTACAGATACAATGAAAATTCGTATAAAGTCGTTGTTATCTGTGAAATAGTAACTCGTATTAAAACCAAAGTTGCAGTTGTACAACTAGATATCATAACAATCACACACATATATTTGCAACATTCTACGATCATTCATTTTCGAACTATACGAAATACAAAATCCATTTCGCAAATCGGGATTACTATACTTCCTTATACTTTGCATAAGGAAGTAAAAAATAGTAGAAATGGCGGAGCATTGAAACACGTTTATTGAAATTTTAGTTCTTATGCATAGAAATGCTTATTCGTTAAAAATGATGATTACCGTTATCACCGATAGGGGATATTTTATCGCTTTAAAATAAATCTCTTTCTCTTAAATTTTGTTGATTGTAGATTTTTAAAGAATGTCGAAAAACGGCGTTTATTTTTATTTAATTTTTTATTTATTTTTTGATATAGTTGAAGAGGTATCTAAAGCATAAGAATCAAGGTATCCTTCAATAAAGCCAGGGAAAAAAAATCTCCAAACATTAAAACAAAATATCTCGGTCAATGTTTGTAGCACAGAAAGGAAAATTTCCGTGATACGATCGTTAGGATAAGCATAAACTTTTATTAAATCTGACTATAAAGAAAGGGAGACTGTATAAAAATGTTGCTTTTGTTGTTTTCACAAATTTGATATTTTAATTTTAAAAATGCAATAACGTAGATGCTTACATTAAAAAAAAAAAAAAAAAAAAAAAATGTAACTTGAAGCATGTGTTTGCGATCAGTGGTTGCAGAGGCAAAGGCTTCCGAAGGACTTTGCCTATATATATTTAGTTTAACGATAATAATATTTTAAGTTTTAGGGTTGGTTCTCCAGTAATAGACATGCTCCAGTAATTGACATCTATACCGAAATAATTAATAAATAAGAAAAATAATATAAACATATATTTTACATATAAGAATTTTAGCATTTTATGTCAAATACTAGAGAATAGGGTGCTAATAACTTGTAAAATGATTAACTAGCAGTGTCAATCACTGTAACATAGGGTGCCACTTACTGGTAAAATGAAAAACTGTCAGTGTCAATTACTGGAACAATTAGTGGGTATAAAATAAAAATTCATAAAAAAAATAATTATTTTCAAATGTATATATGTTAACATATTTGTGATTCTGAATGTCTTTCATGTCATATGTATTAACTTAAGCTTTCTAAAAATATTTTCTGATGACTAGAACATTAAAAAATCAGAGATTGCTCGAAAAGTGTCAATAACTGGAGCACTTACCGTAATTTCTATTATCTTGAAATATCGTACTTCCACATTTTTATGGTAAAAGTTTATCGTATATACACGGTGATTTAGGTTAAAATGGTATAAGTGTAAGATTTAGAAAAAATTAAAACTGTAACATATGTGCGACGAATAAAATTTTTATATGGAAACATCAAACGATGACAAAAACATGCATCAATCATTTCGAGTGAAAAAAATTAAACACAATACTTCATAAAGCATAAAAATAGCACTATTAAGTAAGAAACGCAAAATTCCATTACTGCTTTCAACGTACTAATAGTAATGATTGTTGAAGTCCAAATTATATGGAGCCTTCAGCGAAAAATCTGAACATTGTTCCCTAATACTTAAATTTGACATTTTTTTTACATATCACCATCAGTGATGTATTTATACTTAATGGAAAATGAATTGGTAGATTTCTTTAAGTCAATACTTTAACATTTATTCAATATTTTCTTTTGAAAATTGCTGAACTCATTTCAAAAATTGCTATTAGACGCATAACTTTATTCACTGTAAATACAAGCGTCTGAAATTCAGACAGAAATGTGTGTAAAATGGGGTGTTCAATTTTAAGATGCTAAAAAGTGTCTTATTTATTTCAGACACTTAAAGTACTTTAAAAGGCACAAAGTTTCACACCATTGAAGTGTCTGAAATTCCGCTATCTTTAATCCTGTCTTTAGTGAATATTTTTCATAAACAAATAAATAAAAAGTTGCGTGTTATACTATTTTTCTGTGAAAAATAGATTTTAGAATCTCCTAAAGCATAAATAATTTGTACAAGAGAATTGTCCACTGCATGTGCCTGGAATCGAACCGACGAGCATCTTCCCAATAATGCACCAACACACATAACGCATTGTGCTTGTATAACAAAATATGTCCTAGTATCCGTAAAACTAATCGCAGTTTTATGTCTTTGCAATAAAACTATTCACAATAACTAAAGCTTAATACATATTATTATCTTAAATTTTATGTGTAGAGGTTTAGAGGTTTTTTTTTTTTGTAAAATGCATAATAAATATGAGAATAGTAGACTATGGATTTTAAACGATTTTTTGAAAACTGGTATTTACAAGAAAACAAACTATGTTCATGAAAACAAAAAAAAAAATTCTCTGAAATTTTGAAGTGCAGAAAAATATTGCGGAAGAAAAATATTTTAAAACGAGAAAAAAAAATCAATTATGCACAAATTGTTCAAGATTGATTAGTTACAAATTCGCTTTCTTGGCTACAAGTTACATGCTTCGTTTATTTTAATATTTTTTGTTTTATTACATATGAAAACTTTAAATAAAAATTAACTTTGTTTTTTTTATTTCTAACCGAATAAAATTCGCGTCTAAATATTTTAAATAAGTTAACTACTTATATTATATAGAATAATATTAAATTTATTTAATGTAAAAAAAAAAAAAAAAAAAAAAAAAATTAAAACAGGATATGGATGCTGCTTAAAGTAGATTCCATATGGAAAATTTGTTAAGTAATAAAATGTCTGAATTTTTATGTTTTTAAACTGTAATATGTCATAATTTAAGACATATCAACCTTATTCAGACACTTATCTCAGCACATCTATAAAGATACACTTATGTGTCTTAATTTCAGACAGCACATGCGTCTGAAATTTTGCATACTTAAGTGTTTCAGACATTTATGTGTTTGAACTGATATTTCAGACACATTTCTGTCTGAATTTAAGACGTTTCTATTTACAGTGTATATATAAACATTATATATATATGTAAAAAGAAAATATTAGCATTTTTGAGTTTCGAGAAAATTTCAGTTTGAAACATCTATTTGTTAACTTGAATAAATTCAAATAGTGATATAACTTAATAAATAAATAACTTTGTATGTAAAAATTATAAATTTCAAAAATTTGCGTCAGTTGTTTCAGGTGAAAGTACTAGCACTGCCTTTAATCAGGTGGAAAAATTTTAACACGAGTGTATAATCAAAGCAGCCTACAATCTTGTATTCCCGCCTACTTAAAAATTCTTATTTACTTCTGCACGTAACTTCCTCTAAAAAAATATTGTTAAATTTTGGAGTAATGCTGCTTTTACCAAATACAGAAGAATTAAAAGTTCAAAAATTGATTAAAATTAGAAATAATATAAAAAAATTGTTGTGTAAAGTATATAAAATATTTGGTTTTATTAGTGTGAAAATAGTGAAAGTTACAGGGTTAAACTTCAAAATAATTCAATCAATGAAATAACCTAACTTAAAGTCCCCACTTTCCATGCGGTATTAATTACAAGTATTTGTGATAAATTTTTATAGATTATGCTGAAATGTTAATTAAAAAGATATTTTTACAAAATTATAAACTTATAAACTTTTAATTTAGGTTTCACTTTTCTTACTGTTTGAAGGAAAATAATGTAGCTACACATTTTTTAAATGTTCAACCTTTTTGTTAAAAAAAAAAAAAAAAAAAAAAGTGATGTAAACTTTTCATAACTGTCAACTTTTTTTTTTTTTTTTTTTTTTTTTTAAATTTGATTACGATTTTTCGTATATAATGATCTTATTTTAAAAACTAAATTTAAAAAATCAAATACTTCAAAAACATTTGAAATTTTGTAATTTTGTTTACCGAAAATGAGAAAAAAATATATAATTTTTTTTAAACACACATCGATACGCAGACAAGAAATAGATTAATTTCCAATACTTTTATGAAAACTTGTTTGTACAAAATGTAACAAAGTAAAATTTTTGAAAGAAATCATGCTTTTTTAAAAGAGAAATATTTTTGTTGACTGGAGAATGAAATACTTCAAAATGCGATATAAATCTTGATTTTTTTTTTCTTTTTTTTTTTTTTCTTTTTGGTGTGTGTTCACTTTATAGAACTTCTATAAACTTCTATAAGCATTTTTTTCATAAAGCAATTAATATTATTTTTCAATGTTCAGTTTGTATTTATATTGTGTTAACTTAATAGAACTTCTATAAACTTCTATAAGTATTTTTTTTTCATAAAGCAGTTAATATTGTTTTTCACTGTCTAGTGTATATACATATATGTATATATATATATATATATATATATATATAGATATATATATATATATATATAGATATAGATGGATAGATAGATAGATATAAATAGATATATAGTTATATAATGCATGAACAGGCATAAAACGAGCCAGATATTTTCAATAATGATTCAAAATATTTTTTTATACTGATTTTATAAAATAATTTATTAAGAAAAAAAAAACTAAAAGAAAACCAAGTATGACTCCCAAAATTATCCTCACAACAGCCACACGTAATCTGGCAAAACATTCTTGCGAAATGGTCCCCCTTTTTTTTGGAGACATCATAGGAAATGGAAGGGAAGACAGCTCTAATGGCACTTTCAGTGCATGTGTTGGTCGACCAACATGGGAAAATTTTTTGTCTATTTTTAAATCATTCACTGACCATAGAATATCTTTAGGAAGTTTGTAACGAAGAGGGCAAAATAGATAAGTAAGTTATAGTGCATGTTAAATTAACTAACTCTTTACTGATGACTTACATTTGAAAATTTCCAAAATTCTGTGAAAAATACAAAGACTTATTTTTCTATAACTTTTTTTTTTCCTTACATTGTTTTAAAACTCGACACGGCAGATAAAGCATGACTCAGCTATCTGTTCTTTTTAATATTTTCTTTTTCTTATTATGAAAAAAAAAAAAAAAAAAACTGCTTTGAGTGAGACATTTATATTTTTCTGCATTGAAATGTGCCACAATTTACGAAGAAAGCTAGGGAAAAAAATAAATGAATTTTTTAAGTCATAAAAGAAAAAATAAAATTCTGGAAAATTCTGGAAGGAATTTTCGCAGACGGAAATAAAAATCATGTGCGATATGTATATCAACATGCTTAAAAGCGTTTAAAACCACAACATATCCCATCGAAATAATTTTTTTCTTAAAAGATCTGCAATTTGTTTGCGCTTCAATTTTACATGCACTTTTTATACATTTATTTTTATATTTTTAAACAGAATTTGGACAAAGATATAAATGAATTTCTCAGCTCAAAATTTTATAAATATAAATTATTGAAATTCGGATATAATTTTACATTTTAAAAATAATGAAATAAGCATGTTTTGTTTCCCCTAAAAGTATTCAGCATGTTCCTGTTTTATAAATAAATATGAAGTATATTTTACTATTTACATTTTAATCTTTTATGTGTATTAAGAACGCAAATGTAATACAACGTAAAATCGTATGTATATTATAAAAATCCTTTCATTTTATAATATAATATAACTAAAATGCACATTGTTGCATCGTTCTCTAAAAATAAATAAATATTAATTTAAATAATCAGATTCGAAGAAAATATTTCAAAAACGTAAGTAGCAAAGTTTGCAAAAGTAACATTTTTCTTCCTTGACGATGCAGTGTGAATTATAAGCGAGGTATGAGGGAGAAATATGCTTATGTCGCTTAGTTTGTTGAACAAAAAATGGAGTTATGAAAACGCATTCCTTCAGGGAATTATGTGTGAAGAGAATATAAACAACATACGTTTCAAAATAAAAGCAACTCCATCTACTTTATATTTACATACAAATAAATTGTGATGCGTTTAAGAGTAGTTTATTTTGACATAGTTTAAAAGGTAATAATTTATTATATATTATAGATATATATACACACGAATACATTGATGCATACTATTCGTGCACGCAATAATATGTATATATATATAAGTGTGTTTGTGTATGCCACTTTAAAATAAGTTGACTAATATTTTGTAAATTGCTGATAATAATTTAGCAAAGCTTATTATTTAACACATTTTATTCAATTTAATTTATTTTTGTAACATCAATTCATTTTCATTCTGAGAATTAAAAGGAAATTCAGGTGATAAATATGAAAGTTAATCTTGCACAAATAAATATATGGATCTAATTTTTTCCATAAACACAAAAACTTACAAATTTATGGATGGATGGATGCATAGCAATGCTTATCTCTTTTAGTTTTAAACACAGCCGTCATGTTAATTGCCGTCATATTAATTACCATCATATAATAACTGATAATATTCATATGGAGTAATTGATGCAATGGTCAAAGATTTTAGATAATAAAAATGCACATTTAAAGTTGATAAAAACTATTCGGAATTAAAAAATTAAAAAAATTAAAATAAAGCTTTAATTCAAACAGGAATAAACTACTACATCAGAGACACCAAAGAAAAATTATTGAGGTTCATACAGCTGTTTCAGTAGCCCAAAGCGTACCGTCTTCAGTGCAAAAACCTTTTTGCACTGAAGACGATACGCTTCAGGCTACCGAAACAGCTGTATGAACCTCAATAATTTTTCTTTGGCGTCTCTGACGTAGTAGTTTATTCCTGTTTTTATATTCCAACGCCAAGTCTCCTGCTATTATAAAGCTTTAATCATTTTACCACACTGTTTAAATAAAATTCTTTTGAATTGACATTTATGATAGTTTAGTTGCAATCCGCTTATCATAGAAAACGTAAAACTTAGTATGCATATAAAAGTATGATTTTCTTCTAAGTTTAAATAATTGCTTGTTCATTTGTTTTTTAATTTGAGGACATAATTTTTAAAAATTACTTCTCTAATAGTAACCGGATAATAAAGTATTTAAAATGCTAATGAGAGTAATAAAATGTGTTAAAATGTTCCTAAATGCTGAGACCAAAATCTTCAGAATAAAATTAACTTCAAAAAATTATATTTATAGAACTATGTATAAATATATACAGTTGGATAATATACGACAATATTTGATAACTGGCATCATGATTTGCAAAGTATGTAATAAAGTGTTAAAGGGCTTTAAACCTCATCTTTTCCTAAAAAATGAAATTCGAAAAGAATTCAAACTTATTTACTTTTGTACTTAGCATTTTAGAATTTTATTCTCTTATAACAACAACGTTATGCAAAGTTTTATACAAAAAACTAAAAAAAAAAAAAAAAAAAAAAAAAAAAAAAAAGAAAGAAAGAAAGAAAAGAAAAGAAATACAAATTAAAAGATTTATTGTCTTTAAAAATACTAAGAATAATTTCTTTTGTTTTCTTTTACTATTAATTGTTTTTAAAATATGGTTTTGTCTTTAGAATTTGTTTTTGAGTGTATTATTCCAAAAGATCAACTTCATTTGTCACATTTCCAAATTGGGTCAATAGTAAAATTTATTCCTTTTTGTTAATTTTTTAAGTTATTAAAAGGGATGATATTAAATAAATCTTTTAAAGCTTGAATAAATTTCTTAATGTTTTAAGAAAAAGGATAAAGAAGAAATAGAAAAAAAGTATGCAAATGCAGTTTATGAAAAAATGTTATATGAAAACTTTTTAAATGATTTATATTTCCATAATTATTATTTGCATTCATAGTTAATAATAAAAAAGAAAATTATTTTTTATACTTCAAATACGGTTATTTTATCAAAGTCAATTTTTATTAAATTAATTGTCTTTTACTATTACAAAAGTTAATAATGATGAAAATTCAAATATACTAGTTTTTTTAAAGAAAATTATAGTATTTTACAGTAAAATTAGAATACCTGAAAAAAAAATGAAACATTCTCTTGTAAATATTTAATAATTACAATAAATAAATAAATGACTCAACTGGATCATAAATAACATTTTTAATTGAAAACATAACAAACAGAAATTATGGAAAATGAAATATGTTTTTTTTTTTTTTTTTTTTTTTTTTAACTAATATTTAATTTATTTTTGATACATACAAAGAAAACAAAATTATGAATTATATATTCACAATCCTTTGAAAAACGATAGATTGAAAATTCATTTATGTATTTTTATTCATTTCTTTGAAATGAGATAATTTGCTTTGATCAGTTGTTTATTAATGAATAAAAAATAAATTTACTTGTTTATTTTAAAGATATGTATCTACTCATATATACAGAGATAGAATATTTTTGTTAATGGAAAAAGAAATTTTTTTCAAATTATTTGTTTGAGTAATCTTCTTTTTGTGAAATTAAAAGTTTTCTTAAAAAATAGATGATAATAACTATTAAAATAAAAATATTTGATATCAGACAGGTACATACAAAAATATAATACGCGCAAAACTAACCATTATTTTTCCTTTTTAAAATTAGTTTAAGACACAACAGACTCTATCGGTGTGACTCCATGAAACTCTTCACACATGACCACTGCAGGGAAAACTGCAAAATTTTCATGTTTATGTTTCTATTTTATGAGGAAATGTTTGTACTGTAAGAGAAATATTTGTATCGAATTCGGAATTTCCAAAGGAAATGTAGAATAAGAAATCAGCTGTGGTGGAAAACAATAGATGATTTAACTTTGAACTTAAACAACCTATGATGTCTATTGATATTTATGTGGCAGATTTCAGATTTATATCTCCTATGATTTTTATCTCGAAAGATACGTCTTAGATATAAATTTACAAAAACAACTGCACATTTTCTTTTAGACACATCATGACTTCACAAACATCCATGGTTTACTCGGGATCAGAGCCTGGGCCCTTTGGTCTCAAAAGACACCTTCCTACCAAGAAGACAATGCGGACAGTGATTAGGACAAATTTTTTAATTTCAAAATAAATATAAATAAAACGTTTTAGTTTGCCACTTGTAAGTGTTAGAGTCAAGAAGAACCAGTGATATAAAATAAATTCTTTGATTAAAAATATTAAGATGGGTTAGGATGGTTATATGCTTAAACAATCTACTTAACTTTTATGCTCATTTAAACTTTAACTACTTTAAATATAATGTGCGCAATGTATTTTAAATGAACTCACCAAAGGCTTGAATATACTCCTGTAACTTCTTAGCACACTCTACTCTTCTCAAAAGCACGATGAATCATCAACAGATCTTTAATTAAATCGATTATCTTAAGAAATATTTTACTTCGTTTACCCCAAAACATCTTAACTAAAAATATTGACGTACAGGTGAACTCTAAAACTTCTCAACTTTCATAACCTTACTTCAAGAACATATAACACTTCCTCGGAAACAAATGTTAGCTAAACGAAATTTGAATGGATGTTTTACCGTCAACTAAGAAACTCTACATGGACAATTTACATTTTCTCCTAAACTAACACCAACTAAGTGAAACTTGAATAGACATCTCACCCTCAACTACAGCACATAGAATATACACTGTGACAAGCTCTTATAACTGTAATGCTTGAAATACTGCTAAAAAAATTACGTCTTCCAGAGAGCGCTGCGATCGAAAATCTTGCTGAAATCGTAAACATTGTTTAAGAATTGATTGGCTCTTCCCAGTCACGTCTGCGCAGTCAGGTGATCTCACCACATAAGTAACCAATAAATATATTAGTTTCGGTTCTTTAAGCAAGAATCGCGATCGCACTGATCTCTAGTGAGCGGATTAATCTTTAGAGCACTGTTTTGCTACATGGTTTCTTAGCGAATGAAAGTGATATCGAAATTTATGTGACTATTTTACAAAAAATAATAAAAAATAAAACATTTACATTATTAACAAAAATAAATTATGAATCTTTGTCTGCTTGTTTGAATAACTTTTAGAACTTTTTCTTTTCTTTTTATTTATTTATTTATTTATTTATTTTTAAATTAATGAATACCATAATACAATATGTTATAAAAAATAATACAATGAAATTAAATTATGATAAAAATACTTTAAAAGTTATGAAATTTTGTTTTATTGATTTAACAAAATTTCACATAAATTTATGAAATTTTGTTATAATCAGTTAAAGAGCACGAGGAACAAAATCGAACATCAGTTCTTCGGTTATTAAAAATTCCAGCAATAATTTTTGAATGCATTGGATAATTAAAAATTTAGCTGTTATTTATTTATTTATTACACATTAATATTGTTGAAATTTTCATTGAAATAATATTTTTCAGTGTAATATTATTGATCATTTTAGTGAACACAGGTTATTTCGGAACATTTTTGTTTTACTTTTGAAATAAAATATTAAAGATTTACATTCATAGATATACAACTAAAACATGATGAGCTTCGACTGTAATAGAAAAGAAGTGTTACTTTGAACTCAGTGTGTATACAGTCAGAACTAAGATGTAAATACATAGCAATAACAAAAAATAAGTCTGTTAATTAATGAAATTTTATGCTAGTAATTTTTAATTTTGTAGACGTTAAAAGCACTATTTTAAAATCGAAAGATCATAAAAACCAACTAAATGTAAGATAACATTTTGGAATGCCGTAGAACATCTCTAATATTGTAAAAACAAAACAAAACAAAAAATTGCTAAATTCACAACTTTTGAAAACTTTCAAAATTCCCTTGTTTTGGAAACTTTCAAAATTCCCTTCCCAAAAAACCGCGTTCATTCCCTGGTTTAAACACGGGTTTTTTCCTCGCTCACATATTTACATATTTCTAAAAACTAGAAATGTTTAATAACAAGACAGTGGCCGAAAGGTTTTTCTTTCAAATCTAGTACATGGAAGTTGCCAGGCGCAAAACCTTCTTGCTCTTGTTGGCTTAATTATTCTGAGATTTCTGTTAAATCCTCCGAAACTCGTATAAATACGAAGTAATAGCCAAAGAAAGATTGCTAGAGAAAACATCTCCAAAGCCTAAGATCCTCATGTAGACAACTGGCTTTTACCCAAAATTACAAAACAGCATCGTAACATAATATAACCACAGAAATCGTTTTATAAATAATATCAATAACAAATGTATTTAGGGCACTGAATTCTTCACGTACTGCAGCAGACAAGACAATAAAACAATAAAAATAATCTCGTGTGCCATTCACACGACTTTTTCTTACCCTGCGGTTTAGTAATATAAAGATCATTTGCAGATTAAGGGTAAGATAACAAGTAATGAATATGAACCTAATTTAAAAACAATTTAAAATAGGTTTAGAAACTGTTTTCTTTTACATATAGCTATATGTGTATGATCAGTTTCCGTCCCCCTTTTAAATGTACAGTCGGTAACAAAAGTGTCCGAACACTAGCAAACATTCCTATGTAAAAAATGTACACTTCGTATGGTTTTATTAAATAAATCCTTGTCAAATCCTATTCTTAGTCAGTGTAAGAACATGATTCGATAAGGATTTATTTAAAAAAACTGTATGAAGTGTACTTTTTTTGCATAGGAATTTTTGCTAGTGTTCGGACACTTTTGTTACCGACTGTAGTAACTACAATTATAATAATATTTAAGTGTGTAATTAAATTTTAAAATTAATTTCAAATTATTTAGACAATGTTCCAAGTAACACTCATTGAAAATTAACAGTATTGATCAAATTTTATAAGTGGCGATCCTCATATGAACTTTAAATTAAAAAATTTGAATTTCTTCCAAGTATTTGTTTTTAGTTACGCTGACAAACACATACATACATATCCACCGCTAAAAAAATGACTTTCGTATTCAGTGAAACTCAAAACGAGATACTATTCAAAAACACAGCTGAAATTCAACCTTTAAATTACTTTGTCTTCTGCGTGTGTAACAGAAATTAATTTTCATTTCTGCGAAGTTTTCTTCAACATTGTAAAATATAGTAAAACACTTGTATCAGTTGCATTCAACGAAAAAGAATGATTTTGCTAATTTGGATGGCCTTGTATATTGTGGATAAGTTACCTATACACCACATTCTGTATTTAAATTTAATCCTATATGAAAAATACATAACACAAACTGAAATAAATTTCCAACAATAAGCAAATATCGACCCAATATATTCAAATGCTACAAGGTAGCCTTGTAAACAAGTGATCAGTCATTTCTTACCATCTTATTATACGAATATTATACAAGCATATTATACAAAATATGCTTGTAGGCATATAAATAACGTATTCTTATTCAATTTTGTTTAGTGTAGCCTAAAAATGTTAAACTGTATCTACCAGAAATTTCGTCCATAAACATAATGTATTTGAATTTTCTTGGATGTCCCTATACACGAACCGCTTTCTTGATCTCAACGATAAGTTTAATGCAGCATTTCTTTATGGTACAGATTAAAAATACCAAGTTTGAAATTTCTGCTAATATTTGTTCTTGAGATATGCTGAAAGCAGACACACACATGCAATAAAACTGTAATTTGATTACATTGTATAAATTATAATTGTAGTACATATACTGAAACAATGTATTATTTTAATATAACCAATTTAAATATCTCCCATTACAACAGTGAAAAGTCTTTATAAAATCTAAAAAGGTTTACAAAAATTTTTTCAGTTTATACATTAAAACATTTCAACTAGTTATATATTTTTTCTGAGCTTTCAACTCTTTATCGTTGAGTCTTCATCAGAGTTATAGGTATAGTAAAAATTTTCGTTAAAATACATAAGTTCAAAGATATATAATCAAAAATAAGTTATTAATATAAAATTCGTTAGAGTCAATACGCTATAAATAGTCCAGGCAACGAAGGCCAAAATTTCACGAATAGAAAAAAAAAATCGTGTAGTTTTGAAATTTTGCATACTCATAGCCGAGAGGGTCCTGAACAACATACTAAAAGTCCCCGCCCGTGGTGGGTGAGTGGGGGGCAGGGGGGGGCATTTAAGGGGGGAACTTTTCAGTTTTTATTAAATATCTTAAAAACTGTCGCATTTAGAGAACAATGTCAAATACAAAATTAATCTACGTAAAATTTCCTACAAAAATGTATCTTACATTTTGTTTGGATGATCAATAGTTTAGAAAATATAGGGGGATGAAATAACACATTTTCTTGAAAAATTCTTTTTTGCAATAGTAAAATCAACTAAAGTGTGCAATTAAAAGGATTCTTGTCAAATATTTTCTAATGTACAAAACAAATATATACATAGAGAATACAGCAATGATAATACAGCATGTTTTGTAAGTTTTAAGTAATTTTAAGGCTAGTAGGCGCAAGTGGCGGTTTGAGTAAAAATCCAAATAACGAAGACCCTAAACCGATCAACATAAAAAAAAAAAAAAAAAAAAAAAAAAATTCGTGTAGTTTTGAAAATTTGCATGCTCATAGCCAAGAGGGTCCTGAACAACATACTAAAAGTCCCAGCCCGTGGTGGGTGAGCGGGGGGCAGAGGGGCATTTAAGGGGGGCACTTTTCAGTTTTTATTAAATATCTTAACAACCATCGCATTTAGAGAAAAAATGTCAATTACAAAATTAATCTACGTAAAATTTCCTACAAAAATGTATATTATTTTTTGTTTGTATGATCAATAGTTTAGAAGATATAGGGGAACGAAATAACACATTTTCATGACAAATTCTTTTTTGCAATAGTAAAATCAACTAAAGTGTGTAATTAAATGGGTTCTGGTCAAATATTTTCTAATGTACAAAACAAATATATGCATATCAAATATGTACGGATAATACAGCATGTTTTGTACATTTTAAATAATTTTAAGGTTAGTACGCGCAAGTGGTGGTTTAGGTACAAATCCAGATAATGAAGACCCAAAACCGATCAACATAAAAACAAAATCGTGTAGCTTTGAAATTGAGCACAGTTTTATAAAGTTAATTGTCCCGAACAACACACTAAAAGTCCCCAACCATGGAGGGTGAGCGGGGGGCACTTAAAGGGGGCACAGCACTTAAAGGGGGCACATTTCAGCTTTTATTACGTATCTTGAAAATTATCGCATTTAGAGAAAAAATGTCAATTACAAAATTAATCTACGTGAAATTTCCTACAAAAATGCTATATTTTGTTTGTATGATCAATAGTTTAGAAGATATAGGGGAACGAAATAGCACATTTTCTTGAAAAAAGTCTTTTTTTGCAGTAGTAATACATTTTCTTGAAAAAGTCTTTTTTGCAGTAGTAAAATCAACTAAAATGTGTAATTAAAGGGGTTCTGGTTAAATATTTTCTGATGCACAAAACAAATATATGCATAAGGTATATGTAAGGATAATACAGCATGTTTTGTACATTTTAAATAATTCTAAGGTTAGTAGGCACAAGTTGTGGTTTAGGTAAAATTGCTTTTTAATCCCTGACTTAAAAGAGGGGTGTTATAAATTTGAAACCTTTGTTTGTCTTTATACTTGTAGTCATACCATTTTAATTTTTTTTTTTTTTTTTTTCTGTGGAGTCATTTCAGGCAGTGCAAGAGATATGCTTTTGATTCATAAAAAAAAACTTTATTATTAAAAATTATTATTTTTCAGAAATTTAAAACACTTCAAAGGAAATATTCTAAAACTATGTCAATACATAAAAATGAAAAATTGTCATATAAAATCAGTCTGTGAAATCATAACTACTCGTTTTATAGGCAAATTTATTCTGTTTTTTTTTTTTTTTTTTTTTTTTTTTTTTAATGTTATTTACGATAGTAACATAAACTATAGTTCGTAATTAAAAGGATTCAGATTAAATATTTTCTACTCATACAAATAAATATCTATATGTGAATGTGTGCGCGCAATGCGCCAAGTTTAAAGAGTGGAAGTCAAAATATAAAAATCGAAAAACTCCACTTTTCTGTAAGATATCTGTAAGATACAAAGCAACCTTTATATTTTCTTAACTATTGATCATACTAACAAATGTAATAGGCATTCTCATGGGAAATTTTACGTAGTTTAATTTTGTAATTGACATTTTTTATCTAAGTGGGATAGCTTTCAAGATATTAATAAAAACTGAAAAGTGCTTCCTTTAAATGCCCTCTGCCCCCTCCGCTCTCCCCCACGGTTGGAGACTTTTAGTATGTTGTTCAGGACAGGACACTTAACCTTATAACTGTGCTCAGTTTCAAAGTTATACGATTTTTTTTTTTTTATGTTGATCGGTTTTGGGTCTTCGTTATCTGGATTTTTACCTAAACCACCACTTGCGCCTACTAACCTTAAAATTATTTAAAATGTACAAAACATGCTGTATTATCCGTACATATTTGATATGCATATATTTGTTTTGTACATTAGAAAATATTTGACCAGAACCCATTTAATTACACACTTTAGTTGATTTTACTATTGCAAAAAAGAATTTTTCATGAAAATGTGTTATTTCGTTCCCCTATATCTTCTAAACTATTGATCATTCAAACAAAATATAATATACATTTTTGTAGGAAATTTTACGTAGATTAATTTTGTAATTGACATTTGTTCTCTAAATGTGATAGGTTTTAAGATATTTAATAAAAACTGAAAAGTGCTCCCCTTAAATGCCCCCCCCCTGCCCCCCGCTCACCCACCACGGGCTGGGACTTTTGCGATTTATGAAACAATTTCAGCTAGGAAGATTAAGCAAAGAGAGAGAAGCAATTGGTCAGACGTAATTACTGTAGGAGGAGCCAAAGCTGACAATTCAATGAATCGTTCTTTTCATGAATTTATCAACACAACATGACTTCGTCTTCGTAGACTATCGCTAATACTCACAAATACAAAATAAAACGTTAATTTGAGTACAGCAGTTTTATTGTATTCACTTAAAAATTCGTATTTCTACAGCACAAAGTAGTTCACATTTACTGTATTAAATTTTTATAATATTTAGTAATTATTGCACTGTAATTATCAAATATATTAGTTGAAACGGTATTTTCCATTACACAAATATACCATATTTTAATCTTGTATTTTGGTTTGCTTATTTATTTATTTACATTTATTTAGTCACTTACATAAATAAAATGATTCATTAATATCAAGATTAAAAATGGTTGTCATAAAAATACTACTTTCATGCTTTTTATGATAATGTTAAAAAAGTCAGCCTTAGCCCCCTCTTTTTTTTTTTTTTTTTAATGTGCATTAAAATATTTTATCTTGCCATGTGTTTGTATAACTAAAAGGTAAAAAAAATCTTATTTGGTGTCTTGTGAAAAAATATGTACTCTAAATTTCATATTGAAAGTTCTGTATCAATTTCATTAATAAATATTTATTTTTCATAAAATTATGATGATTTTATTTTTATGAAACATAGTGTATTGCATGTTACTTATGATTTTTGTGAAATTCCTGAAAAAATTAAAAAATGTCCTGAAAGACCCTAATTATAAGTTGTCTTAAATTCCTAAAATTTTGTAGATGTTGTGCTACTTATTGTTATTTTAACAACCCAAATTAAGCAATGCAATCCCAAACACCCCATTTTGTAATGCTGCACTGTGTTTGCTAGATAATAATTAAAAAAAAAAAAAAAAAAAAAAAAACTGCAGTTATGCACTTCACCCCCCCCCCCCCCCCCCCACATAATTAAGGATCAGGCTATTATATACCCAAAACAACTGTTATGAGTTTTTTTTTTTTTTTACAGTTTATGGTGTTTGCTTACTAAGTTTATTATTTTTTTTTGTGACAGGTTTATGCATTTTATTTTTTACTAGCATGCTTTGCCTATTTCACTGGTAACTATATTGAAAAGAATTCTCAAAATTCCATATTATTATTCATAAAATCTCAAAAAAAAAAAAAAAAAAAAAATCAGTCAATACTTAAATTAACATTTAGTAGTAATTTTAATGCTCTAGAACATGAGGAGTCCATGTCTCCACTGCCTTTACATAGCTGCCAACTCTCCCGAAATATGATTTTTCCGCAAATTCACAGAAATCCACATTTATTTTTATTTTATTTACTTTTACTTTTTATTATTTTATTTATTTATTTTTGTCTAATTTGCAGAATTTCGTGAATTTATTTCTTCCATTTTTAAAAAAGTTGCGGATATCGTTCATTTTAAAAAAAGAAACTCTATAGAATGATCGGCGATCAAATGTTCTACGAAAGCTCCCAATTTCCAGTCTTGTACCATCCACAACATAAATGTCAATATTCATTTGAAACATAATTTATGAGATTCTAGAACCTGTAAAGAAATAGTATATTATTAAATATTTCTTGCTCATGTAATTATTCCCCCCCCCCCGTCTATCCCAAATTTATCTCCAACTAATGATCGGCAATCAAATGTTCAGCAGAAGTCTTTTATTTCCAAACCTTTATGTATCTGCAATTTAAAAGTTGATTGATTAAATTCTAGAAGTAGAATTAAAAGAGTTTAAAATTTCTTACTCTGTAATTATTTTTTTTATCCCCCCTCCTTGTCCAATCTCCGGAAAGTGAGCAACTCTAAAATCTGTACAGCAATGAAAGTGCTCAATATTTCTCACATATGTAATTATTTTTAGACTTTGAATCTATTTATTTTTCCTCAATTAAATTAATATTTACATGTCATATCTATAGGATGTGTAAATATGTGGAAAACATTAATAGGTGTTTTAGGTAAGAATTTTTTTTCCAAATCTCTGTATGCATATATATTGTTTCAGTATGGTTAGAATTTAATATAATCTGGCAGTATTTTAAATAAGTTAGTATGTTTTATTTATTTATTATTATTTTATTCATATGTATTTGAAATAAGAAGAAAGCCTATAGATACTGCAAAATTTCCCTTTTATTTGCTCCTTCTATTTCGAACAATTACTATACTATTAATATTCTATTTCTGGCATAAATTATGTCGTGTACAAAATCTCTCTAATTTTGATTCTCAAAGGTTGGCAGCTATGTCTTTGCCAACGACTTATGCACTTTTTACTCCCCGCTTCTCAGTTGGATAAGTTCGTAATTCCATAAAATCCCACCAGTGCATATTAGGGATGCGCCAAATACCGAATATTCGGCCAATTGAATACTAACTTCAGCTGATACCAAATATCCTTCAAACAGAATAGTACCTATTCGGCCGGCTGATTTACTTCTATATTCAGGTATCAATCACCTAATTTTTTGCAAGCTTTTTCAGTAATACCATTTACATTTAGTAATATTTTATTTTTTTAATTTTGTTAAAATATTAAAAAAAAAAAAAAAAAAAAAAAAATTACTTACAGGAACAGTGGTTTATACACTGATGGTAAAAAAAATCCCAACACCAAGAAAAAATTATTGTGCAGTAATGAAATTTCAGCAATACATTTGTCTAGGTAACATATTTAATTGATTAAAGTTTCAAGATCACAGGTAGAGCCATTGGCGAGAAGAGCGATTTCAAAAGTGAAATATTGGTACATTGGTAACCGGTGTAACCGCCAGAATTTTGAATGCAAGCATGCAAACGTGCATGCATTGTGTCGTACAGGTGTCGGATATCAGTTTCTGGAATGGAGTTCCATGCCTGTTGCACTTGGGCGGTCAATGCAGGGACGGTTAATGCTGGTTGTGGATGACGCTGGATTTGTCGTCCAATGATGTCCCATACATGCTCGATTGGAGAAAGATCTGGTGATCTAGCAGGCCAAGGCAACATGTCGACACTCTGTAGAGCATGTTGGGTTACAACAGCGGTATGAGGGCGAGCGTTATCCTGTTGAAAAACACCCCCTTGAATGCTGTTCATGAATGGCAGCACAACAGGTTGTATCACTAGACTGACGTACAAATTTGCAGTCAGGGTGCGTGGGATAACCACGAGAGTGCTCCTGCTGTCATACGAAATTGCTCCCCAAACCATAACTCCAGGAGTAGGCCCTGTGTGTCTAGGCCGCAGACAGGTCGCTAGCAGGCGTTCACCTGGCCTCCTTCTAACCAACACACGGCTATCACTGCGACCAAGGCAGAACCGGCTTTCATCAGAAAACACAACAGATCTCCACTCCGTCCTCCAATGAGCTCTAGCTTGACACCACTCACGTCGCAAACGGCAGTGGTTTGGAGTCAGTGGAATGCACGCTACAGGGCGTCTGGCTCGGAGCTATCCTTGAAGTAACCGATTTGTAACTGTTCGTTGTGTCACTGTGGTGCCAACTGCAGCTCGAATTTCAGCTGCAGACGCAGTACGATTAGCCACAGCCATACGCCGAACACGGCGGTCTTCCCTCTCAGTAGTGCCACGTGGCCGCCCGGAACCCGGTCTTCTTGAGGCAGTACCTTCCCTTGACCACTGCTGCCAACACTCATGCACAGTGGATACATTCCTGCCAAGTCTTTCTGCAATATCGCGGAAAGAAAACCCACCTTCTCGTAGCCCTACTACACGACCCCGTTCAAACTCAGTGAGCTGTTGATAATGGCTTCTTCGTCTTCTTAGAGGCATCCTTGACTAACATTAACCCACTACGTCAAATCTCAACTGTAAGTAACGATCACGAATCTTACAGCGATTATTTAAAGCAAACCTCATTTGCATGTTCATAGTGTCACTGCTAGCGCCACACTTATGCGCATAGCTCGAAATTTGAATCGACGTCATTTTTCAGATGTATAAACACGCCTACCAAATTTCGTTTATCTAGCACAGCTCCTTCCTGGTGTTGGGATTTTTTTTTCCATCAGTGTATGAATATAGAAAAATATTACTATATGTAAGTAGTGGTGTAATGCTGAATTCACAATCAAAGAAAATTATTAACTGTTAGGCTTCTTAATAAACGTATAAAATTTCTTAAACAAAACAACAATATTTTGTCACGTCCACTCCAAAGAAAATAATAATGCAATCCAGAAATGCAGTATTTGACAAAAATCAATTTAAAAGTAACAACCTATTGGCCAACTTCCATTAAACTAACACAAATGCCTCTCACTCTCATGTAAATAAATTGTGGGATAGAGATGTGATGTTTTTCATGCATGTTAGGCCACTTCATATACATTTTTCAATAACAAATTCAAAATTGCTATTTTATGACTTGTGTCTTTTTTCCTGCTAGATTTGGATGTGATCTTTCTTTGATCTCATGAAGTTTCCTAGATGACAACATCATATGTGAATTATTTGCGCTCTTTCTTATTTTACTTTACTTTAGAAACATAAATCATTATACTGTTATTGATAAAGACAACTTTTGTTAGATATTATTAATTGTTATGATTAATGTACCTAATAATTAATTTTCTTTAATATTACTTGAAACTATAGAAAATAATTGTTTTCATTTAAATATAATCAAAAACTTAATTACTCTGAATAATCTTAATTTAATGATAATTAAAAATAGCAAAATTTTTTCATGTGATTAAAAATTTTAAAAAAATGAATCTTTATATGTTCAACTAGCCAAATAGTTTGATATTCGGCAAAACCAAATATTCGGCTATCCGAATAGTTTTAAATTTGGCCAAACCGAATATTCGGTGCATTCCTAGTGCATATTGCATACACTTAATACCCACACACCAAAATATGCCATTTGAAAGTAATTTAAATGAAAGTAAGTAATGAAAGTAATTCGAAAGTAAGTTAAATGAATGAATTTTAGAGTTTAAAATAATAAAAAACTAAAATATAGTATTTATGTTCATTATTTTTATTCTTTATTTTATATAAATATTTGATATGCTACACTCTTTATATTTAATACTAGCAGGCTACGCATGCTTCGCTGGTCACTATTTTTAAATGAATCACTATAATTAATGAATTCTCAAAATTGCACTAATTTTTATCATGTGAAAAAGAAAAATTCTGATTGGGAAAAATGTCGCTCTAGTTCCCCACAGCCTTCAGTAACGTAGACCCGTCTGCAATTATTTTAATTAGTGGCCGAGATATAAAAGAAAACCTTATCAGGACACCTGAAAACATGTAAATCAGGTGAAATCTCAAATTCCACTTTCGATAATATAAAAGTACTTTAAAGTATCTTTCAAATAATGTATTAAAAATAATTTAATCGTAATTAGAATTTGAAATCTATATGCAAAAAAAAAGGAATTATTTATCTCTAAAAGATTTTAAGTTATGAAATGTTTTGTGAAAAAATCGATGTTTCGTAATGACTGACTTTTTTGTGGTTTTCTCCAAAACTTGCGTAATTCCGGGCTAAATACTGTTAAAAATCCATAGTATGAAATGTGAACGGAGTATCAGAATTCGAATCTCTGCAAAATATAAAAGAATAAAGGCGTTCTGGGTTTTCTGTCGTTTTCTCCAAAACAATCGCTCCTCTTCTACATTTTTGCCCCTTCCTCCCCCCTCCCTTCTTTTCTATCCCTTCTAATAATTTTACACTTGAAAATATCCGCAATCGATTTATCTTGCCTTGAAACCTAATAATACCAATTTCAAACGCTGTAACTCTTTTTTTTTTAATTTTGTCTCTTCGCCCCCCCCCTCAAGCCCTTCCTAATAATTCTACACTTTCAAAAATATTGACAATCGAATTATCGGGCGTTAAAACAAATATTACGAAATTTCAACGTCATATCTCAATTTAAAATACTGCAAAATATAAAAGAACACTTTATCTTACATTGTGTTTTTTGGTCACATTTGGTCATGTGATAAATATAATTCCGAATAAAAATGTAATTTTTTTGTTGTCTGTCTAGGCTGAATATTAATTTAAATGTAACGTGAATGAAAATTTGAAAAAGTTTGAAAATTGCAATTTTTTCCCCCACCAGAAAACACGTGACATCGTAATTGGTTACAATCATTTCCTTTTTCATCGCAGACAGTCATCTGGCATTTGAAATGATGTTGCCACAAAAAATTTATACTTTAGTTAATTTTAAAAAATCTAATTGTTGTATCGATAAGCCGCTTGCACTCTCAGATTAAAAAAAAAATTGCCGCCCCTTTCATTTGGTACCAAATTCGTAACGATCGAACTAATATTTCTAATTTATTTTCCATTTTTTCTGCTTTTAACTCTGTTAAAATATCTATTTTTATGCAATCTCGGTGAATTCGCAGTCATTGAGATCGCTTTTTGATTAGTCATTGGTCGACATTTTAATTAATATATCCACAACTAATTAAAAATTTTTAATTTTGTTTTCAGGAACCCCTCTAAAAGGCTCCTGAGCATCCGTATGTCAATTCTTGTACTTCTGTGTTCAATAGGGGGCTGAATGTATAGAAGAACAGACAGACAGACAAACCTTTACTTTTATTAATACAGATAAACAAAATAATAAATATTTTACAAACAATAAACTGAAAGGTTTGTTACAGTTACAAGGCTAAAATTTCTAATACAGTACAGACACAGAGCAATTTCAACAATGATCAATTTAATTGCTTTGCTTCAGAAATTTCAGTCTTGTAATTTAACATTTTTTTTTCTTTTTTACATAAATTATTAAATATTATTTCTAAATTAAAAATAAAAGTAACCTACAATTTATTCTGGGTTTTAATCTATCTGTATGCAACATTAGAAACGAATCCCCCCAAAAATGTGGATTTGTATATGAAACATACATATATATATATACAAATTATGATTTTATATCATGTATTATATTAAGTTTTTACAATAATTAAATGGAGTTACATTTTTTAGTTTGCTTAAACGGTGTCATTTAGTAATTACTAGAACTGTTAAAGACTTCTTTAGTTTCTGCTCGCAAAAAGCCAACCAGTAGTGGATCCAGAACTTAACTTTGGGGGGGGGGGCTAAGATTTTTCAAGATGTAATTCCAGATCAATGAAAAGTTTGCAATTGTACTATTCAATTGGGAATGTCAGTACTTTTTGGGGGGGGGGGGGGCTTCAGCCCCCTAGACCCCCCCCCCTCCTTAAATCCGCCACTGAAGCCAACCCTGGTTTCATTGCACAAAACGTATGTGAGAGAGCCGGCCATTATGAAACACATTGCTTCATGTTTTCATTTACATAATTTTGACACAATAAGTAATTTTAAATGCCGATGCACAGTAAATGTGCAAATTGTCTCTCTTTACAATCTGAAAACTTCCTTCAATGCCTTTTTATAGCAATAAACTTAAATGAAGAAGTGTAAAAGGGGACCACAGTACAGCAAAGGCTCCAATTAGGAGGCAGTAGTGAAATTTTCGTCCCAAGGTCTCAAAAGTTAGTAAGTCTGCCACTGATTGCGTTGGAAATAAACAAATCACAACAAAGCAGTTTTTAAAGAAAATTTGGTATTTACATGTTAACTGCATGTGATTGGCAGGCTATTCATATGTATAAATACAAATATGTACGAATGTACAATATATTTTATAGACTATGATAATCATATGTAAATATAAATATTTAAATACATATGTAATATGTATATATTTTGTTTTAACCACATGCCAGCAGTTAACCTCTGGCCGGTGGTTAATACATAAATACTGAAATTTTCATTTAAAAATAATAAAATTATAACCAACTACAATTAAATAAAATATTTAAATCATTAAATATATATGATTGAACAATATAAATGCATAAAATCCCAGGTTACAGCAGTTGTTATTATGCATGTATCTACACTCCACGTATATTAAAAAGAAAAAAATAACATTGGTTACTGCTACATCACTCTGCATGAAATGTTCATAAAATGTATCAAATAACATAGTGCAGTAATTACTGTTACATACGTATGTTACATATGCTTTGTGCACATGAAAATCAAAGCACCAATTACAAATAAGACACAGAGTATACAGATGCAAAAAATCATCTTTTAAATACAAAATACATATACAATAATGTGTGATAATTTTAAGCAGCGGATAATTTCAATGTTAATTTACATTTATATATAATCTTCCCTTTTCAAAATACTCTTATTCCAAACACACACATCTTTAAAATGCAAAATACCTCTGTTATTCACACAATATTTATTTAAACATTAATCTTAATTCACTGAATAGAATAATCTATATATTAATACGTGAAGCAAAAACTTTGTACCCCTTTTTACGAAAATTGCGCGGACGGAGGATTATGAAATTTCGCACACTTATAGTTTATATAGAGAAGAAGTGCAGAATGCTAATATTTTTTTAAAAATACAACGACAAAGACGAGAAATTGGAACATTTGTGAAACGACAAAGGTGCAATTCAAAGCCTATATTATCGGGTTTTATTTCCAGATTAAAATTAGCATTTTCATTTTTTTATACTGTTGCCAAAATTTTTGAAATTTCAATTAATAATAAAAAGTTAATATGTTAATAACAATAATAAAAGTTAATAACAATGAGTTATTTTTTAAATAGCCAGTTTCATCTGAAAGAGTTATCGCAGAATGCTAATATTTTTTAAAAACACACAAGTTTTGCATTATATATATACTAATTAATCAACTCAACTCAACTCAACTCATTCAATTTGTATAGATCAGTTTCTAAAGAAATCAACCTAAAATAAAAAAAAATAACGATTTTTTCTACTGACGATGAAAGTTTTTTTCTACTTTTATTATGCCTCGACATAGAACATTAACGGGTCGGAGTGAGAGACAAAGAAGAAGGAATCTATATTTGCGGACACATAATAATAATAGTAATGAAAATACAAATAGTGTTAATATTATACAGAATGAAGAAGTGAATTTGACAGATAAATTTAAATGTGCACGAAATGTCATTCCAAAAGTTTTTTATAGTTATGATTGTGGATTAATGGATTTGGAATGCAGGTTTTGCAATGCGAAACATTTTGAATCTGAAGTCACTTTAGGTGACAGAACTGCATTCACTTCATGTTGTCATAAGGGTAAAGCAATATTACCGCCCTTAAGTCAAAATGAGTATTTTAAATCATTGTATGATGGACTTATTTCAAATGAACCTTCAATAAAAAGTAAGTCAAAAAATTATAGTCAGTATAGTCTTTGACAATAGAACCTTAATAATGTTTAAACTTATAATTTTAATTAATTATGGTCGAATTTCGACCACTTGGCGACCACTAGTAATTATTATTAAATAGGAAATAAAATTTATATAAAATTACCTCTAAAATATTTCATGTTCGCAGTTATTATGACTTTTCAAATTACAACTACAAAATTCCTCAGTAACACAAACAAATATATAAATAATTCAGTAATTTTCATTATATTTTTGTTATTTACCTAAAAATTCACATTTCAGTAAAAATATAAATCAAACCAATTTATGTGAAGTGATTGTTTTCAAAATATTTTATTTACTTTTTACAAATATCCAAATAAAATACACAATGAAAATACACAATGAAAATCAAGGTTTATATAATAACGCCACATATAATTAAGAGATAAAGTTGATAAGAAACAGATTATTTCTTCAATAATAAAAATATATACTAATTCAATAGTAACTAAATTAATGAATCTCTCTAACTCACCGTTAAAAGTTATGGTTAGCATCTATTTTTTTCCCTTAGTGACTGGAATTTCCCTCATAAGATGCAGGTGGATACTTTCATTAGATGAAGTCTTCAAGTTGTTGTTTTCATAATAACCGAATTGATAATACCTTTGTACGTACATTTTTAATAATCACATACATAAGGCAATATTAATTCAGTTGAAATAAATATTTAAATTCTGTAAAATAAAAAATGAAGTCTCTTTTCTCAGATAAGCATAGATATGTGTAATGATAAACAATTGTACACACATAGAAATGAAATAAAAGTAATAAACTATAAAAATTTAAGCAGATAGCCTGTATAAGAAACACTTTCAAACACTAACAGCAGCACAGATAAAAGTTTTATATGCAGCAACTAATTACATTACATTAAAACTTTGATAACACAAAAGCAAATTTTATCTCTTATTGCAAAGAAACACATGGATATTTTTATCCCAATTTATCTATTCAGAATTTTTAAATCTGAAATAACGCTAAATTGTTTTTAAAACAAGAATATATTCGTAACAAAACAAATGTACTATTTACAAACACGTTAATTTTATAAACGTAGCAAACAAATTTCGAACATGTTATTTATATCACCAATGTTTTTCAGCAGGTAATGACATTGATATTTAATTGTATAACTAATTCATATCTATAAATCTCGAATGCAGTAATTTCTGCTGTTTATCTTAGTTTTGCATTTACATTACACATGCAAATCTCCATTAAATTAAGATGGACGTTCGCGCTTGTTTTCGATGTTCTATTTATGTAAAACGAATAGATTAAGAAATTTAATGTTTAAAAGTAAGCTTACCAGGAAAAATAAGTGAAAATACCTTTTCTATCGAAGTGCCGATTATTGATTACATAAAATAATATTTCTTCACCGAAGAGCGAAGCAGAATCCATGAATCGTGATCGTGATTCATTCAACATAAAACTCCTCCTTCGATAGTGACGTCATCAAACCACACCTCAAATGCTCGTAGCTTGGAGTGTTTCATAAATTGGCTATGAGCATGCAAAATTTCAAAACTACACGATTTTTTTTTAATGTTGATCGGTTTTGGATCTTCGTTATCTGGATTTTTACTCAAACCGTCACTTGCGCCTACTAGCCTTAAAATTACTTAAAACTTACAAAACATACTGTATTATCCTTGCATATTCCTTATGTATATATTTGTTTTGTACATTAGAAAATATTTGACAAGAAACATTTTAATTGTACATTTTAGTTGATTTTACTATTGCAAAAAAGAATTTTTCAAGAAAATGTGTTATTTTATCCCCCTATATCTTCTAAACTATTGTTCATACAAACAAAATGTAAGATACATTTTTGTAGGAAATTTTACGTAGATTATTTTTGTAATTAACATTTTTTCTCTAAATGCGATAGTGTTTAAGATATTTAATAAAAACTGAAAAGTGCCCCTCTTAAATGCCCCCCCCCCTGCCCCCCGCTCACCCACCACGGACGGGGACTTTTAGTATGTTGTTCAGGACCCTCTTGGATATGAGTATGCAAAATTTCAAAACTACACGATTTTTTTTTCTATTTATCCTATTTTGACTGGACTAAAAAGGATAAAATCACATACTATGTTTTACTGTTTTAAAAATCCGCATCCACAATTTAATACTTCTCTGTAATGACAATTTCATTGAATCTTTCGCTAAAAACCACTTGTGCAAACCCAATATTCATCAAAACTCGTATACATCCATCCACCCAATATAATTGGAAACTAAATTCCCCAGACCAGGAAACGTATTTCCAATCATCAACAGTCTAATGATGGTGTTGGCGGGCCAGGCGAGGCGTAAAGCTTTGTGTCATGCAGTCAACACCAGTACACGACGGGTTTTCGACTCCGAAAGCTAAGCTCATATCATTGATGGTCCTTTGAGTATATCGCCCATTTGCACTTGTTGATGTCCCAGCATTCAAATGTTCAGCAAGTGTAATTGTAGTCAGTGGTCATTGGTCCCGTTCTTTCACGACCTTTTTCTAGCCACAGTATTGTCAGAGATTTCATATTTTACCGTATTCCCGATATTCATGGTATACTTTTGAAATGGTCGTATACGAAAATTCAAATTTCATCGCTACCTCAGAGATGCTACAACCCCTCTTTCGTGCACCAATTATAACGCCATATTCCAAGTCGCTTAAATCTTGATAACTTGCCATTGTAGCAGAGGTAATCCATCTTACAGCATTGATAGACACCTGTTATCTTATATAAGCACTGCTGACCGAATTGCTTTACTCTGATTGTTTCCATACCTTTGTTATTTGTATGTGAAAGCCTGTACAGGTTTTTCTTTCTTTTTTTTGGTCTTCAGTGTATTTCATTACTTTTGTAAGTCCCTATAAACAAACCTATTATTTGATCACAAGTAATATCAAGTGGTATATCTATTTAATACGTATTTAACATAAATAGACTGGATTTCTAATATTCGTCTTTGATTATTTTTACAAATAGTAACGCTCTTACAAACACAGAGAGAGAACAACCACTGGAAACCTAGGTATTTTGTATTCAGTGGATCTCAGACGTTGTAAAATATAGCAAAAACTCAATTTAGAAATTTTGATTCAAGATTAATACTATGTCTATCTTAAATTATAGAATGAATCTAAAAAACAGAAAGCATTCGAAAATAATAAATTTTTAGCAATAGATTCCGACCTGGATTATGTTCACACTGAGAATTGACCACGATACAACAGCTGCTTAGATTATGATTAAGTAACACTTTACAATTGGTAGAAAACTAAATACTTGATTTAATTGCCAATATGTCTTTAAATATTCTATAAGTAGAGTTTATACATATATTAGTTATGATTTTGAAAACAGAATGGGATATAAAATTACATTCTGTTTCTATTTCTAAGACAATGGACTTAAAAAAAAGAAGAAGAAGAATAAATCATTTTTTGTTTATGCTGAAATAATAAAAGCGTATTTTAATTAAATAATTTTTTTTATTGGAAATCACAAAGTTCAGAAACGTTCAATTTTTTTTTTGCATTTGGAAAATATTATTCGATTTCTAAATTTTATATAATCTTCGACATTTCAAAGTATGGTTACAGCGTGAACTTTACGAAAACCTAATTACATGTACTTTGTCAATGCTTTCCCCAATATTTAAAATTGTTAGCAAATCAGTAACAGAAACCACATAAAATTTTATATATTTAAGGTAAACGCACCTGTAGTGGACACTTTAAGGACATTTTCCGGCTATTTTTTGTGTAATTTCCTAAATTTTAGAGTTTCAAAAAATAATTAATATTTCAGACCATTACTATCTCTTTCTTAACCCGACTGTATTATGAAAATTGCTAATTGTAGCATTTATATATGTAAAAAATCAAAAATCTGAAGAGCTTAAAATGAGCCAGTAGTAGACACACTAAAAACCCAGTAGTGGACTCTTTTTTGTTCCAGTAGTGGATCCCTTTGAATTTTTGCTTTAAAACTCAACTCTAAAATTGCTAGATTACAGAATTGTGTCCACTACTGGATACGGCATTAAAAGTCACATGAACCAGTAGTTGACAGTGCTGTCCACTGTTTGTCATTATGACATTTTTTGGCACCAGTAGTGGACACCCATAAAAATATTATGTGTTAATACAAGATTTAGAAAATAGCCCAATAAAGGAATTCTGCATACTTATTTTAGTCATATGAAAACAAAAGGTAGAAGAAATCAGTTAAAAATAAGCAGAGAGCGAGCAAATAAAATTTCATTTCCTTATTCAAAGTGATGAGAAGAAAACAGCAAAATCACAAAAAGTGCAAATTGTTTTAGTTAAACTAACATTATTTTAAAACTAATGGTTTGTTAAATGGTTTAACAGTAAAGGACTATAACTCCCTTCCTGAACATTGCCCGAATCGTCATAATTTTTAGGTAGCTTATTTTCCAAGTTTAAAATTAAAAGTGTCCACTACCGGTGCGTTTACTTTGATTGTATTTATCACTGAAATGCTGAACGGCCGCAGCTCTTAATTAATAAACAATATACACAAATTCCCGAGATAAATTTGCTTCCATTAAATTGCTTTATACTTATACGATTTTATCTAATCAAAATTTATTTAAAATACAAAGATATTTTAATCTTCTTAACATTTTTTCAACATTGTTTTAAAATTTCTGAATAAATATAACATAAAGTTTTTGTCATTTTTCTAATCCTCAGCAGTTCTATTTACTTCAAATGAAATTCATAAACAGAATTTCATTGTATTTTGCAATTTAAATGTAAAACTGTCTAGTTAAAAGTTGAGGAAATTTCCATATAAAACTTAACAGAAAACAGTCTGAAATAAGCTTTTCACTCACACATTGGAATATAGTTCAAGAGAATAAATTAATAGAGTGAGTTAACAAATTCGTAAAATAATAAGCGTAGGTAGACTCTACTTAGTTGCTCATCACATATTTGTTCCAATAAAATTATTTTATAGAGCATACTTGTTAGGTATTGATATATATTTTTGCCTCACTAGAGGGCGCCAGAGGTCCCGTTGAGATGAGATTCGAAGAACATTTTTTGTTTACTCTCGCGGGACATTAGTTTTAGTTCTGTTTTAGAATGGAGAGTAACAGGTCATGAAATAGTAGTTTGCTCTCGGGGCCTTTTTGGCCTGATTTTATTATTCAAGGAGCTATAGTTTAAGAAATAGAAAAAGTAGCTCATAGATTAGCATAGTTTTATTATAAATCCATTTTTCTCAAGGTATAATTTTAGAAATAGTATTGCTATAGATAGAAAGAAATGGATGTTCTGAAAATTTCGAATATGTATATATTTTTGTGCATCTTCAGTGTAAATATCATCATTCAAGCTGTGTAAATAAACTGTCTTATGCTTTTCAAGATCAAGAAGAGGTGAATTATTGAATTTAAGTAAATGTTCTTTTTTCTTCCTTTTCTACAGAAGAATTTTACAGGTAAGAAGAATACTCATATATCATTTTGAAGATTATTACCGAAAATTAAAATGCTTTGAAAATATTAAATAATTATTTTGATTTAATGAAATAGCCTGTAATCTATATTTTACAAAGAGTCTAGAAGACTCGCTTAAGAAGAATGGCGTTTTATAACATATTTTATGGCGTCCGCGACAGGACATATTAGTTATATTAAATACAGGAAATATTGTTTATATTAACTGAAAGGAAAAGAATTATTTTCATTTGAAACAAAAAAAATGGTTTAAAGATTATATTATTATTATATGAAATGTTTTTCAAAAGAAATCTAAATTGAAACTATTTAGAATATTCCTTTTTTCAAAGTAAATAAAATTAAAAGTGACTGATTGATTGAAATAAAACAAGATTTTTTATTCGTTCTATTATTTGTACATTTAAAACGTAAATTTATCAAGGTCAAAATAAGATAGTTGTTTTTTATGATTGAAATAAATAAAATTAGAATAAAGAAAGCAACGGAGTATTGAGTTGACCTTGAAAAGGAAGCATTAAATTCATTTGATGAAGAAAATAATAAAAAGTATTTTTTCATGGTTAAATATTAGATGATGTCAAAATCTGATTGCAGTGAATGTTTATTGTTTTATTTTTTGTTTCGCAATGATAATGAAATAAAGTAGTATTTTAGAATTTATGAATGAAAACAGAATGTGCAAGTGATAGAAGCTTCGATTTTAATTTATTCTTGGATTACATTTTGTGTTTAATTCAATAAATTTTCACAGTCAATAAATAAATAAAAATTATTATTCAGTTGGAAATAAATATTGCTATAAGAGTAAAAAAATAAATAAATAAAATGTTATTTTCTTTTGTTTACATTTTACGAAAAGAAAATGGCTCTCAAAATAGAATTTTTTACAAGTTGTTCTTAAAATAAAATCTTCTTGGTAAATAGAAAAGTGAATGTTTTTACATTTAAAATAGAAGGCATAAATAACGAATAATTGGTTAATTAACATAAAACTGTTCTGTTTTTGTTTAAAAATCAGAAATGGAAAAAATAAGAAGGCGAAGAACGCCATTACGATCTTCCTTTACTAAAACTTTAAATATTTTAAAAACAGAACTAGAGAAAGAAGATCTTGAGAGGGGTATACTTTTAGATAATTTAAATAAATTAGAGGGTTTAATGACAGAATTAAAGACATTTGATAATGAAATATTAGACATTATGTCGGAAGATAGTAAATGCGATGAAGCTTTGATTGTAAAAGAAGCGGAAGAAAGCGAAGCATACTGTGATGAATTTATCACAGTTAAAAGACTAATTAATGAAAAGTTAAATTCAAATGTTAATTCTAATTACACAATCCAGAATAAAATAGAAAGCGAAACAAACTTGAAACCAAAGCGATATAAATTACCAAAATTAGCTATCAAGAAATTTGATTCAAAATTGATAAATTATTTGCCCTTTTGGGCCCAATTTAAGAAAATTCATGAAGATGAAGAATTAGACAACGCTGACAAATTTCAGTACCTTTTACAGTGCGTAGAACCAGGAACTCGAGCCAGAGAATTACTCGAAAGTTACCCCGTAACATCAGAAAATTCTTTAAAGGCAGTAAAGGCTTTTGAAGAACGCTATGGGGATAAAGATATCTTAATCGAAGTATATGTTCGGGAATTTTTGAAATTAATTACAGCTAATGTACAGACTAGGGGAAATAGCAAAAATTTGTGTAATTTAGTGACCAAGATAGAAGCACACTTGAGATCGCTGAAAAGCATGGGTGCAAACATTGATCAGAACTCTGCTTGGCTGTACCCAATGATAAAATCTTGTTTACCCGAAGATATTATTAGAACGTTTCATAGACTTAATGTTGGGGCCAGGGAAGATTCTACTGAGTTAGATGATAAGGAAACCACACAGAAATCGAACTTGTCACTATCGCTGAATTTTTTGAAAAGGGAAGTGGCAGGTGAAGAAAGGTTACAATTAGCCAGGTCGGGTTTTGAAATTAATTCACCCAAGGAAAATGTTAAAAAAAATTCCACAAGAGAGATAACAGGGTCCCCACTGCTACAGTCTTATTCGCTGCAAAAGAATTAAGCTGTATATTTTTCGGAAAAACGCATGAGAGTAAAGACTGCATAACAGCCAGATCGCTCTCCCTTGACGAAAAGAAAAATAAAGTAAAAGAAAAAAATTGCTGTTTGAAATGTTTACGTTTTGGACACCGGGCAAAAACGTGCAAGGTTTTTATTTAGTGCCACGTTTGCTCGAAACCACACACAGAACTATTTTGTCCAGAGATAAGGAAAGGGGGTGAACATAGTAGAAGCAAACCTCCCGAAGTAATACAGAACACTGTCGCCAAACAATGCTCCCAGGAAATAGCCCTTATGACGTTAGAAATAAATATAAAAGGGGAAAAAGGCCAAAAAAAGGTGCGTTGTCTTATGGACAGGGGTTCCCAGAAAAGTTATATTTTAAAGAAAACTGTAAAAGAGCTCAAGCTCAAACCCATTGGTACAGAAATAATTGCCCATACAGTTTTTTGGGGTACACAGATAGAAGCTAAACAGCATAATAAATTTAGAGTTACAGTGGGTGCATCGAATAATTGGGTCAGTTCCATACATCAGCTCGATCTTTTAGACCAAGAGAAAATTTGTGGTGAAATTCCTCGAATTCCAAAGGGAAATCTGTGCAGAGAACTCAAGAAAAATAAGCTGTGGTTGTCCGATATCGGCCCTGGTAGTACGGAAATAGAAATCCTGATCGGGAGTGACGTCTACGGTCAACTGTTAACGGGTCGAGTCAAGCAATTAGAAAATGGACTCACAGCGATAGAAACCAAACTTGGGTGGACAGTTTGTGGGAAAACAGGGCTTCCATCTCAGGGTTGCTTGAATAGCGGTACAGCAGTATTAATGACAAATCTGTACATAAAAGATTGGAATGGTCCAGACTTGAGGCGACTCGAAACGATAGGAATCAACGACCCTGCACAAATCTTGTCCAAAAGAGAAGAAGAAGATCAAGCCCACGATATGTTTCTTAGACAACCCACCAAAAACGTCACATCTGTAAAGAACACGTCCGAATTGGAAGAATTTAAATCTAAGGCAACAGAAATCATAGCTGAAGCTAAAATGGACCTAAGATTGTGGCAATTCGGTCCTGTAAAAGAAATAGAAAAGTTGTCTTTAGAAAATAAAAAGGAAGACTTCTCAACTCCAATTCCAGTTTTAGGAATTAAATGGGACAGAACAGATGATAGCATGATGGTCTGCATTAAATTTGACTTAGAAATAGTGAATCCATCAAAACGTCAAATTCTATCCATAACTCAAGGAATTTTCGATCCCATCGGTTTTCTAGCTCCAGCGTTGTTACCAGCCAAGATAATAATTCAAGAATCTTGGTGCAGCAAATCAGCATGGGACACTCCGCTTCCAGAGAAAATTCAAAGAGACTTTCAGAAATGGTACAGCGAATTAAAGCAGCTAACAGAATTGAAGATCCCGAGAAGAATAGGTTATGGAAATAAAGAAGATTGGACCCTACATATTTTCTGAGATGCAAGTCAAAGTGCCTATGCAACAGTAATTTTTCTACGGTGCGAAGAAGAAAAAAGAGTTTCAATTCAATTTTTGGGAACAAAATCACGGTTGGCTCCAAAAAAGGCTCTAACGATTCCTCGTCTTTAGCTGCTTGCCTGAGTGTTGGGATCCAGACTTTCAAAGTATGTCATAGAAGCTTTAGATATCCCTACAGTACCAACTTACTTTTGGACTGATTCTTCAACAGTTTTGGCCTGGATTAAAATAAATGACCAGTGGGGTACCTTTGTGGGCAACAGAATCAGAGAAATATGCCAACTTACGAACCCTCACCAGTGGTACTTAGTTCCAGGAAGTCAAAATCCGGCAGACCTGCCTTCCCGTGGTTGTAGTCCTAAATACCTTCTGGAATCGGGATGGTGGGAGGGTCCTAAATGGCTAGCAGATGAAAAAAGTAACTGGCCCCAACCGAAGATTGTCCCTAATGAAGTTTTAGTTACGTCGGAAAGAAAGAAAACTGCAGTGTCATTATTTTCCAGTCAAAATGTAGATCCATTTATGAATTATGAAAGAACTTCGAAATTTAGTAAACTTGTAAATATTATTTGTTGGATAAGAAGATTTGCAACAAAATGTAGAAATAGAAATCATATTTTCCCAGCTGAACTTTCGGCAGAAGAAAAGGAAGAGGCGGAAAAATTTCTCTGGTCACGCATACAGTCAGAAAGTTTTGGTGATGTGCGAGAAACAATAAAAGGACTTGTTGTTATGAAAGATCAAGACAATATTCTAAGAGTCAAAACAAAGTTGTTAGATCGAGAAGACACCTTTTCTTTCAAGTATCCTATATTGTTGCCATCAAAACATCATGTTGTAAGGTGCCTAATTAGAGACTGCCACTTGAAGAATTGCCATGCTGGACTTCAGACAGTTGGTTCGATCTTACGTGAACATTACTGGATTATTTCTTCAAAGCGTAGCATCAGAAGTGAATTAATAAAATGCACAAAGTGTAAATTTTTTTCTTCCAAACCATTTGTTACTCCTCCGATTCATTTGCCTTTTCACAGAGTCAGAGACTCAAAAGTTTTTGAAGTTGTTGGCATCGTCCTCTTTTCCTGAAAAATAAATCCAAAGTATGGATAGTCATTTTTACCTGTGCAGTATATCGAGCCATACACTTGGAATTAGTGACGAATCTTTCAACAGAGGGATTCATACAAGCGCTAAGAAGATTTGTAGCCCGAAGAGGAAGAATTTCGACAATCTACAGTGACAATGGAACTAACTTTCGCGGTGCCAACAATCTCTTTAAATCTCTTGACTGGAATCAAATTCAAAAGACGGATGACATAGCTCCAATAAAATGGAAGTTCATCCCCCCAACCGCTGCTTGGTGGGGCGGATGGTGAGAGCGTCTCATTAGAAGTGTAAAAAACCTCCTACTGAGAACTCTTGGAAAATCTTCCCTCAATTTTGAAGATCTCTCTACTATCTTGTGCGAAGTTGAAGCCATAATGAACAGACGACCTTTAACATACCTTTCAGAAGAACCAGACAAGTTCATTCCTTTGACACCTTCCTGTTTTATGCAAGACATTCAAGAAATTGGTGTACCAGATCTGGATGCCATTGATGCTAAAAAACTGAGAGCCGATACAAGCACTGCCAAAGTGTTCGAAGGCAACTACAAAGTAGATTTCGAAAAGAGTATCTAGCGCAGTTGGTACAACGAAGTAGACAGATATGTAAGCCTGTTAAACAAGGCGACATTGTGCTAGTTGAAATCAACAGTGTGAAAAGACTACAGTGGCCAATAGGAAGAGTAGTGAAAATTTTTCCCAGCCGGGATGGCCGTGCCAGGGTTGTGGAAGTGAAAATGCATTCTGGGACATTGATTAGACCACTTCAAAAACTCTATCCCTTAGAGATATCAGATGCTGAGGATCCAGTGATACAAGCAGCAAAAGAGACAATAAACTGAAAGTGGTCAAAAACTATAAAAAACTTTTCTAAGGACAATCACAATTGTTTAAAATTGCATTGAACTTTAAAATATTTTATTTTTATTTTTCTTTATTTTCATTAGTTTGTAACTTTGTAACTTAAATTTTTACTATTTGTAGTTTATAGCTTTAAATTTTCTTAGTATGTAGTTTTATATGTTTAAATTTTCTTAATTAATTAACTGTTTAATTTTTTAGCTCTCACCTAAAAAATTAAAGGTGGGAGGATTTTAGGTATTCATATACTTTTGCCTCACTAGAGGGCGCCAGAGGTCCCGTTGAGATGAGATTCGAAAAACATTTTTTGTTTACTCTCGCGGGACATTAGTTTTATTTCTTTTTTAGGATGGAGAGTAACAGGTCATGAAATAGTAGTTTGCTCTCGGGGCCTTTTTGGCCTGATTTTATTATTCAAGGAGCTGTAGTTTAAGAAATAGAAAAAGTAGCTCATAGATTAGCATAGTTTTATTATAAATCCATTTTTCTCAAGGTATAATTTTAGAAATAGTATTGCTATAGATAGAAAGAAATGGATGTTCCGAAAATTTCGAATATGTATATATTTTTGTGCATCTTCAGTGTAAATATCATCATTCAAGCTGTGTAAATAAACTGTCTTATGTTTTTCAAGATCAAGAAGAGGTGAATTATTGAATTTAAGTAAATGTTCTTTTTTCTTCCTTTTCTACAGAAGAATTTTACAGGTAAGAAGAATACTCATATATCATTTTGAAGATTATTACCGAAAATTAAAATGCTTTGAAAATATTAAATAATTATTTTGATTAAATGAAATAGCCTGCAATCTATATTTTACAAAGAGTCTAGAAGACTCGCTTAAGCCGTTCAGAAGAATGGCGTTTTATAACAATACTGTATTCATCTAAAGATAAATAAATATGACCAATAGTTATATAATACCTGCTTTTCAATCTGATTTTGCTTAGTACAAAGGTTTATCTGTAAAATACTTGTTTAAGTATTCCAATACTATTTTGTTTGAGTTAGAATTGTATGCACGTTTTAACAAACAATTTTAAGAGGATCATGTGTGTCACTTTGTTAAAGTTAACGAATTTTATTTCAAATATTCTGCTGAGAAAGATTTACATTAGTTTAAAATCCTTTTCAAGATATTCTTAACGTAATGTTAAATATAATTATAAAGTAAAATTTCTCGTTTAAGAGACATTAACATCTATTTCTTATTCATACGATGTGATAAGAATGAATTTAAATAAATTTGGCATCTGTGTATCCCCAAAATAGTCTTCTTTAAATGTATATTTTTCATTTATATATGTTAATTATTTTAAAGTTTATTTGGGTTAAGATAAAAAGTTAATTAAATAGGAGTAAGAGTAATATTTATATCTTACAGAAAGACTGTTGTATCCAGTTATACTCACTAACACAGGATAATTATCCTTATACATTAATATGAAATTTTTCCTAATGCTTATTTTTTGTCAATCTTTTATAATTGCTTTCCAAATGAATTTTTATAATTTAATAGGTGTTGCAAAAGAGAGTGTTTAGCTGCAAAACTGACCAAATCCTTGAAATTAAAAAACGCATTTTTTTCAGTTTTTTTTTCTGTCCTTCCACCATTTGGAACTAAGTAACCATACCAAAGAAGTCAAATCCCTGTGTTATATGCGTTGAAAATCACAATGTGCTGCAAAATCTATCAAATATTAAGGGTGGTGAGTTTCAAAATCGGCCATCTCCATATCCGTTTGATCGTATTTATGCGCCACCTCACTACAACACTCGTTCATCGGGTTAACGTGATTGTGTTTTCTGTCACCTGTGACTGCTCCTTTTTAGTGTACACAGAGTTTTTAAAAATTGAATTTCGTGTTTTCTGCGAATTTGTAGAATTTTGTTTCTTCTAATCAATAAAAAAAAAGAAAGACTGACTATGCTACGAGGAAAACAACAAAGTCAGTGTTCAAAGGTAATGTATTATCACACTATCATAGTATTAATTGATAATATTATAGCATCATAGTTAGCATATTATTATTGATTAATCATCCTCATGATCCCATTATAATATATTAATGATTTAATAACATACATATGATAATTTAGCAGGTAATAACGACGAGTTTATGTAAATGTGTTTACAACTCGATTTTTCCCCCCAATGTGTTAAAGAATAGTTCGTGACTCATTTGTGACCGTTTGTAATGCATTTTCGTATTTTCTTTCTTTCTTTTTTTTTAATGAGATGGCAGTAATCAGATATTTTTTAATAAAATTTAAAAAAAAAACAAAAAAAAAAAAAAAACACTAAAAATTGAAGCAGCAAAAATCTAATATTCACATTAAATTTAGCAAAAATTAATTTCTAGTTTGTTCTAACCAACTCCAAAGTAAGTGGCAAAGGTGGCCAAATCCAAAATTAAAATTTAATTTCCCTTCCCTCCCTTTACATGTTTCTGCCACCATATTTCGTGATTTTATCATACTGCCCTAAAGTCTATGAAACTAAAGAGTTTTGATTCTAATGTTATTTTTGTTAAGTGTGGAAAAAATAAGTTTTTATCCAAAATTTTATTCTTGGGAGAAGGAAATTTTGTAACTAGACGACACAAGTGGGTACGATTCAAAGCTCTTACGAAGGAACATTGAAGGTTTTAAAAGTAAATTGTATTCACTTTTAACACTTTGTGGACTTTAGCCTGCAAATGTCAGCTCAAGCCTTTATTTAAGTCTGTTTTATGCGTTCTTCGAAAAAATAGATTTCTATTAATATTCTTTCTTTTTAAAGGTATTTGTATTTCACACCAATGTATATATACAGGTGATGGACAAAATAATGTGAACACTTTCGCTTTTTTACGTTTTGTCGATTATCTTGAAAAATACTTAATGTGTTGTTCTTGAATTTTGTGAAAAATGTTTTACGATAGAGTTTTGTGATAAAATTTTCTGAGGATATCTTGATTATTTAAGGAGTTATCAGTATTTTATTTAAAAAAGCAAAAAGTTTTCGCAAGTTTTTAATTTATAACTGCAAAGTTTTTTTTTTTTTTTTTTTTTTTTTTTTTTTCAAATTTCATGAAACTTTCGGAAAACATGACAACATATGCATAAATCTTTATACTGCAGTTTAAAACAAGTATATTTAATATTGAAAGATATATGGACAGTCATAGTAAATAATTTATTACTGCGCATGCACGCACTGTAGCAAAAATTTTTAACATTATTTGATACCCAACTGTATAGAGTATCTGATAAAAAACATCCAGTCGAATATCACAAGAAATCACAGAGATATCGGTGATTAAATAAGCTGTTTTTCAGCTGTTTTCTAAAAAGGTCTTTACTATAAGGTTTTATTCATAAATGAAAGTTTAAATCAGAAAAAAAAACTATGTTACAGAATGAAACGCAATACAATGTTTGCGATTTATTTTATTTTCTTTATAGGTATGTACAAAAAAAAAAAAAAAAAAACAGAAAAGAAGAAAAAGAAATAAGAAATATATATATATATATATATATATATATATATATTTTTTTTTTTTTTTTTTGCAAGAAAAATTTATTTTTCTTCTGATACAAATTTTCATTCGTGAATAACCCCTTATTTTAAAGAACTTTTTAGAAAACAGCTAAAAAACAGCTCATTTAATCACCGATATGTCTATGAATATTTGTGATATTCAAACGATTTTTTTTTATAAGGGTATTTTTTTATAAGGGTACTTTACAGTTGAGTATTAAACTATGTCAAAGTTTTTTTTTTCTTCTACAATCTGCGAAAGTGCAGTAATAAATTATTTACTGCAACAGTCGATATCTCTTTGAATATTAGACATATTTGTTTTAAACTATCGTATAATTATTTAGGCATATGCTGTCATGTTTTCCGAAAGTTCCATGTAATTTGAAGAAAAACCATTGAAGTTATAAAGTAAAAACTAGTGAAAAATTTTTGCATTTTGTATAAAATATTAATAACTCCTTAAGTATTCAAGATATCCTGACAATGCTCTACACACGTATAAAATAAATCTTTTTTAGCCATATATAAAATTTGCAGATCAATCGAAGCTTTTTCATATACAGGGTTATCACAAATGTATTTTATTTTATTGGATTTGTTGTTCGTCTCCTAAGGGCCTTCATGAGAAAATTTTGCTAAAAAATATGAGGAAAGGCATGTTTTCCTTATTTCCAATATTGAAGAACAACACGATAATTATTTTCAACATATTCGACAAAGCGTAAAAAAGCGAAAGTTTTCACATTATTTTGTCCAACACCTATATATATATATATATATATATAAGATAAAATTTAAATATAGGAGGGAGTAAAACTTGAATTATTAAATAAATAGAACTAGAACAAAGTTTTTACAAACCAATGCGCAAATGCAGCAAAAGGAAATATAAAACTATAATAAATAAGCAAAATAATTAAAGCCAGATGAAAATTTAATCCCAAAACACATGAGGGCCTTCATCAGGGGGGATCCCCCATGTAGGGAAAGGAATATGAGAAGTTTCTGACGAAACGCAGGTAATTTAACCAAAAAAACACGTTTCTAGCCCCCAACGTCTCACAGACCTTACAGCAAACCAATTTTAATTAATACAAAGCATAAAAAGCAATTAAATTCAGAAATCAAGCACAAAATATAATACATCAATATAAAAAACAAGAATATATAAATACATACACGGACAAACTGGAAAAGTCATTAGAATATGGAAAATGGTAAAACACCCCCATATATATATACACATATATATATATATATATATATATATATATATACCAGTGGCATTTACCACAATCATTTCTGAGGATAAAATTTAAATGCTTTAGATTCGGATTTTTATGTGAAATATAGTCATGTTACAGTCGAATGTCCTTCGAAATAGAAAAATATACCGTTTGAAAATCGTTGAAACGCAGTCAGACAATTAAATTTTCAGTTATGACTTATTTCCTTGTCGTAGTGTCTTCATCTCATTGCTTTTAATTTAGTCATTTCTATTTCCCCATCATCATACTATGAGTATGGGGAACATAGATAGTCGTGAAAATATTCGACTTCGATTTTGTTTGCTTTTTTACACATTTTGAGGTTTGAGGAATCCGAAAATAACAAGACTGATATAGTGTCCGTCTGTAGGGTATCTGTTAGTTTGTTAGGGCGTTAGTTTGTCAGATTGTGTACAGGATATCTCAAGTACAAACCGACCTGAAGGTGTCGGATCAATTTTAAAATATCACTTATGTCACTAAAAAAATTAATTTATTTGCATCATTCAAATTTAGAAATTTCGTAAGTTAATCAAAAAATTTGCAATTTTCTTAACATGGAAAAAAAAAGCAAATTTTCACTTAAACGTGCGTTAAAAGGAATATTTTCTTCATAAAGATATAAGACGAGCTTTTATATATCAGATATGATACTAGCTTGAACATCATTAATTATGAAAATTTTGCTTTGAAGTTTTTTCTACGTCATTTGAAATTTACGAATTTCTTAACAGGGCAGAACAGGGCAAAATTTCGCATTATAGTCCATTGTGAAAAATGTTTTCATCATAAATATGTCAGACCAGCATTCAAATACTATTTATGATACTGACTTTAACATCATTGATATTAATATTGTAATATTAAAACTTCTTAGCTAAAACTAAAATTAAAACTTCTTAAACTAAAGTTATTTAAAATTGAAAATTTTTACACAGAGAAATAGAACTTTTATTTTACTCAAACTTGCATTATTGGTTCATTGATTTGGAGATAGTATGCAATAAGATGGAAACTAAGACTAAAACTTTCTAACCCGTTAACGCCCGAATTGATTTTGCAAAATAGATTTTGATGAACATTTCAATTGTAAATTAAAATAGACAACTGACAGTAAAATATATTAAACTTAAACAATTCTTCTGATAGTTTTAAATTAAAAACCTATCATTTGAGGATGTTTAATGTTCTAGCGAAAAACTTCTAGATAGAAAAACTTCTAGATAACGGATTAATGTCCTATTATATGCTGACAAAGACGTCGAAAGTAAAGTATTATAATATATATTATTATTCAACTTTACTTAAATTGGTATATCTGCGAAAAAAAAAATTACATGCGATAAATGAAAAATCATAAAATAACTATCCAAATTATGTAATTATAATTATGAGTAGGCACGTAAAACTTAGAGGGATCGTTTAGAGTGATGCTATAAACTGTCATTAAAAAGCCGAAATCATTCCAAGAAACCACAAAAAATACGCGTGCTATTTTATTAGCTGTCCTCAAATAGTGACGCTGAGCGTCAATGGGTTAAACTAATGTTATTCTAAATTGAACTTTTTCTATAATACAGAAGAATAGAACAATATTTTACTGAAACTTGCATTATGGGTCCATTGCACTAGGACATAGTATGCAATTAGATGGTAACTGAAATACTAAACTGACCCTAATTATTTTATTTAACAAATTAAGGTAAGTTAACTGAACTGAATTAAAATTTGGGTAGCTCACGAGGTAGGACATTCCAACATGCGACCATAATTGAGTGATTGGCAAAATTAATTTGTATGCTGTAAATACCATATAAAACAAATTTATGAGAACAAATATATGATAGTGAACTGAGCACAGACCACCTATGCACACTAGTTGAAATATAAATTTAAAATTTCCATACAGCAATTTTTTTTTCTATTGTAAAAACTTTTCAGAAAATTTCTATTGAATTTCATCGTAGTTTTATTACGATTTCGACATCATTTTATATATTATGTAGATTTTTTTGTTTATACAGTGTGCTTTTTAACTCATTTCAACGAAACTCTAAAGCGCTTATGACTTCGATTTGTCTGTCTGTATGCGCTCTATCTCTCGTAAATATTTTTAGAATATCTTGAAACTCATGTACATTAAAAAAGTTCATTAAAGAAGGAAACGTAAAATAACCTTTATATTCAATTTTGGGGCCCCCTCTGATGTGGGGATCCGGGGCAACTGCCCCTTATGCCCCTGCCTTAGTCAGGCTCTGTGTACATGTTATTGAACCTCTATGAGATGTTCCCTATTCATAATAAGGTAAATATCGCCACCGATGTGTATACATTGACTCACGAAAGAATTCAAAAGCATTGCGTTCTATGAGAGCTACTTAAATAAACCATACTTTAATACCTTTATTTTTCTCAAATCATAATGAAATTTATAGTTATTATTTATATGCACAAAAGAAGTTTTCTATGTAATATAGTATAATAAGAATTAAAATTTACTGGACCATACAAAAATATTCAGATACATAGGGCACTAAAAATGAAAATTGGTGCAATAGCATTTTCGTTTTTATTACACGTTTTTAACACTTTATAACAATGTTTAAGAGTGAATATGATTTAAATTATCCTATTTATATGTCGTTCTCTCCGTCTGACAGTCCGCCTGTCTATATGTCTCTCTGTCTGCCTCTTGTGTCCGAAAATATTTTCACAATTTCTTCAAAATTATATGTGTTATTCAAGTTTACTACGGCATATTTTCTATTTAAAATGGTGTAAACAACACAACTGATTTTTGCGCAGGAACATAAAAAAAAAAAAAAAAAAAAAAACCTTACATAGCGTGTTATGGTCTATGACAGGCATTTTAAAAAGTCATACTTAACTGACATTTCACTGCACAATTCATAATGAAATTCACATTTATTATTCATATACTAATTTTTCCTTAAGAAGATAAAATGTTTAGCGTCAAGATTAGAGCTGCAGTAAATTATTCAGAAACTTCCTACAATTGGAATTTGCATTTCCGTTTGTATTAAGTGTTTTAACACTTTTCAACAATGTGTAAGAGTAATTCTGAATGCAATAAAATTTTTTCTCTGTCTTTCTGCCTGTTCAGGAGTTATTACATAGACAAACTGTACTGAAAGCTAAACTGCGAAACTCGTACATACAGTTGGAAAGTGTTAATAATCTATCCAAACCACACTATTTTTCGTTAATGTTTTCCTTCTATTTATTTATTTATTTATTTTTCTGTTAAATTAAAAATAAGTTAAAATTTTCTGTTAAATATTTTTTTTCATTACACAATCGCTTTTATATATAGAAAAAGAGGAAAGGAACCAAATGACTGTAAAATCGGTTATGAAAACATAAAAATTAAAACAAAATTATTTATTTGGTAAAATAAAATAAAAAGAAGTTTCAGTTCTTTATTTCATTAAAATTCACCAGTAAAAATGTTTCTATAGAAATTAAAAACCCTTTATATACTTATTTATTTATTTATTTATTTTTTATTGTTAAAACTATTGCATATTTAATTTCTTATTAGATTAAACGGAATTGTTTTGAACAATATAAATAAATAAATAAATAAAATAAAATAAAATAAATAAAATAAATCATTTCTCTGTTAAAAGAAATATTGCTGATTAATTCTTCACAATATAATGCAATAGAAAAGTAGAATTTATTACGTAATGAATTTCTCAATAAAGAATTCTAGAGTTTGTTTAAAATTAAACTGGCATAACCCTGAGGCCGATAATTCCAGTTTTACTGATCGGAACATAATGATCCTTCTCAGTTGTATTATATAGATAAAGGAGTGGAGATTTCGTTAATAAAATTGGTTATTATTTACTCATATCAATATGCAACTGCATATAAATTTATATCAATTTCTGTGAAGACGTTTCTAAGATACAATTGAAGAATAAACCAATAAAGAAATAAGGAAATAAAGAAAGAAAAGAAAGAAAGAAAGAAAAAAGAAATGAAAAGAAATAAATAAATGAAGGCCACAGGCACACAGATAGACACTTTCTAAGAATGATCAATTTGTGTTCTGTATCTCTCAAAAAGTGTAAATCTATCGAGACACAGCATTTGAATGTTTTTATGAATATAGTACTTTCTTCTAATAAATATAGAAATATATATATATATACAACCTATTGGTGTAACTTTTAATTCTGTTACTTTATTTTGAATCTTAAATAAGCAGATGAATTTAATACCAAAACCTTTTGAAATTGAAACTCAAAAACAATTATTAAATATTGTATAAATGAATACGAACAAAAATATCTTTTTATTTAAACGGAATAGGAAATACAATTATTGTGACATGTCCGATGTAAACAACAATTTTCATTTTCGTATAATCTATTAAATAATAATTATGTTTAACACTTTCTCTCTCTATATATATAATAAATAATACTTATTTATGAGTGATTTATTGAATTATTTTTGAATTTTGTTTTAATAAAAATCTAAATTTTAGAGAAAAAATAGATTTACCAAAGATTGTAAGAATTTGTAACTCTAGGAAACGGGTACATGTTGAATGAGATTAAACGAGGAAAAAAATGCATTTAAAACATTTATTATTAATGTTATTAAAATGTAGGAGAGCCGGTTCGATTCCTGAGCTGTCTTTGAATGTTTTTTTTTTTTTTGTAATCCTGTTTGTGCTATCTATGTTCATGTCCACAATTTACAAGTGGAGGTAGAATAAAGCATATAAGTCTGATGTACACTGGTGAAGAAAATTAAAGCAATAACCTGTTTTCTCGTTTTCTTCATTTGCGCTTAATCTTTAAAAAAAAATGAACATAGAAATATAAAATATGGATGACATGTTTATAACCATATCGTTAATCAAATTGTATGTAACTTTAGTATATGTAATAATTTTTTAATTAATAAGTGTTCCATTTTTCTCAAAAGTAAGTTTTGGAGAAAATGAAAAAATTCAACAATTTTAGAATAGAAAACTTAATGTAAAATGGTCATAAGGATGTATCACATATAGATGAAGATGTGCATGCATCCATGTGTTTGATTAAAACTGTTTTTTTTTTTTTTTTTTTTTCTATATTCACTTTTCTGTTTCTTCTTTTCTTCGCATGTGAATAAATTATTAAAAAATATGCATACAAACATAAAAATTGGATAAGACGTTCATAATAAAATTATTTATCGACATTTTTTATGGTTCTGGGGATGCTGATAATTTACAAATTAGTAATTATATTTATTTTTTATAATTTCGTTATAAAAGTAAAGGAAAAGAGAATATGGAAAGCAAAATCTGGATTTCGTGTAACATTTGAAAGCATGTACGTCCTCACCTGTCTATAATGTGTCTTTAAGACCGGTTTTCATTAAGTTTTCTTTTCTAAAAATCTTGAAAATCTTAATTTTTTCCAAAGCTTACTTTTGAGAAAAATTAAATTATTATTAGTTTTAAAATTATTACTTATGCTAAAGTTATATAAATGTCGATTAATGATACGATAACAAACATATCATCCAAATTTTATGTTCATGTGTTTATTTATTTAAAGTTATGCACAAATGAAGAAAATAGGAAAGCAGATTGTTTTTTATGTTTTGAACGCCAGTGTATATGTTATCAATATATAAACAAACAAATATGTGCAGTTCTAGCACCCTTTTTCTCAAATCTTGAAACTTTCTATGCAATATTTCAAGCAAGATTCTATTGGAAATAATATCAGTTTTCACATGTTTGTAAGAATTTTTATGAAATAGCATAGTGCTGTTTTGAATTAACTTATGAGTCAATATATATGAAATTTCAACTATAATCTGGTTTTCAATTCATTAAATTAAAATTAAGGAAATTACGATAAACAATAAATCCAATTTTACTCCAAATAATATGATGTGTTACTCACACGACTTTCTCTTACCCTGAAATTTAATACTATAAATACAGGTTGGAAATTAAGAGGTAAGATAACAAGTACTGTTATGGAAACCTATGTTAAACAATTCAAATTAGGCTTTGGAAAAGTTTTATATGATAATTAGTTCTGTGTGAGGGGGCTACCGCTCCCTTCAACCCTCCGTTTCATTAATGCACCTACATTTATATAGAATTTAATTCTGTTATTAAAATTTAAAGTTTACTTAAAATTATACAGACAATTTTCACACGCAATATTCGTTGAAACTTATCAATCTTGGTCAAACTTTCCCAGAACAAACTTATATTAACTACAAAATACAGCATTTGGATCTCTTAAAATTATTCGTTTTTAAGTTATTCTAAGAGTAGTATAACACTAAATATCCAAAAAAAAGTTGAATTTGTTCTCACTATTACATAAAAAAAAAAGGCAAAAATGAAAAAAGTTGAAAACTCTAATTTAAATTATCGCAGATCAATGGTTCAACCATTCGTTTTAAAAGTATTGGCGAGCTCTTTTGAAAGATACCCATCATGAAAATTTACTCCCCTCGAGGGGAGACTTCCCCCCAGGGGTGGGAGGAGGCGAGGCTCCTACATACACATTTTTTTTCCCCTGTTGACTATCTCTATTACAAAAAAAATATATATATTCATTTCATTTGGTTTGGTACAGAAATATTGATTACAGAAATATTTCTCATAATTATAATAAGAATACAAATTTTATTCTGATTCAAAAGTCAATATAATATAAATTCAAAGTACTTAATTAAAAAAAATATCTGATGGTTACAAAAACTTTTTACTTTAATAAAAAATTTGCTCGAAAAGAATAAATTTTTTAAATGAATATTTATAACAATTTCCAAATAAATGGCATACTTTAAAATACGATATTTCTGCTTTATTCTTTGGAATATTAATGAAGAAAAATGAATAGCATCTAAAGGACAGATTCTCTTATACAACGCAAAATTTATAATTTGTATTCAAAATGTATCATAAAATCAACTTAATATACTATAGGCTATGTCTGATTAGGAGAAAAAACTGTTAATATTATTTTTAAACATAGTTTTATAAGGATATATAAAAAGCATTGTACATGTAAGATATTTGATATTAACATTACAGAACGCTATTATTTGATATATTTTCATTCTTGTATTATCGAACATAATGCGTCTTTAATGGATTCTAGAAATTCTAGTATGGATATTTTAAAGTAAAATGTGAGATTAATGCTGATAAATATTTCTTTTAAAAATAGTATACGGAAAAGATAAAATGCGTAAGAATAAAATGTACTTTCATTTTAGGTTCTTATCTTTACACATTTATGTTGGAGACATAATTTTTATAATGTATGGATTAAATTAATGTATTTAAAATAACATATAGGAAACAAGAATTTAAAGAACAGAAATCATATTTTCACAACTATTTATACATGTGACGTTCGAAAAAAGTGAACACAATGATATTAAAATTTATAAGTTACTTGAGAGTAACAGAATCTGGATTTTCTTGTTACAGCATAAGGCTTCGCAGTGTTTCTAAAATTTTATACTCATTTTATTATATTGTCACCACTCCATTAAACCAATACTTTTTCACATAACTTTAACAACATTTATTGTGACCTTGGAAGTCTCTGCGCAAGCGCGGACTGAACGGGTCCACTGTTAAAATAGGGGTGATTAAGATAAAAATAAGCGATAAAGGAACACTAAATGACTGGATGTTTATTAAACCGCAATCTATCGGTCAATCATGCACCCCTCGAATCATTAGGACTCGTCCTCACTGCTAGTCGTAGGAAATGTGGTTACACTATATACATGTTCTAACATTAAAACATTTAAACATTTAAAAAAAAATTCTTATTGATGACAGCGGTGAGAGTGTAATAAATTGCATGCAAAATTTTAGGAAACCTGTGAGGCCTTAAGCATGCTGCTAAACCATCTCAATTAGCAGAAAAAGTTTAAATGCATAGTGTATAATGTACTAAAACTATATTTACCTGTCTTCGGGTAATGCTTCAAAAGTTACTCGAAAGTTCAGAGAACTGTTTCAGAAACAATTCTTATAACTAAAGAACTGTTGTATTTAGAAATTGTATACTGAATGATTGCAGTAGCAACTAAGACACAAAATGGAATTTACAAAAATAAAGAAAGAAAGAAAGAAAAGAAAAGAAAGAAAGAAACTCTTGAAGACATTGCAAAGTAGAGTAAATAATTTCAAGCTTGATTGATTGATATAATAGGGAATGACATATAGAAAAAAACAGGAAGCCATAATCGTAACCACAGAAGCCATTAATTAACACAACACTAGCTAATATTTTCGTAGACTCAATATGGCTCCTGTGGAAGGGTTGCTCTCATTGAGCAGTGATAGAAGTAGAATACGGATTCCCTATACTAGCTATGGGGAAAAATTCTGTGAACATTACTGTGGTTTTTGCGCCTTCTTTTGGCGATAATCGCTTTCTTGGCAACTGGTTATTGGGATTTTGTCTGTTTTAAAAGGTGTGTTCTTCTTACCATCCAAACTCGGAAGAAAAGCCAAACAGAACTGCTTTCAATGAATAACAAGGATTAAATTGCTTGCTTTTCATTTCAGCTGGAGTAGGTTGTGGTTTGTGTTTGAGCTTAATTTATCCTCAATCGAAATATAAAACAGCGATAACAAAAGTGGAAGAAACTTGCTTTGATGGAAATGGAATGTCGGTTTGGAGGTAGAAAAATCGGTTTGATGAGTTAATAATTGGAATGGTGGGGATATAATGTTCAGAAACAAAACGGTTACTAGTCCGGGGTCTATTCTAATAACTAGTCCATAGTTGCTATTGTGGCAGCCATTTTTAGTAGACAACAGTGAATTTCATTCACTCTGTATAAAGATAAACCATATGCCAGTTCCTCTTATATTATTCCTCCAATATTCCTAAATAAGTACCTTTCCATTAATGGAACCTTAGCAGGGGTCGGCACAGTCACTTGTTTTAATATCACTATTTTTATTTAAAAAAATCTTCACTTTATCCACTTGAAGTTAAGTGCTGAAAATTATAGATTTTTTTTTCTTTTAAAAAAAGTGGTATTTGTAATAGTGTCCTCGCCCATCCTTTAGCTAGGCATAAATAGGTTAAAGAAATAAACGATAGTTAATTTAATACTATTTGTTTTATCTAATAAAGTGCGAATGAAGAAGATAGCAATTCAGAACAAATAACTTTTTTTTTTATTTATTAAAAACATTTGTTAAACTTATATTAAAATGAAATAAATAAATTGTACAGTTTTTGAACACTATTTAAAAAAAAAAGTCTAATTTTTAGTAGAATACATGCAATAATTTTTTCCCTCAAAATTTTTATTTTTATTTTTATTTTTTTTCTTTTGAAAAATTTTATTAAAGAAAAAATATTTAATTTTTGTTATAAAAAATTTTAGAAAATTTAAAGTGTTTCAAACTTTAACTTTAAGTTATTCAAACTTAATTATTCAAACTTGTTACTCTCAATAAAGTCTTGTTCGGGTAATAGTATGTTTTGAATAATTTAAATGTATCGCGATTATCGGAAAATTCATGCATACTATTTTAGTTGTTCTTTATTTAAAGTATTTTTGTAATATTGCTAGTTTTTACAAGGAGAACAAAATATATAACAATAGCTTGTGGTAAATATTTTTTAATTTATCCTTTTACTGCAGTAAGTGTTGTTGTACATATTTTATGTAGCCAATCTACCAGCTGAGCTAGATCAAGTCCATGACATTGTTCACTCACCGAATCTCTGAATATTCTCACTCTAACAAAAAACACTCACGAACTGTGACACACGGATCGTAACCACAGTTTACAAGTAGTTAAAGGGTAGGAAGATATTCATTCCTACCAATTTATATCGGCAAACGTTACTTTAGAACAGACGTATTGGTGTTCAAAATTGGAAAACTACTTTTTACCAATATTGTGACGTCATTCAATGTATCTATTTGAATTCTCTATTTTTCCAGCCCCCTACCCCTCACCAAACACGTGCTGTAGATTTATTTATTTAAATTGTATTTGAGATTGCTTGAAAGAAAGGATGTAGACGTATACATTTTTGTAAAATTCTTCCGAAGTAGACCTTAAAATATCCACTCCCCACGTATTATTAGCTGCTTGATACGCTCCATGTTACCATGTTATATAATAAAATATGAATTAAATGAACTATTTAGAATTCTAATTTAAATCTCTCTTATGTAAAAACAGAATGTTATTTTTCAAATATTTAAAGAAAAAAAAAACTCTAGAGCAACTAAAATACGAACGTGCAAAAAATACAATAACAAAACACAATTTTAATAAATAAATCAATAGCGCGTGTTTTGTGGAAAACTAATAGAAAAGTCAAATAGATAAACTGAATGACGTCACCATATTGGAAAAAAATAGTTCTAACTTCCAACACCAGTATTTCTGTTCTGAAGTAACATTTGTCAATATAAATAGATAGAAGTGTATGACTTCATTTTCTTTAACTACCTGTAAAATTTGGTTATGATCGATGTGTCACAGTTCGTGATGTTCGCTTGTAAGTAAAGCATTATATTAGTATTTTACATTCTTGAAATCTATCAAAATATTTTGCATTGTGGAAATAAATAAACTTAACATTGACCCTTCGTTTAATGAATAAAAAATTGAAACCAACTATAACCGTCTAACTGTGATTGTCGGAATGCTTTATCAATAATGTTATCCTCTTTAAAACATTTCAATAAAGTTAAAAGTGTTTAACTTCGGTTCACGTGTCTGTTTGTCCGCGCTCTAATATCATTAAATATTGCTCAAGTACCTTAAAATTGATATACGTTAATCAAATTAAGTATGGCATGTTACAAATTTATATTCGTATAAATAACACAACTGGCTTACGTGCAAGGACATTCAAAAGAATTCTAAAGCATTTTATTCCATAAGAAATATTTCTATAAAGCAATTTTAGTAGCTTTCTAATGCACAAAACGCAATGAAAGTAATATATATTATTCATATGGCAAAGAGTTTGTTTTAAATGGGATTAAGGATGCATTTTCAGTTGTGTTGTGCGTTTTTAACACTTCCCGACGAAGTTTAAAACAATTATGACTTTAATTCATCATTTTATCTGTCGGTGCGTTCTCTATTTTCTTTAAATATATTTAGAATGCTTTGAATCTGACATACCAATGTAAATCTAAAATTTCTTAAAACAGAGGAAGACGATAAATGTTTTTTTTTTTTATTATTTAATGAAAATTTGAATTCATTTATGCTTACAGACCATAATTTGGGGTAACGATTAATAAATAGTTGTCTTAGAAGAAATTTTAAAAGAAGGAAAAAGGAAGTTGACGCGAGAACATTATTGATCTATGATTTTCTATTATTTCAAAGTGAGGCTAAATGAAGAAAATTGGCTTCAAACTCTACAATTACTATATGGAAATGAAGCTCGATCACGTGCCACTGTATCCAAATGGTTTTCTGAATTTCGCAGAAATCGAAGTTCTTTTCTGGATGAGGAATACACCGAAAGACCACTGCCAACTACAGTCATGCATCTGCCATACGAAAATAACATTGGATCCGCAGCTATGTATAAAATTATTCATGAAAAACTACATATGAAAAATTAGATTGTCGTTGGGTTCCCCATAATTTAATAGTACATCCAAAAGCAAGCTGGCCGGAATTTATAAGGATTCTAAGTTCATAACTAATCATGATACGCACATTCCGTTCTTTTGATTTTCCAATGTGTTAATAAAGTTTGAATTTTTGAAGATGGTCCCAAACCAACAATGGGGAAAAAACAACGACAAATTAAACAAGAAAGAAAAATCATGCAGTACGCATTGATTAGTAACACTTTCCAACTGTACGCAATTGTCGTATCGAATAACTTTTAATATTCTTTGCCTACGTTATCGCACAACAGACGGAAGGACTGAAAAACATACAGATAGACTAATTGATTTTAAAATTACTCTTAGGCATTTTGGAAAGTGTTAAAAAGGCTTAACGCAAAATAAAATGTAGCTGTTAGATTATAATTACAGCTTTTAAACACTCCTGAATATTTTACTGTAGCCCTGTAAATCTGAAAGTTAATCATATCATATTCTATACAAAACAATGTTTCACAATATTAATAATACATGTCAATGTTCTTATGATTTTTATAGTAGAAAGTTTTTTAAATATAACTTTTTAAAATTCTGTCCTAAAACGTAATACATTGGGATTTTTTTTTTATTGTTGTTGTTGTTGTCCCTGTAAACAAACCAGTTGTACAGGACCTATTAATGACATTTTAAATCGGGAACATTCCATAGGGAACTTGAGTGTATCATTTTTTAAAAATTCTCAAAATATTCACGGATGATAGGAGGCGGAGACAAACAGATAGAAAGGTAGACAATCGGACAGACAAATGCACAAATTTAAATCATATTCATACTAAAATTATAAGAAAGTGTTAAAACGCTCACGTAAACAAAAGTGCAATTCCAGCAAATTCTTTTTAATAGCTCTTAATGTAACTGATTATTTCTGTGTGGCCCCGTAAATCTAATGCTAACCATACTATATTACATAGAAGGCACACTCTTTTGTGCATACGAATAATATATTTCAATTGCATTAAGCTTTGTGGAAAATAAAATTATTAAAATTTCGTTTATAATAATAACTCTTATACAACACAATGCTTTGGAGTACTTTCAAATGCCCCTGTACACAAACCAGTTAGAAATGTACTCTATTTTACATAGGAAACATCCGATAGGGAATTGAATAGCATATTAAAATTTCATTCAAGTTTCTATACATTAAAGGTATTAAAATATCGTTATGGAAACTCCTCTCATAGAACACAATGCTTTCGAATTCTTTTGGATGTCCCTGTACACGAACCAGAAGAGATATTCATTCCATTTTCAATAGAGAACATCCGATAGTGAACTTGAATAAAATATATCGGTTTAAAGAAATTCCATAAATATTTACGGGAATTAGAGTACAGAAAAACAAACAGAGAGACAGACAGACGGACAGAAGAACAGTCAGACAAATTGAAATTATATTCACACCAAATTATACACAAATTGAAATTATATTCACACTACAAAAATGATAGAAATTGTCAGAAACGCTTAATGTAAACGAAAGTACAATTCTAGCAATTTTTTATAATTAGCTCTTAATATAACTGAATATTTTTGTGTCACCCTGTAAATCTAATGGTAACCATGCTATATTCTATGCAAAGCATTCATTTGCGCATTTAAATAACATATTTCAATTTCCTAAAATTCTGTGGAAAGAAAAGTTATTAAAATTTGATTTATAGAAATATCTCACAAAGAACGCAATGCTTTGGAGTACTTTAAAGTGTCCCTGTGCATAAACAAGTTGTGGTATGTAATCTATGTTATATGGGAAACATCCAATAGTGAACTTGAATAACATATTTCAATTTCATGAAGATATTGTACAGTAAAGGTAAGAAAATATGGTTTATAGAAATACCTCTCACAGAACACAATTCCTTGAAATACTTTCGTTTGTCCCTGTACACAAACCAGTAGAGGTATAAACTCCATTTTCAATATGGAACATCCGATAGTGAATTTGAATAACATATATCAGTTTAAAAAAATTCCATAAATAGTTCCGGTAGTTAGAGCGCGGGCAGACAGACAGACGAACAGACGGACACATACACAAATTGATATCATATTCACACTAAAAAAGATGTTAGAAAGTGTTAAAAACGCTTAATGTAAACGAAAGTAGAATTCTGCATAATTTTTAATAACAGCCCTTAATATAACAGAATATTTTTGTGTCACCCTGTAAATCTAATGCTAATCATTCTATATTCTATAAAAAGCATTCTTTTGTGCAAATAAATAACATATTTCAATTTCCTAAACCTTCGTGGAAAGTAAAGTTATTAAAATTTGATTTATAGAAATGTCTCTCATGGAACGCAATGCTTTAGAATACGTTTGAGTGTCCTTGTATATAAAACAGTGTTGGTATTTAATCCATTTTATCCAGGAAAATAGTGAACTTGAATAACATATTTCAATTTCATTAAGATATGTGTACTGTGAAGGTATGAAAATATGATCTATAGAAATACCTCTCATAGAACACAAAGCTTTGAAATTCTTTCGGGTGCCCCTGTACACAAATCAGTAGCGATATAAACTCCATTTTAAACGGGGAACATCCGATAGTGAACTGGAATAACATATTTCAATTTCATTACGATATGAGTACAGCAAAAGTATGAAAATAATATTTATAGAAATACCTCTCATGGAACACAATGCTTTGAAATACTTTCGGGTGTCCCTGTACACAAACCAGTAAAGGCATAAACTAAATTTTCAAAAGGGAACATCCGATAGTGAACTTGAATAACATATATCAGTTTCAAGAAATTCCACAACTATTTACGAGAATTAGAGCGCGGAGAGACAGACAGACAGACAAACCGAAGTCATTAACACTTTTCAACCTTGTTGGGAAGTGTTAAAAATGTTTGAAAGTGTTAAAAATGCTTAAACTAAACGAAAGTACACTTTTAGCAAATATTTATTAATAGCTCTTTATATAACTGAATATTTTTGTGTCACCCTATAAATCTAATGCTAATCATGGTATATTCTATGCAAAGCATTTTATTTTGTGCTCATAAATAACATATTTCTATTTCATAAATCTTCGTGCAAAGTAAAGTTATTAAAATTTAGTTTCTATAAATATCTCAGATAGAACGCAATGCTTTTGAATATTTTTCTGTGTCCCTGTACCCAGTGATGGTATTTACTCCATTTTATACAGGAAACATCAGCTAGTGAACTTGGATAACATTTTTCAATTTTATTAAGATTTGTGTACAGTAAGGGTATGAAAATATGGTTTATAGAAATGACTCTCATGGAACACAATTCTTTGAAATATTTTCGGGGGTCCGTGTACACAAACCAGTAAAGGTATAAACTCCATTTTTAACAGGGAACATCTGATAGTTAACTTGTATAAAATATTTCAATTTCATTAAGATTTTTGTACAGAAAGGGTATGAAAATATGGTTTATAGAAATGCCTCTCATAGAACACAATGCTTTGAAATACTTTTGTGTGTCTCTGTACACAAACCAGTGGTGGTATTTACTCCATTTTTAACAGAGAACATTCTATAGTGAACTTACATAGCATATTTCAATTTTATTAAAATTTGTGTACAGTAAGGGTATGAAAATATGGTTTATAGAAATGCCTCTCATAAAACACAACGCTTTGAAATATTTTCCGGGGGGTCTCTGTACACAAACCATTAGAGGAATAAACTCCATTTTCAACAGGGAACATCCGATAGTTAACTTGTATAAAATATTTCAATTTCATTAAGATTTTTGTACAGAAAGGGTATGAAAATATGGTTTATAGAAATGCCTCTCATAGAACACAATGCTTTGAAATACTTTTGTGTGTCTCTGTACACAAACCAGTGGTGGTATTTACTCCATTTTCAACAGGGAACATCCGATAGTGAACTTGTATAACATATTTCAATTTCATTAAGATATTTGTACAGTAAGGATATGAAAATATGGTTTATAGAAATGCCTCTCATAGAACACAATGCTTTGAAATATTTTAGGGGGTCCCTGTGCACAAACCATTAGAGGAATAAACTCCATTTTCAACAGGGAACATCCGATAGTTAACTTGTATAAAATATTTCAATTTCATTAAGATTTTTGTACAGTAAGGGTATGAAAATATGGTTTATAGAAATGCCTCTTATAGAACGCAATGCTTTGAAATATTTTCGTGGGTCCCTGTACACAAACGAGTAGAGGTATAAACTCCATTTTCAATAGGGAACATCCGATAGTGAATTTAAATAACATATATCAGTTTAAAAAATTCCATAAATAGTTACGGATGTTAGAGCGCGGGCAGACATACAGACGAACAGACGGAAAGATACACAAATTGATATCATATTGACACTTAAAAAGATGTTAGACAGTGTTAAAAACGCTTAATGTAAACGAAAGTAGAATTCTAGCAAATTTTTAATAATTAGCCCTTAATATAACAGAATATTTTTGTGTCACCCTGTAAATCTAATGCTAATCATGCTATATTCTATAAAAAGCATTCTTTTGTGCATATAAATAACATATTTCAATTTCCTAAACCTTCGTGCTAAGTAAAGTTATTAAAATTTGATTTATAGAAATATGTCTCATAGTACGCAATGCTTTAGAATACTTTTGAGTGTCCTTGTGTATAAAACAGTGTTGGTATTTAATCCATTTTATACAGGAAACCTCCAATAGTGAACTTGAATAACATATTTCAATTTCATTAAGATATGTGTACTGTGAAGGTATGAAAATATGATCTACAGAAATACCTCTCATAGAACACAAAGCTTTGAAATACTTTCGGGTGCCCCTGTACACAAATCAGGAGAGTTATAAACTCCATTTTAAACGGGGAACATCCGATAGTGAACTGGAGTAACATATTTCAATTTCATAACGATATGTGTACAGCAAAAGTATGAAAATACTATTTATAGAAATACCTCTCATAGAACACAATGCTTTGAAATACTTTTGTGTGTCCCTGCACACACATCAGTGGTGGTAATTACTCCATGTTATACAGGAAACATCCGATAGTGAACTTGAATAACATATTTCAATTTCATTAAGATTTGTGTACAGTAAAGGTATGGAAATATGGTTTATAGAAATGCCTCTCATAGAACACAATGCTTTAAAATATTTTCGGGTGTCCCTGTACACAAACCAGTAAAGGTATAAACTCGATTTTCAAAAGGGAACATCCGATAGTGAACTTGAATAACATATATCAGTTTCAAGAAATTCCACAACTATTTACGAGAATTAGAGCGCGGAGAGACAGACAGACAGACAAACCGAAGTTATTAACACTTTTCAACCTTGTTGGGAAGTGTTAAAAATGTTTGAAAGTGTTAAAAACGCTTAAACTAAACGAAAGTACACTTTTAGCAAATATTTATTAATAGATCTTTATATAACTGAATATTTTTGTGTCACCCTATAAATCTAATGCTAATCATGGTATATTCTATGCAAAGCATTTTATTTTGTGCTCATAAATAACACATTTCTATTTCATAAATCTTCGTGCAAAGTAAAGTTACTAAAATTAATTTTCTATAAATATCTCTGATAGAACGCAATGCTTTTGAATACTTTTCTGTGTCCCTGTACACAAATCAGTGGTGGTATTTACTCTATTTTATACAGGAAACATCCGATAGTGAACTTGGATAACATAATTCTATTTCATTAAGATTTGTGTACAGTAAGGATATGAAAATATGGTTTATAGAAATGACTCTCATGGAACACAATTCTTTGAAATATTTTCGGGGGTCCGTGTACACAAACCAGTAGAGGTATGAACTCCATTTTGAAGAGGGAACATCTGACACTGAACTTGTATAACATATTTCAATTTCATTAAGATTTTTGTACAGAAAGGGAATGAAAATGTGGTTTATAGAAATGCCTCTCTTAGAACACAATGCTTTGAAATACTTTTGTGTGTCCCTTAGACAAACCAGTGGTGGTATTTACTCCATTTTCAACAGAGAACATTCGATAGTGAACTTGTATAGCATATTTCAATTTCATTAAAATTTGTGTACAGTAAGGGTATGAAAATATGGTTTATAGTAATGCCTCTCATAGAACACAATGCTTTGAAATACTTTTGTGTGACCCTGTACACAAATCAGTGGTGGTATTTACTCACTGTTATACAGGAAGAATCCGATAGTGAACTTGAATAACATATTTCAATTTCATTAAGATTTGTGTACAGTAAAGGTATGGAAATACGGTTTATAGAAATGCCTCTCATAGAACACAATGCTTTGAAATATTTTAGGGGGTCCCTGTACACAAACCATTAGAGGTATAAACTCCATTTTCAACAGGGAACATCCGATTGTGATCTTGTATAACATATTTCAATTTCATTAAGATTTGTGTACAGTAAGGGTATGGAAATATGGTTTATAGAAATGCCTCTCATAGAACACAATGCTTTGAAATATTTTCGGGGGTCCATGTACACAAACCAGTAGAGGTATAAACTCCCTATTCAACAGGGAATATCCGATAGTGAACTTGTATAAAATATTTGAATTTCATTAAGATTTTTGCACAGTAAGGGTATGAAAATATGGTTTATAGAAATGCCTCTCATAGAACGCAATGCTTTGAAATATTTTCGTTGGTCCCTGTACACAAACCAGTAGAGGGTAACGTAATGCATTGGCATTTTTTTTTCTTTGTTGTTGTTTTCACTGTAAACAAACTAGTTGTACAGGACCTATTAATGTCATTTTAAATGGGGAACATTCTATACGGAAAATTTTTATAAAAATAGCACTCATACAACACAATGCTTTTAGGTGTCCCTGTACACAAACCAGAACAGATATTCGCTCCATTTTCAATAGGGAACATCCGATAGTGATTTTGAATAACATATATCAGTTTAAAAAAATTCCATAAATAGTTACGGGAGTTAGAGCGCGGGCAGACAGACAGATGAAGAGACGGACAGATACACAAACTGATATCATATTCACACGTAAAAAGATGTTAGAGAGTGTTAAAAACGCTTAATGTAAACGAAAGTAGAATTCTAGCAAATTTTTAATAATAGCCCTTAATATAACAGAATTTTTTTGTCACCCTGTAAATCTAATGCTAATCATGCTATATTCTATAAAAAACATTCTTTTGTGCATATAAATAACATATTTAAATTTCCTAAACCTTCGTGGAAAGTAATGTTATTAAAATTTGATTAATAGAAATATCTCTCATAGAACGCAATGCTTTAGAATACTTTTAAGTGTCCTTGTATATAAAACAGTGTTGGTATTTAATCCATTTTTTACAGGAAACCTCCAATAGTGAACTTGAATAACATATTTCAATTTCATTAAGATATGTGTACTGTGAAGGTATGAAAATATGATTTATAGAAATACCTCTCATAGAACACAAAGCTTTGAAATACTTTCGGGTGCCCCTGTACTCAAATCAGTAGAGATATAAACTCCATTTTAAACGGGGAACATCCGATAGTAAACTGGAATAACATATTTCAATTTCATTACGATATGTGTACAGCAAAAGTATGAATTAAAATAAAATTTATAGAAATACCTCTCATAGAACACAATGCTTTGAAATACTTTCGGGTGTCCCTGTACACAAACCAGTAAAGGTATAAACTCCAATTTCCAAAGGGATCATCCGATAGTGAACTTGAATAACATATATCAGTTTCAAGAAATTCCACAGCTATTTACGAGAATTAGAGCGCGGAGAGACAGAGAGACAGACAAACCGAATTCATTAACACTTTTCAACCTTGTTGGGAAGTGTTAAAAATGTTTGAAAGTGTTAAAACCGCTTAAACTAAACGAAAGTACACTTTTTGCAAATATTTATTAATAGCTCCTTATATAACTGAATATTTTTGTGTCACCTTATACATCTAATGCTAATCATGGTATATTCTATGCAAAGCATTTTGTTTTGTGCTCATAAATAACACATTTCTATTTCATAAATCTTCGTGCAAAGTAAAGTTATTAAAATTTAGTTTCTATAAATATCTCTGATAGAACGCAATGCTTTTGAATACTTTTCTGTGTCCCTATACACAAATCAGTGGTGGTATTTACTCCATTTTATACAGGAAACATCCGATAGTGAACTTGGATAACATATTTCAATTTCATTAAGAGTTGTGTACAGTAAGGGTATGAAAATATGGTTTATAGAAATGACTCTCATGGAACACAATTCTATAAAATATTTTCGGGGGTCCGTGTACACAAACCAGTGGAGGTATAAACTCCATTTTTAACAGGGAACATCTGATAGTAAACTTGTTTTTCAAATTCAATTTCATTAAGATTTTTGCACAGAAAGGGTATGAAAATATGGTTTATAGAAAAGCCTCTCATAGAACACAATGCTTTGAAATACTTTTGTGTGTCCCTGTACACAAACAAGTGGTGGATATTTACTCCATTTTCAACAGAGAACATTCGATAGTGAACTTGTATAGCATATTTCAATTTCATTAAAATTTGTGTACAGTAAGGTTATGAAAATATGGTTTAGAGAAATGCCTCTCATAGAACACAATGCTTTGAAATATTTTCGGGGGTCCCTATACACAAACCTGTAGAGGTATAAACGCCATTTTCAACAGGGAACATCCGATAGGGAACTTGTATAACATATTTCAATTTCACTAAAATTTTTGTACAGTAAGGGTATGAAAATATGGTTTATAGAAATGCCTCTCATAGAACACAATGCTTTGAAATACTTTTGTGTGTCCCTGTACTCAAATCAGTGGTGGTATTTACAGGTTATTTATGCAGGAAACATCCGATAGTGAACTTGATTAACATATTTCAATTTCATTAAGATTTGTGTACAGTAAAGGTATGGAAATATGGTTTATAGAAATGCCTCTCATAGAACACAATGCTTTGAAATATTTTAGGGCGTCCCTGTACACAAACCATTAGAGGTATAAACTCCATTTTCAACAGGGAACATCCGATTGTAAACTTGTATAACATATTTCAATTTCATAAAATTTGTGTACAGTAAGGGTATGGAAATATGGTTTATAGAAATGCTCTGATAGAACACAATGCTTTGAAATATTTTCGGGGGTCCCTGTACACAAACCAGTAGAGGTATAAACTCCCTTTTCAACAGGGAACATCCGATAATGAACTTGTATAAAATATTTCAATTTCATTAAGATTTTTGTACAGTAAGGGTATGAAAATATGGTTTTATAGAAATGCCTCTCATAGAACGCAATGCTTTGAAATATTTTCGTGGGTCCCTGTACACAAACCAGTAGAGGTAAAAACTCCATTTTCGCTAGGGGACATCCGATAATGAACGTGAATAACATATATCAGTTTCAAGAACATCCATAAATATTTACGGGAGTTAGAGCGCGGACAGACAGACAGACAGACAAACCGAAGTCATAAACACTTTTCAACCTTGTTGGAAAGTGTTAAAAAGTAATGCTTGCCGTTTTCTTCAGAAATACAGGACTGGACAAAGTCATCAAGCTGGAGTGTCAGAAAATAGTTACAGTGAATAGTTACGCTACTAAGTTTATTTTAGAAGTTCTTCAATAAGTGAAATTATGAACTCAATCTTCGTCATGATAATGCATCTTGTCATACGCCAAGATTGGCAGTGAAATTTCTTCAACAAACGCACATCGGAGTAATAGAACATCAGCCCTACTTATCCGATCTTGCTATGTGGGACTTTTGGCTGTTTTTTAACCTAAAGGTAAAAGTACGTGGTCGTAGTTTTAAATTCGAAATTGAGACTATTGAAACTATGCAGGCATAATTTTTGCTATTTGCAAGAAATGTATGACTTGAAGCATTTAATTGATTGGAAAATTTGCCTACGTAAGTGCATTGATGATAGAAAGGAACACTCCTACGATTTGTTAAGTTTTACATGTACCGTTCAGTCGTATTTCAAAAATTTCCGAGTGACCCTATGTTTACCACCTTCCCTATATTATCTGCTTTATAGAAAATGTTATAACAGCGCAACTCGTTTGTATACAAGTACTCACAAAAGGTTTCCAATGCATTATGGTCTATGACATATATATTTATAGAACATATTTTTATATTTTTGTATACTGGATAAAATATAACAAAACTAATATGTATTATTAATATACACAAAATGATTTATCCTGAAGCCACATATTATGATTAACCTAATTTTTTTTTTTTTTTTACAGGGCCTTACAAAGTAGTTCAGATACGTTAAAAGATGTAATTAATGTCTGTTGAGTATAAATTTTTATTGCTATGAAAATTTCTTTTAATACATTACATATTTATTCTTAGTGTGTAGGAACATTTTATACAATATACAGGGATATACAAAAGTAATCTTTTTTATGCTTAGTATTTAGAAATAAAGATTTAAAGATTATTTTTGAAATTCCTTTCTTTATTTTTAAAATTAAGAATATCTACAATTGCAGCCTGTCTCTATTTATGCAATATAGAGTGCTACTGAAAAGGATATCATTGAAAAAAAATAAAAATCTAAAGATTATTTTAGAGAGTTTTAGAACTTAAAAATAAAAATCTATAACATTTTAATGGCATAACAGAGGTAAGTTAAATAAAGTTTAAACAATATATATATGTATATATATATATATATATATATATATATATATATATTTAAGCACAACAGGAAATTGCTTATTATCTATGCCAAACGCGTGTTTTTCTTACTTGAACTAAGTATTACTGCAAAATTTGCAGAATAAATAAAATATAGATAATATAGATAATATAAGAAAATAAATAAAAGTATTTGAGCTCATTAAGATTTGGTGGTATTAATTGATTAAAACGATTAGTTTTTCTAGCGTAATTTCAACTATTATTGACTATTTGTAAAATGATAAAAACGAAAAAACAATTAAAGCATTTCTTGTAAGGCATGGCTATGAAAACGGCCTATTTTTTTTTTTTTCTGTTTTGTAAATCATCTCAATTATATTTATTACTTTAGCTAAATAACAAGAGTCAAATGTTAACCTAGTATGATGTGGTGTGGCCACCACATGACTTTCTTCTACATAATTCTACACAAAATTCATTCAATACAAATTACTTATTAAATTACTAAATTATTTTAAATTATAAGTGCATATGATTTTTATATCACTAAATACTGAAACAAAGTCAATTATTTTGCAATTATCAGAAGAAATAAGATTCTTTTTCGTAAAAAAAAAAAAAAATCGATAACTTTCTTTTAAATTATCAGAGATCTATAGTTCAACCATTCATTTTAAAGGTATTGACGTAATCTTTCGAAAGACACCCATATTGAAAATTTACTTCCTTCGGAGTTGTACTTCACCCCAGGGGGGAGGGGGAAGGGATGCTTCCACGTACACAATTTTTTTCCTAGTTTACTACTACTGTTATCAATAATTTATATTAATTTTACTATCGCATGTGAAAAATAACTCTCATTATGTACATTTATACGAAATTTTGTCCTATTGAGCAATTGATAATCAAATCTAATCAGCACCCGTTAATGTCAGGGTCCAACTAAATACCAAGTTTGGTTATATTTCGTTCATTAGTTCGTGAGATACAGCATCCACAAATTTTGTGATACACACACACAGACGCACATTTTCTAAAATCAGTCAAATCATGTTCAGGACATCCCAAAACGTGTAAATACATCGAAAACTGGAGTTCGAATATTTTCACGAATCCAGTGCTTTCTCTAAATATACATATAGAAGAAAGCAAAAAAGGAAAGGATTTTAGTAGCTATTATATGCACTTCATTTTAATAATGGTATCTTATTTTCGTTTTATATGAATAAATTCTAAATTTAAACGTACATAAATTTATGAAATTTTATTTTTCCGACTGAGTGAAAATAATGCCTGGACCGGGAGTCGAATCCCGGATCTTTGACTTACAAGGTCAAGGTTCTAACATTTGAGCTATCCAGGCCGACAAACCGGTCGGCATTACTCACTCAGACAACCTTTAGGCAGAAAACATATGGCCTATCATTTAGATAGCTCAACAGAAATAAGCCGCAGGTAATGGAAAACACCATTAAACAATGGGAAAGAAATACAATTTTTTTTATTAAAATCACACAATCAACTGATTGGAAGAAAATCATATTTTTGAAATTTTATTTTCACTCAGTCGGAAAAATAAAATTTCAAAAATATGATTTTCTTCCAATCAGTTGATTGTGTGATTTAAAAAAAAAAAAAAAAAAAAAAAGAAAAAAAAAAAAGTACATAAATTTTAATTAATGTCTCTTACTCTCAATGTCGTATTAACTTCCGTTACTTTGTTTGCGAAATAAGTAATTTTCGTCCCATAACCGCAATATGTTTTATTAATTAGATGAAATATGTCCCTATCTAACTTTAAGCAAATTTATTAAAACTTGCGACAAATTTTCGCAACTATTTCTCATCATTTGCCAAGATTATTTCGTAACAAAAATTCTTTTCTTCTGAAAGCGTCTCTCTCATAATCTTTAGATTATAAATTACTAATGACAAAAACTTAGATTAAAATACATTATTAGATTCTAGTTATGATATGTATTTTGGAGATTGAAAACGATATATATATATATTTTTTTTTAGAAAAAAATATTTTAGAAATACTGTAAGTAATACTATAATTGAATGTAGATTACAACTACTCAATAAATAGTGATAGAGATTTTCGATAAATTTAAAATAAATGTATTTGTGTAAGATAATTGATTTTTTTTTTTTTAATAGGGATCCATTAACTTTAAAAATTTTAAATTTATTGTTTAGATTAAAAAAATATGTATATATATATATTTTCACAGATATTCAGTAGAGATGCAAACATATATTACACAAAAAAATAATATGAATTTTTTTTTTCAAAATTACAGAATATGTAATTTTCAATTTCAATGCAATATTATTACTTACAAACTTTGAATAAACACCAAAAATGCAATAAACTCGCAACAATTGTTTCAGGTCGAAAAAACACGACCCTTCATCAGGCGAACAAAGTAAGCACGAGTGCTGCAGTCAAAGCGGCAACGCACAAAACCGTTTAGGATGAAAAGAAAAAGTTTATAAAGTAGAAAGTAAATATAGCTAATGGTGTGAGTAGAATTGTAAAAAAACAAGAAAATAAATAAATGAGTGAGATTAAACATATAACAATCTAAGGATAACAAAAATTAAACTAAAATCTAAGTTACGTGAGTAATTTCCAAGCATCAGAGAAGAAAGGAGTGGAAGAAATATCATTAACAAGATTTTTCGAATTTTTAAATATGTAAAATGCTTCATGAATATCCAAATGGGAGGAACAGACAGGAGATGAAATTATGTTAGTTTTGGAAAAATCAAAACGATGACCTTGAGACCAGCAGTGGGAAGCAATAGGAGATTTGGTAATCTCTTCATTACGAACATTCCGACGGTGCTCATTTATTCTGTATTTCAAACGCCTCCTAGTTTGACCAATATAACCAAAGTTGCAGGACGAACACGGAATTAAATAAATTCCAGAACGGTTTTCGGTGGGAATGGGATCCTTAAGAGAAGATAATTTAATTTTATTGACGGGTTTGTAAATAACTTTGAAACCAAACGGTGAAAGAATTTTAGAGATTTTAAAAGAGAGTGAAGAATAAAAAGGTAAAACAACCGGGATGAGACTGTGATCGTTTAATTTGGGAGCAGAATGTTTAGGATTCTTAAATTTATATAGAGCTTTATCGATGATAGATGGGTTATAGCCACGAGAGAGAGCAAGAGATTTTAAATAATTAATTTCTTTCGAAAGATTAGGCGGATCAGAACAAATGTGTAAGGCACGGTAAACACAAGTGTAAAAAGCAGACATTTTTTGTTGAGGGGCGTGGTTAGAGAGAGCATGCGGCGGCAAAGAGACTGAGAATGGTTTTCTAAAAACAGTAGTTGAGAAACAATCCTTTTCTTTATTCACAAGAACGTCAAGGAAAGGCAAAGAGCAATCCTGTTCAACCTCAAAAGCGAATTGAATGCATGGGTCAATCGAATTGACCAAAGAAAGTAAATTGGACAAATCGACGTCAGAGGAGACAAGAACGAAAGTGTCATCCACATACCTAAACCAGTGAGGAAATTTATATACACCGAAGAGTTTTTCTTCAAAATAGTGCATATAAATGTCGCAAAGTAAAGGAGAGAGAGGACTTACCATGGCCATACCTTAAAATAACTTAGAATTAAACAAAAACCATTTTTAAAAAATCTCCCCTGACGGGGATCAAACGCTGGACCTATAGGTTCGTAGCGCGACGCCTTACCTCAACGCCACATCGTTCACGTAAGGAAAGTATTTTTTTTACAATATAATTTTTTTGTTTGCTCCCAGAGAAGTTACAAACATACAAACATACATACAGGTGAAGCTAATAAAAAAGCGTGTTAATTATTGCAGCCGAATACTGTACAATTACGATTACATGATTTCTAAACTAAAGGAATATTTATGGTGTTCGAATATTCCTGAACTATTTTTTTATGATTTCCTTAAAAAGAAACATTGTATTAGGGAATTTATTGTAAATTCATACATTATTTTCGAAAACTAACTAAAACATGTTTACATAAATCTATTTTTGTCAATATTTTTCTTAATTTTAATCTACGGATAAAATATTCAGTGTCTGATAAATATCAAAACGTACAATTTCGATTCTTTAAAAATTTAGCATTAATTAATGGATATCCCATACACTTAATTAATTATTTTTTTAATTATTATTTTTTTTCTCAATTTTTATTCTAATTTAAATTTAGGTCTAAAAAAAATATTCCAATAAACTGTAATTTAAATCTAATTATGATACTTGATTTTAAATTAGGTATTATTTTATGGCTAGTTTTTATTCCCATTATCTTTCAATCTTCGTGGCAAATTACAATCGTAGATGGGAGCACTATTCAGATATCTATATTGAATATCTGAGTCCAATACAAAAAAATTTTTTAGTTTGAATAGGTTTTTGTCTTCTTTAACTTTGTTCCGTGCTTCCTGGCCATTTTGTACAGATATTACATGTATTTTATTTCTTTTTCTTTTATTATTTATTCATTTTCTTTTCTTTTCTTTATTTCTTTATTTATTTTCCCATTATTTTCATAACAATACTGTAGATGTCAGCACTATTCTCGTTACTATAATTAATATGAATCCTAATTTACGTAAGGATTCAACCTGTAAAGGTTTGTGAAATCTTTATTATGCTAAATATGCTAAAAGATGTTATATAACATAAAGATTAGCATAATTGTGCTAACATAAATTGTGCTAACATAAAACAGTTCTTATTTTTATCTTAAAAAAATGTTTTTATTATTTACGTTTAAAATAGGTCAGTCATTTATTGAAGACCCGATACACACACGCACACACACACACATATATATAAACAAGTATGTTGTCCTTGTGTTTATATATTTTTATATTTTCTATTTTATAAATGTATATAAAAAAGTTATATTTACTAAGTATTTTGAATTTATTTGATGCACTTACAACACTTTATTAATTTTATTCGTATTATTTTAAATATATATTAAAATATCAGTTAGATATTCTATGGAATCTTTTAATTAAACTTATTAAAAAGGAGAAATACGCCATTACGTACGCTGTTTTCACTATAAAGCCAAAAATTCTTGAAAACTAAAAACTAATTTAACAATTGTTCTAGAAAATATGTTGTGAAAGTTAAAGTTTTAAGGAGAAGGAATATGATAAATAATAATAGTTTTTATTTTTTCTATGACATAATAACTAGTTCAAAGTGGGTCTTAAAAATTTATCATTCTTTTAGTGGAAAGCACAAACGATTTCGGTAAACTATTTCAAAATATAACCATGGGGGAATATGAAACTTAACACTTTATGATAATTTTCATTTTTCTTTATTATCTAGAATAAAAATTGGTTTAAATTTAATTAAAATGAGTTTTTAAATTTAGCTTAAATAACTTTAGTAGATATATACAACGAGTATAGGGACTGTTTTTCTTTCTTAAAATAATAATAATAATAACAAATTATTTCTTTGGGAATTAAAAAAAAAAGAAAGAAAGAAAGAAAGAAAATATTTGTACAATAGTTTTTTATATATAACAGGTAATAACACTCTATTTGTTTTATTTGTAAAACGTCATAAAATATAACAAAATAGTAAAAGAACAAAAGCATGATAACATAGTAACTAAAAGAAAAAAAAAAAAGCCACCAGCTCGATGAATACATAAAAACAAGTGGAAGTAAATCAAGCTTCAAAACTCTATGAAATTAATTATGATGCAACCACATAAAACAAAGCACAAAAGTGTAGCTTTAACATAGTTTTATTTTCAATATAAAATAACAACATTACTTATCCTTTAAAAAACTATTTGCTAATTCAACAAAATTCAGTGCCTTATCCAAAAGAAATTTAACTACATTAAAAAAAAAAAAAAAAAAAAAAAAAAAAAGAATATCGAGCATAATTATAAAATTACACTTAAGAAGAAAATTTTTAAAAGGAAATCTTGAAAATATTCAATAGAGATAATTAGAAATTATGACCTTTCTTTACGCATAATTTTTGAAACATATAGTAAATAGAAAAACATTAACTTTTCACATTTATTTTCATTTTCACTTTCATTTTCATTTTCATTTTTTTTTTTTTTTTTTTTTAACTTAAATGTCAAATGAATGATATATATTAATATGTATTGAAATAACGAAATACATCATTTATGTTTCCTTTCCTGGCTTATTAGACAGAGAAAAATCTATGAAAAATGTAGAAAATGCTAAATTTGTGAAATCAAAGCCCTTTGATGTTATAATTTTTTACCCAATTACCTTAATAATCATATCGAATAAATAAATTTCTTACTGTTTGCCAAAAAGAATATATATATAAATTATATCTTATAACAATAATGCGTAAATACCAGTTAATAAATTTTGATAAAAATAATTTAGTATATAAAACGCAAAATAAGCGTCCAGGAATTACATATTGAATAATTCGTACAATAAATAAAATGTAAGGAAAAAAGAAGAACCATGTAATAATAACTGTCATATCATTGGTATTTTTCGATAGTTTTTCGTGACATGGTTATTATTACATGGTTTATCGTTGTTACGGATCGATATAAAAAATACAAAAATATTGCCACAACGTCGTCATGAGTACTTAAATATAGGGTTTATAAAAATGACAATTGTTCCGTCAAGACGACGTTTCATGAAGACGTACCTGCAACGTTTTACAGTAAATGTTTGGGCTGGAATCCTCTTTGATTATTTTATTGGCTCATACCTTCTACTAGTCATACTGGATGACAAATCATACCTCTTATTTTTACAAGATTTTTTACTACAGTTACTGCAACGTTAAAGCACGTATGTGGTTCCGACAGGAGAAACTGCCACCGCATTTCACTGCAGATGCACGTAATCCTAAGAAGCTACATTCCAAGAGTGTTGGATTAGTCGGTGTAGTCCTGTAACTTGGCCAACCCAATTCTTCTGATCTCCACTGTCTCGACTTTTTCTTATGTGTCCATATCAAAAGTCTCATCTATGACAGCCCCATGGACTCTGAAGAGGACCCTGTTGTATGTATTGCTGATGCTGTCAGAATTATCCGTGAAATTATGGATGCTACTGACAACATGCGCTGCTCACTACATTCCAGGTTTAAAGAATGTATTTCTACTGATTGTAGTCCTTTTATCCAGCTTCTGTGAATTTGTGTATTCTACAGTTTTTCTATTTTGACCTTTTTAAGAATTACTCTTATTCTTAAAACAATTTTTGCAAATGAAGCACATTCCATGCGTACTAAATAATTTGTGTGTTTCACAATTTCAAAAGATAGTATGGCTACACCTTAGGAATTCGCGGCATTCGTTACGACAGTTCTTTTTCCGACAAAAGTTTCTCATTGATAAGTGTTCTGTAATCCCTTACAAGTTTTTAAGGGATTTTGAAAGTGTAATTGTTAAACAGGACAAAGAGTCCAGTAACACCCTGTATATCTATATGTATATATATATATATATATATATATATATATATATATATATATATATATATATATATATATATGCGGGTGTGTGTGTGTGTGTGCTGAAAAAATTCAAAATAGAAGCAGGCAAAAAAGCAAACAAAAATTAATAACAAATCCGAAATAAAACCTTTTTTTAAAAAATTGAAACGACTCCAAAAAGCAACTACTATTCATACAATTAAAAAAAAAGTATGAAATGAAACTGTAAATTGTGCCTAAAAGTATAAAATATTTTTCTTCCTCAAACAACCTATAACACTACAATTAATCATAACTTTTGAAGTCGGCGCAAAATTAAATACAATTTAATTAGTTTTTAAAGGTTTGTTTTTAGATCGGTAGCAACAAATGCTGTTCTCTCGAATAATCCATTTTCATGTTTCCTTTATTATTTTATCACTGTATACAATTGATCCATTAGTAGCATCAACACAGAACAGTGAACATTCTTCACAATGGGGTATTTATGTTTCTACGAAGTTAGAGTTTCCTTTCCAGACTTAGTATAACTTTGATAACTATCATCCTTGGTGGCTTGTGGATTTGGCGATCAAAACGTAATGCGAAAATATACACTCAAGACTCATATTTTCATAATATATATTGTACGAAGTATTGTTTCATATTCTTGATTACTCTCTTAATATACCTTATCAAAATAATCATGATATCCCAAAGAAATTAAATATGTTTGCCAGATAATTTTGCGATTTTTCTTTCATCAGGGACGGCAGATACCAGCATCTTCGCCAACTTTTGCTGCTTATGAAATCTTATTTGTTTTCTTGAATCAAAGTCGTTTTCGGCTGCTTTTTGCAGGTGAGAATGTGAGATGTGTACTTTGAATAGGATTTGATTTTTATATTGAATAAAGGTATCAATTTTTATTTAATTTTGCGCCGACTTCAAAAGTTATGATTAATTGCACTGTTATAGGTTGATTGGCGAAGGAAATTATTTGATACTTTTAGGCGCAATTTACAGTTTCATTTCATACTCCCCCCTTTTTTTTAGTTGTTTGAATAGAAGTTGCTTTTTAGAGTCGGTTCTATTTTTTTACAAAAAGGTTTTATTTTTCTCTTTTCAGTGAAAACTTTTTCATATAGAAGAACATCAGAAGACGTTCGACGGCATTTTCACAAATCACAACTTCCAAGAAAAGTGACATAACTCAAAAAATAGTTTATGTCACTGAAAAATACATAAAATGCACACATAGTGAGCAAAAATGTTACATCTCCATCTAGAAAGTGATCCACTTGAAAGACAGTTGTGCCAGTTTTATTCTAGTCAAGTTACTTGTCAGTTCATTTTTCTCAAATGCTGCATTTTTAAGTTGTGTTACTTTTCTTGCCTTTATCGGATATGAGCAAAAACTATCTATTGAATGAACATACGTTAAATTAAAAAGCTTTTAGAAATGTAAAGAACGGATTCGCTGTATTCGTAACCAAAAATTCTGTTAGGCATATATATTGAACTTTACAGTGAATACGTGTCACCCGCTGCGCTGGAAATTGCGCAGCGTAAAGTTCAAACAAAGAGCAAAATATGCATTGCAGCTGACGGACAGAAGTTTCAACATCGATACTTACATACTGCTTTTACCAGTGTAGCTGCATGCGTTAAGCAGTTAGAGTGAGAACAGACTTTTGTGAGTATCCTGTAATTTGTTTATATCTTAATGAAAACATAATGAAAACTATTTCAAGCCAAGATCATTACGACAACAATGAAAAGTATTAAAATTAAATCATTTCTTACGAAGTTATAAGCTAACAAATATCAACAACAACAACAATGAGAAACATGGTTTGTATTGAGAACCTCTTCCTTTGTGAAGTCGGTTTAAAAAGTCTATGCGTTAATCGATGTGACCGCTTACAATAACCATACTTTGAATTTTATATAGCATAAATTTCACCCGCTACGCTACAACATATGCAATGTCGTTCAAGTGTGCACAAAATAGGAAATTGTGAATAAACAAATGCACGTTTTAAGCGTTCTGCTTTTAGCATTAATGTCTAAACTATCTTGATGATATACTGCAATTTTATATTTCACTTTTTCTCCTGCCTTGAACCGTTTCCGAGATAGGAACGCTAACTCCACTGTTTTTCACCGTGTGGCGCTGTAGGCGGTTGAATCGCGTAGTACATGTCCCCTTTACTATACTTACATACCAATTTTATAACTATAGCTGCAGCTAATAACATGAGACTTGGCGTTGGAATATTAAAAACCGAATAAACTACGTCAGAAACGCCAAAGAAAAATATTGGAAATGCTTACAGCTGTTTCGGTAGCCTTAAGCGTACCGTCTTCAGTGCGAAAAGGATCAGTGATAAAGGATCGGCGAAAAGGATGAGGGAAAATGGCGGTTTTGGTCTTTCTCATGGTTCTGTGAAGTGTAACTGCAACGTTTCCGGCTGCAATCTTTAAGAGACAGTGTCCGGAGATGAGTGAAGCAGTGTAGAGCCGCACCCGACTGTAAAAACGTGAGTAAAATTGCGGCTTTGGCCTTTCTCACGGTTTTGTGAGGTCTAACTGCAATGTTTCCGGCTGCAATCTTTAAGAGACAGTGTCCGGAGATGAGAAAAGTCGTGTAGTGCCGCACCAGATTGTAAAAACGTGAGAGAATGGCAGCTTTGGGCTTTCTCACGGTTTTGTGAGGTCTACCTGCAATAGAGACAGTGCCCGAAGATGAGAGAAGTCGTGTAGAGCCGCACCAAATTTTAAAACAATATACAGTATATAATTATTAACACGTCACATTAGCAAGTTAATTGTATGATACATTATTTGTATCATACAAGGATGGAATGCGTTTGCTGACGATGACGCGAATTCAATGATTTTTGTTCACCCAAAAGTTTTCACTTCAAATGGAAAGCGTTAGCTGACGATGACGGGAGTTCAATGATTTTTGTTCACCCAAAAGTGCTCAACGCGCCTAAAGAAGTTTTCACTTCAAAAAATACGACTTTTTTTCTAAGTTTTTTTTCGTTAAAATTAAAAAAAAACGATAACTTTGTTTTAAATTATCGCAGATCGATGGTTCAACCATTCGTTTTAAAGGTATTGGCGAGCTCTTTTGAAAGATACCCATCATGAAAATTTACTCCCCTCGAGGGGGGACTTCCCCCCAGGGGGGGAGGCGAGGCTCCTACATACACAAAATTTTTTTCCCAGTTGACTATCTCTATTACAAAATATATATATTCGTTTCATTTGGTTTAGTGCAGTCTATAGACGATAAACTCTACTTACCTGCAATTTCCCCCATAGACGTAATGTATCAGAATTCTCTTGATTGTCCCTGTACACGAACCATTTGCTTGATCTTAACGAAAAGCTTACTGTAGCATCTATATATGATACACATTTAGAATATAAAGTTTGAACTTTCTGCCATAATTTGTTTTTGAGATATGCTGATAACAGACAGACACACACACAGACACACACACAGACACACACACACACAGACATACACACAGACCATTTGCTAAAAACATGATTTTCGTATTCAGGGGACCTCAAAACGTGTAAATATAACAAAATCTCGCGTTCGAAAATTTGACCCAAAAACAATACTTTCTCTACCTTATGGTAAGAGAAATTGGGTCAAATTTGGGTCAAGATTTTGGGTCAAATTTTCGAACGCGAGATTTTGTTATATTTACACGTTTCGAAGTCCCTGAATACGAAAATCATGTTTTTAGCAAATGGTCTGTGTGTATGTCTGTGTGTCTGTGTGTCTGTGTGTGTGTCTGTCTGTTATCAGCATATCTCAAAAACAAATTATGGCAGAAAGTTCAAACTTGGTATTCTAAGTGTGTATCATATAGGGATGCTACAGTAAGCTTTTCGTTAAGATCAAGCAAATGGTTCGTGTACAGGGACATTCAAGAGAATTCTAATACATTACGTCTATGGGGGAAATTACAGGTAAGTAGAGTTTAACGTCTATAGACTGCATTAAACCAAATGAAAAGAATATATATTGTTTTTAATAGAGATAGTTAAATATGAAAAAACAAATTTGCGTGTAGGAGCCCCGCCTACCCCCCTGGGGGGGGGAAGTCCCCCCTCGAGGGAAGCAAATTTTCATGATGGGTATCTTTCAAAAGAACTCGCCAATACCTTTTAAACGAATGGCTGAACTATCGAGGTGCGATAATTTAAAACAAAGTTATGGATTTTTTTTTACTTTTAACGAAAAAAAAAAAACTTAAAAAAAAAATCGTATTTTTTTTTTTTCTTTTTTCTTTCTTTTTTTTTTTTTTAATTGAGAATAAAATGGAATTTTTTTGGATATTTGGTATTATACTACTTATCTAATATGGAAATCGTCTGCATTATCATAAAAGATAATTTTTTTAAATAATAATTTTAATAAATTATTTTTTAAAAACAGAATTATTCTTTAATAACCGAATTAAATTCTATATTAATGTAGGTGCATTAATGAAACGGGGGTTGAGGGGGGCGGTAGCCCCCCTCACACACAACTAATTATCATATAAAACTCTTCAGAATCCTAATATGAATTGTTTAACACAGGTTTACATAACAGTACTCGTTATCTTACCTTTTATTCTGCAACCTGTATTTATAGTATTAAATTTCAGGGTAAGAGAAAGTCGTGTGAGTGACACACCAGATTATTTTCTAAGTTTTTTTTTTTCATTAAAAGTAAAAAAAAATCGATAATCCCCTCGAGGGGGGACTTCCCCCTCAGGGGGGGAAGCGAGGCTCCTACATACACAAAATTTTTTCCCCAGTTAACTATCTCTATTACAAAAAATATATATTCGTTTCATTTGGTTTAGTGCAATCTATAGACGTTAAACTCTACTTACCTGCAATTTCCCCCATAGACGTAATGTATTAAAATTCTCTTGATTGTCCCTGTACACGAACCATTTGCTTGATCTTAACGAAAAGCTTACTGTAGCATCCCTATATGATACACATTTAGAATACCAAGTTTGAACTTTCTGCCATAATTTGTTTTTGAGATATGCTGATAACAGACAGACACACACACAGACACACAGACACACACACACACACACACAGACATACACACAGACCATTTGCTAAAAACATGATTTTCTTATTCAGGGGACCTCAAAACGTGAAAATATAACAAAATCTCGCGTTCGAAAATTTGACCCAAAAACAATACTTTCTCTACTTTATGGGTAAGAGAAAGTAAAAAGTGTCTTAAGACAATGCGTTTATTCAGTATTGGTCGTTAATTAAATAAAAACCAAGTTAAAAAGTTAAATTCGTTTTATTAAACACAAAATAAAAAAATGTGTAATAGAAGAACATTAATAAAAAATTTCATTGTAAGAAGTACTAACAAAAATATAGATTTTGTAATTAATTTGAAATAATTCCTTCACTTTTTTGAAAATTATTTAATGCTAAAATCTGCTTAATGCGTTGTAATTAAAATTAGAATTTATGGTTATCATTATATGTACTTAAAATTTATTTATTTATTTATTGCTGTAACACTTTATTACTTTAGGCAATAAATAAATAAATAAATAAACATATGCAATAGTATGAGTAAGATGTTTTTCTTTTACAATTTTGCAATTTTAAAAGTGTTTTAGGGAATGATATTTCTTTTACTAATAATGCAGCACTATTTATGAGAGGGAGAATTTATTTCGGCAACAATTTTTAATAAATTATTTTTTTTTTAACTATAGTTGCTGTAAAATAAAAGCAATATATTTTAACTAGTGTAAAAATATATAGTTTAATTCAAACTTTTGTTATCTGAGATGAGGTAGCTTTTTCAACTTTTAATAAAATATTAATACTCATAATTTATAAAACTTAGGTTATTGTCTGAACATGTATTAATTCTTAGGGATTTAATTTTAAAATTATTATTGCTCATTAACAATTATTAAATTTTCAATAATATTTGAAAGTTTTTATATACATATATATATATATATGTGTGTGTGTGTGTGTGTGTGTGTGTGTGTGTGTGTGTGTGTGTGTGTGTAAAATTTTTAAGGAATTTTTTATCACATTTTATACAGACATTAAAAATCAAGAGAATGCCAAAATAAACAATTAGCTTTACAAAATATGGTATATATTTTTAAATAAATCTTGTTCTAGATCTTAAAAAAAAGAGGAAGCATTTTTTTTAAAACTATAACGGGTTATTAAGCAAAGTTAATAACAGAAATTTTATTTTCGTTTTTAATATTTTTTTGGTTATGACAAAAGTAATTATCTAGAGCAATATTTCTAAAACATATTTGTACGAGTTTCTTTTTATGAGATTATAACACTGTAAAAATATTTAATTTATTATACACTATAAATTAGCTACTGTTAATAATAATTTTGTCATACCTTTCAGAGATTTAATACATGTATACCAATGAAATAAATTTATGATTATTTTAAGTATGAGATAATTTTTATATTTATTTATACTTTTACATATAACACTGCTAAAATACAGACTGAATAAAAAAAAATATGTATGTAAAATTATTAATGGCGCAATCAAAATATGGTTGTACAATTAAATGCAAATTTCTAAAAATTTTTGAAATTCAATGCCCAAAACAACGAGCAAAATTGATGTAAAAAGTAAAAGAATCATTCCAAAAAATGCATGGAACAGGTCAACATTTTTATAAAATAATACTGTTTACAGTTAATATTCTAACCTAACAAAGCTAAACTATATAAACATGATGGCTATTAATATAACCATGAATTTATTCTTGCTATTTTTAATAGCTTTATTTAATTAGAAATAAATTTATTTAATATTAAAAATAATTTAATGTTTCTTTAAAAATAATAAATTATACGCTTAACTTTAAATAATGTTATAAAAGTGTCTCCGTTTACAAAAGCCATGCTTAAAGATTTAAATAAGTAAATAATTGTGGAGCTGCCTTTTATAATAAAAAAAATTTAAATACTTTTTTATTTGTTAAATTAAAGAATTATGTAAAATAAAATTATTAAGTAACTTAAAGCTTATAACTATTGTAAAGTTATCATGGTTTAGTCGAAATTACTTGTCTAAGTAAAATATACTAGTGTTTCTGCAGATCAGGAGCCTCAACGTCCTATTTGCATCCGACATTATACAATAGGTCATTTTTATTTATTCCTTATTATATAATAGTATATATTGATTCGATCGACTTGTTATCATAATCAGATACATTCCTGAGGGGGGCTGCCACCCTTTCAACCCCCCGGTGTATCTCTCTTTGTATACCTATCTGTATATCATATGTATTCTTAATAAACGACGGTCTTGTATTATTTCCCTGAAATTCATAAATACCAAATTTCATTTGCGTAACCCTATAAGCTAATTACCAATTCTATGCCCACAATTTTCAAATTTAAAACATGCTTTTAAAATTCTAATAAAATTTTATTATATTTTATGGGGTGTAACCATGTTAAAATACACTTTTAAGAAATACCGTAATAGTGCGAAATTCTTTCATGTATCCCGGAAAAGTAGCCACAGATATTATAAACGCCAATAATAAAAATACGCCAAATTAATTATAACTCATTAATTTTTCTAACTAATTTAACATCATTTGGATGATTACATTACTTCCTAGGAATTATTTTGTGTGGTCTCATGAATTATTTAGTCTATACATACCCCTTTTTAAGAGTAAACATGATTTTAAGCAACTTTACAATGTATTTTAATTCTATTAAGTTCAATGCAGCATAAACGCATTAAAGTGCGCGCTTAACTAAAAATTTGTCCAAAGGCTCTAATGCTACGAAAATATTTTGTGTGTCTCTGTAAACGAAACATAAACATAGTATACACAAGTAAAAACTATTCAGTTTATTTTGCGTTTAAAATTAATAATTGTTCCAAATTTGGATGACTACGTGACATTGTCAGAACACTTTTGTAAGGTTCTGTACATTAATGAGAAAGCTTAAGAACACACATTTTCTTCAAGCAACATAAGTTTAAGCATCTCACGTACGCTAGTTTCATTTTATTGATTGCAAAGTAATGATGTTAAAATGCGTTTAAACAAAATTCACCCCATACGCCGTAACGTTAAGTATTTTGACATCTCCCTGTACACAATCCATAAAAATTATAGACATGAAAAATTATATAGCTATATCTATACCGAACCTGAATGTGTGTGTCAATTTGCAAGTCAATCGGAGAAATTTGCGGCCGCTATCGCTGTACATACAAATTCTTCCCATAGGCCGTAATGATAAAAAAAAAAAAAAAAAAAAAAAAAAAAAACTTTGGCGTGTTCCTAAGCACGAACTACACACGGAATGCACACCCAAAACTGTACAGTTAATTTCGTGGGGATCATGAACATGTGTAACAAATTTCAAGTCAATAGCGCGATTTTTGCGGCCGCTATCGTACGACAGACAGACGAACAGACGAAACCTAAAACCTTTTTGAGTCTCCACAGAGGACCTCCACTGACGTTTCGTTAAAAATTGAAAGTCAATAGCTTGATTTTTGCGGTGGCTATCGCGGTACATACAGATTCTTCCCATAAGCCGTAATAATAAGAAACATTTTGGCGTGTCCCTGTACACGAACGACAAATGGAATACACACCTAACACTATACAGCTATTTATGTTGAGCTCCTGAACATGTGTACCAAATTTCCAGTGAATAGTGTGATTTTTGTGGCCGCTGTCGCGGTACGTACAAATTATTCCCGTAGGCCGTAATGGTAAGAAAAATATTGGCGTGTCCCTGTAAACGAACTACAAATGGAATGCACACCCAAAACTAAACAGCTAATTTCGTTGGGATCATAAACATGTGTACCAAATTTCAAGTCAAAAGCGGGATTTTTCCGGCCTATATCGCGCGACAAACACGCATACAGACAAACAGACGGAACCCAAAACCGTTTTGAGTCTCAACAGAGGGACTCCACGGACGTTTCGTCAATTAATAAATGTAACTTTTTAGTTTAATATATTATGATAAAGCCATGACATTTTAGTTCAAAATACTTTTCTAAAGTTACAAAATTAACGTTAGATTTAATTAAATTTATATACAAATTGATATTTAAAAAAATTAAGATTAAAGTATCATAAGTAGATTATATTTAATTTTTTTTTTTTTTTTTTTTTTTTTTAGATGTGTCTGAAATATATATATATTGTTATGAAAACATTCATATTTTTCTGAGAGATAACTGCTTCGAAAAATAAACAGAAAGGTTCCAGCCTTCGAAAATTCCTGCAAACAAGCAAAAAAAAAAAAAAAAAAAAGATACTCCAGCCACAAAAGTCATGATAATTGGATTATTATATACCGCGGAGACAAGTACAGCAGCTTTTTCAAGAATAGTGCTCCACAACTTACAAAGTCTCTCATTGCCAAGTGAACAGCTTGAGTTTAACAAATATCATTCGAGTACAGATGGCCTACTTTTGTTATATTTCGCGAAAATTAGTTACAAGAATATTTTATCAAATCAATTACTTCTGAACAGGGGACAGTCCCCGCTCATCGCTCTTGGAGCGATGTTGAGCGCTTCAGTGTCTCGGGCAACAAGTGTCCGAGACAGAGGGAACTGCTCCGAACGTTTATTGAGAATTCAACAAGCGTTTACAAAATTCGCCAGGCAATGAGCCTCAAACGACAGAGGGCGATAATTTATTTATAGCAGGTGTGCCGGGATTAAACACCACGCGACAGAGGGCACAAGGAGGAATAAATAGTTTTTTTTTTTTTTTTTTTAAGACTTTGCAATGAGAATTTTAATCTATGATTTCATTAGCTGAGTCCATAAATAAGTATTACAGTTCATTCGTTTTTGTCTTTGAGTTGGTTTAGGAGCATTGATAAAAGTCTTTTTGACATTTGCATGTTGTTGCCGGGCTTTCACCCCACGCGACAAGGGGCAACAGTGGTTAATTTGGTAACGTTGCTATACCAGTTTGGAGTCGTGCTGCAGAACTGAGTGACTTGGGATGATCACAATTGTAGGTTGCAACCTGAGCCAGTAGGAAGAAGCTTGAAGGTTAATCTGTTAAATTAGTAATATCTTCTAAAAGTGCGTAGATTTTATTTAGTTTTTGGATTAGGGAGGGTCTGGTGATAATATTATCTAACCAGATTACTGGTCTTGGGGATGGGTTTCGTAGGTGAAAACTGGAGGTAAGGGAACAGTTGAAGTAGTAATGGGAAGCAGTGCCTTCCTCACCACAAGGGCACAGGGGTGAGCGTCGTCGGTTGAACCTATAAAGGTATGCTTGAAATGGGCCATGACCCGTGAGAAAGGCCGTGATAGGGGGAGTAAGGGTCCAAGTGTTTGAAGTAAGATTTGGGATCAGGTTATAAGTATATCTGCCTTTGATGGAGTTATCCCATAAGGATTGCCAATTTTGTTTTAATTTGTCCTTGAGTCTAGATTTTACATAAGAAGGGGGGGCGGGTAAGTGAAAATCAATCGTTGCATGTTCTGTGGCAGTTTTTGCTAAATGATCTGCCATTTCGTTCCCGACGACACCCCTGTGGGCAGAAACGTGTGCCAGGGAGATGATGGATTTTAGGTTATAGAGTTTATGTTTTATTTTCAATATTATGGGGTGCCTGCTCCTGTAGCGGGCAATGGCTTGCAGGGCCGAAAGGCTGTCGCTAAAGATGTTAATACTTGGGTAAGAGTGAGCATTTTCCTCAGCCCATTCGACAGCCTTAAGGATGGCAAATAATTCCGCCTGAAAGACTGAATTGTGGTTTTCGAGCCTGCAGGACCACTGGAAGATGGTTTCATTGTTGTTAAGGACACAGAGTGCAGCTGCTACTCCGTGTTCAGTCTTGGAGCCATCTGTGAAGATCGCCACAGGAGCTAGGGGAGAAAAGCTATTAATATTACAGTTGATGAGAGAAGATGCAACATCCTTTGCCGGATGGATATTCCAGCTGTTTGTAAGGGATTGTATATTTAGATTAGGTAAAAGAGAGTTTGCAATCTGAGTATTATTTAATTGAAGAATATTAGTTTTTTGATAGCAGTATTGAAGTTGTAGGTGGGCATGAGGAATTCCTGTGACAACGGTCAGGGCGTCAGTGGAGATAGTTTTATAACCTCGGGTGATTTGAAGGATAAAAGGTCTTTGTACTGAGTCGAGTTTGGTTTTGTTTGCCGCCGACAGGTGACCTCCCCAGACGCCCGCGCCATATGTCAAGATCTTGTCTATGATGGAATAGTACCATATTTTGAGGAAGGAGGTAGAGATTCCCCACCTCTTTCCTACCATTTTTGTGGCGTTATGATAGTGGGACATAGTTTTCAGTTTTAGGTCGTTTATATGAGCCGTCCAGTTGAGGTTCCTGTCGACGGTTATGCCTAAGATTTTGAGGTTTTGGACGTGGCGAACACTGACGCCGTTGATCCTCATCACAGGAGATCGTTTGAGAGCTTTGGGGAACGCGAAGGTCAGAGCTTGTGTTTTTGAGGTAGATAAAGTTAGGTCGAGTTCGTTGAGAATATTACTGAAGAGGAAAAGTGCGCCCTTGGCTTGGTTCTCCAGGTCAGTCCTCACCCTTCCCGAGAGAATTACCGAGAAGTCATCAGCGTAAGCACATGTGTCATATCCTTCTGTATTCATTCTTGTTAAGATATCATTTGCTATTAGATTCCACAGAACCGGACCCAGGCAGGAACCCTGAGGGCAGCCCTTTGTCTGAGGCAGTTCTGTGGAGCCATCACCCCAGTTGACCTGGATCTTTCTCTTAGAGAGGTACGAGCTGATGACCCCCGCGATATTTCTCGGGCAGTTAAGTTTTATTAATGTGTGTAGAATGTGTGGCCATTCAATGTTGTCGAACGCTCCTTTAATATCTAGGGAGACCAAAGTAGTGTATTTTCTTAACTCTGAGTTTACGGCGCAGGAGCTTTTAATATGTTGCAAAGCAAAAACTGAGAAAATATTTACAAATTCTGGCTATCCTGAAAAAATTATTTGCCGCCAAATTTGATCGCTACTCTCTTCAAGCCGCCAAGTTTGTAGAACGCAGATTTTGGTCTTGGAATCGAATTTGGCGGTTTATCATCGATATTGCGGTTTATCATTGTCTTAGCTAACGAATTTGGCGAAAATTTGTACTTTTGAGTAGTCGACGTTTGAAAGCTCTAACTTCAAGAAGAACAGAGTTCTAGAATTTTCGGAAACTTTCACTGATTTATAGCACAGAAAAAAATTCTTTGAGAATTCTGTAAGTAACTAACGAGGACTATAAAAAATACGAAGGGTGATTATTGGTGATTGTAGATTAAAACTTGCCTATATCTTTACTTACTACTCTCTGTACAGTATTCCTGTAAAAAGGAAAATAGATGGTAGATGGTAGATTTTTATTTCTACGAGGGTGGGTGTTGACTCAGCGTTAAATTAGGCATTTAGATGGGGCGAAAACTGGCTGTTAAGGATTACCAATGTTTGGAAATAACTTCAATAGGAGTCGAGTTCTAAAACTTTTTGTCACGATTCTTCACTTTCTAGCTCAGATATTAATGAATCATTACTTTGAGGTAATGCATCATTATCTCGAAAATTCTATAAACTATTGTGACAATAGTCTTGAAGGTTTCGAATTTCATTCAGACTTCGAAATTTTCGGTTATTCCTAAATTAGCAAAACTTCTGCTCTGTAGTGTAATTAACAGTGTTCATTTTATTTCTGTAGTAAGAATGGCTGTTTCATTGGATTGTTTCTAGAAAAAAATCATTGATTATTATTTTTATAGCACAAAAAAGCATGTCATTCAACTGTTTCCTGAATATTCATTATATAAAATGCATTCATCGGCTCGAAGTTGCTTATATCTTTAAGAATTGTACTTACAACACGTAAAAATGTAGATAACTTTTATAACAATATCATTGCGAGCTCTATCTACGTGCTGAATATTCATTAAATAAAGTGCGTTCATCGACTAGAACCTACTTATGGCTTCAAGAGTTACTTTCTACACGCAAAAATATAAGCAACTTTCATAACAATACCATTACGGGCTCTACGCGCTGTATATCAATTAAATCCAGTGCATTCGTCGACCAGAACCTGCTTATATTCTTAAGAATTGCTTTCTACACGCAAAAGTGTCGAAAAGACAAGTTCATCACGGGCGATATCTACGGGCTGAATATTCGTTAAATGAATTTCATTGGTCGACTAGAATCTGTATATGTCTTTAAGAATTACTTTTTTCATGCAAAAATGCCGAGAACTTTCCTAACAATATCAATACTGGCTCTATCTACGAGCTGAATAGTCATTAAATATAATGCATTCATCGACTAGAACCTGCTTGTGTACTTTTTACATGCAAAAATATCGACAAATTTTATAATAATGTCACTACGGACTGAATATTTATTAAATAAAGTGCATTCGTCGACTAGAACCTGCTTATGTCGTGAAAAATTACATCCTACACGCAATGTCGATAAAAATGTCGAAACCAGTTTAACATACCTAGAAAACATTTTGTTTTCTACAACATTGTATTTAACTTTTTCCCCCCTATCATATAAAATTTTTAAATTGTTTCAAATTAAATAACTAGTTTACGATAAATATTTAAACATAAAAATGTTTTCATACACCGAAATAAAGGCAAGCCCAACCGGTTTCGAAAGGATGTGGCTTCTCTTTTTCTGGTGCAAAATATACGTGCTACCTTGGAGGCAAAAGCAAGACTGAAATGTAATCAGTCTTGCTTTACCCACCTAAAGAATAGAACATGTTCTTTGGTCCCATATCCTATCGAAACCGAATGTGCTTCCCTTTATTTTATGATGCGAGAAAAATTTCTTATGTTTAAACGTTTTTGAAATAAGAACTCTTAATTCTTTAATTTTCCACCACGTAGTAATCATATCGAGTAGCGCGAAACCAGTTTACTAAACCTAGATTTTTATTTTTATTTTAATGACTATAACTTTAACCACTAGACAATTAAAATGGTGAGAATGAAATTTAATGAACACACATATGATATAAAATATTTTATTTTGGGTTAACTATCAAAAATTAGGTGTTTGCTATTATAATACTCTTAGATTCCCAGAATTCAAAAATTAGGTTTTTATTGGTTAATTTGTATAACTGTTTCTGTATGAAAAGTACACGCTATGAAAGATTTTGAACCTGTTTCAGCATAGCTTTGAAACCGATATTAATAGAAAGTCGAAATTGGGTATACTGAATCTGTATCAATATCTGTATGGTTCGTGTACAGAGTCTTACAAAGGAATACAAATAACGTTTCTGGGTAAAATCTGCCATTTGTACATATTGATTTATTTAAACTTCATTGAGCATAAATTAATTAACGCATAAATTTTGTATGCACAAAAGCATGCTGAGATTTTGATACGAAAATGCTAAACGATTTGTTTGTAGAGCCACAAAAAAAAAAAAAAAAAAAAAAAAAAAAAAAATTCAGATACCAGTATAACGTTCTTTGAAAATAATTGTGAAAAAAGCATACTACTTTCGCTGCAAAATCAAATAAGTTATCGCTTTGGAAAAACTGATTTTGTGTTTATAATATCCCGTCATATATTACAATTAAGATGCTGTTGTGAAAATATATTTGTTTTATACGTATACAAATAGAGTTAAATTTATAAATATTTTATAGCATAATCAAAAAAAGAGATCCCTGCATTTTATCAGAAGATTTATATAAACCTGTTTGCAGAATTCCTAATGATACTTCGTAGCTTCCGAAATATCAAAAGCAGAAAGCTGTTGTAAAAGGTTTCAGTAAACAATATAAGTCACGTTTAGAGATCGTGTCATGTAGAAAAATTGATACAATTGTGTTTTTATATTCGCTGATAACATGAAACTGTTAACAATAGGTGTTGCGAAAATAAATATTATATTCTCTGTATTGTTTTATAAGAGGATTTCTAAGACTTAGAAAATCAAATTCTAAGAAGAAATTCAATGTGATATTAAAATCTTTTCTTTCTTTTGTTCTTTTTATTTCCCTTTATTTATTTATTTATTTATTTTGTGTGTGTGTGTGTGTGTGCGGTTTATAAATATATATTATATATATAGTAGAAGGAAAGTATATATGATGCATGAGTAAGAGAAATAAAATTGATAAAATTTCGTTAACTGTGATGGGTTCAGTTAACTGATGGAATTCAATAAGATTAAAAAAGAAAAAAAAAACTTTAGAATACATGTGATTTTTTTTACACTGAGGGAAAAAAAAAAATATATATATATATATATATATATATATAGAGTTACAAAATTGTAAATAATTGCGTTTATTTTAGTATAAATTCTTCCAAAGAGGCTTAGTAAGTTCATAAAATGCTAATTTTGTGCATTTCTAGTCGTTTTAGCGTTGAAATAGCCTTATTTTCCCTTAAAAACGCATTAAAAAGCCCCAATAAGGCAGGTAATGGATTTGGCGCCAAGTTTGGCGACTTCTCCCCAACTTCACGATTTTTTTGGCGACCTTGGCGAGAAAATCCTTATTAGGGATATACCAAATATGGAAGCTCTAATCTCATTGGCTGATGAGATACGGAAATTTCTGGAACTTTCCACACTTTTCTACAGGGGTGGCTGTTTTCTTCGCCAAGGAGACTCAGTTCAGTTCAGTTCTCAGTCAGCTTCCGCTAATGCTTGCATTGTTTTGAGCCTCTTCGAAAAAGACTTGCTTTAAGTGTTATTGCTATACAGTTTGTACTGTGGATTTGCTATTGACAGCTGTTGTTTAAGCTGTGTTTACTGGTTGAATTGAAGCTGATACTTGGTTTATAGACCTGTATTTTTCTGGAACTTTCTGTGAATAAATTACTGAATTTTTGTAAGTTTTGCCTTTCATTCTCGGACAAATCACGAATCCCCAAGTACGCAACATTTCTGGTGTCAGGAGTGGGGTTGTCTCTGAATGGTGATAACTATGGAGCAAGAAATGAAGAAGCTTCTGGAAGGTCTAACTGCCCAGATGAATATGTTAAGATATGGATTGATAGAGAAAATAGAAACCGGAGAAAAAGAATTGAAAGACGGCTTGGCTGAAGAGATGAATGAAATGAAAGAAGGACAAAAAGAGATGAGAGAAAATATGGAAACGGGACAAGAAGAGTTGAAAGACAGTTTGGGTGAAGTTCAGGGAGAAATTAAGTCAATCGAAGAGAAAGTTGAATGCAATCAAGAGGAGATGAAGAGAGAACTTTCGGCAGTAAAGGAAGTGATTGAAAGTAAATTATCGGATATGGAAAGCAGAGTAGATGGAATAGAAGAGAAAGTTTTGAAAATAGAAGAGAATTTTGAAAAGAAAGCTATGAAGATAGAAGAAAATGTTATGAAGGTTGAAGAGAGTGTTACGAGGATAGAACGGAGTTTCGAGGAGAAAGTTAAAGAAAATTTTGATCAGGAACTGAAAGGAAGGTTTTCACAGATAGAAGGTAAACTGAAGAGAAAAGAAGAAGATCTTGAGAGAAAAATGAAAGAAGAGTGGAATGGAGAAGTAATAGGGAACGAACTGCAGAACAAGATTCGGAGTCTCGAAGAAAAGTTAGAATCCATGCCTCAGGAAACTGAAAAGAGAGATAAAAGAAGCCAGAATAAGGAATTTATTAAGCTGTCCACCTACGACGGCAGTTCCTCCTGGCATGTATATAAGACGCAGTTTTCTATCTTAGCTGAAACTAACGGCTGGGACTCATCTGGTAGGGTCGTTGCGGGGTGACGCCGCAGATATTCTGGAGACCCTTTCGAAGGAACAGCGATATGACTTCGAAGCTTTAACCAGAGCACTAGATCTACGTTTTAGAGCGAAATGGGCCAAAGAATATAGTCGACTCCAGCTAAGGTCCCGCCATCAGACACCAGGGGAAAGCTTACAAGAACTGGCATCAAACATCCAGAGGCTTTCACATTTGGCTTCCTCAGACTGTCATCCTGAAACACGCAATGATCTGGCCATACTTCATTGATGCTGTCGGAGATCCAGAAATTCAAAAAGCCCTCAGACTCTCCGGCGTGATGTATGTGGAGTCAGCCTTAGTGTATGCCCTAAAGATCGAGGCAAACCAACAAGCCTCATGTAAACAGCGCCAGAACAGCACAGCAGACGAAGTGAACGGCTCTGAAGATGATCTTAAAGAGATTCAGAAAATGATTGAAGATATTAATTGAAGACTACGCATTCTTGAGAGTAAGAAAGAAGGGGAGACTCCAACAACTAAATGCTGGGGCTGTTGAAAAGACGGGCATATCAAACAAAGCTGCCCAGTAAGAACACCTAGAGAAGCAACCAAGAATGTCTCTGAATTATGCCACCCAGAAGGAGCTCTTTGGGAAAATCCAGATACTGGTAAATACTGGTAAAATTTGCGCATGCGTAATGTAAATATTTGTATATAAATATTTGTACATATTTGTGAATTTTTTAAATATTTCTCACTTGATTTATATTTCTATTTTATCGTTATATGCAACTTTGTTTTGTATTTTAGATTGTGTAAATTTGTTTAGTTTCGCCTCTTGACCAAGGGTTGCACTGCCCGGGACGTGCAGTCCTTGGGAGGGAGGCAGTGTTACAAAATTTTAAATAATTGTGTTTATTTTAGTATAAATTCTTTCAAAGAGGCTTAGTAAGTTGATAAAGTGCTAATTTTGTGCATTTCTAGTCGTTTTAGCGTTGAAAAGTTGCCCATTATATCTAGCTTTAAACCAATGAATTTTTTTTTTCGCATGCGCAGGGAAAACTTTTTTTATAAAAATATTCGTATTTAATGAGATATTTAAGGTATTTCTGTTCTGATTGCAGTACATTGTTTCAAAAGTCTTTTTTCAATTTATCTGAAAGTGGGAATAATTTTCGTTTAAAACTCTTCCTATTATAAATTTAAAAAAAAAGCTCAATTTTTTGGAGTTTTGAAATAAATGCTTATATCTCAATTATTTAACATGCTATCGTCACACAAACTCATCCACAAATTGCACCAGGTCTATATTAACATATCTTAAAGTTACAGGACATTTGATCGACTTAACAATACACAGTGATCCCAAATATTATTGATTTTGCTCAATTTGTAACCGGTCCAATAAATGTTGTCATAAACCAGACTTCACTAAAAAATACGAGGAAAAGCAAGTTCTTTAAGTACCTAATGTTTGAAAACAATTCATTGAAAGATACGTTATTAAATTGAAAAACTGATTGTTTGCAAATCTTGCTAAACTTTTGTGCAGGGGTGTATTTTAGATAAAATTAATTTTTAGTGTTTGATTCAATAAATAAATAGATAAATAAATAAATAAAAATATTTTTTTCCTGTGGGTATTGATATATCTTGAAATGAATTCTTGCAACTATTTATTAGAAAATAAAAGGAATGAGATATTTCTTATAACTGATAAAATGATTATACTTTTAAAAATACACATTTTAAGTTTAAAAATTTCAATAATATACTTAGAGAACAAATTAAAAACTAGTGTAATAACATTACTCGCGTGTAAAAAAAAAAAAAAAAAAAAAAAAAAAAAAAAAAGAAAAAGAAAAAACATACGCTAATGTATCTAAAGATCTTCCACTGGAAAAAAAAAAAAAGACATTAAACTGATCACATAATGTAAGAAAATAATACTATTTTTTAATTGTAAAATGACACTGGCGTGGCGTTTACACAACATCAATTACTGCATATGTTAACAGGTTGATTTCATCTCACCTGTCCAATTCTTTTGAATTTAAAGTGATTCGTCCAGTCAGATGTACTTTAGAAGCAATGAGTGTATCTAAAATCGTATTTAAAACTCTTTCAACGCAGGTACAATCATATAAATAAAAAAATCATGTTATCATACGACAAATTCTACTTACAAGGAAACATTCAAAAGGTATCGTCTTCAAAAAATATTGAACAACTACTCTTCATAAAACACCAGAAAGTGAAAAAATTATCGGCTGAACTGAATTACAGCGACCACAAAAAATTATCAAAATTAAGCATATTTGGCGATTTCACACTGTTAGGCGATTGATTTTGAGTACTTGGCGGAGAAGCAAAACACGGTTCTTTTCGTACACGGCAATCTCGGTGCTAGCGAACTGAACGCCTAACAGCGCTAAATCGCCATATAGGCTTAATTTTGATAGATTTTTGAGGGAACTGTAATTCATTTCAGCCGATAACTTTTTCACTTCCTGGTGTTTTATGAAGAGTAGAATCACCTATATTTTTTTCAGTATTTTTTAAAGATGACACCTTTTGAATGTTTTCTTGTTAGACATATATATAATACAGAGAAATGTGGTTTAATACTCAGTTACTGACTGACTGCATAAAACTGATGACCCATTGCAGAACTGCCAACATTTCCAATTTATTATGTAGCATTGTTACTATCTGTTTTTCTATTCACACTACTTTTTTCGTAGAGTAAATTTCTCTAATATACAATTCAGATTAAATAAAAAGAAAATTAGTCTTCTGAAAGAGTACTATGGGCATATTAACAATGTTTTGGAATACAATATAACATATTGTAGCTCTAACCATTGTTTTAAAATCCAAATCTTGTGATGTTAATTGTAAAGAATTTCATTTAATGCATTAGACTAAACTTTTTGTTATTGAATTTAACAGTATGAAAAATTCAATGGACCAATCAGATAAAACTACGGAAGTCATACGTGGCCATATTAATGAAATACCTTTATTGAATAACAGACGACCGTATTACATGCGGATATCTTTGACTACTCTGTCTGAATTTTAATTTTTAGAAATATCTTTACAGATAGTAAATAAATAAAAATAAAAATAAAAGAAACATTTTGGGGCAACACAACAGTTCTGCATTTGTTGCATTTTGTTATTGCACGCATTGCATCTTCTATCTGCAGATGAAATTTGTAAGACTAGAGAAACTCTCTCAGAAGATTATAAAAAGCACCAGAGAACTGGCGTTTAAAAGTCATAAATACAAAACTTTGATTAAACACAATAAAATGCTAGAACTCGCGAGAATTGTGTCGGGTCGAAAGAAGAGACGACCCTTCGTCAGGCGATCAAAGTGCGAGTTCTAGCATTTTATGATATTTATTCAAAGTTTTGTACTTATTCTCTCAGAAGATGCTTACCTTGTCACTAAAACAAAATTTTATAATGTTAATAATAAGTTATATTTTTAGTAATAATTTTGATATAGATGATCTGATATTATTACGTAATATTCTTCATTTCTTTTCAAAATAAAATGCTTTGAAATTTCTCATGTGTGGCTTTTTATGACTATTTTTATTATTTTAAAAATACTTTTTCGAAAAATTCAAAATAAATGCTCATTTATAGTTATTTTTAAATTTCTGTGATATTATTATTTTATATTTAATATAACATTAACATTGGGTGTTAATGACTTGGGTGTTAATAAACACTTTCTTGGCTTTAATGTTGCGAAATTTTTTCTTAGAAGTAACCGCTATGAAAATTAATTTAAATATTTTCTCTACAAATTTAATATTCACAACTTGATTTATCTTTATGCTTATTTTACCTTCTTTTATCCTTTATTTTATCCTTTATCTTCCGTTATTAGTTTATTAGCACATTTTTTTCTTTCATATAATTTTACCATCTATCCGTATAATTTGCTGAATTTATATTAATAATCTACAAATATTGTTTTAATTTGACAAGTTCCTTTTTTATTTCTAATTCAAATATGGTAAGAAATAAATTAAATTTGAAGAACTAATTTGAGACCACTTATGTTGGCATTAATATATATGTAAACTTTAGTAATCCAATAAAAGTAAAGCCTCTTTCGCCAAACTGCCTCTTACGTAAATGAATAAAAAAATCGCTTTGTTTTAATCAAATTTTAAGAAAATAATGGAAGCACTTTTCGTGGTTTTTATTGTTTCAATACTTATATTGAGAAAAAAATTATAACTGTAAAACATTTGAGATGCTTTGATTTATTTTAAAAATGAATGCATATAGAATAAAAATGTTGAAATTTTTTCTTATTACTTAAAAATATATTCAATGAAAACAAATCTACTATCCTCTTTTTATTTTATTTTATTTTATTTTATTTTATTTATTTTATTTTTTTTTTAATGCTTAGTACACATTTTTTTTCTGTAAATCAAAATTAAATGCCCATTTCCTCATTAAAAAAAAAAAAAAAAAAAAAAAAAAAAAAAAAAGATAAATTTATTGTTTTCAATTTCAATATTTAAAATTTTATAAGTAAAAGCTTTTCTATCTACCTATCTATCTTTCTTTTCTTTTCTTTTCTTTTCTTTTCTTTCTTTTTTCTTTTTTTTTTTTTTTTTTTTGTTTGTCATTCTTAAATAAAATTTAAATAAACAATTAAATAGGCAATCAATTACTTTAAGTAATGCTATTTTATAGATAACGCACGAAATTCTCAAATTTAAATAAATAATTAGTGGCCTGTGATGTGGTTAATAATGACTATAATGTAAGCAAACAAGTGTGCAGCACGAGCGTGGTAAAGCACATTACGTCAACGCACAGGGCCCATTATTTTGTTCATTCAATGAAAAATCGTGCTTAAATATTTGAATCTAAAAAGGTCGAAAGTGTTTTTTGCCTTTTTTAGTTATTTGGTTAAAATGTTTTAATTATCTATTTGTATATCTTTAGACAATATGGAAATTTTTATGCAAAAAGATGAATATTTATAAAACACACATATGCATGTATATATGTGTGTGCGTGTGTAAAAAGGAATTTAGAAATAAATATACAAGTAAAATTTACTATATGAGCAGAGTATCACATATTATATATATATTAAAAAAAATGAAATATGATACAAATGTAATAGCAACTGATTAATGTATATATATATATATCTGCAGTGATAAGTATAAAGGATTTAAGTCCATATTCTTGATTTTTCAGGAGATGAAAAATAAAGTTTAACTAGCTAAAAACAAATCAGAAGAATGGATTAGGGAAAAGGTATTTCGTTGATTTTTACCCTTTATACCATTCAGTGGTTGTCAACCTTCATTGAATAACGGGAAAAATTGAATTAAATATTTTATACCATACATGAATGGTAAATTTCTAAATTGGTCCTTTTTTTACCAATGGATTTTCTCAAAGACTAAATGACATAGAATTAAAGCCTTTATACCAATCGATAGAGAATTTTTTTCTGAGTCTGACTATGTACTTAACTCAAAATCGACATTTTTGGACTTAAATCCTTTATACTTATCAGTACAGATATATATATATATATATATATATATATATATATATATATACTAGCAGGCTACGCCCGCTTCGCTGGTCACTATTTTTAAATGAATCATTATAATTAATGAATTCTCAAAATTGCATTAATTTTTATCATGTGATTAAAAAAAAAAGAAAAAAAACTCTGATCGGGAAAAATGTCGCACCGGTTCCACAATGCCTTCAGCAGCGTAGACCCGTGCGCGATGCGCACGCGCGAATGCATATATATGAGCAACCTAATAATTTTAAAAATTCGAAAATATCCGCAATCGATTTGTAAGTATCAAAAACCTCTATGCACCAGTTTTGAACGATCTATCTCTATTTTTATTTTTTTGCCCCTCCGCTCCCTTCCCCCTTCCCGCCTCTCCCAATAATTTTAAATATTCAAAAATATCCGCAATCGATTTGTAGGTATCGAAAACCTCTATGTACCAATTTTGAACGATCTAACTCTATTTTATTTTTTTTGCCTCTCCGCCCGCCCTTCCCGGCCCTTCTATAATAACTTTACACTTTCTAAAATATCCCCATTCGACTTGCTGGCCTCTAAAACCTATCTGTACCAATTCTGAACGGCCTAACTGTATTTCTATTTGTTTTTGCCCATAGCCCCCCTTCCAGCCCCCCCCCCCTTCCCGCTCCTCCTAATAATTTTACAAATTCGAAAATATCCGCAATCGATTTGTAAGTATCGAAAACATCTATGTACCAATTTTTAATGATCTGACACTATTTTTATTTTTTTGCCCCCCTCCTCCCCTCCCCCCTTCTTGCCCCTCTTAATAACTTTACACAATCGAAAATATCCCCATTCGACTTGCAGGCCTTTAAAACCTATCTGTACCAATTTTGAATGGCCTAACTGTATTTCTATTTGTTTTTGCTCCATTGCCCCCCCCACCAGGGGGCTGAATTTCTAAAATTCCAGAAATTGGTTTTTAGATAGTTGCATTAGCTATATTTTGAAGCAAAAATTTCACGTTTATCTATTTTTTTTTGTTTGAGATATATAGGATTAAGCGAAATCACGTTTTACGCATGTGAAATCACGTTTTGCCCCCCCCCCCCGACCCCTTGGGGACCGAATTTCAAAAATTCCAGAAACCGATTTTTAGACATTTGTATTAGCTATATTTTAAAGCAAAAATTTTACGGATATCTGTTTTTTTGTTTGAGATATGAAGGATTTTGTGAAATTACGTTTTGCCCCCCTCCTCCCCTTGGGGTGAGGGGGGATAATTGTAAATTCGATTTTACAACGCCGCAAGCGAATTTTGTAAAATCGCTTGCGGCGTTGTCTTTCTCGGGTCGTAAACATTAACCGTGCCAAATTTGGTCCCGCTCGATGAAACGGCCTAGGATTCTATAGCGGACACACACACACACAAATTGACTCTAATAAAATCAAACAGAAAGAAGACTTTAAAAACTATTATTATTATTATTATTAATATTTTACTAATATGGTGATTAAGCGGATATGTGTGGTTTTTACAGTATCATTATGTTAAATTTAAATATATATACTCAAATCAATGAATTTATGGAAACACCTCAACTCTAAATGTGTTTTGAGTGCTGATTTACCCAACGAGATATATAAATTAGAGTGCTGATTCAATGAATGAAGGATTAACTTTCCGTGGTTCAAGATGAATCACGTGACATGCTCGAATAGGTTGCTGTGTTTGGCCCTTTATCACTATTTTGGCATTCAAAATATCAGTTCGACAAATTATCATTATTATTACGTAACATGACAGTCCTATGACCGAAATAAATTGTTTTTAAAATAATTTTACACATATTTCACATTTTAATAAATAATAAAATACCTTTGTTTTCATCGTTTCCCAACAAAGTTTAAAAGTGTTTATAAAAGAAAATTTAAACTTTTAAAGAGCTACATTTAACAACAAATAATAATTTTTCAACTATTTTTAAGCAATTTGTCGGTTAAAGTTCAACTACACGAAATAAAAGAGAAGTAATATCAAAATTAAAATGATTTAGAACAAAAGAATATTAAACTACGTAAGTAAACAAAAACATTGGCGTTTTTGACTTATGCGAAGAACAATCTCCAAACCGTTGCCATAGAAATTTACTGAAAATAAGCTGTTACCAAGGGAACCATCGAATACGCAGGTGCAAGGAGAGCATGTCACATTGTAGAGAATAAGCGGATGCCATATTCTCAATTTTAGATCTTAACTCCTGGATCTTAGATCTCACTAGATCTTAAATATGAACTTAGGTTAACTTAATTAATTTATGAGCATGAAACTTGAATCTTGCTTATTTAACTTTAAGTTGAAGCTGAAACTGAAATACTTAAGTAAACTATGAAGAGAAGACAAAGTCAGATTTAATAAAAGAAATGAGCTTTTATTTGAGCTTAATAGAAAAAGGTGGGCATTGGACTTTAGCTATATTTAATATCTTTATAAGTTTAAATGGGCAGCCATCACAAATATTTTAACTATCAATAGATAACTACAATTACTCTCAACTACCTTATTTAAATTCGTTAGCTCTCACTGCTGCTACTAGTCTTTCGTACTCGGGAGGATTCCCTATAATACGGTACTACTCGACAACCATCATCTAATACACTACTCTAAGCAGCTAACTCAACAGCCTACCTTCTAATCGGCTACCGTTCCTTTAACTAACTAACTACCATCCTCTCTCTCTCTCCAACTAACTAACACCCTTACTCTCCTTCCAACTAACTCCAAAAGTTATCTTCCTTCTACTTTTATAATATTCACTTTCCAAAATACTTTATAAAATTAACATATCGCAGATTACAATTTCATTTTAGGATGAGAACTAACTCTATTACTCTACTGAATCCTAAATTCTTCGCATTCATGTTTTATTCGCAAAGTGCGAATTTTAATAGTAGCACTTTGCTAGACCTCACAGTTCTTCCCCAAAAGAAAAAAATTCACGGAAAAAATCCCCAACGGTTTTTTACCCGTGAAAATTTTAAAGTTAATTTAAAACAATGCAATGTTAATTAAAAAATAGCCGCAGTTACTTACTGCTAAAATTAAACTGTATAAGATTTTAGAGAAAAAAAAGAGGGGGGAAACTTAAATTAGACTGCCCAAGAATAACTATTTGCTATTAAAATGTAATAAGGAAAAAAATTTTAAGAGTACAGGGCCAAAAAACCGCACACTTAGCTTTTTAAAAATGTTTCTTAGTATGCTCAATCTAAGTCGCTTTATACCGGAAAACCGTTTGTACTCAATTTAGTTAACTAGAAATCCAACGTATTTACATCGGGGAAATACAGTCATCTTTCCTTACATGGAAAGGAGAAAAATTTCATTAATTAAAAAAAATGTAGTACAAAAGGGATCGCTTAAACAGAAAGTGCGATCATTCATCATTCAATTTAACTTGTGTAAAATGAGAGCAAAAAAGAAAGTCTTTATTTCAGATGTTCATCAAAAAAAAGATTTCCAGTGTTCTAGTAGATTTATCTCTAAAATGTCAATCCACTGCTGGCACGTTTCCAAGAACTTTTTTCGACTTCAGAGATCCCAAGTCTTTGGCAAACGTCCAAAACTACCTCCTTCTAAAAGTTATCAGTCTTCATTTCAAAAAGTAACAGGTGAAGGAAACAGATTGTACTTCGGATTAAGAGTCAGGATCAGCAACTTGACCTCAGAATTTCTAAAATTAAAACTCTTTTTAACGAATATATCAAAAATAGACGTGAACTACACTTTTATATAGATAAATGACATAATTTTATAGATAAGCAATATTTCAGCTAGCTATTTGCATACGAAAAAAAACTAAATTGTTAGTGTATTAAGGTTAATTGTTAAACGCGAATTTACATGCAAAATAGCTTAAAAAAATTCTTTTATTACCCCATACTAATATATACATACATAGAACTCTTAGTGAAAATTTAAGAGTTTAAAAATAAGGAATATTCATTTTATACAATTTACAACATTTAGAAAAACATAGATAAGGATACAGATACAAAATATTTCAAAAAGTTTTCAAAACTGCAGTTGATGGCTGGGAAATAAAACGATTCACGTACATACATATAGATCATTTACAAAACTATAGAGAAAAATGTTTATACACTTATAAAATTTCATTTTATACAATTTATAAGACATTTAGAGAAATATAGGTAATGAATATATACAAATAGTTGAAAAAGTTTTTTCAAAACTGCCGGTGTTGGCTAGGAAATAGAAAAGCATTAGAGTATATACATATAGATCATGTCAAAAACTAGAGAGAAAGTTTATATACAAAAAGGTAAGAAAATGTATCGTACTAATCACTGCAGGTGTTGGCTAAAACAGAAAACATTTAAGTACATACAGATAGATCATTCAAAAAACGAAAGGGGGGGGGAATTTATGAACAAATGTTCAAAAAAGTTTTTTACCAAAAACTGCCGGTGTTGGCTAGGAATAAAAAAAACATTAACGTACATACATGCATATATTATATACAGAAAAAAATTTATGACATGTAAATGATACATGAAATTTCCGAAATTGAAAGTTCATGCTATAAGTTTAAATTTTGACTTTTCAATTTTTAGAATGTTCATCTCTTTCAGATAAGGATTGAAAGTCCAAATGGCTTTAATACATGTCCTAGATTTTATAACTGCTGTGATAGAAATGCACTTTACAATGGAAAAAATAATTAACCATAGCACCTGATAGATTGATTCCTTGCTATCAGCAAAATCAGAGGTGCGTGTCAGACTATCCTGTGGAGTTGCTGTTGAACTTTCAGCGCTGGTAGCTTGTAGAGCGGAGTCCGGCATCGGAGAGGCACTTTTCTGGGACGGACTCGAGCCCGGTACCTTGTCACTGTCTGCAGTTCCTTGAAAAGGTTCCGCTCGCTCTCTACTCGTTGCGATCGAGGTCCTGGAGGGCTTACAGGATTTCAAACCTTTCACTTCATTAGAGGAAATTGCAACATTTTGTTTTACTTTAGGCGGCATATCATTTAAACTAGCGACCGAGTTATCCGACTTTTTTGTTAGATTTACGACTTTATCGTTGAATTTATGCACTGGATATGCCGAACTAGAATTAGTTACCACTGCATTTTGAACTGTACTGCTTTCCTTTACATTAACTGGTAGATTTTCATCAAAATTAGTTACGAGATCTTTAGAATCACAGTGAATAAACTTTTCACTGTCTTTTACCACAGTTTCTGTGAAAATAACAGAATCGGCCGACTTGACTGTTTTTAAATGGGAATTATCAGGAGATGAATTTAAATCACTAGAAAAGTTAGCCGCAACATTAATTAATTTCTCACTGTCGGTCCGTTTAACGGTTTCAGCGGCCGCAGTTATTTTAGTTGTATTAATTTCAATTTCTGTTACCCGAGCTTCAGTTACATTTGATATTTCGGCTTGAACCGGTTCAGCATTTAAATGCGAATGAGGGATATGCGAGGCTTGAACAGTAGAATTTAGTTGAACATTCATTTCACTTAAAGCAAGGGATTGATTTACCCATTTAGATTCAATCGTATTTTCCTTTTCGACCACCGTCGCTACGCTAGATATTTTATTGGAATTTTCATCCGTAGCTAAGGACTGAATAACAGACGTAAATTGGTCTGTATCGCTGTTTGCAAGCGAAGTTTGTTCATTTGGTTTAACTTGTGTTTGACTTTTGTCACAAGGATTAACGTCAGTTTTAGGTTGATCTAAATTAATTGAGCTTGCTTCCTGCGACTTAAAAACTTCTTGCGGTTTTTCCACTGGCTTGATTACCGCTTCCCCCTGACGTTCGTGAGGGGGAAGGGAACGGTCATGTTCCAGTCTTAGTCTGTCATACCGAGTGGCAAAGAGGTCGGTTACTCTGCTTTTTAGATCCTGATAAGTTGGATTTGGGCCAAGTGAATGGCAGGCTATTAGCCTATGCCACTGTCTCGGTTCTCCATTTAAGGAATTTGCTAACCAAGCATATTTTTTGGATAGATCAATGTTATAAAAGTTAAAAAAATATTCAAGCTCCTCAAAAAATTGAAGCACGCTATTAGTGCCGTCAAAAAATACTTGCTCGGGGGGGGGGGGGGATTCGAGCGAATTTGGGCGCCAGTGTAGAGAATACGTGGATGCCATATTCTCAATTTTAGATCTTAACTCCTGGATCTTAGATCTCACTAGATCTTAAATATGAACTTAGGTTAACTTAATTAATTTATGAGCATGAAACTTGAATCTTGCTTATTTAACTTTAAGTTGAAGCTGAAACTGAAATACTTAAGTAAACTATGAAGAGAAGACAAAGTCAGATTTAATAAAAGAAATGAGCTTTTATTTGAGCTTAATAGAAAAAGGTGGGCGTTGGACTTTAGCTATATTTAATATCTTTATAAGTTTAAATGGGCAGCCTTCACAAATATTTTAACTATCAATAGATAACTACAATTACTCTCAACTACCTTATTTAAATTCGTTAGCTCTCACTGCTGCTACTAGTCTTTCGTACTCGGGAGGATTCCCTATACCACGGTACTACTCGACAACCATCATCTAATACACTACTCTAAGCAGCTAACTCAACAGCCTACCTTCTAATCGGCTACCGTTCCTTTAACTAACTAACTACCATCCTCTCTCTCTCTCCAACTAACTAACACCCTTACTCTCCTTCCAACTAACTCCAAAAGTTATCTTCCTTCTACTTTTATAATATTCACTTTCCAAAATACGTTATAAAATTAACATATCGCAGATTACAATTTCATTTTAGGATGAGAACTAACTCTATTACTCTACTGAATCCTAAATTCTTCGCATTCATGTTTTATTCGCAAAGTGCGAATTTTAATAGTAGCACTTTGCTAGACCTCACAGTTCCTCCCCAAAAGAAAAAAATTCACGGAAAAAATCCCCAACGGTTTTTTACCCGTGAAAATTTTAAAGTTAATTTAAAACAATGCAATGTTAATTAAAAAATAGCCGCACTTACTTACTGCTAAAATTAAACTGTATAAGACTTTAGAGAAAAAAAAGAGGGGGGAAACTTAAATTAGACTGCCCAAGAATAACTATTTGCTTTTAAAATGTAATAAGGAAAAAATTTTAAGAGTACAGGGCCAAGAAACCGCACACTTAGCTTTTTAAAAATGTTTCTTAGTATGCTCAATCTAAGTCGCTTTATACCGGAAAACCGTTTGTACTCAATTTAGTTAACTAGAAGTCCAACGTATTTACATCGGGGAAATACAGTCATCTTTCCTTACATGGAAAGGAGAAAAATTTCATTAATTAAAAAAAATGTAGTACGAAAGGGATCGCTTAAACAGAAAGTGCGATCATTCATCATTCAATTTAACTTGTGTAAAATGAGAGCAAAAAAGAAAGTCTTTATTTCAGATGTTCATCAAAAAAAAGATTTCCAGTGTTCTAGTAGATTTATCTCTAAAATGTCAATCCACTGCTGGCACGTTTCCAAGAACTTTTTTCGACTTCAGAGATCCCAAGTCTTTGGCAAACGTCCAAAACTACCTCCTTCTAAAAGTTATCAGTCTTCATTTCAAAAAGTAACAGGTGAAGGAAACAGATTGTACTTCGGATTAAGAGTCAGGATCAGCAACTGGACCTCAGAATTTCTAAAATTAAAACTCTTTTTAACGTATATATCAAAAATAGACGTGAACTACACTTTTATATAGATAAATGACATAATTTTATAGATAAGCAATATTTCAGCTAGCTATTTGCATACGAAAAAAAACTAAATTGTTAGTGTATTAAGGTTAATTGTTAAATGCGAATTTACATGCAAAATAGCTTTAAAAAATTCTTTTATTACCCCATACTAATATACACATACATAGAACTCTTAGTGAAAATTTAAGAGTTTAAAAATAAGGAATATTCATTTTATACAATTTACGACATTTAGAAAAACATAGATAAGGATACAGATACAAAATATTTCAAAAAGTTTTCTAAACAGCAGTTGATGGCTGGGAAATAAAAAGATTCACGTACATACATATAGATCATTTACAAAACTATAGAGAAAAATGTTTATACACTTATAAAATTTCATTTTATACAATTTATAAGACATTTAGAGAAATATAGGTAATGAATATATACAAATTGTTGAAAAAGTTTTTTCAAAACTGCCGGTGTTGGCTAGGAAATAGAAAAGCATTAGAGTATATACATATAGATCATGTCAAAAACTAGAGAGAAAGTTTATATACAAAAAGGTAAGAAAATGTATCGTACTAATCACTGCAGGTGTTGGCTAAAACAGAAAACATTTAAGTACATACAGATAGATCATTCAAAAAACGAAAGGAGGGGGGGAATTTATGTACAAATGTTCAAAAAGGTTTTTTACCAAAAACTGCCGGTGTTGGCTAGGAATAAAAAAAACATTAACGTACATACATGCATATATTATATACAGAAAAAAATTTATGACATGTAAATGATACATGAAATTTCCGAAATTGAAAGTTCATGCTATAAGTTTAAATTTTGACTTTTCATTTTTTAGAAAGTTCATCTCTTTTAGATAAGGATTGAAAGTCCAAATGGCTTTAATACATGTCCTAGATTTTATAACTGCTGTGATAGAAATGCACTTTACAATGGAAAAAATAATTAACCTTAGCACCTGATAGATTGATTCCTTGATATCAGCAAAATCAGAGGTGCGTGTCAGACTATCCTGTGGAGTTGCTGTTGAACTTTCAGCGCTGGTAGCTTGTAGAGCGGAGTCCGGCATCGGAGAGGTACTTTTCTGGGAGGGACTCGAGCCCGGTACCTTGTCACTGTCTACAGTTCCTTGAAAAGGTTCCGCTCGCTCTCTACTCGTTGCGATCGAGGTCCTGGAGGGCTTACAGGATTTCAAACCTTTCACTTCATTAGAGGAAATTGCAACATTTTGTGTTACTTTAGGCGGCATATCATTTAAACTAGCGACCGAGTTATCCGACTTTTTTGTTAGATTTACGACTTTATCGTTGAATTTATGCACTGGATATGCCGAACTAGAATTAGTTACCACTGCAGTTTGAACTGTACTGCTTTCCTTTACATTAACTAGTAGATTTTCATCAAAATTAGTTACGAGATCTTTAGAATCACAGTGAATAAACTTTTCACTGTCTTTTACCACAGTTTCTGTGAAAATAACAGAATCGGCCGACTTGACTGTTTTTAAATGGGAATTATCAGGAGATGAATTTAAATCACTAGAAAAGTTAGCCGCAACATTAATTAATTTGTCACTGTCGGTCCGTTTAACGGTTTCAGCGGCCGCAGTTATTTTAGTTGTATTAATTTCAATTTCTGTTACCCGAGCTTCAGTTACATTTGATATTTCGGCATGAACCGGTTCAGCATTTAAATGCGAATGCGGGATATGCGAGGCTTGAACAGTAGAATTTAGTTGAACATTCATTTCACTTAAAGCAAGGGATTGATTTACCCATTTAGATTCAATCGTATTTTCCTTTTCGACCGCCGTCGCTACGCTAGATATTTTATTGGAATTTTCATCCGTAGCTAAGGACTGAATAACAGACGTAAATTGGTCTGTATCGCTGTTTGCAAGCGAAGTTTGTTCATTTGGTTTAACTTGTGTTTGACTTTTGTCACAAGGATTAACGTCAGTTTTAAGTTGATCTAAATTAATTGAGCTTGCTTCCTGCGACTTAAAAACTTCTTGCGGTTTTTCCACTGGCTTGATTACCGCTTCCCCCTGACGTTCGTGAGGGGGGAGGGAACGGTCATGTTCCAGTCTTAGTCTGTCATACCGAGTGGCAAAGAGGTCGATTACTCTGCTTTTTAGATCCTGATAAGTTGGATTTGGGCCAAGTGAATGGCAGGCTATTAGCCTATGCCACTGTCTCGGTTCTCCATTTAAGGAATATGCTAACCAAGCATATTTTTTGGATAGATCAATGTTATAAAAGTTAAAAAAATATTCAAGCTCCTCAAAAAATTGAAGCACGCTATTAGTGCCGTCAAAAAATTCTTGCTCGGGGGGGGGGGATTCGAGCGAATTTGGGCGCCAGTGTAGATAATACGTGGATGCCATATTCTCAATTTTAGATCTTAACTCCTGGATCTTAGATCTCACTAGATCTTAAATATGAACTTAGGTTAACTTAATTAATTTATGAGCATGAAACTTGAATCTTGCTTATTTAACTTTAAGTTGAAGCTGAAACTGAAATACTTAAGTAAACTATGAAGAGAAGACAAAGTCAGATTTAATAAAAGAAATGAGCTTTTATTTGAGCTTAATGGAAAAAGGTGGGCGTTGGACTTTAGCTATATTTAATATCTTTATAAGTTTAAATGGGCAGCCTTCACAAATATTTTAACTATCAATAGATAACTACAATTACTCTCAACTACCTTATTTAAATTCGTTAGCTCTCACTGCTGCTACTAGTCTTTCGTACTCGGGAGGATTCCCTATACCACGGTACTACTCGACAACCATCATCTAATACACTACTCTAAGCAGCTAACTCAACAGCCTACCTTCTAATCGGCTACCGTTCCTTTAACTAACTAACTACCATCCTCTCTCTCTCTCCAACTAACTAACACCCTTACTCTCCTTCCAACTAACTCCAAAAGTTGTCTTCCTTCTACTTTTATAATATTCACTTTCCAAAATACTTTATAAAATTAACATATCGCAGATTACAATTTCATTTTAGGATGAGAACTAACTCTATTACTCTACTGAATCCTAAATTCTTCGCATTCATGTTTTATTCGCAAAGTGCGAATTTTAATAGTAGCACTTTGCTAGACCTCACAGTTCCTCCCCAAAAGAAAAAAATTCACGGAAAAAATCCCCAACGGTTTTTTACCCGTGAAAATTTTAAAGTTAATTTAAAACAATGCAATGTTAATTAAAAAATAGCCGCAGTTACTTACTGCTAAAATTAAACTGTATAAGACTTTAGAGAAAAAAAAGAGGGGGGAAACTTAAATTAGACTGCCCAAGAATAACTATTTGCTTTTAAAATGTAATAAGGAAAAAAATTTTAAGAGTACAGGGCCAAAAAACCGCACACTTAGCTTTTTAAAAATGTTTCTTAGTATGCTCAATCTAAGTCGCTTTATACTGGAAAACCGTTTGTACTCAATTTAGTTAACTAGAAGTCCAAAGTATTTACATCGGGGAAATACAGTCATCTTTCCTTACATGGAAAGGAGAAAAATTTCATTAATTAAAAAAAATGTAGTACAAAAGGGATCGCTTAAACAGAAAGTGCGATCATACATCATTCAATTTAACTTGTGTAAAATGAGAGCAAAAAAGAAAGTCTTTATTTCAGATGTTCATCAAAAAAAGATTTCCAGTGTTCTAGTAGATTTATCGCTAAAATGTCAATCCACTGCTGGCACGTTTCCAAGAACTTTTTTCGACTTCAGAGATCCCAAGTCTTTGGCAAACGTCCAAAACTACCTCCTTCTAAAAGTTATCAGTCTTCATTTCAAAAAGTAACAGGTGAAGGAAACAGATTGTACTTCGGATTAAGAGTCAGGATCAGCAACTGGACCTCAGAATTTCTAAAATTAAAACTCTTTTTAACGTATATATCAAAAATAGACGTGAACTACACTTTTATATAGATAAATGACATAATTTTATAGATAAGCAATATTTCAGCTAGCTATTTGCATACGAAAAAAAACTAAATTGTTAGTGTATTAAGGTTAATTGTTAAACGCGAATTTACATGCAAAATAGCTTAAAAAAATTCTTTTATTACCCCATACTAATATATACATACATAGAACTCTTAGTGAAAATTTAAGAGTTTAAAAATAAGGAATATTCATTTTATACAATTTACGACATTTAGAAAAACATAGATAAGGATACAGATACAAAATATTTCAAAAAGTTTTCAAAACTGCAGTTGTGGCTGGGAAATAAAAAGATTCACGTACATACATATAGATCATTTACAAAACTATAGAGAAAAATGTTTATACACTTATAAAATTTCATTTTATACAATTTATAAGACATTTAGAGAAATATAGGTAATGAATATATACAAATTGTTGAAAAAGTTTTTTCAAAACTGCCGGTGTTGGCTAGGAAATAGAAAAGCATTAGAGTATATACATATAGAACATGTCAAAAACTAGAGAGAAAGTTTATATACAAAAAGGTAAGAAAATGTATCGTACTAATCACTGCAGGTGTTGGCTAAAACAGAAAACATTTAAGTACATACAGATAGATCATTCAAAAAACGAAAAGGGGGGGTAAATTTATGTACAAATGTCCAAAAAGGTTTTTTACCAAAAACTGCCGGTGTTGGCTAGGAATAAAAAAAACATTAACGTACATAGATGCATATATTATATACAGAAAAAAATTTATGACATGTAAATGATACATGAAATTTCCGAAATTGAAAGTTCTTGCTATAAGTTTAAATTTTGACTTTTCATTTTTTAGAAAGTTCATCTCTTTCAGATAAGGATTGAAAGTCCAAAATGGCTTTAATACATGTCCTCGATTTTATAACTGCTGTGATAGAAATGCACTTTACAATGGAAAAAATAATTAACCATAGCACCTAAAAGATTGATTCCTTGATATCAGCAAAATCAGAGGTGCGTGTCAAACTATCCTGTGGAGTTGCTGTTGAACTTTCAGCGCTGGTAGCTTGTAGAGCGGAGTCCGGCATCGGAGAGGCACTTTTCTGGGACGGAATCGAGCCCGGTACCTTGTCACTGTCTACAGTTCCTTGAAAAGTTTCCGCTCGCTCTCTACTCGTTGCGATCGAGGTCCTGGAGGGCTTACAGGATTTCAAACCTTTCACTTCATTAGAGGAAATTGCAACATTTTGTGTTACTTTAGGCGGCATAACATTTAAACTAGCGACCGAGTTATCAGACTTTTTTGTTAGATTTACGATTTTATCGTTGAATTTATGCACTGGATATGCCGAACTAGAATTAGTTACCACTGCATTTTGAACTGTACTGCTTTCCTTTACATTAACTGGTAGATTTTCATCAAAATTAGTTACGAGATCTTTAGAATCACAGTGAATAAACTTTTCACTGTCTTTTACCACAGTTTCTGTGAAAATAACAGAATCGGCCGACTTGACTGTTTTTAAATGGGAATTATCAGGAGATGAATTTAAATCACTAGAAAAGTTAGCCGCAACATTAATTAATTTGTCACTGTCGGTCCGTTTAACGGTTTCAGCGGCCGCAGTTATTTTAGTTGTATTAATTTCAATTTCTGTTACCCGAGCTTCAGTTACATTTGATATTTCGGCTTGAACCGGTTCAGCATTTAAATGCGAATGAGGGATATGCGAGGCTTGAACAGTAGAATTTAGTTGAACATTCATTTCACTTAAAGCAAGGGATTGATTTACCCATTTAGATTCAATCGTATTTTCCTTTTCGACCGCCGTCGCTATGCTAGATATTTTATTGGAATTTTCATCCGTAGCTAAGGACTGAATAACAGACGTAAATTGGTCTGTATCGCTGTTTGCAAGCGAAGTTTGTTCATTTGGTTTAACTTGTGTTTGTCTTTTGTCACAAGGATTAACGTCAGTTTTAGGTTGATCTAAATTAATTGAGCTTGCTTCCTGCCACTTAAAAACTTCTTGCGGTTTTTCCACTGGCTTGATTACCGCTTCCCACTGACGTTCGTGAGGGGGGAGGGAACGGTCATGTTCCAGTCTTAGTCTGTCATACCGAGTGGCAAAGAGGTCGATTACTCTTTTTTTAGATCCTGATATGTTGGATTTGGGCCAAGTGAATGGCAGGCTATTAGCCTATGCCACTGTCTCGGTTCTCCTTTTAAGTAATATGCTAACCAAGCATATTTTTTGGATAGATCAATGTTATAAAAGTTAAAAAAATATTCAAGCTCCTCAAAAAATTGAAGCACGCTATTAGTGCCGTCAAAAAATACTTGCTCGGAGGGGGGGGGGGATTCGAGCGAATTTGGGCGCCAGTGTAGAGAATACGTGGATGCCATATTCTCAATTTTAGATCTTAACTCCTGGATCTTAGATCTCACTAGATCTTAAATATGAACTTAGGTTAACTTAATTAATTTATGAGCATGAAACTTGAATCTTGCTTATTTAACTTTAAGTTGAAGCTGATACTGAAATACTTAAGTAAACTATGAAGAGAAGATAAAGTCAGATTTAATAAAAGAAATGAGCTTTTATTTGAGCTTAATAGAAAAAGATGGGCGTTGGACATTAGCTATATTTAATATCTTTATAAGTTTAAATGGGCAGCCTTCACAAATATTTTAACTATCAATAGATAACTACAATTACTCTCAACTACCTTATTTAAATTCGTTAGCTCTCACTGCTGCTACTAGTCTTTCGTACTCGGGAGGATTCCCTATACCACGGTACTACTCGACAACCATCATCTAATACTCTACTCTAAGCAGCTAACTCAACAGCCTACCTTCTAATCGGCTACCGTTCCTTTAACTAACTAACTACCATCCTCTCTCTCTCTCCAACTAACTAACACCCTTACTCTCCTTCCAACTAACTCCAAAAGTTATCTTCCTTCTACTTTTATAATATTCACTTTCCAAAATACTTTATAAAATTAACATATCGCAGATTACAATTTCATTTTAGGATGAGAACTAACTCTATTACTCTACTGAATCCTAAATTCTTCGCATTCATGTTTTATTCGCAAAGTGCGAATTTTAATCGTAGCACTTTGCTAGACCTCACAACATGACTCATCTTGGACCTTCTCAAGGGTTACCATTTATCACTGTACTTTATATATCTCGTTGGTTTTACCATGCAAAATGCATAGAATAATAATAGGGAAGAAGAAGCACGTCAATACTCTGATGCTTAGAAACCCCTTCTAGTGAATTGCCAGCGAAAGCTGCTCCTGCTGCTTAAAAACTTAAAGTAGGGCACCCAACCTCGGCGCATTTATCGCTGTTTGTTGTGGGTGCTGCTTCGCTGACTCATTGACAGAGAGACGAGACAATTCAAAAATCTCGCCAACAATTCGCCAACCAATTAGATTGAAGCATAATTACAACCCTATACCCGACATTCCTGGACTTTACAAACCGAAACAAAAACATATACGCTCCTTCTTCCTTTATTATTATTCTATGGCAAAACGTCGATTATAATTAATTGTGATTATTTATTCTTTGATATCTATTTATTATTTATTTTTTTCCATTTTAAATTTTATCCCAAGATAGAATACGCGCCGCTATAGAATTATCGCTTAACACAACTATTATAGTTTTCAAATTCAAGCGATTGTTTTTATCCGTAAAAATGTTACATTACCGGACAACACTTTTTCTTTATTTGACCTTTCCCAATTAAATTTTTTTAATGTTCTGTTTTGCTAAAAAAAATTTGTGTGAATGAACTTTCTATTCTGCCGTCTGTGTGATAATTTTTATCTGTTTCATTTTGGACGTGTGTGAGTGTTTCTGTTCCTTAAAGTATTGCGGATTAATTCATATAATTTTTAAACTATTCATCGATATATATGTTTTTTTTTTTAGCGTATGGATAAATTTGGCATATGTTTCCATTGCATTCTACAATTCTGTTACATTCTACTATTTAATTCTATTCTCTCAGGATTAAAAAAAAAAAAAAACAAATCTTCATAAGTTTCAGTCTTTAAACTTGTTAATCTATAGATGCTACTCTTGCTTTGATATAGTAAGATAGCAATAGACACATAATAATAAAAACATCTTTTATATGAAGTAATACTTTTTGCCTGAGAACTTTTTTTCTTTTTTTTGAAAGAAATTTTATCCAATTTTGTAACATATGATGTTATATTATGTCTTGGCAGTTTAATGGACACATTATAACAATCACCATTTAAATTTAAATTTGTTAAACAACTATGCCAGAAATAATAAGAAAGCATCTTAATGCGTGCGCAGTGTGTTGCCGCTTTGATTTTAGCACTTGTACTTACTGTGTTTGCCTGACGAAGGGTCGTATGTTTTCGACCCGAAAAAATTGTTCTGCGAGTTTATCGCATCACTTTATGGTTTCTATTAAAATTTTTGTACTTATAACTATACCGGAAGAAACAAATTTTCAAAGTGTCGTGTTGTATTGCTTTTATTAAACTTATCTCTAATGACGATTATTCTAAAAAATATGTATTATTTTATGTTATTTTGTGTATCGGTTAATTTGTAAAAGTTTTGTTTTTAAGTGAAATTGTAATACATGTGTACGTTGATATATGGAAAATTAAAAATCCTTTACACACAAACACACACACACACGCACATAAACAGGCGATAAATATATATGTTGCGGTTTTACATGATTGGAGTTGTACATCATCTATAATGAAGAAAAATAACAGTTCGTATGCAAAAGAGACGCAGAAAGTTCACAAATAAAGAAGTTTGCTTCAAAAACTAATTATGTGTAGACGGAAACTTGTAAAGAACAAGAAGAGATCACAACATAACAGGAGCCAGCAAATAACTTGTTAAAGCTAGGAGAAAACTAAGAAGTATCTAAACTTTGAATAAAAATCATTTCCTCGGGAATTACCTCAGGAATGGTAAGTCACCAAATGAGAAATTTTATGACTTTGTAAATTTAACTTACGAAAAAAAAATTCCGTTTCCATGAAGAAAAAGTGGGTATTAAGCAGTACACTGAATTGATCCCAATAGAAAAAGTCAAATTAGCAAAGAAAGTGAGAGAAAAAATTAAAAAAAATATTATTTTCTCAATTTAAAATAAAAAAATCAGGAGTGACTCCACTCGACTTTCCGAACATTGAGTAATTAACAGTTTTGTAGATAAAGTAAAGAAAAAGGAGTTGTTAAACAAACAAAAGAGAGAAAACCATAATAGAGTGTAAGTATTTTTCTCCATACATTACACGATGTTTAGTTTTATTTAACGCTACTGAACTTTGACCCCTTAGATCATAATGATAAAGAATTTTTGGTTGTGTCCCTGTAGAAACCTATAAATGCTAGATTCACCAAAATGCTTATATTTAGTGCAACAGTGATTTATAATATTCATATAAATTTTCAGCACAATCGAATAAGGTGTTTAGATGCTATCGCACTTTTAAACATTTGGTCCCATAGGGCATAATGATAAAGAATTTTTCTTTGTGTCCCTGTAAAAAAACTTAAGTGCTAAATTCACCAAAATCTATACAGTTGGTGCAAGTGTGACCTTTAACAGGTGTACAATTTTTTTTTCTCAGATTAATACGGCGTTTAGACGCTATCACACTTTTAAAAATTTGGCCCCATAGGCCATAACGATAAAGAATTTTTCTTTGTGCCCCTGTAAAAAAAACTGTAAGTGCTAAATTCACCAAAATGTATACAGTTCGTGCAACTGTGACCTATAATATGTGTACAAATATTTTGCTCAGATTACTAAAGCATTTAGACGCTATCGCACTTTTAAAAATTTGGCCCCATAGGCCATAATGATAAAGAATTTTTCCTGGTGTCCCTGTAAAAAAACTATAAGGGCTAGATTCACCAAAATCTATAGGGTTCGTACTATGGTGACTTACAATATACGTACCAACTTTCAGCTTATTCGAACAAAGCGTTTAGACGCTAGCGTGTTCACTCACAGACACACACACACATATACACACATACATACATACACACATACATACATCATCGTAAAAATAGTCGAAACGGACTCAGGGGACCTCGATACGTATAGAAACATCAAAATCTCAAATTCAGATTTTTGACATGATTACAATACTTTCTTCACTATAGTGTTCGGAAAGTAAAAAGAGTGACGTTTACACAGCATTAATAACTGGAGATGTTAACACTACAATGAATTATTTTTTATTTTCTCCCAGAAAAATATGTGCTTGTATTCTTCATAGCCATATAGAAAACGAAAAATGAAAAAATTTTTCCATTTTTTATTTATTATTATTATTATTTTTAAATTACTGACACTATTAATTAATCGTATACAATTAAATCTTTTTTTTTTTTTTTTTTTTTTTTTTTAAGAAGTTAAGTTAATCCAAGAAACTTTATGAAATAATGCTATCATATGAATAAAATATTATAAAATATTTAGAAAAACTAATATATTTTTTAAAAGAACGGTTATTTTGTAGCAACTTATCAACAGACAGTATTGTTAAACTAATACAATAACTGAACAGTGTTTAAGGTGAGGGGAAAAAAAAATCGTAGCCAATTATCAACTATACGCGTTGTAAAAATTAATTATTTTCTAGATATTGAATATTATTGTGAATTCGATTAATTCAACAGTGATTTGAATATCCAGATATGTGTCAAAAGCAATAAGTATATTCCAAATTCCTTTTTAAAATCTTTCAACGTAAGATCGATGAGATAAATGAAAGAAATTTGACTCTGCACAACTGATCTCACTGAGACAAGTATAATGACTTCCATTTGCATAAAGCTGATAACCCATTATGTAAAATATGAAACTTGACCTGCTGAAAGCAAATCATGACTTGTACTTTTCTTATTGTTTTTGTTAGTATGATAATATAAAGGAGCCATAATGAATGGTGTCATTTAAACGAAAATCCTTTTTATGCATAACACAACCGCACTGCATTCTAGTATTGTCTGACACATTTGTTGGAATTATAGCTTTCGAAAATATCTTTACAAAAAAAAAAAAAAAAAAAAAAAAAGACGAAGACGAAGACGAAGCAATTCAGGCATTTTAGGTAAATTGCATTTTTTTTACTCCACAAATGGTATCTTCTATCTGAAGATTCATCATCTTCTATCTGAAGATTCATCTTTAATAAATATATTCAAAATAATCAAAACACTAGATATTGGTTATAATAACATAACTTTTTTAATATAAATTATAGTTTAGATTGTCTGAGTGAATATCAATACATGTTATTTCTTTTTAATATGTACTTTTCAGACTTGTTTTGAAAAGGAAATATTTGTAAATGTCCCGCATTTAACATTTTTTCTTTCAATATTCTTTAAATTGTTAAATATTTTCAAATAATTTAAATATTTAATATTTACTAAATATTTACTAAATTCACAGAATCTTTATTAGATTTAGTGTTGTAACAATATTCGCTATGACAATGTGATTATGTAAATTGCAGTAATTTCTTCAGAAATTTTATATTCCCAAACTGATTTATGTTCATACTTATTAAATCGGATTTTCAGCATACTTTATTAGTTTATCAGCATATTTTTGCTTTAATGTAATTTTGTAATGTTTCCAACATTTTAACAAAACTTACATTAATATTCTTCAAATATTGGTTTAATTTGACAAGTTTCTTTTTTTTTTCTTTTTTTTTTTTTTTCAATTCGAATATCGTGTGGGAAATAAATTAAATTTGAAGAACCACTTTGGAACCACTGGTTGGCATTAATACATATGTAAACTTTAGTAATTTAATAAAAATAAAGTCCTTTCGCCAAGCTCCTTTTTCATAAGTGAATAGTAAATTTTCCTTGCCATTAATCAGATTTTGAGAAAATGATGAAAAGTACTTATTGTAGCTTTTATTATCTTTAATACTTATTATATATATAGAGAGAGAGAGAGAAAGAGAAAACTATTGACATGAATTATACACACACACACACACACACACACACACACACACATATATATATATATATATATGTGTGTGTGTGTGTGTGTATAAAAAAAATAACAGTCGAAAATTTTATTATAATTTTTTTAATGGATATTTATAAATGATAAATGTAATGATATTTAAAAAAAAAAAATAAATAAATAGATGAAACATAAATTAATCTATTTTAAAATATAATTTTTTAAACATGACTATTTTAAACAAATAAACAAGCATTTAACAAGCTTTAAACAAATAAATAAAATATAATAATAAAACAATTGTACATCTTATTTTTTTATTTATAAATTTATAATTAAATACTTTTTTTTTCAGAAGTGTACTTCCCATAGCTGCCAATATTTTAATTTATTCCGGAGTAATTTTAGCCCCGCCTCTAATTCGTACCACTTATTTTTTTAAAGCAACTTTTTCTTATTTTATCGAAGATATCTATTAAAGAAAATTTTTCTATCAATAAAGTGGTGCGAATTAAAGGCGGGGCTAAAAATACTCCGGAATAAATTAAAATACTGGCAGCTATGACTTCCATATAGAAATTTTTAAAAGATTAATATAAAGGCAATCATTTCGTTTAATCTAGGCTAAATTATGAAATATGTTGAAAGAACACAATGCAAAATAAATGCTTTCAAGTGAAATAACAAATGCTGCAGTAATAACGTCTAATTTAGAATGACGTTCTTAAATTTTGCTTAGGGGGTTGACACACCTATTTTTGACAATTATTAGGAATTTTTTGAATCGAATCAGCCCAGAAAATGGCACCATATTATGTATTTCTTGAACTTTTTATTAGAGTTATAAGGTGTCAAAATATGGGGATGCTAATGGTAAATGAATTTGAGAAACATTAATTTATAGCTTCCCGAAAATTTCTTATATTCAAATTTTATTATTTTATGCGTTATAATGAAGTAATTCAAAAACATCCCATGCATATTTTTGGTTAAAAATATATTTTTTTAATTATGAAAGTTATTAATAAATTCATATTCCAGAAAATTATGATTTATGGCTGTATTAATTTTCGCACGAATGGAAAATTCATTATCAAAAATATGGGTATCAAAATTTATTGCTCATTTCTAAGATTTTTTTTTTCGAGATAAAGTGATATTTTATTTCTTATTGCTGTTAATAGACCGTCACCATTTGTGTCATCTAGAACTTTGTATACAAACGATTTAAAATAGTTATTCGAGTAAGTTTAGATGCACACAAAATTTGTTAATTAGCTTTACTTTAGTTTATTTTATATTTGAAGTTGTCATACTACTTTTTCGATTATTATCTAAATGGACATATTTCACTTCTGTGTGAGATCTTCATTTAATTTTTTAAATGTAAGAATGGCCCCCTGATGCATTTTCCTTTGCAACTCAATCAAGAATTAAACAATATAAACTATACGTTTTTCCAAAATGCCTCGATCTCAGGAAATCTAAAACGAAATATCAGGAAGGCAACAGTGGGTGTTACTATTAAAATGTATATATAAAACCATACTTGCTAATATCCTAATTATAAATCGGAAGATTTTTAGTGCACGCTCTTTTTCTCCACACCAGTATAATTTTAAAGTAATTTTCTTCAAATTTAAATATGAATAAGTAATCAGAATAACATTCAAAAAATATACTGGTGTGGAAAAAGAGGCGTGTACTAAAAAATATTCCTGCTCATAATTAGGATATTGGCAAGTATGTAAAACGTAATTCATGAAAATTTAAATATGTAGACGAACTCTTAAGCAAAAGTTAAACATTTTATTAATAATTAGACGTAATTACCTATCGAAAAGCATCATTTGCAAGTTTTTACTATAGTTTACGACAAAAAAAGACGGGAGTATTTTTTTTTTCCCTTTGGTTTGTTTAATGACTATATATTACGATGGCGCGTCGTGCCTACCTTTCATTTAACTAAAGAAGAATAATGCTTTTGATTTTTGTCGGGAAAATTGTAATTTTGTTTGTACATTTTATTATTGCTTTATTCGCATTAATATTCTGTTTGTTACAGATTTAGTGGCGATTTCTAACGTGTCTTGCACTTCGGAGAACTCATGATGTTAAAAAATAGAAGTGGAATGAATGTAGCTGCACTGTAAATTGTATGAAGGAGAATATGTATGAATTCAATGAGAATTGTATGTCATCATTTATTTACGTATTTATTTTTATTTCTTGTCGTAAAAGATCTTTGTTTGTGTTTTTAGTTTATGCTTGAGAAATTTAGCATTTTTGAGTCAAAAAAGAACTCTTGGCAATAAAAATTCATTATAGGATCTTTCACTTACACTACAAAAGGCAAACTATATATATAAATTAAACTTAAATCCTTTCATGGCTAGTTTTAACTGTTCTTCCCTTATAACACCTAATTTTTTATTAACTTTGGATTTAATTCACCTTTTTGCTTTCTATATCTTGTCTTTGTTCATTTGTGTTAAATCTTAAGCTTAATTTTCTACTAACCTTGGTAAATTGCCGATGGAAATTCGACTTGTTGTGTGAATGTTGTAACTATGTGTACGAAAATTCAATATTTTTAGCTTTCTATAATGGTTTCTCTATGGATTGTTCATTTTATCTGTTTATTTCTTTTTAATGTTGTGTATTATTGCAAGATAAAGACATGCACTGTATTTATTATTTATTTATTTTGGCTTAAACAGCTATACAGTATTTGAAATCTTGCGATATTCAACTCTACGAAGGATTGTATGTCCCCTGATAAGAAATTCTACAAGTTTTGAGTACTTTCCATTTCCCCTTCTTATTAACATCATTATGCTCCACTTCTTTTTAAATTTGTTAGGTTCCTCTTAAATATTAAAGGTCTCGGATTGATAAATTAACTTTTTATGTCATTGGTTCTATTACTTCATCATTGGCGTGAGTGAGTAGCATCTCTTTGTAGCCGATTATCCCTATTGAGCTAAGTGAGTATGGCGAGAATTCACGCTTGGCGCTATGCGCGTAGCAGCCAAATGCATCTTTTATATTTGTTTTATTGTGAAGCAAAATGTGCACGTACTATGTTGAGTTTATGTTCATTCGTTTTGCTTATTTTGCTCTTAGTTAAATTTAATGTTTTATTTTGATTATTTACTTTTAAAATGTGTTTTTTCAAGTACGCGAAGCGTATAGACGTACACATTACTAATTGCAGCAATATGTAATTTCATGCATTTTTGAAATTCATGCATTTTGAGATAGGAGTATTCTGTGATTTTTTTTTTCGTGTACGCGAGTCGCATAGACGCGCGTATTACTGATTGTTGCAGTATGTAATTTCATGCATTTTTTAGATAGGGGGTGTTCTGTGATTTTTTTTTCGTTTTCATGCACGCGAAGCGCACAGACGTGCGTATTACTGATTACTTCAATATGTAATTTCACGCATTTTTGAGACTCGTGCATTTTGAGACAGGGGTATTCTGTGAACTTTTTTTTTTTTTTCATGTACGCGAAGCATACAGACGTGCGTATTATCGATTGCTGCTGTATGTAATTTCATGCATTTTTGTGATTCGTGCATTTTGAAATAGGGGTATTCTGTTATTTATTTATTTATTCATTTTTTAATTTTTTTTTTCATGTACGTGAAGCGTACAGACGTGCGTATTACTGATTGCTGCAATATGTAATTTCATGCATTTTTGAGATTCATGCACTTTGAGATAGGGCATTCTGTATATTTTTGTTTGTTTGTTTTCATGTACGCGAAGCGTACTGACGTGCGTATTATTGATTGCTACAATGTTTAATTTCATGCATTTTTGAGATTTAGGCATTTTGAGGTAGGTGTATTCTGTGATGTCCTGACTGGTTCCCTCGTCAGATATGTAAAGGACCCTGGATGAGAGTTTGGAGGCCCGCCAACGTCTAGTAAAAAGAGTCTGCATGTGATGTCAGGCTTCTGTTTGCAATCATTGCCTGACGAAGAAAGATTTTTTTTTTTTTTTTTTTTTTTTTTAATGCAAAGGCATAATTTTGTTACGTATTCTTCACATTAAGTAAAGTTTCTATTACTTTTGAAACGAGTGATTTATTTTTTAATCTGAACAGAATGCTGGTTTTTAATAAATAAAAAAAAAATTTCGATTTTACTGTTCGTACTATTACTCCATGACTTCTCATCAAACAGCCATACAATAACAAACATAAACCCAACAAACCTAAGAAAAGAGCTCGGTGCGTAGGCGCATAGCGTCAAGCCACAGATAATTAGTTATCTGTTCGCTAAGCGTAGATTCACGTCAAATTTCGCCGCTCTGTAGGGATAATTGGCTACAAAGAGATGTTAGTACATGAGTGGGTTTAATCTTTCACAAATAGTGTGAGTGTTTTAAATAATCTTTAATTTACTAATCATGGCTTTATTTATATGATTTTTTTGGATGAAATTGGCATGTATCTCTTGTATGCTAAGTTTCATCATGTTTTACAATTACATTTTATATTTACAATTAAATACGATATATATATTTGTGTGTGTGTCTTATTTTGTGTCATGTGTAATAAAAGACTTGATAAGAAACAGACTTGGCATCTTGACTTTTAATTCCAATGATTAAAAAAGGGGAGAGTGCTGACTTGCATAATTTATAACTTAGTTAAAAATAGAAATATCTTCTAAATACATACAGTAAATAATATTTAATTATAAAATTGCAAAAAATATCATTTTAATACTAAATATTACGATAACGGGCTTAAAGCAAAATGAGGTTAGTAAAAAAAAAAAGTAAGCAAAAATTGGAAAGGACCCTTAAACGCAAAATGTTTATAAACAATAAACATTAGTATTTTTCAAAATAAAGCAGTTCTGAAACATTTAAAAAATAACACCACATGGTCAATTAAGAAAAAAGAAAGAAAGAAGAAATAATGGTAATATATTATTACTGACTAATAGTTTCATAAAAAGCCATAAAAGTTCCACCAGCTGTAAAAAACAAAAGTAATAAATAGAAGTTTCCAAACAACCTGTTCGTGTTCAAAATCTGTTATGACATAACAACTGTAAAAACGAAATACCATTCTCTTCAAATGCATGTTGCCAGAAAAAAGGGAGTCTACCCCCAAAATAAAAGAGATATTTGTGGCATAGCTAAGCTGAAAACAGGAATTATTCTTTCTTTAGGTATTGCTCTTAATAGAAAAAAAAAGTATTTGTTGATGATACATCTCAAAATATCTTTAAAATTTAATGTAAGCTTTCTGTTTAAAGTCTCTGTATGTTAATTAAACCGCCAAATTTCGCTAAATGTTATTTTAATGATTATTTTTCGTTTTTTCGCATTTAATTAGTGTTAGAGTTTTATCAATAAAAATTTAAATATAATATGTTTATATTATGTATATATCATATCAGATTTATACTTACTAATGTTTTACCTACTCTAGCAGAATGAATTGCAGAATCGTTACATTTTTTTTTTTTTTTTTTTTTTTTTTTTTTAAATAGACGAATCGTGCTTTTCACTGCAACCAATTTTAATCTTTTAGAATACAGGGTGGGGGGTGCTGTGCCTCCACTCGCTTCCCTTATTAACCCCTGCGGGGCTCTGCCGCCTATTCGCTGCTTTGCCTTTCACTAAATAGGAATACTAATAGTGCATAACACGAGACAAAAGCAGAAAAATGTTATAGAAATCCCCATATTCAATGTCAATTTGAAATACATAATATTTAATCTAACTCTTTTTTTTTTTCAATGAAATATTATGCTAAAAATCAGTCATTTTTTCAGAATAGAAAGAAATTCGTAACATCTAGACCATTTTATGTTACAGTTTTAGCATATGACCCTTTTTAAATTTTTGTCACTATTTGGTGATAAATTTCTCGGCATAATTGCTTAAAAAAAAATAAAATAAAAAGTCTAATACCCATTTTGTCGTAGATTTTATATCTGTCGTCCTTGGCGAATTTTGTATTTGGCAATGAAAAACGTAATGCGAAATATTGTTTCATATTATTGATTGCTCTCTTAATATGGTTATTAAAATAACCGTGATTTTTTGAAAGGAATTAAATATATTCGCCAGATAACTTCGCGATTTTTTTAAATTCCCTTTTTTATGCCTAGGACGACATATATCAAATGTGTTCCCTATTTTTTTAATGTCTATACTTTTAAGCTAATTTAGAACAGTATATAATACTCTCTCTATATATATATTTCTGAAGTACAGCTAGGTAATAATTTTACCCATTCGAAAATATCTGAAAGAAAAAAAGTTCATTATTATTATTATTATTATTGTTGTAATTCAGAAAAATCTCTGATATCATCAATTTTTAAATTTTTTCCTACCTACTTTTTAAAATAACGAAAGATAAAATGTACTTGATTCTCTATAAGAGTTTTAAGTGATTATTGTTTTTTCCTTGCCGTAATTGGAAATATGAAATGTATCATAGAAATTTGTAATTCTGTAGTGTTAAAAAATTATCAGTGTGAAATTAGAAGATGCTGTCATATATAAATGAGTTTGAATTTGACTCTAAAATATTTTTTATGCCAAAATATATCCGAAATATTTTAAAATACGTTTTTAAATAAAAATTATATATACACTTTAAAGACAAAAAGAAAAGCAGTCAATTATACAGTCACGACATTATTTCATTATTCGAAAGAAAAAGAACATTTAAAAAATATATATATAAACAACATAAGAAATTGCCAGTAAGAAAATTCTTTTTTTTTTTTTTTTTTTTTTTTTTTTTTAAGTAAAAAAAAAAAAAGGAGAAGAAGAAGAAATCTTCAGGCGAAAAATTACAATCCCAAATTCATTTTTTCATTGAAAATATCTAAGATAACGCGTTTTATTTATTGGCAGACGAAAAATTCCTTTGATACCAATAGCAACATTGACATTTTTTTCACACCATGTATGACATTTAATATTCTTTGGTAATTGTGTCGTCATAAGACTGAAAGAACAACGAGCTATAGAAAATGTTTATATGTTGGCATAGAATACTTTTATTAACCCGAAGTTTTTAATAAATAACTTCGTTAATTCAGATGATAGAAATTTCTGACCAACTGAAATGTCTTCCTTGGAGTATTCCGCATGTATTGATACTTCTCATGATACGGAGGACACTGCCGTTTACGAGAAAATGCAGTCGAAGACAAAAAAAAAAAAAAAAAAAAAAAAAACTGACGCCAGTGACAGTAATTTTTTAATATATAGAAATTTATCTAAAGTGGATCTTGACTCAAATATACCCACTTAACCAACATCTTTTCTTTTTTACCCGTTTTAGATATTTAAAAATGTGTAATTCTTCATGGGCTTAATACTCTCACCCCAGTACACACATAAACTAATACATTTAATTTTAGAAGTACATGATCTGAATGCAATTCCTTATTTAAAAGGGCTGTCTTTACTTACGATATATCAAAATATTATTTTTTCTGCTTTTCTAAATGGATAATATAAAATTTATGAATGACATACGTATCAAATAAATAAAATGAACATGTGAACAAAATGTAGTCTTGGGGGTGCATCGTGCAAGCAGCAAAAAAGTTGCGAAAATAATTTTTTGCTGCTTTCTAGCTACATTTATAACTAATTTATTATCGGCTGATGAAGGAGCATTTCTACCGGAAACATTTATTGCGTGTGTTTGTAGTTTATAGAATTTGCTTGCTTATAAAATTCTTGTTCTTCAACGCTGAAGTTCTTCTCTTTCACTGCTACAGATTTAAGGTGTTTTTTGCCTTAGCCTTTTCAGTTGCTAAATTTTTACAGTGATAATTTTTTAAACTTCAAAAACTAATTTAAAAACTAGTATGTTGTGTCCACCACATGACTTTCTTTTATATTTTCCTCTATAAATTCGCTCAGTAAAAATAATTTATTAAAATGATTAGGAATTAAAAATATCTTCCCTGATGAATGCAGACGATTTTTATTCTAGAGAAGTATAATACTAAATTAAAAAAAAAAAAAAAAAAAACAGTTTTATTCTCTATATGATATCTTAAAAAATGCTTTTTTTTTTTTTTTTTTTTGGGGGGGGGGGGGTGTTAAAAAAAATAACTAACCTTATTTTATCTTTCTTCTATATTTTCCTCTATAAATTCGCTCAGTAAAAATAAGTTATTAAAATTACTATTTATTGACAATATCCTCCTTTATGAATGCAGACGATTTTTATCCTACAGAAGTATAACGCTAAATATAAAAAAAAAGTCAGTTTTATTCTCTATATGACATCTTAAAAAAAAAAAAAAAAAATCCTTATTAAAAAGGAAAAAAAAATCGATAACTTTATTTTAAATTATTCGAGCTCGATGGTTCAACCATTCGTTTTGAAGATATTGATGAGCTCTTTAGAAAGATACCCATATTTAAAATTTGTTCCTTCGGGGGAGGGGGGGGGACTTCCCGCCAGGGGCGAAAGCGATGTTCCTACATATGTAGACACTTTCACCAGTTGATTATCACTATTATAAATAACTCATTTTAATTTCATAATGATTCTATAAAAATAATTCTCTTCTTGCGCATTTAAAAGAAATTTTGTCCTATACCACCATGTTAAAAATTTAGAAAAAGCGGGAGACAACGCTACCTGTTGGATGATTTTCACCAAAAGTTGATAGGCACTAATTTATGTCAAGGTGCAACGAAATATCAAATTTGTATGAAATTCTGTTCTGTCTTTCCTGAGATACAGTTTTCATAAAATTTTGTCACACACACACACACAGAGACATACATTTTCTTAAAAATGGTCAAATCGTATTCTAGACTTAAGGGAATAATATCTATTACCTAATTTCAAATGATTTAACATTAGACTAAATTAATCTGAGAACATTTATTAATCCTGGCTTATTAAAGGCACATTAGTGTTAGAAAGTTGTCACTTAAGCTTTATATTTATATAAAATCTGAATACAAATCATAATTCAAGTTCTAAAGTCACAAAGAAAAATTGTTTTCCTTGATAAATTTTGCATGTAATTCTCTATATTTTTAGCAGATTTGTTCTCTTGTAGAACTCTGAACATATTTTTTTTGTCTCAAAATTTTAAAGTATTAATACAAATTCATTTTTTTATTCTTGCATACCAATCGCCGTGCATCAAACACAATAAATATCTTGTCATGTTCTGAAACTATTTTTTTTATATTAATTAAAATATAGTATTTGAGACTATGTCAATAGAGAAAAATATATTTTGAAAGTTTTATGGAATACTTTTCTAAATGATAAAAAATATTAGGTTGTTTTTAATATGAAATATATTAGCTTATCTGGAAATCTCTCTCTCTCTCTTCTCTCTCTCTCTCTCTCTTTCTCTCTCTCTCTCTCTCTCTCTCTATATATATATATATATATATATATATATATATATAGTCGGCAGCAAAATTAATGAAGCACACATCCACGATTTTCATTTTTTACTTTTTTACTTTCTCTTATTACTTTCTCTTATCCATAAGGTAGAGAAAGTATTGTTTTGGGGTCAAATTTTCGAACGCGAGATTTTGTTATATTTACACGTTTTGAGGTCCCCTGAATACGAAAATCATGTTTTTAGCAAATGGTCTGTGTGTATGTCTGTGTGTGTGTGTCTGTGTGTCTGTCAGTTATCAGCATATCGCAAAAACAAATTCTGGCAGAAAGTCCAAACTTGGTATTCTAAATGTGTATCATATAAAGATGCTACAGTAAGCTTTTCATTAACATCAAGCAAATGGTTCGTGTGCAGGGACAATCAAGAGAATTCTCATACATTACGTCTATGGGGGAAATTTCAGGAAAATAGAGTTTAACGTCTATAGACTGCACTAAACCAAATGAAACAAATATATATTTTTTTTAATAGAGATAGTTAACTGGAAAAAAAAATTGTGTATGTAGGAGTCTCGCCTAACTCCTGGGGGGGGGGGGGTAAATTTTCATGATGGGTATCTTTCAAAAGAGCTCGCCAATACCTTTAAAACGAATGGTTGAACCATCGATCTGCGATAATTTAAAACAAAGTTATCGATTTTTTTTTTTTTTTTTTTTTTACTGTTAACAAAAAAAAAAAAAAAAAAAAAAAAAAAAAAAACTTAGAAAAAAAAAATCGTACTCTCTTTTTTTTTTTTTTTTTTTTTTTTTATATTGAGAATAAAATGGACTTTTTTTTTTTGGATATTTGGTGTTATACTACTTCACTAATATGGAAATCGTCTGCCTTATCATAGAAGATAATTTTTTAAAATAATAATTTTAATAAATTATTTTTTAAAAAGAGAATTATATTTTAATAACCGAATTAAATTCTATATAAATGTAGGTTCATTAATGAAACGGGGGGTTGAGGGGGGGCGGTAGCCCCTCTCACACAGAACTAATTATCATATAAAACTCTTCAGAAGCCTAATATGTATTGTTTAAGATAGGTTTACATAACAGTACTCGTTATCTTACCTATTAATCTGCAACCTGTATTTTAGTATTAAATTTCAGCGTAAGAGAAAGTCGTGTGAGTGACACACCAGATTATTTTTTTCCAGTTTGATCGCTAATTTTTATCATCAACTTACTTTTTTATAAACAGCATAACGTCTAAGATTATGACTCGACAAATATTTACTTATCAAAACAGTATTAGGTGCATATCTTTTAAAAAAGAATTATTGCTAACGCTTCAATAATTTTGCTGCCGACTGTAGGATCATTATTTAAAAATATTTAGTGATCTTGAAATGGTAATAAAAATATACTTGATTATTATCTAGCATGCGAATTTTTAACGCTATCATTTTTTTGTATTTATTTTTAAGAAAACAAAAATTAAGGCTGAAACATTTTTTTAATGAGGAGGTAAGTAAGTATAATCGGGGAGGGAGAATATGTGAAAACAGTATTATGTTTCTTTGTAATTAAAAAGAAAATTTAAATGGGAAACATTTCAAGATCTCGCTCGTTTATGGAAATTTTTCAATTTCCCCTTCAATTTTAATAACGATTTCCTGTAAAGAGTTCAGAACCACTGAGAGAATCGTGAAAGCAGATCAAATTAATAAGTCTCTTTTAAAATAAACCCAAGCATTTTATTACATGAAATAATTGAGAAAAATATCGCAGTATATATAAATCAGAATATGAGTTACAAAATCTTACGCAGTAATTTTTTTTCCACTCAACGTTAATCAAAGATAGCTAAATGAAAATTTCCATTTTGAATCGATACACGTTTAAATCTAACAAATATTTATTTAGTTTCATTAGGTTATTTCTTTTTCATTTTTAAAGTATGTTAAACAACTTTTTTTTTATTGCTTTTCATTGTTTTTCGTTTATTTATTTATTTATTTATTTTTTTTTTTTTTACCAATTATTTTAGTAACCACAAGTAAATAAAATAAAAGTGACATTTCCCATGATTTGACTAACACATGTATCGAAAACTTTAGATAATTTTTTAATTAGCATATTTTGACAAACTTTGGATTTTTATAAAAAAAAAAAAAAAAGACAATTTTAAAGACGGATTTTGTTTTATTTTTTAATAACATGTATTGAAATAGCCATAATTATAAAATTGCGAACAAAACATAGATTCATTTCGGTTGTTCCAATTATTTATATATATATATATATATATATACTAGCAGACCCGGCCACACGTTGCTGTGACTAAGTTATACGTTGAATTATACGGCTGTAAACTATTTAGTACAGTCAAATTATTATTTACGAACAAAGACGAAAACGTTGTAGCCGATGTAAAAACCCACAGGGTTGAGATTTGAAACTTAGGTCAAAATTTTGAAGCGATTGATAAAAATTTTCGTAGTGTTGATATTAAGCACAAATTAATTTTATTGTAGGGTCCTATAAATTTTATTGGAGAAGTGATATATATTATTTCTAATGCTACTTTGGATAAAATTGCTAAAATGACTAATATATAAATTAAATTCTATTAAAATTCTATTAAAATAAAAGTATAAAAGAAACAGACGATTTTAAAATCAATTTTTATGGAGGAGTGAAATATAATATATGCTATAATGGATAATTTTACTATAAAATGACCTCATCATTTTAAATATTTTAAAGAGGGCAACAGCTGTAGTTATAAAAAGGAAAACAATAAGGCTAAACCAGAAAAATAAGTAAATTTGATAAATATTTTAAAACTTTAAAATTGGAAATCTTATGAAATATTGGACATTTAAAGTAAATACATGTATCATTTTAAATAGAAAAAGATTTTGGAAAAGTTTAGTGTATTTTAACGAAGTGATGAGAAGTTTTTGAGTATGTTAAAATTTTAATAGTAAATTCAAGTTAATAAAGATGGGAAACATTGAGGATTAAGATAAGAATAATTATAAGATTAAAAAAAAAAAAACTTTTTATATACCATGCTTTTAAATTTTAATATACTAATAATATACTAATTAAAGGGAAAATGATAAATATTCTATCATAGTTTGAAGTCAAATTTGTTTTCAAATGTCTAAATAAAATATCTGATGTAAGATACTAATATTTTGCAGCGGAATAGATTTCATTTCTGTCATCTTTGGCGAAAAAAAAAGAATATCGCCAAATTATCTGGCGAAAATATTTAATTCCTTTCAAAAATCATGGTTATTTTAACAACTTATATTAAAAGAGTAATAAATAATATGAAACAATATTTCGTACAATACATATTACATGTCATACATACGTACAATGAATAATACATATTACATTTCGTACAATGCATACATCTGGCATGTATATTTTCGTGTTACGCTTTTGATCGCCAAATAATAATAATAATAATAATAAAAAAAGCAAAGGGCGACAGAGTTTTGAAATTTAAAATTAAAATTTTGTCAATTTGACAGCAAAATAATTCAATCTAACACCCGCGATAACTAATACATATCTATACCCAAATATAAGGATTAAAATCGGGAAATAAATTTCCTCGATTTTTAATAATTTCTTACAAAAAATCCAGTGGGCAATTAACATAGGAAATCTTTTTCTTGGCTGCACAGACGGTCAGTGAGTCACACTTCGCTTGCGTATAGAACTCATAGATATAATATAGCATATATAGAATAGAGTGATCATTGGGGAGAAAAAAGTTATTCCTTTTCATTTGGGAAAAGACGACGTTTTTACCAAAATATGGCCGTCTTTCCCCGAGTGAATACACACGGGAATACATACTAATATTTTAGCAAATAAAATTTATGAATAATTTATTTGCTAAAGGGGAATGGAAGACTCCAGATACAGTTTCAAATTCATATTTCTTTCTTTCTTTCTTTTCTTTTTTTTTTTTCAATACCACTTAATGGCGAAATTAAGTGGTATAAAAGCTTTTATTTATATTTTTTTTCGGCATCAAAAATCTTTGTACGATAACATGGGGATGAGAGATCTAAATATATTACTATATCTATGATAGAACTACATTAGCACTTTATCAATGTGTATAAAATCTTTAAATTGATTATGACGTCAATTTTCGTGAGATGCATAATTTAACTTTTTATAATTTTTTAACGTTCACGTTTGATTAAATGTATTTATTTTTATGTCGAAAGAAAATGAAGTCGTATTTTTTTTTTTTTTTGGCAACAATTAAATTAATGGAACTCACAGATATTTTGGAGCAACTTTAATAAAGGTCTATAATTAACAAATAATTGCAATAAAACAATATTGTGACAATAAATTGAGATAAAAACTATCCTATCTCTCAAGTTGGACCAAACTGCACACAGTGTGCAAAATTTCATTAAAATCGGTTCCTTAGTTTAGGAGTTTACCCCGGACAAACATCGTGACACGTAATTTATATATATATACAGATTTACTATATCCGTTTTGCTATTTTCCTATTAAAGAGCTTGTTTGGCACTCACTCACTAATCATGGAATCAGAAAATACTTTTTAGAATGCTCCCAAGGTTCTTCTGTACTCCTCATTCCCTTTTTAGATTGCCCATCTGCGCAGCACTAGTGCGACGTAAAACCCATGCATCCATCCATCCATTCCCTTTTTCGACAGCGAACACTAACAAGAGATGATGAAAATGTAATATTTTCACTACAGGACAAATATGGAGCGGACGAAAGTTAGCATTACTACAACAAAAGGGATTTATACAATAGAAGATAATGACGAAAAGCTAAGAAAAATAATAATAATATGTGAACGAATGAAGATTGGCAATTTGTTATTTTCTCAATCACCAGAAATAAATCAGTTTTAAAATAAAGCATAAGTTAAAAAATATTAGATAATTACGCACCAATATTAGAAGTTTGTATAAAGTAAATGGAGTAGTGTTTTTAGTAAGTAATATCAGAAAATTAGTTGAATACATGTTAAACAGAATTACATAATAATCTTTAAAAACAAAAGTTTTACAAATAGATCTAATAAAAGCAATAATAAAATTATTGATATTAGGTAAAGCTTTTGTTTAAAAAAAACAGACGTTTCCATTATTATTATTATTATTTTGCCCTTCACATTTTTGTGATAGTGTTAAGAAAAGTATATTATTATGTAAAAATATCTCAGAATCTGGTTATATTACTCATATAATCAATATATTACATTAATAAAGAACAAACAGTATACTTATAGTAAATTCAATATGTTAAAATGAAATTCTCAAGTTTGTTGTTAATCTAAATTTAATTCTTTATTCTAAATTATTTAAATATAAAGCTCTTTGAATTCTCATAGAAAATCGATGAAATAATTATTTAAAGAATACGTATGTAAATAATGCAAATTAAATGGGAGAAAAACTTACTAAAATAGATTTCTTCAGTAATACAGAGTATTTGTGATCCCCAATAATTAACTTTGTCTATAAAAGCTTGCGTAAAATAAAGAATCCTATTATTTCTTCTTGACACTTTGACAAACCGTGACAAGTATAAATGACAAATTCTAGGAAATGTTTCATTTAAACAGAAGTGAAACCGTGGAAGTTAACAGCAATTCTCTTTTGTTACAGTCAATGTTTTTTTTTTTTTCCCTTCCTTTAAAGAACGAATGTCTAATTATTCTGAAACACATTACCGTGAAATAGAATGAAAAATGAGCTATTGTTCATTTTCTAAGGTGCGATAAATACTGGCAGACATTCGAAACACATTATTCGGATTTGTTCGCATGATTAGATGCATTTTAAACCTAAATCATGCCAATGAAATTTATTTACTTTTCAGTAATATAAGAGCAATTAATAATAAGCATGCGATTACAGCAGACAAACTTGTCTTCTATTTACATTTTTAATATTTCAATAATAAAAAAAAAAATAAATAAATAAAAAAATAAAAACACAAATTAATTTCTGAATAGTAGCCAGAGATTTTCATTTGACGTATATTTATTTATTATTTTTATTTTTTAGTTAAACCCTTAACGCGTAGAGTTTTGACTAATTTGGTAGTTTTTTTTTTTTTTTTTTTTTTAACTAAAACTAGAGAAAATTCGAATCTTGAAATTCCACTTTATTAAAATTTGGTCATTATATGAATTTAAATTAGAGCTACAGTTTCTAAATTCGAGGCTCTAAACATGATATCACACATTTAACTTAGTTATATACCTAATTATGCCATTTTAACACAATAGGGATATAATTAATAATTGTAACTATCCTTATGACCATTTTATTTTTCAATATAATGATGTTGTACGCCATAAAATTTTTATATAAATATTTCAGTGCACAATTTTATCATACTATGACATACTACATACAGGTCTCCCCAATACCTATACTACATATAGGTATGGGGAGCTTAGATAATCGTGAAAATATTCTACCTAGGTTTTCTTTCACTTTTTTACACGTTTTCAGGTGTGAGGAATTCGAAAATATCAAAATTGATATGGTGTCCGTCTGTCTGTAGTATATCAGTTTGTTAGTTTATTAGTGGATTAATTTATTAGTTTCTGTACCTGTGTACATGATATCTCAAGAACAAACGATCGCAGAGAGGTTGGACCAGTTTTAAACTAAAATTTAAGTAAAGAATCATTTTTTAAAGTTAGAAGCTTTTTGTTGTGAAGCCCTAAAAAGCATAAAATAAAATTTCTTCTGGCAAAGACATGCTACAAAGAAATGAAAGTTTCAACACTAAAGAAATTTTAGAGAAAATATAAGTACTTTCTTTTTAAAATGACTTTTTTTTAAGTTCAAAATATTTTAAAAAGCTTTCGAGACCAATATTCTTAGTTATTAGTTTTTGTATAATCATTCGTTAGACCAGAAATTTCAAATGTCTCGAAAGCTTTTTGAAATATTTTGAACATTAAAAGAAAAAAAAAAAAAAATCATCTCTTGCAAAAGGAAAGTACCAATATTTTTCTCTAAAATTTTCTTAGTGTTGAAACTTTCATTTCTTTGTAGCATGTCTTTGCCAGAATGACCTTTTATTTTATGTTTTTTAGGGCTTCACAATTAAAAGCTTCCTTCTAACTTTAAAAAATGATTTTTTACTTAAATTTTATTTTGTGCTTTTTAGTTACAAAAAAGGAAAAAGCTTCTTAAAAAAAACTAATTAAAATTTCTTAGGATATTTTGTAGACAACGGAAAATTTTCGTTTATCAATTGACATTATTTTTTTCGATTATTCATCTGCAAAAAAAGTACTATATCGTCTTTCGAGGACGAATCCGGGACCATCGCGTTATCAGCATGACGCTCTATACAAAAGTCTAAGAACTGTCAAGAAAAATCATAGAACATTCTAGAAAATCTAACAAATACTTATACAAAAGGAATATTGTTCTCGAATGCTTTTAAAAATATTTGGAATATTTAAAATTTTTCATGTTTTGCATGTTCTTGTTTTTGAAACTTTTATGATTTTATCGCATTTCTCTCCAAGAATAAATTTTTATTTTAGGCTTTTAGGGCTCCACAATAATTAAAAAAAACTTTCAGTGTTATTTTTATTTATTTATTTATACTTTTATTAATTAACTTATTTTTATTTATATTTTTACTGAAATTTTTATTTTGTGCGTTTAGTAACTAAAAAAAAAAAAAAAAAAAAAAAAAAAAAAATTTAAAAAAATTAAAAAGACTATTAAAATTATTCCTTAGGACACTGTGTAAACAATGAAAGATTTTATTTTATCAATTGACATCGTTTCTATTAATTATCTGCAAAAAAGTAACACATCGGCTTGCGAGGATCGAACCCACGATTATCGCGTTATCACCATGATGCTACAACCAAATGCACTAACGAGCGACGAAAAAGGTTGTTTAATTTTACATTAAAATGGAGGCGCCTCCTTTTTCAGAATGACACGATGATAAAAATCCAATTTCAATAAAAAGCTTCTAAAAGAATATATATATATATATATAAAATTAAATTCAATATCAATGACAAAAATAAATTTGTATAATATAGTTATATAATATATATATATATATATCTTTTTATTTTATGTTTTTTAATATCTGAAAAAAAGCTGTAAAAAAAAAAAAAAATCTCTTCAAAAATTCTTAGAGTACTCAGTAGACAAAGAAAAAATTTCTTTTATCAATTGACACATTTTCTATTAATTACCTGCAAAATTTAACGCATCGATCCTTCGGGGATGGAACTCGCCACCATCGTATTAGCAACTTGACACTCTAACCAACTGAGCCAACGAGCGACTATAAGGACTGTTGACATTTACTTTGAAGTTGAGGTGCCTTAATTATTAGCGTGACATGAAGACGTGATAACGAAACCCAATTTCAATAAAAAGCTTCTAAAAAAATTATTTTTTTATTTTTTTATTTTTATTTAAATTTTTATTTTGTGCTTTTTAGTAACTAGATAAAAAGCTATTTAAAAAAATCTTCAAAAATTATTAGGATACGGTGTACACAACGAAATATTTTCTTTTATCAACTGACACCTTTTATATTAATTATTTGAAAAATTAACATGACGCTCTAACCAGCTGAGCCATTAAGAGATAGAGATACAACGAATTGCTTACATTTTTTCATTTTTTTTTAAGTGAAAGTGTCTTGTTTTTTAGCGTGAAAGAAAACGCGATGACAAATTCAACTTCATATAATAATATATATAATATATATATATATATAACTTCTAAAAATATTTATTTGTGTATTTTGTACTTGAAACTTTTTATTTTGAGCTTTGTTAATATCGAAAATATTTTGTGTTTCCTAATATCTAAAAAAAAGAAAAAAACTTCTTAAAAAAAACTCTTCAAAAATTCTTAAGATATTGAGGAATCAAAGAAAAATTTTCTTTTATCAATTTACACCTTTTCTACTAATTTTCCTTAAAAATTAACACTCCGGACCTTCTGAGGACCTAACTCTTGACCACCGCTTTATTAACGTCGCGCTCTAACCATCTGAGCCACGGAGCCACAAACGGAAAATGGCTTATATTTACTTTAATTGTTTACTTGCGTGACTCGAAGACACGATGATAAAGCCAATTTCATATAAAAAACTCCTAAGATCCCATATGACAGTGGCAAGAGACCTATTGATTTTGAACGTTCTAATTTGGAAACTTTGTAAGTTATTCGGAATTTTTGATTTTCTTAACAGAGGAGAATTTGGCAAATTTTTTCTTAAACGTACATTAAAAGGAAAGTCCCCCCATCATACTATATATATGAGAAGCTTAGATAATCGTGAAATTTTTCGATCTCGGTTTTTTGAGTTTTTTACAGGTTTTCAGGTGTCAGGAAAGCGAAAATAACAAATTTCATATGGTGTCCATCTGGGGTGTCTCTTAGTGTGTTAGTTTGTTAGCCAGTGCACACGATAACTCAAGAACAAAGGGTCATAAAGAGGTTGGACAAGTTTCAAAATATCACCTATTACACTGGCAAGAACACTATTGATTTGCAACATTCGACTTTAAAAACTTCGTAAGTTATTCGAAATTTACGATTTTCTTAACATGGAAGAATAGGGCGAAATTTCACTTAAACGTACATTAAACGGAATATTTTTATTGCAAAAATTAGGACCATCTTTTTAATAATACTTATGATGCTGCCATGAACATTATAAACTATGAACATACTACTTTGAAAATTTCATAAATTATTCGAAGTTTACAAATTTCTTAACATAGCAGAATAAGGCAAAATTTTGCTTAAATGTGCATTAAAAAAAATATTGTTATCGTAAACATGTCAGAGCAGCTTTAAATATCAGTTTTGATGTTGGGATGAATATCATATTAACTATGAACACTCTGATTTGAAAATTATGGAAGTTATTCGAAATTTACGAATTTTTTAATATGGCAGAATAGGGGAAAATTTCACTTACACGTCCATTTTGAAGGATATTTTCACCGTAAAAACATCAGACTACTTTAAAAATATCATTTATGATGTTGGTTTGAACACCATTGGCCACGAGTATTCTTATTTGAAATTTAAGATTTTCTTAACATAGCAATAAAGCAATTTTCACACAAACTTACATTATGGGAATCATTGCATTAAAAATAGTATGGAATAATATGAAAACAAAAATACGAAACTGATTCCAATAAAATTAACAAGTTAGGATAAGGTAAATATTCCCAGCGCAAGAAAGCAAGATACACATGACGCATTTCACAATGAATTATTTTTCACTTAGTATGATGATGTCACTCATGACAGTGTCTTAAAACTAACAACGAAATTAAAACCTTTTTCAGTAGACCTACATGAAATTAAGGATACTATGGTCTATTCTTCACGTTTCGAAGCAGAATCAGTAGACTTTAGTGAGAGCCGAAGACTCGGTGTGAAATGTGATGTCATTAAAAAATGTAAGTCGTGCTCTGGTAGGCACATCACAGCTGTTTTCTCTTTTTTTCTTAGTATGCCTAGCGTTGGTTATTTTCATGCTAGAGGTACCGTTCCAACGCTATTTATGGTTTTTTGCTATGGAGATTTCATTTCAATAAAAAAAAAAGTAGGTGTTGTTATTTGAAATTTTCAAAAATTTGTCACTGTAACCGTAACTGTTAGAGTTTAAATGTTGTTTTTTATATAATTCTTGAGCGCATACCTCAAAATACCTTCCATCAAATTTTTATTCAGTCCCTAATGGAAAATGTATGTATTGATTTGTCGCCTTTTAAGTGCATAAATGTGCAAGTGTTATGTAAAAATAATGTTTATGCCTTTGATTTTAATATACATGCATGTTTATAAATTTAATCAATTATTTAGATGATTTATTAAAAAAAAAAAAAAAACTTTGTCAGTCTATCTTTTATGCTCAGACTTTTGATTGCACAACCAACCATAAATTTCTCCTGTACTGGATAAAGAAATAGTCGGGGCCGTGGTAGCCTGGTCGTCTGAGCGCCAAACTAGTAACTGAAAGATTCTTGTTCGATACCCGAGATGAGCGAAGACCATCGTGTAGATTAATTATGGATAGTGCATGTAAAATCCCTCGCGCCCGCAATGTCCTCCGTGTTCCCATCTAAAATACCTCTGGGGTTATAGAAGTGCCGAAGCAACTGCCACCGTGGAGGATGAAAGATGTGATAGCATGTTTCCGGTTCACTGATAAGGATGAGTTTCAGATCGTTGGCAATTGTACATACTCAGATAAAAAAAAATTGCAGAATAAAAAAAAAAAGGAAATTATCTGAAGGTGTTTGTAACATAGAATCTACAGAAAATATGCAGTTTAGAGTACTAATCTGCAAAAAATGTGCAGATAAAAATATATTATTACCTTCATATTTTATTTGTTCCTAAAACCTTGGAAAAACTACAGTTAACTTAAAGGTTTTTAGAGCCAAGAAAAATTGCAGGCAATAAAACCTTTTTATCTGCAGTTTATTTGGAGATTATGATTCCAAACTTTAGTTTTTCTAGAGATTTTATGTTTCAAATACTTCCAGATTATTTTAAAGATTTTCTGCAGATTATTTTTTATTTATTATTATTTTTTTTCTTTTAGCTGGGTAGCACTAGTGCAATGTACATACCACTCAATCTTAAAAAAAATTACTTCTAACTTGACCTAATCCAATGTATGAAAGAGGTTTAAACTTAACAGGTTAAATAAACTTTTGATTCTACTTTCGTCGTTTTCATTAGCATTACTGTAACAAAAGAGGTATAAGGAACAATTTATTTATTGCGGCTATAAATATAATATAGGGGAGAGTGTGGTATCTTGGGACATTCGAAATTTCTAAAAGCCTATTGGCTACATCAAAATTTTTTTTTTTATTTATAAGTGTGACTCTAACAAATAGGTAAAAGCAAAAGGCAGCATCAAAAACGGTGAACACAGGGCTTAGTGAATGAAACAAAACTTCATCGCTTAAAAGTAAATATTTTTACCATTTAAATTTCGATTTCTGAACTAGTATTTGTAAAACTATTCTACTCAATTTTAAATGGATACCGAAAAGAGGATTTTTAAATGTTTTAGTTATGAAAAAGTAATGTAATTGAATTTTGATTGACCACCAATTTTATTTTATTTAAACAGTTTGGTGATTGTATCTTGGGACAGTAAACCCTGTTGTACCTTGGGACATATTTCAAGAAACAACATGAGCCATACACATAGTTTTCAATAATTTAGGTATCATTTTAGTGCGAAATCTTTTAGTATGTTTGTTGAAGCTACAACAGTAAATGCGACAAATGGGTTAACAGCTGTATGTGTAGTATTTTCATCTTCAGATTCTCAAGACGGGACGTCACCAAAAAGCTTCAGCTTCAGCTGACATCACCAATAAGCTTCAGCTTCAGCTGACATCACCAATAAGCTTCAGCTTCAGCTGACATCACCAAAGCCTCAGCTCGAAAAAACAATGGCAAGAGAAGAAAAGTGGAATCTCGCATTTAACAAATTCTCCCGTAAGACTGAAATCGAAACTACAGAGCAGAAAACTACTGCATCCAGAATGGGGGGAAAGAATCCTCTACGCAACAAATTAGCAGTTCAGAATCTGGAATTGATAAACCAATTTTATCAAGAACAGATTATGACACTATTGAATATGAAGAAGCACTGCTTGTTTACGACCGTGATCTGAAGTACTTGAGGTCATTAACAACGACGTTTTTAAAGTGCACAGGAAACAGTAACAAAGTTATTTATGGACATGAAATTTAGGATATTTTAGTAGACATTGATTGTTAAACACCCACTGAGTTCTAAACGAGAATTCTCACAGTTGACTTCACATCATATAATGTTAAAATATAGAATTTTTCGATATTTTGTTAATTTACGAATATTTGAACTTTCAAATATATTATTATTTGTGTAATGCATCTACAGTCGGTAACAAAAGTCTCCGAACACTAGCAAAAATTCCTATGTAAAAAAAGTACACTTAATACAGTTTTGTTAAATCCTTGTCGAATCATGTTTTCAGACTGACTAAGAATAGGATTCGACAAGGATTTATTTAGAAAAACTGTATTAAGTGGTTTTTTATATAGGAATTTTTGCTAGTGTTCGGAGACTTTTGTTACCGACTGTACAAGTGTATTTTTTTTATTTAATACCTTAAATGTGTTTTTTTAAATTATTTGCATAAAACTAGTTTAGGTTAAGACTACTGCATGAATTTTGAAGCATGTTCCAAGGTCAACAAAGCATATCCCAAGGTACAATAAAACATGCCCCAAAGTGCAGCATGGTGTTGTACATTGGGACAGTTTACGCTTCCTACTTAAAATGACTGGCAATTTTTTTTATTTCCGAACTATTATAAGTAAAAAAAAAAAAAAAGAAAGAAAAAATGTATTATAGAGGAGAATGTTGTAGTATTTAAGTATTGTCTTTAGAATATATAAGTAGTGAGAGAATGTCTGTTCTACAACAAGAGGTGGTGAGGTGGGTTGTGTTGTTGTGTTAGGGGAATATGCTAATGGAACGCAACATTCCCATTCACTACTACCTATTCGTATGATACAAGCTTGAAAGTAACCTTCTATAGTATATAACATAGCAATTTGGATATTGCATCATATTATAGTATTTAAAAAATAATTTTTAAAAAACTTATAATCAATTATAAAGTTTGTAATATTTAAATTGAGTCATAAAATTACTTTTCCTAATATATTTTTTCCGCTAAAATTTTCATAAATCAATTTCCCCTTTTCTTTTTATAATATTTCATAAATCAATTTCCCCTTTTCTTTTTTTATGATATTTCAAAATAATTCACACACACTCTAAAAATGCTGACTTTGAAATAAAACAGACACAGTTTACAGTTAATAAAAAACCTTTATTTTTTACAATATTTACAAGTATTACTCATCTAATAAGTATTGAATATAATTTCATCAATAAAATTAAGTTTGCAATATTAAATCTTAATCAATTTCACAATGTCCATATGCTAAACTTGTTATTCCATCTTCAGCAATGTATCGTTTGTCATCAAACGGACTGAGACTGATTTTATTTTGACAGATTGTATATAGTTTATGTTTTTCTTGGCCTATTTTTAATTGTTTTTCTATGCTTGTTTTCTGTTGCAGTAAGCACTGTAAATAGTCTTCATGACTAATTTTATGTCTAACAACCCTGGTTGACACACCTTTAGCTCTCTTTTTTTCACTTTTACTTGATTTGATAGAGTACATTTTAGCCTTCAGTCCTACAAATTCCAATGCTATTTCACCACTCAATTCATCTTTAAATTTCCCTATAACTTTTTTATTATCATCGGAATAAAGCGGGTGAGTTTTGGGATACTCAGAAAAGTCAAATTCAGATGAATAATTTTTCATGTCTTTATATATATCATCGGTAGTAATATGGTATGTAAGCGAGTCTGTATCTGTAAATAACAGTACAGCTTGGTTGTTATACATCGGTTTTATATAATTATAATGAAAATTATACATTAGGAGTTTTGATAATTCGAGTATTGTAAACCCAACGTAAATAGGTCGGTTCATCAGAATGCTTGTTTTAAGTCTTTCTACAGCGGTTAAATCTTCATCGTACGTTTTAAACGATTTAAAAGTAGGTGATGCTATCAATTTTAATGCTCTCTTAGAGGTATTATTACAAAGTTCTATATTACGTCTTTTTCGCAAGTTTTCCATAGTCTTGCCGTATACACTATTATTAAGGAGTTTAAAAAAGTCCTTTTCAAAGGATGATGTTGCTTCTTTCCTTTTATTGGTGTTAAATAGTATATACTTTTTCAACCATGGTGCTTGTTTAAATTGAATGGCTTTATGCACTGCTGTAACTTTTAATCCCAGTTGCAGATAAAGTTTTAAATTTCTATAGTGCACAACATAATTCTTTTTATTACATAAGTTAGGTATTAACTTGGGTGTACCAACATATTTTCTGTTTTGCAGCATACTTTTAGCATAAGGTGATAGCATTTCTTCATTCAAGATTAATCTTTCGGGGGCAAGCGGATAATCGTTATGTAATGTATGAAGGTGGTTAGGATAATGCAGATCAATTTCAAATATATACCCTATATCTGATTCATCATCAAGGGATAAAATCCATTCTTCATTAATATTATGTATATCAACCCATTCAAAGTTGCCATAAGGTAGGTACTGAGACATAGCCCAACCGTAAAGGTTGTTCGCATCCCAGTACATGATATAACTATTAGGCTCATTCGGGTTATAGTCGTTCATATAGGGATTATTTGCTCTAGCCAGTCTTCGACTAATCATGCTAATACCCCCTCGAATCCCTTTTTCTATAAGCAGCAACATGTTAATATCTGTTAAGAGCTCTAAAGGTGTTTCACTCATTTTTAGGCATGCTTGCCATGCAAGTCCTGGAGTTGTAAAAAGATGCGCGCAGTCAATTTCGTAGTATTGCTGACATAAGGTTCTAAAATTTTGAAATACATCCGCGAGTAACAAAACATCAGTTTTTACATATAAATTATGATAATCACCCAATGTCTTCATATTAAACGTGTTCCAAATAGTTTTAGCGTGTTGATAATCGTCATCATCGATAATTTCATCATTCAAGGTATTATAAAAGGCGCATGCTGGAGGTAGTTCGGTTTCTTCAAACTTATCAAAAGAAGTAAAGTACTCGTAGGGATAGACTCCTTTCCTCGTTAGCATATTCAACGGTGTATTAACAGGGAAATTCTCTTTCAAAATATTAAACTGGGATGAATCAAGATTTTTTACTAGTTTTTCTAGCGATGTAGGTAGGAATTGAAAGCTGTCTAAAAAGACTAATTGTACAGGATCCTTAGGTTTCTTCAATCTGAATGTAATATAGTTTTCCAAACTTGTAGCAATAACCTCTATCTGATGATTGTTATACTTGCCTAGTTTCGTCATGATGTGATGTCCATCATAGTTTTTTAAATTATGAAAGATAATCGGTATTTTTTTAGATAATTTGAAATTCAAGTTGCAGGCGTTATGGGCTGCACCCCTAAATTCTCCTGAAATGTGACAATGATCTCTTCGACGATCCTCAGCTAACTGTTTATGACATATATAACATACTTTAGCTTCTTGAAACTCCTTTTCCTGTGCTTCCGTTAAGACTATAGGCTTGATTTGTGATAAAATCTTGGTGAGTTCTTCCTTTTCAGTCATCATCTTTTCTAAAAAGTGTTCCACAGCGTCTTCTCCTCTATATACTTGAATCGGTTTAACAGAGTGTCCATCAGGCCCGATAATAACATATGCATATCCGCAAGGTACATGATAGGCAATTTTTTCACTATGTGAATTATCAGATGAGGGTGAAGCCGAAGTAACAGGAACAAGAAGGCTTTCAAAATCTGCATAAATACAGTAAGCGACAGGATGTTGTAAGTGCGTACCTGTAAATTTTAAAATGTTATTTTCCTCAGAGGGCATTTTAACAACCTGCACTTCATGTTCTTGACAGTACTGAATGTGGGTTTTCAATAAATCCTCTCTGCTAAATCGGTGTAGACATCTGAAACAGTAATGGGCTTTTAAACAATGTTGGGTTAAATCACCAAGTAGACGCGAAAAGTTTCGAATCAGGCAATAATGTTGCCTTTCTTCATCAGAAATTAATAATAAGTTGATAACATCACAATCATTTTTTGGCGAAATATAGAGTGGGCACACTTCATTGTCTTCAAAGCCAAAGACATTAATCCGTACATCATTTAATTTTTCAATAAGGGGTATCTTTGTTAATGGCACGGGACATGTTACATTACCTAGTTTAATGGTATTTTCATATGGCAGGTAGTGAGATACACGATGGGGTTGCTGATTGAAATGCAAATTCAGTTTATGCGCGATCAAACACCAAACAAGGCATTTTTGATCTTCGTTTTTGATATTTAGCACAGCCTTTTTCAAAGCAAGTTTCTGTGGTAGTTTAATATAGCTACTAGCAGCTAACGGATGGTATTTGGCCATTTTTAGTTCCAGATAATGAATTTTCTTAAAAATCCATCCAGATCCTCTTTGGATAAATTCATCTAGGGACTTATTAATCTTGGCATATCCTTCACGAATATGATGTTCAATAGTATTAACTAAAAGGTCAGTAAAACAACAACTTCTAAAAAAAGTTTGAATTTCTTCCATTTCGTCATTACCTCTTTTACGCTCCAAGCTCACTTTCATGACCATATACCACTTCAAAGCATTTTTTTCACGTATCTCATTCAAAAGTTTTTCATTTAATGCACCCTGTATATAGGTTTGAAATACTTCCATATCACATTCATTGCTTTCGTTTGGATAAAAAAGCTCTGTATTAAACGCATTTGAAGTGTTAATCTGTTTTTTAGCTCTTTTAGATTTTACGACAGGTGCAGCTATCTTCCGTTTTCCAGTAACAAGTTCATGCTCTTGTCGCTTATGGCATGTTAATTCAGCTTTCATATTAAACATTTTATCACATTCACTGCATGAATATCGAAAACTTTGATGAAATTTTAAGTGCCTCTGCAAGTTGTCCTCGCGCGTAAATACTTGCTCACAATGCTGACACTTTATCGGTGTTACTTCATCTTTACTGCGATGTATTAACATATGTCGATTCAGTAACCATTTCTGTGAAAATTCCTTATTACAAGAAGCGCAATAAAAATTTTCTGACACTCTCTTATCACTCGTTTCAGCAGATGAAGATTGATTTTTACGATTATGAATCATCGTATGCCGAATTAAGCTTGATTTCACTCCAAATGTCTTTCCGCACGTATCACAACTGTATAACTTTTCATCTAAATGTATCTTTTCATGACGATTCAGTAACCATTTTCGCGAAAATTCCTTATTACATGTAGAACATCTGAAAACACTAAACATTTTCTTATCTGACGGTTCCATAACTTGACTCATTTTTTAAGAACAAGAGATAATCCAGGCAACATTCATAAAATTTTTCATGCAAATGACTTGAAATTACAATCACCTTCAATTTATAGCATCGGAGTAAATACTTACTATTCTCTCATTGGCTAATTAAAGCTTCAATAAAATCAGAGCTTTTGATTGGCTAATGAAATTCACATGACCTTGAAAATATTTGCATCTCCAACGCGCTTAATTTCAGAGCGATAATAGTATGAATTTAAAACATCATAAAATCACCGTTTGTGATTGGTCAAAAAAATCACGTGACCTCGAAAAATATTTGCATTCACAAAATTCTTAATTTCATAATGCTAATACTATTAATTTAATTTTTAAAAAACCATTGCTTCTGATTGAGTTAAAAATGTCTACATAAAAACACATATGGCTAATAGCATGAATTAAAGCTTCAATAAAATCAGAGTTTGTGATTGGATGGTAAAAATCACGTCACCTTAAAAAAATATATGTTTATAAACACCACTTAATTCCACTAAATTCTTAATTTTATAATGGTAATATCAGAAATTCAAATCTCCCACATGTAAAACTTTCTAAAAATAAAAATAAAGGCACCTCAAAAGTATCTGTATAAAAAACACTTAATTTTATAATGATAATATTAGGAATTTAAGTTTCAACTCTCTCACATACATAAGAATAATGAAAAATGTTAGTTTTCGTTACGTCAGAAGGTTCTATCAGCATATGATAAAACAATAGATAACTGTTATCTATCATTTTACCCTGGCTCGAGTGCAATAGAAAGACGTGGTGAATCTACTCTAAAGGCAAGTCTTTTTAAAGTCTTATTAAACATATAGTATTTATTAAACATACATTATTTATTAAAATTCGGAATATAGTATCAAGTTATTAATTTAAATATGCTTTATTTATCATCCATTCTACACATCAAAATAAAAAATTTCCATCAAGCGCTTCGTTAATTAGCTTAATTAATTAATTTATTCAACAAATCATTAACTTAAACAATCATGCTATTAAACTTTCTACACATTGAATTATATCACAATTTTTCTTTAAAAATATTAATAAACTGCAAATTCATTACTTAATCATGCGCTTAAACAATCATGTTATTAAACTTTCTACATATTATATCACAATTTTTCATTAAAATTACTAATGAAACACCAAAAATAATGCTTAATCATATGGAAAAATACTTAAGCACCTTACTTGAACATAACTAACATAAAAAACCCCTATGAAATTAACCTTCTATAGTATATACCACAGCAATTTTAGGTATCGCATCATATTTTACTGTTAAAAATAATTTTTAAAAACTTATAATCAATTATAAAAATTCATAAAATTACTTTTCCTAATATATTTTCCCGCTAAAATTTTTACAAAAACTCATAAGAATGTATATATATATATATATATATTTCATTACCGCTTTTGTTAATATTTCATCACACTTGAAACAAAAACATATATTAAATTTTCTTAATATTTTAAATTTAGTCTAATTTCATTAATGTTTCATCTTATATGTACCCATTCTCTATACGAGTGTTCGATGTTCAAAGATGGTATACATTAAAAGTTTTCCAAGGTTTTCTCCAAAACTTGTGTAAATACAAACTTGAATCACTTATAAGACCCAACACATCCTCAAATTAATGATCTCACACAAGAAAATCATTTATTTTTATCGATTTTATTAATGTGAGACACTTTAAACAAAAAATGTTAATAATTTATTTCATTAAATAAATAAAAAATACAAATTTTAATCATTTCGTTTTATTAAAAATGAAATTAGATTAATATTTTTTATCATACATGCATCCATTCTACACATCAAAATAAAAATTTTCCATCAACCACTTCGTTAATCATCTGAAAATAATTAATTTCCTTAATTATGCACTAAAAATCTATGAAAAAGATTTGTTTTTTCATTAAAATCATTACTTAATCATCTGAAAAATAATTAATTTCCTTAATTACGCACTAAAAATCTACGAAAAAGATTTGTTTTTTCATTAAATTCATTAAATTCATTACTTAAACATCTGAAAAATAGTTAATTGCTTTAATCAGTTTAGTTCATTAAACATTTAAATATTAATAATACATCGCTTAATTGTCTGAAAACTGCAATTAAGCATTTTACATAACCGAATTATAACTCCATTTCTTATTTTAAATACTAATTAATTTCCTTAATTAATATTAAATATAGCTCTTAAACAACACCTTAATTAAGAAAAAAACAAAATTTTAATCTTTAAAATAAAAAAAAAATCAAGATATAGTTCTAAATTCTCGGGACAGATGGCAGCACATTTTTGCAAATATTTTCACATTAGAAAAAAATCTATTTTCCACAGATTTTTCTTATTATTTTCCACAGATTTTTCTTATCATTAAAAATGTTAATTAAAATATTAATTATACACTAAAAAACTACATTTATCTATTTTTTAAGCAATTATTTCACTAATTTTTCAAAAATCCTAATTGATATTAATTACAGCACTCAAAATAACTTCCATTTAAATCCAATTTCATCTTAAGACCGTACACAATTTTATAGAAATAAGAAATACATTTATTACGAAATCATAAAATAAATTACATTTAAAATCAACTAAATAAATACTAAATACCTTTTTAGAAATTACAAGTTTTCAAACAATTATGTCTCATAAAAACCTAATTAAAACTTTCATCTCATCCCATCTTAATACGGTACTCAATTTTATAGAAATAAAAAATACATTTATTACGAAATCATAAAATAAATTACATTTGAAATCAACTAAATAAATACTAACTTTTTAAAAATTACAAGTTTTAATCAATTATGTCTCATAAAATCCCAATTAAAACATTCATCTCTAAAATAACTTGCATTTAAAGCCAATTTCATCTTAATCTCTAAATAAATAGCCTTTAAAATCAAAGTTCAACGGGATACACTGAATATTCAAGAATCCCATTCTCAAGTCTGGCTTGCTCAACGGTCAGAGCATTCGCTTGCTGAAGCATAGGACCTCAGTTCGAATCCAGCTGCCGGCGAACGCTGAAAAACAAAATTTTTGAAAAAAGAAGTTCAATAATTTCTCAATAGATGTCAGCACCAAACATATCCAGTAGAGAAGAAAAGAGAGTACTGCTCTTATCTACGGAGGAGGGATTCTCACTTCCGGTCCCTCCGTCCCTCCGCTGCCGCAGTAATCTCCTTCCTTCTCTACTGGATATGTTTGGTGCTGACATCTATTGAGAAATTATTGAACTTCTTTTTTCAAAAATTTTGTTTTTCAGCGTTCGCCGGCAGCTGGATTCGAACTGAGGTCCTATGCTTCAGCAAGCGAATGCTCTGACCGTTGAGCAAGCCAGACTTGAGAATGGGATTCTTGAATATTCAGTGTATCCCGTTGAACTTTGATTTTAAAGGCTATTTATTTAGAGATTAAGATGAAATTGGCTTTAAATGCAAGTTATTTTAGAGATGAATGTTTTAATTGGGATTTTATGAGACATAATTGATTAAAACTTGTAATTTTTAAAAAGTTAGTATTTATTTAGTTGATTTCAAATGTAATTTATTTTATGATTTCGTAATAAATGTATTTTTTATTTCTATAAAATTGAGTACCGTATTAAGATGGGATGAGATGAAAGTTTTAATTAGGTTTTTATGAGACATAATTGTTTGAAAACTTGTAATTTCTAAAAAGGTATTTAGTATTTATTTAGTTGATTTTAAATGTAATTTATTTTATGATTTCGTAATAAATGTATTTCTTATTTCTATAAAATTGTGTACGGTCTTAAGATGAAATTGGATTTAAATGGAAGTTATTTTGAGTGCTGTAATTAATATCAATTAGGATTTTTGAAAAATTAGTGAAATAATTGCTTAAAAAATAGATAAATGTAGTTTTTTAGTGTATAATTAATATTTTAATTAACATTTTTAATGATAAGAAAAATCTGTGGAAAATAATAAGAAAAATCTGTGGAAAATAGATTTTTTTCTAATGTGAAAATATTTGCAAAAATGTGCTGCCATCTGTCCCGAGAATTTAGAACTATATCTTGATTTTTTTTTTATTTTAAAGATTAAAATTTTGTTTTTTTCTTAATTAAGGTGTTGTTTAAGAGCTATATTTAATATTAATTAAGGAAATTAATTAGTATTTAAAATAAGAAATGGAGTTATAATTCGGTTATGTAAAATGCTTAATTGCAGTTTTCAGACAATTAAGCGATGTATTATTAATATTTAAATGTTTAATGAACTAAACTGATTAAAGCAATTAACTATTTTTCAGATGTTTAAGTAATGAATTTAATGAATTTAATGAAAAAACAAATCTTTTTCGTAGATTTTTAGTGCGTAATTAAGGAAATTAATTATTTTTCAGATGATTAAGTAATGATTTTAATGAAAAAACAAATCTTTTTCATAGATTTTTAGTGCATAATTAAGGAAATTAATTATTTTCAGATGATTAACGAAGTGGTTGATGGAAAATTTTTATTTTGATGTGTAGAATGGATGCATGTATGATAAAAAATATTAATCTAATTTCATTTTTAATAAAACGAAATGATTAAAATTTGTATTTTTTATTTATTTAATGAAATAAATTATTAACATTTTTTGTTTAAAGTGTCTCACATTAATAAAATCGATAAAAATAAATGATTTTCTTGTGTGAGATCATTAATTTGAGGATGTGTTGGGTCTTATAAGTGATTCAAGTTTGTATTTACACAAGTTTTGGAGAAAACCTTGGAAAACTTTTAATGTATACCATCTTTGAACATCGAACACTCGTATAGAGAATGGGTACATATAAGATGAAACATTAATGAAATTAGACTAAATTTAAAATATTAAGAAAATTTAATATATGTTTTTGTTTCAAGTGTGATGAAATATTAACAAAAGCGGTAATGAAATATATATATATATATATATACATTCTTATGAGTTTTTGTAAAAATTTTAGCGGGAAAATATATTAGGAAAAGTAATTTTATGAATTTTTATAATTGATTATAAGTTTTTAAAAATTATTTTTAACAGTAAAATATGATGCGATACCTAAAATTGCTGTGGTATATACTATAGAAGGTTAATTTCATAGGGGTTTTTTATGTTAGTTATGTTCAAGTAAGGTGCTTAAGTATTTTTCCATATGATTAAGCATTATTTTTGGTGTTTCATTAGTAATTTTAATGAAAAATTGTGATATAATATGTAGAAAGTTTAATAACATGATTGTTTAAGCGCATGATTAAGTAATGAATTTGCAGTTTATTAATATTTTTAAAGAAAAATTGTGATATAATTCAATGTGTAGAAAGTTTAATAGCATGATTGTTTAAGTTAATGATTTGTTGAATAAATTAATTAATTAAGCTAATTAACGAAGCGCTTGATGGAAATTTTTTATTTTGATGTGTAGAATGGATGATAAATAAAGCATATTTAAATTAATAACTTGATACTATATTCCGAATTTTAATAAATAATGTATGTTTAATAAATACTATATGTTTAATAAGACTTTAAAAAGACTTGCCTTTAGAGTAGATTCACCACGTCTTTCTATTGCACTCGAGCCAGGGTAAAATGATAGATAACAGTTATCTATTGTTTTATCATATGCTGATAGAACCTTCTGACGTAACGAAAACTAACATTTTTCATTATTCTTATGTATGTGAGAGAGTTGAAACTTAAATTCCTAATATTATCATTATAAAATTAAGTGTTTTTTATACAGATACTTTTGAGGTGCCTTTATTTTTATTTTTAGAAAGTTTTACATGTGGGAGATTTGAATTTCTGATATTACCATTATAAAATTAAGAATTTAGTGGAATTAAGTGGTGTTTATAAACATATATTTTTTTAAGGTGACGTGATTTTTACCATCCAATCACAAACTCTGATTTTATTGAAGCTTTAATTCATGCTATTAGCCATATGTGTTTTTATGTAGACATTTTTAACTCAATCAGAAGCAATGGTTTTTTAAAAATTAAATTAATAGTATTAGCATTATGAAATTAAGAATTTTGTGAATGCAAATATTTTTCGAGGTCACGTGATTTTTTTGACCAATCACAAACGGTGATTTTATGATGTTTTAAATTCATACTATTATCGCTCTGAAATTAAGCGCGTTGGAGATGCAAATATTTTCAAGGTCATGTGAATTTCATTAGCCAATCAAAAGCTCTGATTTTATTGAAGCTTTAATTAGCCAATGAGAGAATAGTAAGTATTTACTCCGATGCTATAAATTGAAGGTGATTGTAATTTCAAGTCATTTGCATGAAAAATTTTATGAATGTTGCCTGGATTATCTCTTGTTCTTAAAAAATGAGTCAAGTTATGGAACCGTCAGATAAGAAAATGTTTAGTGTTTTCAGATGTTCTACATGTAATAAGGAATTTTCGCGAAAATGGTTACTGAATCGTCATGAAAAGATACATTTAGATGAAAAGTTATACAGTTGTGATACGTGCGGAAAGACATTTGGAGTGAAATCAAGCTTAATTCGGCATACGATGATTCATAATCGTAAAAATCAATCTTCATCTGCTGAAACGAGTGATAAGAGAGTGTCAGAAAATTTTTATTGCGCTTCTTGTAATAAGGAATTTTCACAGAAATGGTTACTGAATCGACATATGTTAATACATCGCAGTAAAGATGAAGTAACACCGATAAAGTGTCAGCATTGTGAGCAAGTATTTACGCGCGAGGACAACTTGCAGAGGCACTTAAAATTTCATCAAAGTTTTCGATATTCATGCAGTGAATGTGATAAAATGTTTAATATGAAAGCTGAATTAACATGCCATAAGCGACAAGAGCATGAACTTGTTACTGGAAAACGGAAGATAGCTGCACCTGTCGTAAAATCTAAAAGAGCTAAAAAACAGATTAACACTTCAAATGCGTTTAATACAGAGCTTTTTTATCCAAACGAAAGCAATGAATGTGATATGGAAGTATTTCAAACCTATATACAGGGTGCATTAAATGAAAAACTTTTGAATGAGATACGTGAAAAAAATGCTTTGAAGTGGTATATGGTCATGAAAGTGAGCTTGGAGCGTAAAAGAGGTAATGACGAAATGGAAGAAATTCAAACTTTTTTTAGAAGTTGTTGTTTTACTGACCTTTTAGTTAATACTATTGAACATCATATTCGTGAAGGATATGCCAAGATTAATAAGTCCCTAGATGAATTTATCCAAAGAGGATCTGGATGGATTTTTAAGAAAATTCATTATCTGGAACTAAAAATGGCCAAATACCATCCGTTAGCTGCTAGTAGCTATATTAAACTACCACAGAAACTTGCTTTGAAAAAGGCTGTGCTAAATATCAAAAACGAAGATCAAAAATGCCTTGTTTGGTGTTTGATCGCGCATAAACTGAATTTGCATTTCAATCAGCAACCCCATCGTGTATCTCACTACCTGCCATATGAAAATACCATTAAACTAGGTAATGTAACATGTCCCGTGCCATTAACAAAGATACCCCTTATTGAAAAATTAAATGATGTACGGATTAATGTCTTTGGCTTTGAAGACAATGAAGTGTGCCCACTCTATATTTCGCCAAAAAATGATTGTGATGTTATCAACTTATTATTAATTTCTGATGAAGAAAGGCAACATTATTGCCTGATTCGAAACTTTTCGCGTCTACTTGGTGATTTAACCCAACATTGTTTAAAAGCCCATTACTGTTTCAGATGTCTACACCGATTTAGCAGAGAGGATTTATTGAAAACCCACATTCAGTACTGTCAAGAACATGAAGTGCAGGTTGTTAAAATGCCCTCTGAGGAAAATAACATTTTAAAATTTACAGGTACTCACTTACAACATCCTGTCGCTTACTGTATTTATGCAGATTTTGAAAGCCTTCTTGTTCCTGTTACTTCGGCTTCACCCTCATCTGATAATTCACATAGTGAAAAAATTGCCTATCATGTACCTTGCGGATATGCATATGTTATTATCGGGCCTGATGGACACTCTGTTAAACCGATTCAAGCATATAGAGGAGAAGACGCTGTGGAACACTTTTTAGAAAAGATGATGACTGAAAAGGAAGAACTCACCAAGATTTTATCACAAATCAAGCCTATAGTCTTAACGGAAGCACAGGAAAAGGAGTTTCAAGAAGCTAAAGTATGTTATATATGTCATAAACAGTTAGCTGAGGATCGTCGAAGAGATCATTGTCACATTTCAGGAGAATTTAGGGGTGCAGCCCATAACGCCTGCAACTTGAATTTCAAATTATCTAAAAAAATACCGATTATCTTTCATAATTTAAAAAACTATGATGGACATCACATCATGACGAAACTAGGCAAGTATAACAATCATCAGATAGAGGTTATTGCTACAAGTTTGGAAAACTATATTATATTCAGATTGAAGAAACCTAAGGATCCTGTACAATTAGTCTTTTTAGACAGCTTTCAATTCCTACCTACATCGCTAGAAAAACTAGTAAAAAATCTTGATTCATCCCAGTTTAATATTTTGAAAGAGAATTTCCCTGTTAATACACCGTTGAATATGCTAACGAGGAAAGGAGTCTATCCCTACGAGTACTTTACTTCTTTTGATAAGTTTGAAGAAACCGAACTACCTCCAGCATGCGCCTTTTATAATACCTTGAATGATGAAATTATCGATGATGACGATTATCAACACGCTAAAACTATTTGGAACACGTTTAATATGAAGACATTGGGTGATTATCATAATTTATATGTAAAAACTGATGTTTTGTTACTCGCGGATGTATTTCAAAATTTTAGAACCTTATGTCAGCAATACTACGAAATTGACTGCGCGCATCTTTTTACAACTCCAGGACTTGCATGGCAAGCATGCCTAAAAATGAGTGAAACACCTTTAGAGCTCTTAACAGATATTAACATGTTGCTGCTTATAGAAAAAGGGATTCGAGGGGGTATTAGCATGATTAGTCGAAGACTGGCTAGAGCAAATAATCCCTATATGAACGACTATAACCCGAATGAGCCTAATAGTTATATCATGTACTGGGATGCGAACAACCTTTACGGTTGGGCTATGTCTCAGTACCTACCTTATGGCAACTTTGAATGGGTTGATATACATAATATTAATGAAGAATGGATTTTATCCCTTGATGATGAATCAGATATAGGGTATATATTTGAAATTGATCTGCATTATCCTAACCACCTTCATACATTACATAACGATTATCCGCTTGCCCCCGAAAGATTAATCTTGAATGAAGAAATGCTATCACCTTATGCTAAAAGTATGCTGCAAAACAGAAAATATGTTGGTACACCCAAGTTAATACCTAACTTATGTAATAAAAAGAATTATGTTGTGCACTATAGAAATTTAAAACTTTATCTGCAACTGGGATTAAAAGTTACAGCAGTGCATAAAGCCATTCAATTTAAACAAGCACCATGGTTGAAAAAGTATATACTATTTAACACCAATAAAAGGAAAGAAGCAACATCATCCTTTGAAAAGGACTTTTTTAAACTCCTTAATAATAGTGTATACGGCAAGACTATGGAAAACTTGCGAAAAAGACGTAATATAGAACTTTGTAATAATACCTCTAAGAGAGCATTAAAATTGATAGCATCACCTACTTTTAAATCGTTTAAAACGTACGATGAAGATTTAACCGCTGTAGAAAGACTTAAAACAAGCATTCTGATGAACCGACCTATTTACGTTGGGTTTACAATACTCGAATTATCAAAACTCCTAATGTATAATTTTCATTATAATTATATAAAACCGATGTATAACAACCAAGCTGTACTGTTATTTACAGATACAGACTCGCTTACATACCATATTACTACCGATGATATATATAAAGACATGAAAAATTATTCATCTGAATTTGACTTTTCTGAGTATCCCAAAACTCACCCGCTTTATTCCGATGATAATAAAAAAGTTATAGGGAAATTTAAAGATGAATTGAGTGGTGAAATAGCATTGGAATTTGTAGGACTGAAGGCTAAAATGTACTCTATCAAATCAAGTAAAAGTGAAAAAAAGAGAGCTAAAGGTGTGTCAACCAGGGTTGTTAGACATAAAATTAGTCATGAAGACTATTTACAGTGCTTACTGCAACAGAAAACAAGCATAGAAAAACAATTAAAAATAGGCCAAGAAAAACATAAACTATATACAATCTGTCAAAATAAAATCAGTCTCAGTCCGTTTGATGACAAACGATACATTGCTGAAGATGGAATAACAAGTTTAGCATATGGACATTGTGAAATTGATTAAGATTTAATATTGCAAACTTAATTTTATTGATGAAATTATATTCAATACTTATTAGATGAGTAATACTTGTAAATATTGTAAAAAATAAAGGTTTTTTATTAACTGTAAACTGTGTCTGTTTTATTTCAAAGTCAGCATTTTTAGAGTGTGTGTGAATTATTTTGAAATATCATAAAAAAAGAAAAGGGGAAATTGATTTATGAAATATTATAAAAAGAAAAGGGGAAATTGATTTATGAAAATTTTAGCGGAAAAAATATATTAGGAAAAGTAATTTTATGACTCAATTTAAATATTACAAACTTTATAATTGATTATAAGTTTTTTAAAAATTATTTTTTAAATACTATAATATGATGCAATATCCAAATTGCTATGTTATATACTATAGAAGGTTACTTTCAAGCTTGTATCATACGAATAGGTAGTAGTGAATGGGAATGTTGCGTTCCATTAGCATATTCCCCTAACACAACAACACAACCCACCTCACCACCTCTTGTTGTAGAACAGACATTCTCTCACTACTTATATATCTAGCTTCAATTTTAGAAATAAAAAATTAAAATGTGAAAAGCGTCCCAGGGTACACCTATAGTATTCTTGTTATCTGCTTATTGATTTTAAATTCAGAAAGCTTTGCTTTATTCAATCATCAATGGATTATTCAAAAGGTTTTGTCCACGTGCACCAAACTGCAAGTCAGCAGCGTGATTTTTGCGGCTGCAAACGGACAAACTGACACACAGACGGAACCAAAAATCTTTTTGAGTCTCAACAGGGAGGCCAATACTGACGTTTCGGCAAATAGTTTAAGGGACACTTTTATTTGACATATAACTCTGTATGAAGGTGCTGCCGTCAACTCTCGTTTAATTATAGTGCTTACATTTATTTAAAAAAGTAAATAAACAAAAATCAAGGCTGTTATTAATTTGCGTTCAAGCTAATCAATCATAATGAAAATTTTATGTTTCAATCAAATACGAACTTTGATACACCAAATTTGAATTTCCTGCAGTTATTTGTTTTTATGTTATGCTGATAACAGATATACATACAGATCAACCGCTGAAAAATCAGACTTTCGTAATTAGGTTACCTCATAACGTGATATTTAATAAAAAAATATTTTTTTTTTTTTAGATAATATGATCAGAAGACATAAAATTGATCTAACGAAGTAGAAATGTAAAATTTTCCCGGTATGATAAACTAAATGCACGAGTAAAGACATATAAAGCAAAGTTTACATGGCAAGTTAGAAAAAAAAAATGGTTGACTTATTTTCTGAAACACCAATTTCCGAGATCTAAAATTAACCTACCTAAGCGGGATGACTGTTAATTTCCCAGTACTAAACATGTAATACATGCGAAAGGATATCTAAGATATATTTATTTAACAGCTTTCAAGAAAATCGTTAAAGCCGTTTTTTAGATAGAGGCTTTCACCAAAACATGACAAACTGAATTGTTGACCGGAAAACAACAATTACATATGAAAGGATATCTAAAAAAGAGTTATGCCGAGTTTGAAAAAAATCCGTGCTGCCATTTTTAATGGAACGCACTTGAGAGACCTGAAATTGAGCTATTTATACAGGACACGAATCAATTTTTCTGAACTAACCAAATATATCATTCGAAAGGAAATTGAATAGAATGTTTATATAACAATGTTGAAGAAAATCGTATGAGCCGTTTTTAAGATACGGACTTACGGTCCCACTTCCGGTTTCGGAAGTCCTACTTTCGTTGCTCCAATTTTCACTAAAATTTGGAAAATTCATCTGTACACCAGACCTGTGCCAATTCTGAAGTTTTCGTCGTTCTATCCTTATTAGTTTCGGAGATATGATAGTCAGAAGATTCAGCACAGGGATACATGCGTACACACATACACACACATACACACTGAGCAACTGCCGAAAATCACTTTTTTGGACTCAGGGGACCTTAAAACATGTAAATCAGGTAAAAACTCTATGTCGAACTTTTGGACCGAATACAATACTTCCATTACCTACGGTACTAGGGTAATGGAAGTAAAAAGGAATGCAACAAATGAAATTGCCTGACATATTTAATAGAATGCAGTTATTATTATAATAATTATTATTATTTGTACAAAAATAAACGATTTGTATTACTGTTTTATAATAGCTATTTAAAAAAAATATATATTTTTTTTGTTATTATTTAGTGTTATTTTTAACTATTTTCGCTTTTTATAAGGGATTGCATAGATTTTTTAAAGCTAATTTTTTAAAAATATTTCTTTAGATGCCGTGACTGATATAATTTCGATATACAGTTCCCGCCGCTTATTAAAATCACATTCGTTCTGAGCCAAAGTGATTTTATTAAGCGGCTGATTTTTATATCCGGCTTACGTTCTTGCCCTTAAAGAAAAGGTATTACTTCCCTGAATTCGAAAGAAACTTCAAAAGGTAACGAATAATGGAATTAGTAAACAATATTAATTAATTTTTAGTAGATAATTAACTAATTGTTTCTTCGATATAAGTAAATTAAACGCTTTCTAAGTTCCCGTGCACTTTCGTTAGAGGAATATCATCATTACTTTACAAAAAGTTCACGCTTTTCCTATAAATTTAAAATCTTTCCGTTCAAACCTCATGAATGATAGTAATTTCAAAATAAGAGCTAATAATTGCCTTCTAATAATTAAAAAAAAAAAAATTCAAATAAAATTTCTATTTTATTACTGCACTTTCAAGAATACGTTCCTTGAAATTGTTACGGAGATAAGGTATGGGGCGTGTTTAATTTGTAACTGTGCTGCAAGTGTAAAATCTTCAACAAAGAGCGATAACGGAGGGTTTGTTGGGCTTTAATTTCTTATTCTATTTAAAAATAAATAAATAATAATAATAATAATAAAATCACAAAGTTAAAAAAAAAATAGTGTGTATAAATGATATTTTTGGCTGCTGAGAAGATATTTTTGAGTTTATTAACCGGCGATGCTGATTTTATTAAGCGGCGGCTTTAAAAGTAGTTTGTATTGATTTGATTCCGGTCCTAGCAATTTGATCAGATTAAGCGGCTGATTTTATTAAACAGTGATTTTATTAAGCGGCGGTTACTGTATACATTTTTCGGAACACCAAAAATCAGAAAAATCCGTAATCCGGCAATGTCTATTTCTCAACGATGCCGGATTATCAATGCTTCACTGTAATTCGATTTTCATTACAGATTCTTTATAATCTTAATCTACATAAATCTCGCAAATTTACAATAAACAGAAATTATAAACATATATTTTAAATATTTGCTAAATTTAAGTAAACGAAATATATACTCTGTGAAAATGAATTAAAGTGCTTTAGACTGAATAACAGAAATTTAAACTTAATTAAATGTATCCAGCACGATTACTATAGAGCATATATGAAATTTTAATAAATTGCAAGTCTGAAACATAAAAAAATATAGGCTGTTATTTTTATTATCAAAATATGTAATTTCGTAGAAAAAATCATAATTTATTTTATTTTATTTTATTCAATTATTTTTTTTTTCGGATAAATTTTGTGTGTAAAGAATCTAAAACTGCGGATATGTAACCATCCAAAATATTGATTTATGATAATGACAAGAAAAATAATTTATTTTACGTTAAATATAGTTATTACTTTAATACATATTTATTATACATAATTATAAAAAACAAATGCATAAAAATCTATAAAAATTGAAATTGGATGTTATTTAACTCAAAGAATAATCGAAAAATGATGTTAAAAAAAAAAAAAAAAAATCTGTCAAAGACAGAACTTAATTTAGTACGGAGGACTATTAATTTTATTCTGTAACATTTTTATTTTTTATTTTTTATTTTTTATTTTTTGTTTTTATTTTTAATTATGTTTTATCTCTCTCTCTCTCTTTTTTTTTTCCCTTTGACCGTAAAACTGGGCCATGTACTATTTAAAATGACTGAAATGAATTAAAATGAAGTGTTTCCACCTAAATTTCATTCATTAGTTAATTTTAGAAAATCTAATTGTCTTGTCGAAAAATTGTTTGCACCCCTATATTCAGAAAAATCGCCCCTTTCATTTGGTATCAAATTTGTAACGATAGGACTGACATTTCTAATTTAATTTGGTGTTACACAAAACTGGTGACAACGTTATCTAGATTTAAACTAATAGTCCTCCAAGTCCAAATAAATATTAAAAAGAGAATTAAAAAAAATGAAAAATCCAAAACTAATAACATATGGACATTTATTTCTTTGAAAAATTTTCTCATATCTTATATAATAAAGTTCTTTCTTACTGTTTAATCTGGAGGTAATGTCAATAAAATATTTCTATGTAATAAGGATACATAATATATGATAAAATGGTAATCGCGTGTCTTTAAAAGGAAATAAATAGCAAAAGTACGTTTATCTTTCTAATTTATAAGGGTAATAATGTCAATATGCGACGATGTTTTTAATAGTAATATGCATATGAATAGTTATTTTTAATGCATATATATATACATTTTGATTTAAGACTAAAATGATAAAAATGTAATCGCCAAAATATATACAGATACACTTTTTAACATAAAATGTTTTACGCCATTAAAGAAGTTATTTATTTTTGAAATTTACTGTAACTTATTGGAATGAAAATAAATAAGAGAATAAACAGAATCAATAAAAATTTTAAAGTTACGTAATTTATACTTATGTTTAAACATGCAATACATATAAAGTTTACATAAAATAATAATAATAATAATAATACATCTCTCTCTCTCTATATATATATAATTAGAATAAAAACTGTTTAAAAATGTTCTATATTAACTGATGTTATATCATTTTAAGTTTTATACACTATCTACCAATAAGTATTTGTACACTTTCGAGATTAGACTTTCTATCAAATATCTAGAAATTTTTTTTAAAGAATTATCTTCAAACTATCGGAGTATAAAAAGCATGTTAATGTATAATGTATTTCAGCAAAAGTTATGTCCTGGAGAGGAAAAGGAAACCAATAAAATATTAAAGAAAAATGAATATGTTTTGGATCAGCTTGTAAAAAGTATTGTTTGAAATGCATTTTTGCAATAGTATGTGATTATGGGGATTATTCTAATTTTTGTTATTAATTTTTATAAACCTACTACGTATATCCTTGGAGATATAACGGTTTCTTTAAAAAATTGCAAAAAATAATAGCACTTTTTTAATTATAATACGTAGGGTATTAGACTCAGTGCAAAGCCATTTTTAGAAAACTTGGCATACTACATTAGACACAGTATCCTGCAAACAAAATGCAAAAATGTTAACTATCTTGCTGAAATATGAGCATTTTTACTAAATAACTTTTAACTATGCATGCCCAAGCCTTAAATATATATATTTACATAATTTAATAGGCAAAACTATTGAGCTTCTTATATGAAAGTCTCAAACTAATATCGTGTAAAATCAAACAGTTATGAGAGATAATATGAACAAAATTTAAGTTCCTCTAAAAAAAAAGAGATGATGATAGGGGGATATTATCAATATTATTTACAATCTGCAAACACTAGTAACATTTGGCATTGATTGCATGAAAATCAAAATGTGAGTAAAACGCATTATAGTTTAGGTTTATTTATTTATTTATTTTTTTTTTGAGGGGGGGGGGGGGTTTAAAGAAATTGTTTTGTCTCCATGGATATATGTGGTAGATTCGTAAAAGTTTATACAGATTAGAAGAAGGATCCTCATAATCATACGCTATATTGAAATATCACTCCATGCATTACTTTTTACAGGGTGATCCAAAACATTTAAATTTTTGTTTAATTTTTTGTTAGCCCCCTTTTCCTTGTCCAGCAAAACGATTGCTGAAAGATATGAGGTATAACATGTTTTTTATACTCTGAAAGTTTTAAGAAAACTCCTACAGAATTTTTCTGGATATTTGACAGAACGTCTTAATTCGAAAATGTCCAAATACATAATGGTAGATAGTGTATTTTTTTAGTTTGCCATTTTCGTACGATGAGAATCGGGTATAAAGTATAAAACCTGATTAATTATCAATTTAAATCAGACAGGCAACTTTTTCTTAAAAAAAAAAAAAAAAAGTTACCATATTTTTTTTATATGTTAATCGAACCATTACCTTATAACGATAAAAATGAATATTATAATCATTCAAAACAGCTAGCTAATCACTTGGATTTTCTAGCTACTGTTTTTTATTTAGTAGTTATCTTAGTAAAAATTATTAAATTGTATGTAAAAATTTGATGAACATCACACATACAAAAGTAATTAATTAATACATAAAATGGGGAATAAATTAATTTAAATATAGTTGCTGTTAGTAAATGACATCTAAATATTTTTATGCAAACGCCTTAAAAACGCAACAACTGTATTGGATCAATGCACTTAAACTTGATACTTTCTAAGCAGAAATATATACATATATATATATATATCATTTAACTCTTTATCATTTAACTCATTTAACTCATTAATTTTCCAACTAATTTGACATCATTTGGATGATTACAGTATGTCATCGGAATGCTTTTGTGTGGTCCTATAAATTATTTACTCTATACATACTCTTTTTAAAGAGAAAGCATGCTTTTAAGCATCTTTATAATGTATGTTAATTTTATTATGTTCAATGCAGCATAAACGCTTTAAAATGCGCTTATATAAAAATTTGTCCATAGGCCCTAATGTCACGAAATTCTTTTGTGTGTAAACAAACCATAAGCATTGTATATGTTACCGCTAAAGTGCAGAAATCAGTTAATCTGCATATTAGCTAGGTAATCTGCACAGTAACTAGGGTGATCCGTTAAAGTGAGGAATATTGTTTTATTTCTCAAATTACTTTGGTAATCTGCGAATTACCTAGATAATCTGCACATTACCTACTAGGCACTAGTTAAAGTGAAAATAAGATATGTGGTGTTGTAATTTTACAGCACGCTGCGTTGTATTTGTTTTTTCATTCGGAAAAAAAAAAAATTCTTTTCTTTTTTATTTCTTTCTTTACTTATTTTAATCTGTATGTGTTTTAATTTTTATATCTTCTAAAGTTATATTTGTTTTATTTTTTATTTATTTCATATTTTTTATTCTGTCAATATAAGTTTGAAGATGTTATGCATTTTTAATATGAAATGTAATAGCTTTAATAGCTTTCAATAAATTCTATTTTATAAATGAATGTTAGAATTGTAATACAGTAACGATTTCTTTTAAAAATAAAAATATTTAACAATAAAAAAAAAATATATATATATACAGACACGACATTATTTCATTATTTAAAACATGAAAATCTGACATTGACAGATTTTAATTTAGTGCCAGAGGCCTACTGCTAAACTTTTTAATATCGACAAATTCTTCTTTAGTTAATTCGTGACGATCTAAATTCCATGATAAAGTTTTCATTAAATCAAACCAATGTGTTTCAGCTGCAGATATTGTAACAAATAACGTTGGAAGTCCATACTGTCTTATAGCCGCAAAACAACGTTTTTTCTCTTTTTCCCAATGAGGGGGAGGTGTGCCTTGGGGGGGACTCATGTCAAAGGTGTGCCTTGGGGGGGACTCATGTCAAAGTTGTACCTTGGGGGGACTCATGTCAAAGTTGTACCTTGGGGGGGACTCATGTCAAAGTTGGGCCTTGGGGGGGACTTCATTCAATAAATCCCCATTCAATAAACCGACTGAAATAGGCCCTTAGCAGTATTAAGAGTGTATTATAAAAATTCAACAACGCTGTACCGACTGAAATAGGGCACCTTGGGGGGGGACTCATGTCAAAGTTGGGCCTGGGGGGGACTCATGTCAAAGTTGGGCCTTGGGGGGACTTCATTCAATAAATCCCCATTCAATAAACCGACTGAAATAGGCCCTTAGCACTATTAAGAGTGTATTATAAAAATTCGACAACGCTGTACCGACTGAAATAGGGGCACCTTGGGGGGGGGACTCATGTCAAAGTTGGGCCTGGGGGGGGAATCATGTCAAAGTTGGGCCTTGGGGGGACTTCATTCAATAAATCCCCATTCAATAAACCGACTGAAATAGGCCCTTAGCACTATTAAGAGTGTATTATAAAAATTCGACAACGCTGTACCGACTGAAATAGGGGCACCTTGGGGGGGACTCATGTCAAAGTTGTGCCTTGGGGGGGACTTCATTCAATAAATCCCCATTCAATAAACCGACCGAAATAGGCCCTTAGCACTATTAAGAGTGCATTATAAAAATTCGACAACGCTGTACCGACTGAAATAGGGCACCTTGGGGGGGACTCATGTCAAAGTTGGGCCTGGGGGGGGAATCATGTCAAAGTTGGGCCTTAGGGGGACTTCATTCAATAAATCCCCATTCAATAAACCGACTGAAATAGGCCCTTAGCACTATTAAGAGTGTATTATAAAAATTCGACAACGCTGTACCGACTGAAATAGGGGCACCTTGGGGGGGACTCATGTCAAAGTTGGGCCTTGGGAGGACTTCATTCAATAAATCCCCATTCAATAAACCGACTGAAATAGGCCTCTAGCACTAATTAAGAGTGACCTATAAAAATTCGACAACTGTACCGACTGAAATAGGCCTCTAGCACAAAAAAAAAAAAAAAAAAAAAAAAAGTTTTATTAACAACTTATATTGGTATTACTATTTAAATACTAGAAATATTAAATTATATAAAATATTACTAGAAATATTAAATTAGACAAATCAGAAGCATTATTTAAGCTTCAAATAATTAAAACTGCTTTAACATTTTTTAGAATTCATGAAAATTAAAATGACAGTTTTTAATGCTTTATTAAACTATATTTTGCAGCATACATATAACTGCACAAGTTTAGCAAATATATTAATTTTACAAAAAAAAAAAAAAAAAAAAGAAAAAACAACCTTTATTAACACTTTTTATGTGATAAACTACAACGAAATTATCTGAAAAAGCGAACAAAAATAAAAATAAATAAATAAATAAATAAAAATATAATCATGATATATAAAATATGTACAGGAAACTTGAAACTGAAAGAGAAAAAGAAAAAAAAATGTAATGAAATGCTAAAAAATGTACAAAAATTTCATATTAAGTATTTATTAAATGCCATAATATTTTTCAAAGTTAATAATTAATATATCTTTTTTTTTTTCAGTATGTAATAGTAATTTAAATAAATTCTAAAATAAATTAGTTTTAAAAAGTTATGGTTTAATAGTTTTAGTTCGGAAGGAAATAATTACTGCAATGTAAATCTAATATTCATAATTCAAAATGGAGTTTCACGAGAGACAGATTTTAATTAAGATTAAATTTCATTAATAAAATACAGACCCTTATCAAACTTATATTGACAGAATTAAAAAAGATAGAAATAAAATCAAAATTAAAACAATTATAACTTACTTGTTACGTTAAATTTTTTGTTAGTCATAATAATAAACCTAATAATCATGGCTTCCATCCTCCACATTTTGCGTTTGCCGTTTATCGGTTTATCGGTTTATCATCATAGCGTAGCGGAAGTGAAGGGGTAAAAGTTTTAGTTATGTTTGAAGGTCATTCGCGTATCTGTATCACATGGCTGTTTGACGTCATGGTGAATGTAAACAAAACTAAGGCTGGAAACAGACATTTGAACTTTAACGATACTGAAACCGTTAATCTGTAGATTACCTAGTTAAAATGCGGAAAACTCTTTATTCCGCACTTTAACGGGTCATTTTAGTTAATCTGCAGATTAGCTAGGTAATCTGTAGATTAACGGATTTCGCGTTTTAACGGTAACATATACACCAATAAAAACTATTCGGCTTGTTCTACATTTTTCATTAATAATTTTTCGAAATTTGACATAAATTGGATGATTACGTGACATTGTTAAAACACTTTTGTAAGGTCCTGTACATTAATTAGGAAGCCTAAGAGCACATATTTTTTGCAAAAATCATAAGTTTAAACATCACACTAATGCACGCTAATTTCACTTTGTTGATTGCAAAGTAGTTATTACATAGCTAGAGCAGTTGGAATAGTTCCTTCAACAAGGCCAGCAATAACAGCAGAACAACTAAACTCCGCTCCAGTTGAAGCGGGTGAAACCGGAATGGCTCTCTGTTTACCGCTACCGGCGAAGGTAGAAGGAAGTTCTGATCATATGCGGAAGTTAGTGATGAAATTAAAAGAAAGTTTCTTGGTTGGGTCAAAAATTTTCATTTTTTTAGACATAAAAATACCTAGATGGACTGGTGTGACTGAATCGTCACTTCTAAGTTTGCATTTGTAGATGCGAGCAAAGATGCCTATGCCGCATGCGTTTTTCTGAGATCTGAGTCCACTGATGGTGTGGTGAACATTCACTTATTGCATAATCTAATAAAAGCTAAATCCCGAATAACTCCACTGAAAAAGATAACAATTCCCCGTTTAGAGCTCATTGGAGGTACTATAGGAGCAAGATTGTTCAAATCAGTTAAAGATGCTCTGAAAATGGAAAATAGAATTCTTTTTTTGGACTAATTCATCTACAGTACTCAGTTGGATTAAGCGGCTAGAACAGTGGTCGGTTTTTGTAAATAATCGCATAAATGAAATTAGGAAACTTACTGATGCTGAGAATTGGTTCCATGTTTCCGGTGAATTGAACCCTGCTGATCTTTCATCCAGAGGATGTGAGCTAAACAGTTGTTAAAATCTCAGTGGTGGCGGGGACCAGTCTGGTTGAAGAATCTAAAAGAGCAGTGGCCGAAGTCAGTCATAGATATCGATGAAGAAGAGATTGCTCAGGAAAAAAGAAGAACTGTAGTTTCTGCTAATAATATTGAGTTTGAATCTGTTGTATCCGATTAGCGAACAGAGTTTTAAAATTTTCCAAGATGGTTAAAATCATAGCTTGGATATTACGTTTTCAACCGAAATCTAAAGACATACATGAATGTAATATCTGTAAGAAGCAAAAGGTTAAACATCTTGAATTACCATTTCCTCCTCTTCCAGAAGATCGAACGAAATTATAAGCAGTATTCCAAGTCTCAGGAGTTGGTTTAGCAGGTCCTCTGCTCACCAAGTCCAAAGAAAAAGTTTGGATCATACTATTTTCTTGTGCGGTGTTTAGGGCTGTACATTTAGAATTGATTCTATCACTCAGTACGAAGACTTTCATTCAGGCTTTACTGTGTTATTCTCCGACAACGGTACAAACTTTACTGGATTAAAAAATGCATTGAAGAGTTTGGAATGGACTGAGATTCAACGAACGTTTGAAGTAAAAGAAATTAGATGGAAATTTAACCCACCATCAGCCACATGGTGGGGAGGGTTCTGGGAAAGACTTATAAGAATTCTCAAACATTTGCTTCGAAAAAACTTAGGAAGAGACTCTCTGACACAAGAAGAACTACACACACTTCCCAAGTAGCACGGGAACGTTCTGTGAACGTCTAATAACGGTTACAATCGTTCAAACACGGTGTTTCGTGTTAAAAGAACGTTCTATTAGACGTTCAGAAATAGTAATATTTAGAACGTTTTGAAAAGGTTTGCTTTGTACCATCTATAAAACGTACAATTCTCGTTCTAAGAAAAACGTTCTAGTGTATCACCGTCGTAACACGTTCTGTCTAAGTGTGGTTATAACGAATGTGACAAAATGCCTTTTTCTCTGTTTATGTTGCCTTATTTTTAGCATTACATTTTGTTAACATGTTAAAAAAAATAAAGTTTAAGTATCTGTATTTATAATTTTATTTTTTGAATTTAATAAAACATATTACTCCGTTTTTTTTTTTTTTTTTTTTTTTTTTTAGAAATTCAATATTATATGTTTCATAAAATTTTAGCAGATGTATATTAAGTTAAAGAAATAGTATTTCTACTTTCTTCTGAGAAAAATGTATTTTATAATTGAAAATTTCTGACTTCTGGGTTTCCAACAGTTTATACAGTATTGAGATATCCAGGACACAATTCGACCATTTTCAGAAAATTTCAATCTGCGTGTCCGTCTTTTTGTGTGTGTATTGTAACAAAATTGTGGACTCTGTATCTCACAAACCAATGAACGGAATTTCACAAAATTTGATATTTAGTTAGATCTTGACCTAAATTGTTGATGATTTGTCTTTGGATCTATCGAATGAAAGTTGTGATGCTATTTTGTAAATCGGGGAAGTTATATCTCAGATTCTACGGTGTATACATGCACCAAACTTAACATGTAAGCAAGATATTATGTAAAATTACACTGATCTAATTTAGAAGCGTATATTGGACAGCTGGTGGCGCTGCTGTTCTGCAATTTAATCCCGCCAACATAAAGCAATTTTTCAGATTTTGTGATATAAATTATTATAAATACAATAATACTTATAAATGCACTTGATTATAAATACACACACTTGATATGGAATATTGATATCATATAAAACTCTGCTGATTCCATTTGGGTGCATATCGATCGACAGATGACGCTGGTATGTTGCAATTTGATTTCGTTAACGGAAAAGCAATAGCTTAATTTCTATTACTTATAAATGCTCTAAACTAAAATAGTATAAAAATGTGATATTGAAATTATGTAATATATACATATATATATATATATATATATATATATATATATATGTGTGTGTGTGTGTGTGTGTGTGTGTTTAATAGTAATAGTCAACTAGAAAAAAAAATCTAGGGTTGATTTGTGTAGGGCATCGCCTTTTCCTATGGGTTAAAATTTCAACATGTGTGTTTTACAAAGAAAGTCATTCACACCTTTAAAACGAATGCTTGAATCCTAAAAATCTGTGAAAATTTAAAACAATATTATAAATTTTTTACATTTTTTATTTATAAAACACATTTCCTAAAATATCTTCTGTATACCATAGATTTTTTTTTTTTTTTTTTTTTTTTTTTTGTATGCTTAATGTTTTACTTCTTTCAAATGAAAATCGCCTGTATTCATTACAGAAAAATAATTTTGGTAAATAATAATTTTAATAAATATCATGTACTTGTACAGAAAAGCATAAAAGAAAGATTTGTAATGACCGCAATATACTAGTTTAGAAAAAGATTACTTTTAAATAGTATAAAAATTCCGAATCAAAAGCGGGTGTAAATGTATGAAGTGCATTTCGCCTAATCAGCAGATTATACCACCACATGTGTTAAAAATCTGCGGCCATCTGCAAAACTACAGGAAGCAGGAATGGATATCATTTTGGCATATTTATTGCGATTTGGCAAAATAAAACGTGTAGTATATGTTATTACTAATATTAATGATTGTTTTAAAGGGTCTCACAAATATTTTTCGAAAAAATATGACATATAATTCGAAATTGCTCCTTGTAAATATTCAATAGTATGAATTTTGTTTCTTTCTATGCTTTTTTGTTACACAGCATATAATGTGCACGAAATTTTTATACGATATAAGAGCTATTTAAAAAATAACCTATTTTAAACTTTTATTTTCCATATAAAGCTCTAAAGATAGATTTCGGGAGATTTCTTCTTCTTCATTTGAAATCAAGCATATTTTAAGGCATTATCTCTAGGGTTTATCACTAAATTAAACAATATAGTGAAGTAGAGATGGAAAATTTCTTATAAACTATGAGGTCCGAATTATTTTTCTCTTTTGTTTATTACGAAATTTATTACTAAAAAATAAATAATTTCTGTATTATACTCGTATCAATAAAAATATAACTATTTTTTCGTTCAGTGACTCAGTTATAATACAAAATTACTTATTCTGGGACCATCACAAAACTTTCTTTTATATCATTCTATATGAACAGCGTTACCTACGATTAGCATATACAGAATTTTAACCAATTTACTTTCATATAATAAAGTTTTTATATATGTAATTTCGTGTAATTTTCAGCAATAGATGCTTAAATGTAGACATCTAGAAATCGTAGAAAGTAATAGTAGCACAACTTGTTTGCCAATTTATATCCGAATTCAATCAGAATAAATTTTAATAATATATTTTTCACATACTGAGTTTGGTGCATTTAAATGACAGAAATTGAAATAAAATTTTAACTAAACGGGTAAAACTTCAACGTAGTAGCGCTACCTAACATAGACGATATGGAAAATTACTTTATTTAACTTTACAATAGCCATCTCACAAACGAAATGCGATGGCTTTAAATATCATAGAAATTGATATACTGCCTTCCCGTTAGCAAGATTAAATTGCAACATAGCAGAGGCACCTGTCGACCGATATGCACCCAAATTGAATCAGCAGAGATATAAATAATGCTGATCTCATATATAACGTTAGTGCATTTATGTATCAAACAAGCTGTGATACAATCTTTCCTTAAATGGGTTCACATTATATCAGCGTCACATGATGGACGATAATATCTTAAATGCTAAAGCACTAATTTAATTCCCGGTCCATTCAAATGTTATGTTACTTTGCGTCAATTGCTTTGTGAGAAACCGCGTCCCCGTTTATTTTTATTTATTTATTTTTTAACGAACTCACAGTCATTTTCAAGTACCAAAAAAGCCAAATCATACTCAGAAGTCACAAAACGTGTATATTTATCGAAAACCGGAAGTTGAACATTTTCACAAATCTAGTGCTTTTTTCTTATGTAAGTAACAAACTTAATAATAAACAGTGATCATACGTTAAAAATGATCTTTATGATATTGTAAATTTAGAAGTTGAAACAATAAAAAAAAGTAGCTAAAAATTTTGTTTTCCTTATTTATTTATTACACTCTTCTATAATAAAAAGAAGAAAGGTTTGATTCGGAAATATTTTTGACTTTCGCGTTCCGATAGATTTTTCCCTTTTTAAGATGTTCTAATAAAAAATTGATATTTCTTAGAAAATGCCAGTTTGTCTGTGTGTCTGGATATGTGTGATAAGAATCTTGTGTCCACTCTAGGTCAAAAACTAATGAACAGAATTTCCTGCAAACTTATATTTAGCTCCCCCTTGATATCAGTTAGTGATTATTACCACCCCCCCCCCAGCCTTTTTTTTTTTTTTTTTTTTTTACACATATAACGCTCAACAGGTCGCGCTGTCATTTATTTTTTTCAAAATTTTTAATATTACAATAGAGGAAAAAATTTCTTATAAATACACACAATAGGGATTTCTTTAGTTGAACATTGTGAAACTGATTTTTTAAAAATATTAACGGTGAACATGAAGACTTTTAACAGGAAGAATAGCAATCCTTCCACCCTCCTCGGGTGTGTAAATTTTTATAATATTTTTTCAAAATTACTCGTTGATATCTTTTAAAACGAACGGTTGAATCAATTATCTGTGATAATGTAAAACAAAGTTATCGATATTAAAAAAAAAAAAAAAAAAAAAAATGTTAATATTATTATTATATATTTATTTATTTTATTTTGTTTTTCAATTTTACTGTGTAAAATGTGTGATTTGATCTAAACTATGTGAATTGTATTAGAAAATAAAGAAAAGAATTGTATGATAGTCACAAGACACTAGTTTAACATTTCCTGTAATTTATTGTAATTGATTCATATAAGCAGGCATGCGATTATTTTAGTTACGATCAAATTTTTATATTTTACTTCATAATAAACGTCAATTATTTTGTAAAATATTATAATACGTAATAATAACACGTACAATAACACGTAATATTAAAAAAAAAAAAAAAAAAAAAAAAAAAAATAATAATCTGAATAAAAATCTTGAGTTTTATATTTCTCATAAAAATAATAAATATATCTAAAATTCATTCCTTTTCAATAAGTAATATAAAAAAGACATACATTTTGCTAAATCTTGAATCTTAAAAAATAACGAAAACATTCGCCAAACTGTGAAATTTTTATTGGGTTTGCCAGAACAGCAACTACGGAAGCACGAACACGAACTCTAAGGTCAAAGATAGATAACGGTAATTTTTTCTGCCGTCATTTTCATTGCGTTAGGTTTAAGATTTCTTCCTGACATTTGGATACACTATCACAGATAAGTTCATTCTACACAATTTTCATATGTATAATCTAGGATTTGCATAGTTTTGACTAAATCTGCATTAAAATTTAACAAAATTAAATAAAATAAAGTTTTCAAAAACCATAAAAAATAAACAAATAAATAAATAAAGAGTAATAATAATAAAAATAAAAATAATAATTTGAAAACTTTAATTTTTTAAATTTTTCATGCTAACTACCTTTTAATTATTTATTATTATTATTTTTTTCCGCATTCGATTTTGTATTATTACAGTTTAATGTTAGATATATTTAAGTATATTTGTTTAAATTTTATTGTTACACTGTAGTATTGTAAAATCAAGGGAAAATATAGTTAGCAGCCGGCTCTCTAAAAATTTTAAAAATATTTTAAATTTTAAAATTTATTTATTTTATATTTAAAAGATTTTCAAGAAATTTATCATATTTTATATTGTTATATTTCAATGCATCTGTAAGTAAAATTCATAAACTCTAAATCAATACTTTAAAATTAAAACTTCACAAATTCGATTTAAATTAAAAATAAATAAACAGTTTAATCAATTAATTTTTTTTAAAATACTTCTCTTAAATATTTTTATTTTCTCCCATCATTTGTACATTATTACTCTTTATCAATAGAATATATAACATATCTAGGTATTAATTTGTGAATTCATTGTTAAGTTAAAGTTTTAAAAATAGTTCTATGTTTGAATGCCATAAGTTTCAGTATTTAAACATATATATATATATATATATATATATATATATATATATATATATAAATTTAACTTAACAAGAAATTCGCAAATTAATTACCCAAATATGTTTAGGTTCTATTCTTAAAATATATTATTGTAAAATCAAAGGGAAAAATAATAATTATTCGGTAAGGAGCATCTTAAAACTTTTCAGTTTTCTTTAATTATAGTTTTCAAAAAAAAAAAAAATTGGAAATACTGTATGTTATTATATTTGAAGACATGTACGTAAAATTTTATAACACAAAGGCACACGTACATACAAATGAATCACAAAATCCAAAAGTAAGAAAAATGAAAGAAAGAAAAGAAAAAAAAAACATAGACAAACAATATGAAGGTGATTCTTAATATTTCTAAATGTTTTAAATTATTTTATTTTATTTATTATTATTATTTTATTATTTGTTTTGTTTGCAGAATAAACTTTTAATTAATTAATTATTTATTTTTCAAAAAGTTTTACCACATTTTATACTGTTATATTTCACTGCATGGTATATGTAAAATTTATAAACTCAAAATCAATAATTTAAATAAATTTTGCATACGCATGATTTGAAATATGAAAATATTAAGGAAATTTCACGGAATTTATTTAAATAAAAAAAAGAAACAAAATAATAATAATAATTTTTATTTTTTATATTTTTAAATGTATTTAAAATACACCGCTGTTCAGAATTAAAGGAACAAACCTGCTTTCCTATTTTCTTCTTTTGTGCATAACTTTTAAACAAATAAACACATGGACATAAAATTTGGCTGGCATGTTCGTTATCATATCATTAATCGAATTTTACATAACTTTAGCATAAACAACAATTTTAAAGTAATAATTATTAATTTTTCTCAAACGTAAGCTTTGGAAAGAATGAAAAATTTCAACAATTTTAGTTAAGAAAACTTAATGAAAAAATGTGTTAATGATGCATTATAGACAGGTGAAGACGCACATGCCTTCAAATGTTAAAAACAAAATCCTGATTTTTCTTTCTGTGTTCATTTTTCTTTTACTTTTATAACGGAATTTTTGAAAAAAAAAAAATAATAATAATTACTAATTTGTATAAACTGTGACCATCACTAGAATAATAAAAACGTTGATAAATAATTTAATAATGGACGTTTTATCCGATTTTCATGTTTCTATGTAAAATTAAAAAAAAAAAAAAAAAAAAAAAAAAAAATTCACACGCGAAAAAATAAAGAAGAAAGAAGAAAGAAAATAAATGACTAAGAAATATACGGTTTTAATCTACAAATAAAATATGGATGCACGTACATCTTTAACCTATCTGTAATGCACCTTCATGACCATTTTTCATTAAGTTTTCTTTTCTAAAATTGCTGAAATTTTTCATTTTTTCAAAGTTTACTTTTGAGAAAAATTTACTGATTTTTAGTTTTAAAATTATTACTTATGCTAAAGTTATATAAAATTCGATTTATGGTATTTTAAAAAACATGCTATCCAAATTTTATACTTCTGTGTTTATTTGTTTAAGAATTATATGGAAAAAAAGAAAACGAGGAAACAGTTTATTGTTTTAATTTTGTACACTTGGGTACTTCTTTTAACTAATTTTTATTTTTTCTTTTCCATTGATTGTGCATTATTATAGTTTAAAAATAGAATATGTAACATATCTGGGCATTAATTTGAGATTCCATTGATAATTTAAAATTTAATAAAAAAATTTGGGTTTGAATGCTAAAAGTTTGTAGTAAGTTTCAAAATTTAGACATAAAAATATATTTAAGTTTTTTTGCTTAACTTATTAAAATTAATATCCAAATATGGTTATATTCTATTGTTAAATTATAATGATGTAAAATCTAGGGGGGAATAATAATTAGTTAGCAGGGGGCATATATCTTAAAATTTTTCAAAATATTCCAAATCTTGAATTTATTTATTTGTTTTTTAATTCAAATATTTATCCAGAATATTCAAAATACTTGATCGTTTGTTATACCATATTACAATGTACTACACAAAAAGAAAAGAAAAGATAAATAAGGAAAGGAAGGAAAAAAAGAAAAAAAAAAATAAGTAAACAACAAGTGCAGAATTTTGAATAGACACTATAAAATTCAAGAACTCGAAGAAAATGGAAGAACTCGCAACAATTGTTCCGGGTCGAGAAAAGACACAACCCTTCATCAACCGAACAAAGTAGGCACGAATGCTGCAAGAAAAACTGAAACGTAACTCTTGTATTTTCAGCACTCGTGCCTACTATGTTCGTCTGACGAAGGGTCGTGTCTTCTTTCGACCCGGAACAATTGTTGCGAGTTCTTCCATTTTATTATACATGAAAGACATTTTTAGCACGTACAAAGAACGTTCAAAAATTGTTTACATAACGTTGTGAGAACGTGTGTATAGAACGTTTTCAGAACGTTTCTACACTATTTTAGAACGTTTACAATACGTTTTCTAGAACGTTCTGAAATTGTGTATAACGTTTTGAAAACGTTCTAAAAACGTTTAGAACGTTCTGAGACCGTATACATAGAACGTTCTCAGAACGCTTCTATAACACCGATGGTGATAGTTACACGTTCATTGAACGTTCTCTGAACCGTACTATTGTACGTCTTCAAGATGGACAAATAGACGTCTATAACACGTTCAGAGTGAACGTTCTTAGAACGTGTTTGCAGAACAATTTTTGAACGTTCAGAGAACGTTTCGGTGCTGCTTGGGTTGTATGTGAATGCGAATCTATAATGAACAATAGACCGTTAACGTACATATCCGAAGATCAAGATCTAAATGTTCTAACGCCTTCATTGTTCTTTCAAGAATTACGAACAAGTGATGTACCTGACTTGGACCAAATTGAGAAAACTGACGTTGTTGAAAGATATGGATATATTCAGAGAGTAAGAGAATCTTTAAAGCAAAGATTCAGAAGAGATAATCTGGATTTTTTACGTTCGTCGATCCCCAAAAGCCACGACACAGGTCAAGTGGGTGATATAGTCTTGATTGGCAGCGACGATAAGAAACGCTTATGTTGGCCCTTGGCAAAGGTCATCGAACTCTTTCCTAGTAAAGATGAAATTATTAGACTGGTTAAGCTTAGAACATCGAAAGGAGTTTTACTACGACCAGTTCAGAGACTCTATCCTCTTTAAATCACACAAAGACTTGAACAGCATGTGCCAAATCCTGCACCGAAAACAAATAATAACACTAGTGAGAAGCCTAATGATGGAGCGCTACTTAAGACACGTTTTGGCAGGGTAGTGAGACCAGTAAAAAGACTTGATGTGCATTTTTGCATAAGACTGCTCAAAGATTAAGAAAATATTTTTTTTTCTTTAGAAATTGAACTCTTTTTTCTTTTTTATTATTATTAGATGTTTAATGTAGTTCATATATATATTGTCATTTGTTAAGCTTTCTATTATTATTTTTCAGTGTCATATTTCTGTTGAGCATTTTTGCAGAACGCTCAAGTGGGGAGGAGGTTACAAAGCTAGAGCAGTTGGAATAGTTCCTTCCACAAGGCCAGCAATAGCAGCAGAACAACTAAACTCCGCTCCAGTTGAAGCGGATGAAACCGGAATGGCTCTCTGTTTACCGCTACCGGCGAAGGTAGAAGGAAATTCTGATGTTCTGATCGTTATGTCGCTACTGTACGAGTATTATACGAATTTACTTTAATTTTTGGGCCCTCAGTATATAATTTGTTCCTATAGCTTGTAAATACAAATGTTTATCTTCAGTAATATCAGTTGATCGTAATTTGTGAAGTGTGTGCAGTTTGATTAAAAATATTGAATTTATTTTACCGTTCGGAATGTTCTATTTCAAGATTCCAGCCTGATTTATTTTTTGAAAATTGAGAAGAAAACCAACGGTAGTGATGTTAAAATGCGTTTACACGAAATTCACCCCATATGCCGTAAAGATAAGAATTTTGGCGTGTTCATGTACACAATTCATAAGCAATATAGAGATAAAAAATATATATATACAGCTATTTCTATTCAGAGCCTGAACATGTGTGCTAATTTGCAAGTCAATCGAAGGATTTTTGCGGCCGCCATTGCGGTACATAGTAATTCTATCCGTAGGGCCGTCATGATAAGAAAACTTTTGGTGTGTCCCTGTACAAAAACTAAAAATGAAATACATACCCAAAACTGTACAGATAATTCCGTGTGGTTAATAAACATGTGTACCAAACTGCAACACAATAGAGTGATATTTGGCCGCTATCGCGGTACATACAAATTATTCCCATACGCAGTAATGATAAGAAACATTTTGGCGTGTTCCTGTACACGAACTGCAAATGGAATACACACCGAAAACTATACAACTATTTCCGTTTGGTGCATGAATATGTGTACCAAATTACAAGGCAATAGCGTGATTTTTGCAGCCGCTTTATGTATATACAAATTCTTGCCATAGGCCGTGTTGATAAGAAAAACTTTGGCTTGTCCCTGTACACGAACTACAAATGAAATACACACCCATATATATGTAGCTAATACCATGAGAATCATGAACAAATGTACCAAATTGAAAGTCAATAGCGGGATTTCTTCGGCCGTTGTCGTGCGACAGATAAACAGATGAAACCCAAAATTATTTGAGTCTCAACAGGAGGCCTCCACTGACGTTTTGGCAATAATAATTAAAATCGCTAAATTTCTGAAATGATCAGTTCTGGAGGTAGAAACGTAAATGTGAAAAGGTTTCTCGGGGCTCATTAGCTGAAGTGGTTTGAGCGTCACTCTAATATTTCGAAGATCATGAGTTCTATCTTCCAACAGCTAATGTGTTACTTCTTGCAGATAATTAATTGAAAAAGTTGCCAATTAATAATAATAATAAAAAAAAAAAAAAAAAAAAAAAAAAATCAGTGTCTTTACAGTATTCTAAATCGTGATTTTCGAATTTCTATTATTTTTCAAAATACATTTATATATATTTCAGCTGGAAACATTGTTTGGTACTGCACCTATTGTGATAGAGGGAAAATGATAACACAGGTCAGCGATGAATTATTTTCTTCCATGTGATATGTTTTTCTCGCGTAATTTTGGATCCTGATTTAGAAAAAAACTATTCAAAAATTTTCATCATGTATAATTTTAACAAAAAATGGGGTAAAGCTCCAACTTTTCAAACCTCATCTATGTTTGTTTTTTTTTTTCCCAGGAAAATCTGGGTGAGGTGAATGAAGAACATGGATAGCAATTTCATCAAGATATCAAAGAAATGTGGAAGTCAGCCATGCAGCAATGCAGCTAACATAGGTCATCGATGAAATTTATTTCTTCAATGTGATATGTTTCTCTGGTGTATTTTTGGATGCTGATTTAGAAAAAAAAAAATATTCAAAAACTTCCATCATGTGCAGTTTTAACAAAAAATGGGATAAAACTCCAACTTTTCAACCCTCATCTATGTTTTTTTCCAGTAAAATCTGGGTGATGTGAATGAAGAACATGGATAGCAATTTCATCAAGATATCAAAGAAATGTGGAGGATGTATCAAGAATGATGGAATGTTAACATGCTAGCAGATTGTTGTTGGATGCTGCATAGAGAATCCCCCACCTCCCTCAAGGCCCTTAAACCGTACGCAAGAGAAAAAGCTCTAAAGAGAGCTTCGATGTAAAAAACAGGTTTTAGAAGATAATAGCCCCTTTTAATATATTTTATAGATGAATAATTTCGAATTTCTTATATTCTTTGTGAGAATTCTTCTGATCTCCATCCTTACTTTGTGAAAAACCCTTACGTGATAGGAAGAAAAGACAAGGACTTCTGAATTCAGAGTATTAAAACACGTAAGAGAAACCCAACGTAGGGCAAAAATAAATAAATAAATAACTTAAGAGGTATGATTTCGAAGACCTGTGTAATATTTCTGATGAATGTTTGTCAGAATAACGAAATTCTTAAATAATAGCAGCATCATTTCTCGTCCTGTAAGCACCTAAATTGGAATATCTGGCTAAGGCGCAAATGCAAGTAGTGGGAATCTTAAACTGATATCATGTTGGCGAGGAAGATGCAGCCCACGGCAGTGGATATCCGAGGCGAGTTCTTAAGTGATACCAATGATTTGAATTTTTTTTAAGAATTTGTTTATAAAATGATTTAAAATATGGTGATTAATGTTACTTTTTTTCTTTTTTGAAAATTCCTTTAAATATAGTGACGAGGAAGCAGGCAAAAACAACTAGTTCTACAATAAAGGGCAATATATCTCAACTCTGAATATTTTTTCATAATTCAACTTATATCACTTGAACCTTTGATATATTTTGCATTAGTTACAATTTTTAACGAACTTTCGGGTTCATATCTTTAAAAGATAAAAAGTAACTTTTTTACGACCTTCCAACAGAAATATATATATATATATAAATATTGTATGTCTACAAACATTACCCTTCAAAGTTCTAATTATAAGTTGAGCTATTTTTAACAAAAAATCGAGTGAATTCATAAAATAGAAAGATTATCTTCAGTGATTTTTTAACTGTATTATTTCACATTTGATAACTAGCAATAATAATAAAAAAATCATCCTTTAAAGATAAATATTTTTATATGTTTATTATTTAATATGTTACTTTTCTCAACTTTCGACTTTTCTATTTATTACACTATGCATATAAATCACTTAAACAAATAACCAATATTTTTCACATAAAAGTACAAATTTGCCCATATTTATGTTGCAGTTTATGCGGGCTCAGTTATTAATATATTGACACAGAATACAATTTTGAAAAGCTTCATCATGAGATGATTGTTTACAGATAGTTTAATATAACACAATGAATTCATATTATAATATGCTTAATGAAATAGTAGGAAATAACATTAAATTTTGAATATCTATCGCTTTACGTCTGGAAAAGCAGTTAAAGATGAAACTGGAATAAACCGTTTGTGCATTTCGTGATAATTTTAGAGAAAATCTACAGATTATTACTTGTTCTATGCCGGCTATTTTCCATTATAAATGTGAAAGGTATAAACGAAAATTAGATATATTTTATTCCTTTCTAGAGTTGAATGTAAACTCCAGTCAATGGATATATATATGTCGGATGGCCAACTTTCGTGGGCGTTAAACAAAAAAATACTGATACTTATTTATTTTTAATCACTTAAAATTTAATAAAGAAAGTTAAAGTATAATATATATTTATAAGACGTTAATATGAATTAAAATAGTACTGCTGATCAACACAATCACGTTCAAAAAGTCAAAGTGTACGTTCAATAGTTCATTTAGCACAGTTCTCGGCACAAACAAATAACGCATAACTTTTGTTTTCAATCACTTTAGAAAAGTACGCGGTCTAATACAGAACTCCGTCTCAGCGAAAACCTGTCGTTCACAGAACGGGATGCAATCGTCTAAATGCACTCATCGCCATCCATCCGTCAACTGAATTCCTTTCGGCGAGAGCTTTTTGCCTCCGTCTCTCAAGATGTGTGCTCCGGAAGTGACATCCGTCTGACGTCACGGCTACGTTATTCCTCTAAGATTCTACGCTCGCCGTCTGCAGTGCTAGTTCATCCTCGCGTCGAAAATACAGGCTGGGGCAAAGGAAGCTGGGCAGTTTTGGAATCAAACGTTGGTGGAAGCAAGATGCCGACACTACACTCGGCCATCCTGCGTCGACTGGTCCTCCAGGCGGCCATACTGAAAAATACAAAAAGAAAAAAACAAACACAAATACAACACAAAATAATAACAAACTTATTTACAGAACATATACAAATTTTGATGTTTTTCTTTTTTTAAGTTATTCCCCGTTTGAAGAATTCGGCATGAGTGGATGTGCAAAGGGGGACTTCATGGCATCCATCCTTTATTACATCATAACTGTTTCCACTTTTTATTTTCACAGTTTTACAGTGACAAAAGTACTTTAATTTTAATTTTATGGGAACTTGGTCGCCTATTTCACCAGTTTTTGGTGGTTGTCTCCGCAATTTATATTTTGTTTTATTTTTGTCTTTAACTTTGACAAATTGTTCTTTTACATGTTTACGCAAATATTTACTCTAGGACTCAAAGTTAACTTGGGGTTCGAACTCGAGAACCTCTAATTGGTCATTTCTAGTTTTAGTTGTTTCTAAAGCCTCTGTAGCATCTTGTGCGGTCATAAAGTTTATAATAGCACTCTTATGTGTAGGGAAAACTTCTAACTGTATTTGCACAGCTTTGGGAAATAATACAGCATACAATTATCACTAGGAAAAACCTTTTAATATTAGTATAAAAGGACATCTTCATAAAGAAAAAAAAAAGTTATTATAAACTTAAAACTTTATTACTCGTTTATAGGATTGTATATGTATAACTGTAATTTTATTAAAATCGAAAATTTTGTATCCTTTCAAAGAACTTATAGATAATAAATAAATGTCCTACAATTTTATAAAAAAGTCAATTTATTTTTACAGAAAAGTTACTTCCGAGGTGTACAAATACCTTTACAAATGTTCTCTATATCGAGTAACTGCTTTTTTAAATAATATTTAAAGTAACAGACTATGTTGTGGCAACTATTTGGATGCAACTTGAAACATTTGTATTTTGACCTGAAACATTTGTTCTGTGTTTTTTAAATTTATTGATGTTTCAACACTATTTTTCCGTGTCATTTTTCTGCAAGTTAGGGACAGTCTATATCTTACATAATTTATATGTTTAAACTAATTACAAAAATAAAGTTTTTTACTTTTGGAGGAATTACGGTCATATACTGAAGTACATAAATTGATTTTGTATAGATTAACTTTTATTTAATGTTTTTATCCTGTTTTTGCATGAACTATTGTTGTATACTCTAAAAATGTATACTCCCCACCCCTTCCCCCCAAGAACAAGCACTGAAAAAATTGCAAATTTTCCTTTTCTCTCGGTGGGATATATTTGTATAGGGGAAAAAAAATCCAATGTCATTACAAAAATGTCTAGGTAGCAATGTTACCAGAAAATGACCGAATAATACAAGGAAAAAAAAAATACGAAAAAAAGATTTTTTTTCGTATGTCACATGGTAAAAAACCAGTACTCCTACCAATCAGTATCGAACCAGGGTCACCGCATTTTAGGCGATGGTGTTACCTCTAAGCTGTTGAAACACAATTGTTTCTCTTACCGCTTCTCAGTCTTGCTTTGACACAAATTTTCCGTATTCAAAACAGAAAAAAAATATGTAATCACCAGAAGTAGTCTGTATCAATTGTTTTAGATTTTGTCTGGTTGCAGATTAAAAAAGTTTCATTTGAAAATTTCAAATATAATTTGAAACTAATTTTTTGTAGCTTTAGAAAACAGATATTTTATGTAGGAAAGTTATAAAAGATTTCTAATTTTTAACGATTTTTCAGAATTGTTAGAAATAATTAAAATATTACTAGATTAAATAAAAGAAACAGTAAAAAAATTAGAATACTATTTTCTTATTTTTGCATATTTGAATTTCAACAATTAGCATAAACTCAAAAGACTTTTTTTTTAACATTAGGTAAACATAAAAAGAAAATTTGTTTGATTGAAATTATATTACAGAAAAATATTACAGAAAAAATATTTCTTAAAGTAAAATTATGGTTTCCCCAAAAAAGCTTTTATATAAAGAGTTTTAACAAAATTTTTACGAGCATGTTACATGGGTTTCACTTAGCATTTAAAACATTTTTTGAATTGCATTAAGTTGTTGATTTCAATGTTTGTAACATGAAAGGATTATTTACACAAACTATTTACAATTTACCAAATAATAGAGAAACTTTTAGTTACTTTCGTAAGCATGACGTCACACTTAATATAAAAAAACCTTCTAACTGTGCACCATATGAAGATACTACATAAATATAATTTTTTTTTCAACAATTAGTTAGTTCAGAGGAACATTAAAAAAATTTAAGTGCGTTAGCTCTATTGAAATAATATTTTTTAAATGCGAATTTTTTAATTTAAAAATATAAATGTACATCTATTAATTGATTTCTGATCTGAATATTTAAAATATAATTAAAATGTATGCATAGAAAATATCAATTTAATATCAATTTATTTTTCCTCGAAAATGCCTTATTCAAATATATTTAGAAAATTATTTATAAGCGCTTAACACATAAATTCACATGTAACATTCGAAATCATTTATTAAGGGAAGTGAGTAATGTAAATTTAAGGTTCGAGAAATGACAGCAATAAATTGAGAAAAAAATTTAATGTGTCATATATAATGAGAGTAACATTCAACTTCTTTTGTAATGTTGACGTCAAAAAAAGCATGTCTTTTTTTTTTTTTTTTTAATAATAATGATAATAAAAGTAAGGATCAATGTTGAAAAAATAAAAAATAAATAAAACAGTTATTGCAGGTAGTTTTTATTGGGATTTAAAAAAAAAAAAAAAAAAAAGTGTCTTAATTTGGTATTATATCAATAAATGTACTTAAATAAAGTTTTTAATTTTTAAAACATAAAAATGTATTATATAAAAATGTAGCGCTAAATTAAAACTCTTACGTATACGTTAAATAGCGTAATTGCTATTGAACCATCTTCCCTATCATTTAAAATAATATAAAAGCGCTGTCGCCATTCATGGCAAAATATCTAATGATAAAATTTTCAAATAGTTAAACTTGAATTTATATTAAACAGTTTAATCAGAAATATTTTAACAAAATAACTTAATAAAATGCCAATTTTAAAGAAATAAGTGACTTACTTATACTTGGTTAATACATTAAAACAATGTTACTCTTGAAAATGTTCTGAAAATAATAGCAATATTTATAATCAAATGTTCTTGACTGTGTACAAAATTTTGTTCTCAGAAAAAAACACAAATGTATCGCAGAACACAAACTGATTTTCAGGTTTAAACAAGCAGCCACTTTTATAAAAGGTGAAATTTTGTTCTCAAACAAAACGGAAACACATTTCATAACACTGATACTACTTTTTAGCAAGCATATTTCATCACGATAAATAAGAACACTAATATTTATCTTTAAACAGGCAGGTTTGTCGCTTTTAAAAATGCCTATTTACAACGACGTAAAGAACTTTTCTTCTTTTTTATTCATTTTAATTTGAAAAACACAAAGAATCTGGATGATTCCATAAGGCACTAATTCAGTATGATTCAGATTCCACACATCACTTTTAGAATACATATCTACACCAGGAACAATGGCGGCTCCAAAACAGATTTAAATTGACTATTAAATCCATATTGACGAGGCTGGCAAGTGCATTCGTGCCACTCGATTGGGCGCCACATTTACCTTTTATCATTCTTTTTAGTGTACGTACGCTGGTAAAATACATTGGTAAAAATAAAATAAAGTTAACACTTGAAAATATTGATTATCCTTGTCAATGAATACACATTTCTTAGAATTTTAATTCTATATGTTTAATAGAGTATTTCGATCATCCTGATCTTAACGAATTTTAGATCGCCCAGATCTTATTATATTTGCATACCAGTTCCTTTAGTGCCTGAAAATTATTTTTTGATTCATATTTGTTGATATATTAAGAATTCTGATAATTAAACATGAAAGTAAAATGCTATTTCATAAAAATAAGTTGAAATAATGGTGTACTGTTATTTAATAAAATATATTCTAATATAATTCTAACATAGAAGAATAAATTAAGTAAATTATAGCATCGAGTTGCTTAGAATAAATTAAGAACAATATTTCTGTTTTTCGGCGCCATTACGTTTTACGAGAAAAAACAAACAAGTGAACTTTCATTATTATTGCGCAACTAATCGCTTATAGTAAAACCGAAAAGAAAAGTTTTTGTTTGCTTTATGATTTATTATGAAACTTTAAAAGAACTTTAAAACTTTAAAGGTTGTTGAATAAATATTTTAATCTGATTGAACATATTTATTTATGATACATGAAAATATCGATTAAATATTATTTTCTATTGAACACATTTACTAATTATATAGATAATAAGCATCTAATAATAATAATAATAATAATAATAATAATAATAATAATAAAAGAATGCATAAACAATTTTTTATTGTTGTTGAATAAAACAAATTTTACACATATGTGTTTATCATAAAGATATATTAAATAGAAATCTTGTTCGTTTTGTTAAATATGAGATTTTAAATATCGAATTGATAATTATATTCTTATCATTTGCATTAACTATAATTTTTGGTGGAATTTTTACATCAATTTGAAATATATTGTATTTTCAATTTCGTAGGAATGTTTCAGGAATAGTATTTATTATTTACTTTCAAATAATTATTTGAAAATAGGGGTTAAACGAGTTATTATTTCATGTTTATGTCCTTTATTACTTTAGTTCTTGAATGTTTATTGAAATTAATATGGTTAAGAATTCTGCTTATTTTTTTTTTCTATTAGTATTTTGAAAATTGATTTTAATTATATTTCATTGTAAAGGGAAGATGGACTATTTAACAGTAAATGGTATGTGTTCTTAAATTATACGATGATAATATGAGTAGTATATATATATATTTAAATAAGTTCATTTTGTGTTTATGCTGGGTAGACGCAAATAATTGACTTGGTTTAAAATAGATATAGATAGGAAAAGACATAATTTCGCATTAGAACTCGGAGTTAAAGTTACTGCCGAAAATAAATTATTGATTTATGAAATATGCGTGCTATTCAAAGTTATGTTGAAGGAATCATCATGCATTCCGATGTATTGTGGAACCGCCATGGTTCAGTTATTTTCAGGGAATCGTCTTGCATTCCGTCGTATTGTAGAACCAACCTGGTTCAAAGTTGTTTCAAATGAATAGCCATATTTCTAGAATAAATTAATTTGATTTATAAAATTAACTAAATGCATTAGAAATAATCATCTAAATACAAGTGTGATGGTCTTGTTAATTAAATCTTCCGATTAGGGGAAGAATGTAGTACCTTTGAAATAGTAAACCCTGATTAAATTAAATTTAGGTATCTACTGCGAATCGACCTTCATTGTCATGTTAAAATATTATAGTCACAGAAGCCCAATCTCCTGTGGTATCTTTTAAAAAGAGATTGACCGAGAAAAACTTTAAGTGCTGTTCCCGCCTCGAGACGTAGGCTCGGGAACAGAGGGGGAGAATGTAGCGCTAAATTAAAACACCTACGTATACGTGAAATAGCGTAATTGCTATTGAACCATCTTCCCTATCTTTTAAAATAATATAGACGGCACTGTCGCCATTCTTGGCAAAATATCTAATGATATTTTGTCAATGCATAAAATGAAGTGAAAACATTTTAATTTCAGAAGTCAATCAGAAGTTCGTCAGTTCTTGCTGAAAGATGTAGACGTTTTTTGTGTAAGACGCCTGTGTGGCCATGGGCCACAGGCCGTGGCCTGTAAGAAGTTATATTCGTCTTATGTATCCTACTTTCAACTATATTCTGTTTACTGCGCGCGATGTATATAGTTATTGTAATTGTGCTTCATTTTAATTAAAGTATTAAGTAATGGAATTCCAGATGTCGTTCTTAAATGTTCTTAATGGAATTCTATTATAAAACCCATTAATGAATAATTATTTGCCATTAAACATGTTTTTAAAGGAGAGTGCTAACAGAATATGAATGAATAATTCTCTCTCTCTCTCTGTATATATATATATATACAGTCGGTAACAAAAGTGTCCGAACACTAGCAAAAATTCCTATGCAAAAAAAGTACACTTCATACGGTTTTGTTAAATAAATCCTTATCGAATCATGTTCTTACACTGACTAAGAATAGGATTCGACAAGGATTTATTTAATAAAACCGTACGAAGTGCACTTTTTTTACATAGGAATTTTTGCTAGTGTTCGGACACTTTTGTTACCGACTGTATATATTATTTTGCTTAAATGCACTCCAATAAAATTATCAAAAAAAAGAAAAGAAAAGAAATTAGTTAATTAATTTGGTATTAATTCAGTAAACATACCTAAATAAAGCTCCTAATTCGTAAAATATTGAAATTTATTATATAAAACCAATTAATGAATACTTATTTAACATTAAAAATGTCTTTTAAGGAGAATGCTAACAGAATATGAATGAATAATTATAGCCATATATATATATATACAATTTTGCTTAAATTAATTCCAATAAAATTATGAAAAAAAAAAAAAAAAAAAAAAAAAAAAAAAAACAAGGAATTACAACTTTGAGATATTACAAAAATTTCCTGGCAGCAAAAGTTTCAGAAAAAATTCGTATACTATTTGGCGAAAAAAAATTGTTAGCAATAATTTTCGGTAACTGAAACAATACAGAAAGTATTCGTGCGCAACGCATACTTTATCGTAAGACATATTGTTAAAATTTCGCATTAACCTTTGCCGGTCCTTGTTAATTTTTCTCCTCTAATCAGTGTCGCAAATTTCCGGATTTTTTATTCAATACCCACACCTAAATTTGAACTCTAACGGTTGCCTAATCACTTCGAAGGTTAACTTCTCAAAATTATGGGATCAATGTTGCCAAATTTAGGGATATTTTATTCGATATACACACCTAAATCTGAAATCTAATGGTTTCCTTTGAAGGTCACGCCTCAAAATTATTGGTGATAGTTGAATAAAATAATCTTTAATTTTGGTATCGCTGTTTAGAGCGCTTTACAGCTTTAGCAAAGGATTTTAAATAGAATTGTACATTTCTGGCAGTCGTGATGTGGCAGCCAACCGCATAGTAGACGATGATGTTATCATGGAGTCACGGAAACACAATTTGTTACTCAGTATTTCCAATCCCGCTGTGATTCCAAGTTCTCCATATGCAAAACGAAATAAAATGTGATACCACGAAATAAAAACTGCATCAGTCTTTACAGATTTTACCTGGTTACAGAAGAAATGAGTTGTTTTACAGATTGAGGTGTAAATTTACACTGAATTTCTGTAATTTTAGAAAACAGAAATTTTCTATTTTTAAGAGATTTTTGCTTTTTTTTTTTACATAGTGTGTATTTCTAAATGACTTTTAAAAACGCATATTATAAATTCTTCATCAGATAACTGTAAATGGATATATTCCAGCTGATTGTTTTACCAACTGATGTGTTTAAATTTATTCAGAAAAAACTTATCCAGAAATCGCTTAAATGTCACATCTCAACAGTTCACTCAACAATATTTGTTACACGACTTCTATGATTTTTCATACTTTATATTCATGTTTCTCTGAAACTGAATATATATTGTATATGTGATTTTTGAAATAAACTTTTTATTCGTATATTAAAAACCAAACAATTTTTAATAGATTATGAATATGAGGATATATAATATGAAGAGGTTTAAAAACTTTGTTAAATAAACTGAAAATAAATCTTTTAAAGACATAACATTTACAATATTTAAAAATCGTTGCGTCTCGTAAAATATTATTGCTTTTTAACCGTTTGAATGCTGAAGCATTTTCTGAAACACATCCTTAAATTGCTATCGCTATTCCAGGCGTCAATAAAAGTTTTTCCGGTGTGAATATTTAATTTTAGCTTTGTAAAAAATTCGAAACCCAATCATGCCAACTGAAAAACCACGCCGTGCAAAAAAAAAAAATCCAAGTAAGCAGAAAGCGAAAATGAATGTATAAATGAGTTTTTTTATGCCTAAATTATTTACCCTCGATAGCTTTTTCTACAGAAATAAAATATGAAATTTTCTAATGATCTATAAAAACACAATTAATGAAAACCACGCCTTACTGTAGCGTTTGTAAAAAGCCAATTTAAGTATCATTAAAGGATGAATAAAAACAAAAAACGTGATTTACCATTAATAAATTCACACACAATGTTTTACGAAAATTTAGGATCAGCGAAAAAATCCAATTTTGTTTTCCAAATATGCAATGCAGCGTAGTGAAGGGGTGTATATTTTGATAAGATTTTATCAAGACTCCGCCCATTCTTATTTTTTTCCAACTTATTTCACAAATATAATGATATATATTTTAAAAATGATGAAACGAGCATCGTAATATTTTTATGCGTCAAAAATCATGTTAGATATTTCTTTTTCGAAAAAACTACATTTAATTGATTTCAGTGATTAGAGTATTGACGTTGTTTTCTAGTGATATTTTTTGAGCAATTAATATATATATATATATATATGTTATTTAATAAAACACAATAACTCATACAATTGTCAGTTAATTTATTAATTCTTTTTATGTTTTATAAATAAATAATGAAAGAAAAGAACTTTATAAAATAAATAAACAAATATATACATACAGAGCTGCCAACCTAATCCGGCAAATTGTTAGTACCGCCCATTTTTCTACACCGTTTAATTTTTAAAGTATTTGTTTTCTTAATTCATCAAAAATATATTTGAAGAAAATTACTCTAAAATTTAAGCGGTGTAGAAAAATGGGTGGTACTAACAATTTGTCGGATTAGGTTGGCAGCTGGGTATATATATATATTTACTTTTTGTAAAAGAAAATAATGAAAAGATAATGTTCAACAACAGTATTTTGGTTCTGAATGGTTGATTTCGTGTACTAAAAAAAATTAAATTAAAATTCCGGTGATATCTGAATTCCACCTCACGCAGCGCGACAGCGCTGCTTCGCAGTTTTCGAGAGTGAACATTGCAGGGCTATCGCGGTGCTTAGCAGTCAAACGGTTAACTACACTAAAATTGAGATAACTGTTATATACAATTTAAAAATTAAGATATGATAGACGCAACATAAAATTATATGTTTCGAGCCCTTTTAGTCCCCTCATCAATAATAATATTAGGAAGAAAACGTTGAGACAAACGGATAGAAAATTGGATAGATTCTACAAAAGTGCAGTGTGTTCAGCTGGAACTGCGCATGCCTTATTCAGAAGTGAAGAATAAACTGTTCGAATTATCATGCTAGAATTTTCCTGGAAGGCTAATTTTCTAAACCTTATTCTTTGCCTTTTAATGAGGCATGTGCAGTTCCAGCTGAATAAATTGCACTTTTGTAGAAGAGTTCTGTTCGTTTGTCTCACCGTTTACTTTCTGATGTTATTACTGAAGGGGCTCGGAACGTATAATTTTATGTTGTGTCCATAATATTTTAATATTTTAATTGCATATAGTAATCGTTTCAATTTTAGTGTAATTAAAAAGTAACATTAACATTTATTTGGTGTTTTGATAGATTTAAAATAAAGCAAACTATAGTCTAATGCATTAAAATGTATAATATATTTAATCCTGAATTAAAAAAAAAAAAAGAAAGAAAAGAAAATAATCCGTATGCCATCTTAGAACACTAAAATACTTTAATCATCAATGCTTTAACATAAAAATTTAGATACACAGTAATTAGATCACATAATAATTTAGAAGATTCATCTTTATTGTCTCTTGAAAATATTTATGAGCTTCAATATTTTCTGCATCTTATTTGGCTATCTGTGTCTCTATAACCATTTTGAAAATGCTTACATTCATTTAATTGTTCTTGAAACACAATGCATTGATACGAGATAGTTTTATCTTCTTTAAATATATATATTTCTGTAACATTAGAATTGCAAATGTTTTAATCTTCACTAATGCATTGGAGAAACATTTTTTTATTTTTTTTATCAGTTTGTCTAATCTAAATGATTAAATCATTCATGGTTATTCTTTAAGAAAATTGCACTTCGTAAGTAGTGTCAATATTATGGACAAGACAAAATTTAAAAGCAATTAAATGGCTATCCCTTAAAATATTATTTATACATCAACATGGTTTTAATTAATATATTTAAATTCGTTTTCAACTAAAAATAATCATAAAAAAAATGCATCTTTTTCCAAATACATATTTTGAAACATATTTAGTGGATGATAATGGTAACACATTTACTTCACTTTTCCAAAGTTATAGGAGATTTCTGCAAACATTTTTAAGGTACTTGTTAAAGCATCTAAAGTCGTACGCTTTCCCATTTTCTTGTAACCTAAATATATATAATTATCTCTACAATACAGGGTGGTTGAACAAAGCTGCCTGTACTTAGACGTCGATAGTTCAACGATTCCTTTCGGTTCTAAAGAAACCGCTAGAAGTTAAAAACATGATGATGATTTAATTGTTTTTAACTGTAATTCTTTCGAAAATATTTCTGGAAAAATATATCCTAAAGAATTAATTTTAAATCGTACAGATACTGATAAAATTTCTTTCCTAGATTTAAATATAAAGAGAAATGAAGAAAAATGGCTCATTGGATTATATGATAAAAGAAAGGATTTTAATTTTAAAGTTAATAGTCTTACTAATTGGTTTTCAAATATCAGTAGAAAAGTTAAAAAAAATATTATGTTCACACAGCTTAAAAGAATTCGTACTATTTGCAATAATGAAGAATATTTAAAATATGCTCTTGAAGACTTAAAATGTACCTTGCAAATTAACTGTTACCCGTCCCAATTTTTAACTGTGAGTTTCCAGAGTTTTCCCATCTCGGTTTGTTCTACTTCCTCATTCAAGGGCGATATTTAAGTACCGACGAGTAGCCCCGTCGGCCGAAGTTAGTTTGTTTTCCAGATGAAGTGTTGTATTTTTATTTCATTTTATACTTTCTTGTTTACCTTCAGTAATTCTTTATTGTATTGTATATATTTTAAATGAATTGATGTAATTTTGTAACTTTTACAATTTGATAATTTTATAAAATTTTTTAGTAGTTTTATACATTATATGTATGTTTGATTTCTCTTCAGTTATTGGTGGTTTTCTGTTTGGGGAGAAGCTGGGGGCTAAGGATAGTTATTAGCTTATAGCTACTGTCCTTTCAGAAACTTCTCGTTCACCCGTACACTGAGGGGCCTCTTTGATGAAGATCTCAGTGTTTTTTGGGGTTTAATTTCATTCATTTGTTTATATATTTCTACATTTATATATTCCTATATATATATATATATATATATATATATATATATATATTTCTGTAACATTAGAATAGGAAATGTTTTAATCTTCATTGATGCATTGGAGACACATTTTTTTTTCAATCAGTTTTCTAATCTAAATGATTAAATCATTCATGGTCATTCTTTAAGAAAAATGCAATTCGTAAGTAGTGTCAATATTATGGACAAGACAAAATTTAAAAGCAATTAAATGGCTGTCCCTTAAAATGTTATTTATACATCAACATGGTTTTAATTAATATATTTAAATTCATTTTCAACTAATAATAATAATAATAATAAATGCATCTTTTTCCAAATACATATTTTGAAACATATTCAGTGGATGATAATGGTAACACAATAATGGTTACTTCACTTTTCCAAAGTTATAGGAGACTTCTGCAAACATTTTTAAGATACTTGTTAAAGCATCTAAAGTCGTAAGCTTTCCCATTTTCTTGCAACCTAAATATATATAATTATCTCTACAATACAGGGTGGTTGAACAAAGCTGTCTGTACTTAGACGTCGATAGTTCAACGATTCCTTTCGGTTCTAAAGAAACCGCTATTGTGTATTATATAGATCATAAGGCTAAAGTTTTGGTGAAAAATAAAGTTTCCAATTTTGCTAAAAGTAGGAGCGTTATGAAAGCAAAAGAAAACATAAGAATATAACTAGTAATTGACAGACAATTCATTTTCTCACACGATTGTCAGCCTTATGTACTTGCTTTTCGGTTAACCATATGTTAAAAGCGTACCACTTCGTTTTTAACAGCCTCACGTAAAGTATCAAGAGGTGTAAAAGACATGAAGTGCAAGATACTGGCTTTTACCTTCAGCATATTCATCACATTCCCTTGACACTCATGATTTTTGTGGAAACCTCAGAACCAAAAGTAACATAGATTGAGATCTAGTTATCTAAAGAGCCAGGCATCTAGGACAGTACTCAAGAAGATAATTTAGTCAGGAAATTCTTAGTGTGTTTCGCCGTAATTTTAGTTTCCCCATGTAGTAATAACACAAGCCACATAGCCTCCTTGCACTTTCGTTGCCCGACATGGACTTCCAGGAGTTCGTTGTAGTTCTCATATTTCCCTGGACACCTATCCATTCAATGGGACTTCAATAAAAAAATATATGCGATAATTATGCGTGTTTACTACACCATCTAAATGGAAATGGGCTTCTCTCCATAACATATTCAGCGTCTAGTTTTTAGCCACTTATGTTCTTGTTAGAAAACGCATGGCAAAATCAAAATGTGCGGAGTAACTTTGCGTTTCTGTTTCTGCCAGATTTGCATTCTCTAATGGTGAAATTTAAAATTTTGAACATGTTCATGCATACAGCTGACTAAGAGACAGGGATGAAAGAGTCTCTATTTTTCTGCCTCCAGTATTTCTATACAGAAATTTTGTCATATTTTTACAGTTATTCTTGTAATTTTATAAGTTAGACATTATTTTAGGAAAATACTGGTGTCTGTCCAAAAAAAAAAGGGGGGGGGGGCAGTTTCATCCTCAGTATAAGAAATCGAATATACAAGATGTAGCATGCACACTTACAATAACTAGGGTTTACTGGAGTTCATGCAAAGATAGCATTACATGAAACTTAAACTTCCTCTTCAATGGGCACGTCGTCTTTTTTCTTTTCGTTTAGTATAACATCTGGAGAACCATCTTCTTCAAATTTTTGGATCATGATAATAACTGAATTTATGTATAGACATTAATTCTTTCTTTAAACGTGCTGGTGAAAGACTGCTATTTTTTTAATTTAAAAAAAAGTTTAATTATTACTGCTTGTTTTTCACTGAGAAAAAATTATGTGACTGACATCTGGAATCAGAATTATGGCTCAAGTAAAAGTAGTTCCATGTCATCCTTATAAATTCTAGCTCGTTTTTCTAGCCAGTTCTAAAAACCCTATTAGAATTCTGGACCGTTTTCCTATATTACGGTGGTCAATCGCATTTAAAAATCTCTAAATAAATGCGAACACAAGAGGCAAGTTCTAGTAAGTATAATTTTGTTTTATAACCCAATTCCAGTAAACCAACTAGAATTTCTCGCAGTACAAATGATTCATAATATTCATAATATTGTTTTACACTCTAGAAAAGTGTAGACTAGAAATTCTCGATTATTTCGTCTATCTTAATTGTTTACCTTAAACGAATAACTCGGAAATCTATATTTTTAGTTTAAGAATTTAGAAAATGGTTACTTATTCGTTCTAGATGAAAGTGGTGTATATATATATATATATATATATTATCAGTGTTTCTTCTTAAGTGATGTGATTAGAGTTGTCGAATAATTTTTTACATACCAAAACTTATTTTAATTTTATTTAAGCGAAAAGGCACCATATTACGGCAAAATTAAAAAAAAATAATAATATTGTTAACCTTGGACTCATTATCCGGAACAAAATTTAAAATTTTTTTGGAACCATTTCAGAAAAAAAAAGTAATAATAATAAAAGCAAAGTTTTCAATTTGTTAATACCACCAGCTTCTTTTTTCTTAACTATACTACATAGAAGGAATATATATACTCGCATATCTGTTGTGTAATGTAAAAAAACAACAACCCTATTTTATTGATAAAATTACATGCGCGATACCTAAAGCAATATATATATATATATATGTGTGTGTGTGTGAGTGTGTGTGTGATATAAAATGAATCGTATTTATAAAAATATATCAGTAATATTTAAAGCGATACATATAGCTAATATATATTAGCTATATATATTTAGCTATATTTAGCTAAATCTAATGTGTTTTCTAACTCATTTATAATGATATAACTGCCTGACATTGTATTTAACGAATAAAAAAAAATGAGTGAGTATAGTAAAAGGAAATCATAGAGGAAAAGATGAATGGAAGTTTTCACTTTTTTCATACATTTTTTATTTAACTGTGCTTTATATTATATGCTGTTTGCAAAATATATAAGTGATATACAGAATACACAAAAGAAAAATGATACAAAACATTTTGTCAAATTTAACACTTGGAATTAATTATGTTTTTTGCTTTTCAGGTAAATATCAATTAATTAATTTTTCGATTCGTACTAATAATTTTCTTGAACACATGATATCGTAATAATAATAATAATAATAATAAAACGTATAATGACTTTACAAATGTACTTCTTTAACATCTATAGATCATTGGTTAAAAATATGTTGAAGATAGATTAATGCATTAATTAAATATTTTTAGGTAAAATGCTTTTTATGCAAATAAATGCCTTATGTATGCAGTTTTGTTAACATAAAGGTAATTATTTATAATTACTTTTCTTAACAAACAACTTGGAAAATAAACTTATATATATATATATATATATATATATATATATATAAGGAATTCAACTTTCCCACTTCCAGAGAAAAGACTTTCACGTAGCCTTTCATTTATTAGTTGATGCAGTATGGCGACAGCTGTAACCTGAAAGGAAAGTTACGAGAAGTAGCGGGTGTTCTTCGAGAGATGTCAGAATGATCAGACGGATCATAAGTGATTGAGCATAAGAACTCAGAAATTTAACATGTTCACGTCGGCGCATTCTTCTCAAAAGTATCTGAGCACTAGCCAATAATTCCGATATCAAAAAAGTATACTTGAAACTGTTTTGTTCAATAAATCCTTGTCGAATCATGTTCTTAGACTGACTAAGATCAAGATTCGACAAGAATTTATTTAACAAAGCAGTATTAAGTGTACTTTTTTTTGACAAGGATTGTTGCTAGTGCTCGGATACTTTTGCTCTGACCCACCGAGTACCACGCCGGCGTGAACGTGTTAAGTTGTTCTCATTAAGATGAAAATTAGCACAGACGGTGCTCACAAATTAATGTTATTTTTAAACAGTTTTAACTAATGCATTGTATATATTAATTGTAAATTTGTGTTCGTCATTAAATAGATTAGTGTGCTATAGCATTTCAGAGTAATTCTTATAGTGATTCTTCGTTTTTTTTTCATCATTTCTTCTTGTGAATTTAATGGCAAAAATAGTATTAGCAACGATTATTTTACATTCTCTATTCTGTGAATAATACTTACAGAAAAAATGGGGGCTCGGCCGGGATGTGGACAAAGATGAAAAAGTTCTGTTTCTGAAAAAAAAAAAAATAGTTATACTTCTGTTTTTGAAGAGAAAAATTTTACTTCTGTTTTAAGTTAGTTATGGTTTCAGAAGTGACCGTCGATCAAGGATCTGCTCACTGATGAAGGGGTGAGTACAGAAATGTTCCTTTTTTTTTTCGTTCTCCTTTTTATTGAATAAAGAAATAAAAGTTTTTATTCTGAATGAAAAATTGAACAAGAGTTTTTTGTAGATGGAATGTTTTATTCTGAAAAATAAATAAGTATATGATATATAATATACCAATTTTTAATGAACAAATATATGATGATATGAATATAAGTATATGCTATGAAATATAAACTGTTCTAATTGAAATATCACTTTTCGAAATTTAATAGGGTTATAGTTCAATTAGATAAAAAGAAAAAAAAAAATGTCATTTCTTAATAAAGTTAGAAAAATGGATCTCATATCATTAATAGAAGAATTAGGGTTAGATACTCCCCCTAATGCTAAGATTGCAGATTTAATTAAAAAAATAGTGGTGCTAAAGATTATTATGAAAATTTTGTTAAATCTCGACTAGATGTGATTGTGGCAGAAGTAAATGAAAAAAAACAACAAATAGAAAACGATAGACAATATGAATTGAAAAAATTGGAGTTAGAAAATAAAGTTATACTTAATGAAAGTAATTCAGAAAACAACAGTTCTTCAGAAATTAGTATAGAGCCCAAGCAACAAAATTTGCTTAAACTAATGTCACGATTTGACAGTACAGGTGACATCAGTGTCTATTTAACTTTATTCGAAAAACAAATAGCTAGAATGAACATTGGCAGGGATTATTATGTGACTTGCCTAATGTACCCTTTACCTTTAGACATCGTTAGTATTATAAATAGGGAACCTGATACTTTAGACAACGATTATGATCAGATAAAAAAGATTCTGTTAAAAAAATTTAAACTCACACCCGAGCAGTTCCGTCAAAAAGTTTTTACACATCGTAAAGAATAGTTAGCATGTTGGCGTGATTTTGCCTTTGAATTAAAAACATTTTTTGATGAATGGATAAGCGGACTGCAGGTTACTAGCTTTGATGATTTACGAGAATTAATCATAACTGAACAAATTAAACAGAAATTACCTCAAGAAATTACCGAACATTTTTTAGATAAAGAGTATTGTAACCCAGGATAAAGAGTATTGAAACACTGGTAAACAAGTTGGATGATTACGAAGCAGCTAGGAGGAATGTAAAGAAAACATTAAAAAATTATAATAGCGTAGACAGTTTTAACAAAAAATCACAGGGTAAAGGTTTTGAAAATTGGAAATCATTTCAACGATCATCAAACTATGCAAAAACAAAAATAAAACAGGGCGATTCAAAATATAATTCTAGAAATATAAGTAAACATAATGTCAAATGTTTTTCATGTAATAAACACGGTCATATAGCCGCTAATTGCCCGACGAAGAATTATGCCTTAAAATGTGCCCGATGTAATAATTACGGCCATGTACAAAATTTTTGACCCCAAAGAGAAGTTAGTAAAATTAACCCTATCAGTGAAAATACCAGTAATGTAAATATAATGCAAAAAGTTATTGAAATCAATGGAAAAAAAAATAAAAGCTTATTTCGATACAGGGGCGAAAATTTCGCTTTTAAACTATAATAGATATGTTGATATTGGATCTCCCAAGTTATGTTTTGATAACACTGCTTTAACTGGCATAGGACAAGAACAAATCTACCCCATAGGCTATTTTAACCATGATGTACGCATTGATAATAATATTATTAACACCAATATTTATGTGGTGAGAAAATTGACTCATGATTTGCTCGTAGGGAATGATGTAATGAGTAAATTAAACGTATCAATAAATGAAAATGGATTAGATGTAACTGGTAAACGGAATAATTTCCGTGTGGGATATATCAAACGTGTTTTGAACGATGAAAACACTGAACAAACAAAAAATATGGGTAAAAATAAAAATGTTTTTTCTAAACTACATTTATCTGTAACAAAAAATTCCCAAGTTGAAAAGGTATTAATGTCTTCCAATGATAGTCAGATGTCAATTGATGATAATTTATCCCCACCAAGTAACTTTTTGATTAACTTAGCAGAGCTCACAAATTTAGATGAAATTGATTTGACCCACATTAGAAATATCAGATATAAACAAGAAATAATGTCCTTAATAAATAATTATCATCCGCAAAAAAATAAAACAGTTGATTTAAAAATGAGTATTGTTGTAACTGATGATATTCCTGTTAGCCAGCGTCCCCGAAGGTTCGCTTTTGCAGAACAAAAGATTATAGACGAAAAAGTAGATGAATTACTGAAAAATAACATTATTAGACCTAGTACGTCCGATTACGCGGCCCCTGAGGTACTTTGTAAAAAGAAAGATAATAGTTATCGAATGTGCCAAGACTATCGTCAGTTAAATAAAAAAATAATAAAAGATAGGTTTCCATTACCTATAATTGAAGATGTCCTAGATCACTTACAGCAGGGAAATTTTTTTACAACTATAGATCTAAGAAATAGACTTTTTCATGTAGAAATAGAAGAGAAAAGTAAAAAATATACCGCGTTTTTAACCCACAATGGAACCTATGAGTACCTTAGATGTTCCTTTGCTTTATGTACTTCCCCCAATCAATTTCAGAGGTATATAAATACACTTTTTAGAGACTTGTTGCGAGATAACATTTTAATTTTATATATGGATGGCATTATTATACTATCACAGAATGAAGAGGATGGTTTGATAAAACTGAAACGTGTACTTAAAGTAGCATCTGATTATGGGTTAGAAATTAATTTTAAAAAGTGTCAATTTTTAAAACAAAGAATTGAATTTCTCGGTTACATTATAGATAATGCTTGTGTAGAGCCATCAGAAAACAAGATTTCAGCAATTAAAAATTTCCCACAGCCTAAAACAATTAAACAAGTACATTCATTTTTAGGATTGACTGGATATGTTAGAAAGTTTATACCCAATTAAGCCCAAATTGCTAAACCCCTCAGTGACTTATTAAGAAAAGATTGTAGATTTGAATTTGGTTCTGAATAATTAAATGCTTTCAACACACTTAAAGAATTATTATCACACAAACCAGTATTACATCTTTATAGGCCAGGTTCAGAATTAGAGTTACATACAGATGCGAGTAGTCAAGGTTTTGGTGCAATTTTATTTCAAAAAGGGTCTGATGAGAAATTTCATCCCATACATTATTACAGTAAAAATAACCTCCACATAGCAAGAGAAATATAGCAGCTGCGAGCTGCGAGCTGGAAGCTTTGGCAGTTGTGGAAGCTGTGAAGAAGTTTAGACATTATTTACTGGGTACTAAATTTAAAATCATAACAGACTGTTCGGCATTTCAGAAAACGTTAAGTAAAAAAGATGTAACGCCTTAAATAGCTAGATGGGCTTCATTCTTAGAAGAGTTCGATTATGAGATTATCCACAGGTCAGGGAATCAAATGAAACACGTTGACGCATTAAGTAGAAATGCAGTTTTGATAGTCACCAGAGCGCAAGATGAAATTACGATGAAAATTGCCGCTGCTCAAGAACAGGATGAACACATAAAAATTATTAAAACATTAGTGGAAAAAGGGGAAGAAAATGATTGTTTAATTAAAGGGAATATATTATATAAATTTAAAATGGTACAGAATTAATTGTGGTCCCAGAAGAAATGCAAAAAAAAAAAAAAAAAAAAAAAAAAAAAAATTCTACGTAAAATACATAATAAAGGTCATTTTGCTGCCGCAAAGATTGAGGAATTACTGAAAAAAGAATTCTGTATTCCTAAAGTTAAGAAGTTAATTGACACAGTCCTACCAAATATTGTAGAATGTATCCTTTATAACAAAAAAATGGGCAAGGCAGAAGGCTTTTTAAACCCCATACCAAAACATGATGTCCCACTTCACACTTATCATCTTGATCACATAGGTCCACTTCCGTCAACAAATAAAAAATACCAATACATCTTTACCATTGTGGATGCTTATACAAAGTTTATCTGGTACTACCCTGTAAAAACCGCCTCATCCCATGAAGTTATAGCTAAGTTAAAACTACAGCAAGCGGTGTTCGGAAACCCTGCGCGCATAATTATAGATAGAGGAACAGCTTTTACAGCAAAAGAGTTTCAGGAATATCGTACGGAGCAGAAAATAGAGCATATCAAAATAACTACTGGAATACCTAAAGGAAATGGCCAGGTAAAAAGACTGCATAAAATTTTAATTCCTGTCTCATCTAAACTTTCAAAGGACGGCGAAACAAAGTGGTACAAGTTCGTAGAAGACGTACAACGACCTGTCAACAGTACCATTACGAAGAGTACTAAATATACTTCATTTTAACTAATGATCGGCGCAAAAATGAGAAATAAGGAAAATTTGAACATCAAAGAAATCTCAGATGAGGAATATCAAAATAACATGATGAATGAGCGTTTAGAGATGAGACAAGAGGCCAAGAGAAATATAATGAAGATGCAGGAAGAAAACAAGAGACAATTTAATAAGAGAAGAAAGAAAGCAAAAATTTACAAAATAAATGAATGGTGGCCATACAGAGGGCACAGTATGGTTCTGGACTTAAGTTAAAGAAAAAATTCTTGGTTCCTTATAAAGCCGTAATAGTCAAGAATAATGATCGTTGCGAAGTCAAAAAATTAGGAAGTCATGAAGGACCTAACAGAACCTCCACAGCTGCTGATTTCACGAAGGCTTGGCACACAGCTGTATAGCTCTAAAATATATATACGTATATGTGTGTATATATATAGATCTAACATTATTATTATTATTATTATTATTATTATTTTTTTTTTTGCTGTCTTTTTCAGATGCAGTGATGAAAACTGATGAGGGCATCAGTCGTCCACTTTCACGTAGCCTCTCATTTATTAGTTGATGCAGAATGGCAACAGCTGTAACCTGAAACGAAAGTTACGAGAAGAAGCGGGAGTTCTTCGAGAGAAGTCAGAATGATCAGACGGATCATAAGTGATTGAGCATAAGAGCTCAGAACTTTAAGTTGTTCTCATTAAGATGAAAATTAGCACAGACGGTGCTCACAAATTAATATTATTTTCTAAAAAGTTTTAACTAATGCATTGTATATATTAATTGTAAATTTGTGTTCGTCATTAAATAGATTAGTGTGCTATAGCATTTCAGCGTAATTCTTATAGTGATTCTTCGTTTTTTTTCATCATTTATTCTTGTGAATTTAATGGCAAAAATAGTATCAGCAACGATTATTTTACATTCTCTATCCTGTGAATAATACTTACATATATATATATATATAATGAAGTTTGGTTAAAATCGGTTGGACAAAATGAAACCGAGTTCTTAGAAAAATTTCTTAAATATTAATTAAATTTTCATATATATAGAACAATAAAAAGATTAATATATATATATATATATATATATATATATGTGTGTGTGTGTGTGTGTGTGTGTGTGTGTGTGTGTGTGTGTGTATAAAATATTTAATTTTTATTTATTTTTTACTTTTTGTATTGAATCTTTTATAAATATTAAAAAAGATATTTACAAATGAAATAATTTTTTTAATAGAACACCTTTAACTAATATGTATTTGTTTTTTCTTATAGAGGTTTCCGTACCATACGGTTGTCATCTTTGTATTATTATTATTATTATTTTTATTATTTTGCTGAGGTAATGTCAGTGTGGCTAGAAATACATACTCTCCAAATTTAAAGCGTGCAGTTTATTTTAAACCATATAACATTATTTTAATTAACTTGTATCGTACCTTATGAGATATAACCTTATTTTAAATAGAATTTATGTTATTATTATAATCATAATTTTCTATAGAGAATAAATTTTCCTTTTTCCTACTCATTAAAGCAAGTTTGGGAATTGCGAATGTGTGGCCAGGTAATTATCACTTAATTATTTGACTATTCAATGCTGAAGTAACGTTACGGTCTCTAATTTAGAAATGTCAATCAAAACTGATAATTTAATGAAAGTATTTGGAAGTATCCTTAATTTCAAATCTATAAATTAAAACGGCTTTCAATTATATCTAATTCAGCAATCAAATTTATTTCACTTAGGGAAATGAAACTAAAAAAAAAAAGAAAGAAAGAAAGAAAAAAAAAAATAACTGTATTAGTCAAATTTAAAATTCGACTGAAATATGTGTTGCTCGAGGAATTAAACTTTCGAAATACTTTTTTTTTAAAATTATTATTGAACCCATTAGTTAATTTAAAAATACTAAACATTGCAATATGTATAGCGTTGAATAGGGTTAAATTGGTGGAAAATTTAGTTACATAATATACCTAAAATACATCTCTCGAAATTCAATGCGTGCAGCTTTTTTTTTTTTTTTTTTTTTTTTTTTTTTAAACATGTTACATTAATTTTAATTACCTTGTGTCGTGCCTTATGAGATATATCCTTATTTTAAAGAGAATTTATGTTATTATTATAATCATAATTTCCTGGAGATAATACATTTTTCTTTTTCCTAACACTCATTAAAGCAAGTTTGGGAATAGTGAATGTGTGGTCAAGTAATTGTCACTTAAGTATTTGACAATTCAATGCTGAAGTAACGTTACGATCTCTAATTTAGAAATGTCAATCAAAACTGATAATTTAATGAAAGTATTTGGAAGTATCCTTAATTTTAAATCGATAAATTAACGCATCTTTCAATTATATCTAATTCAGATATGAAATTCATTCTACTTCGTAAAATGAAATAATAATAATAAAAAAAATATTAACTGTAATAGTCAAATTTAAAATTCGACTAAAATATGTGTTGCTCGAGGAATTAAACTTTGAAAATACTTTTTTTTTTTTTTTAAAGAAAAATTATTATTATACTCATTAGTTAATTTTAAAAAATTATACATTGCAATATGTATAGCGTAGAATAGGGGTAAATTGGTGGAAAATTTAGTTTTGTTTATATTTTGCTCATACTGTCAACACTTTTCCCTTTGTAAATCAGGAGCGTTCATTAATGTATTAAGCTGAGATGGTTTTATAAATTTAAAAAGATGTTTTACCCTAATAAAAAGAATAATAAAATAATAGTTACCCCCAATTTCCCTCACGTGGGATAATTTGGATGTATGGCTATAAACCCTATTTAGATTGATGTTAAATAATAGTAAGATAAAAAAAATATATATATATATATAAACCATGTTTTAAATTTTCTGATGAATCATAGAGCTCTTATCAATGTGAATAAAATTTTTAAAGTGAAATTGGGACGTGAAATTAGTGACGTGAAATTTTGTGAGATGCATAATTTAACTTTTTATAATTTTTTAACGTTCACGTTTAATTAAATGTATTTATGTTTATGTCGAAAGAAAATGAGCTCGTATTTTTTTTTTTTTTTTGGCAACAATTAAATTATAGCTAATGTTTTAATGGCTGTTTTAACGCTATTAGGATGTTATTATTTTCATATTTTAATTAATTATAAGAAAACGAATCAAAAATTCGAAAATCGGACTTCGAAGTATCGGGTTGTCACCGAGTTCTGAGCTACTGTGAAAGTTTCAAATGTCTAACTAGTAGGGAAGTTAGTAAAAATTCGATTGCAAGATTTGTACCGGACAAACAAACAAGAATAGAAGTTAATAAAAACATGGTAAAACATGGAGTAAAGTTGGCTCAAACAACAATTAAAACCTTTACAGTAAACATACTCTCATTATAAAAAAATAAGACATCAAAATATGCGGTTAAAAATAAAAATTGACAATTTTGACCATTTTTGTTTTGTGCAGACCTTCTCATCAAAGAAATAATGTACCCTCATAATGTGAGTGTATATAGTGTACCCCCATTGAAATTTACACGATAATTCTCTAGTATGACTATTCTGTAATTATTTTAAAATTACTTAAATAAGCATTATAATTGAATTTAGAAATTTCTAACATCAACATTAAGTGGAATAAAAACACTATGTAGCATAATATGTAAAAAAAAAAAAAAAAAAAAAAAAAAAAAAAAAAAACTCATTTCAACAAAAATATTATTGTGTAAAACTTTTATCAATCGGCTACTGGCTTGTATTTAAATCCTCGTAGACATTTTTTTTTTTTTTTTTAAATACTATCTTATATTTACATTGAATAAGTTTGAGCTTTGTATATTTTGCTTACTATACAAGTTTAAATATTTTAGAAACATATATATATATATATATATATATATATATAATTAATTCTAGATAACATAGAGTTGAAATTTTGTATATTGTAAATAAAAATAACACTTTACTATGAACTTTTTTTGTTTGTTTCCCAATAGTGATTTGAAACATAAGAAATTTACCCTGTTGCAATTTTGCATGCAGTGTAATGAAAACAAATTGAAAGTAAAATGAAACATGTATCCTAACATAAGCAATTCTTGTATTATATTAATTTCTTGTTTATTATTCTAATGGTATTTTTCTTGTAGAAAACAGAGAGAAGCATAAAACTAAAGTAATTAAAGATTGCGCAAGTTTTTATTTTTTTTATTTTTATTTTTATTTTTTTAGAAAGTGTAAGTGTTTTCAAGGACTAGAAATAAAAATATATGTGAGTATAGTACATTCCAACATATACAAAAAAAGAAAAAAAAGTAAAAAGAAAGCTATTTATTTTAAATAAACACAGAAAAGTAAACAAATATTAGTTAAAAATGAGAAGAGAAATATTACAAACATACTCGTATATTATGCACAAACAATGTGTTTCATACAAAAGAATTTTTGTCACAATGTAGTCTATCATCAAAACAGAAGAATCAGAAAGCTTTATGAATTATCTAAATATTGTAATAAGCCAATAAATAAATAAATAAATAAATAAATAAATAAAGGGGGTGGGGAAGAGGAATAAAAGAGAACATTAAATAAACAAATGGTTTGGGTAGAATTCCAGGGCGGAGGAGAAATCAATGAAGGCTAAAAGGGCTTACAAAGTATTTAAGCGTTAGTAATTAATGATAAAATATGTATCTGAAATTTTTTATATTGTTACCATATATCATTAATTCTATTTAAACAGAGGACTTGCAACAAATCGCTGTTTTCATTAAACTGAAAATCATGCGAAAACAGCAATTTTCTCATATAGAACGTCATTGTTCAAATTTTGATGAAAAGGTATTTTGCATTGAATTATAAAATTGTTTAAACTCAGCAAAAAAAAAAAAATATATATATATATATATATATTCATTTGATACAAACCAAACGAATAAAGTAAAAATTGTATTTGTAATAGAAAAAAATAATAATAATAATATATTTTAAAAAAAATTCTGAATATGAAATTAATATTTAGTACATGTAGCTACAAAATAAAAGATTTTTTTTCTCATGAAACATTTATGAATAATGAAGCAAAAAATAATCATCTTGAGAATATATAGTCTTCAAAAATTGTAAGTTCTCAAAAGTGTTTCATTTTAATAAAGAAGCATCAATAAACTGGCGTTGTAAAAATATTACTTACAAACTTTGAATAAACACCATAAAATGCAATAAACTCGCAACAATTGTTTCGGGTCGAAAAAACACACGACCCTTCATCAGGCGAATAAAGTAAGCACGAGTGCTGCAGTCAAAGCGGCAACGCACAAAATCGTTTAAAAGGAGGCGTTATCTAGGAGGCGTTTGAAATACAGAATAAATGAGCACCGTCGGAATGTTCGTAATGAAGAGATTACCAAATCTTCTGTTGCTTCCCACTGCTGGTCTCAAGGTCATCGTTTTGATTTTTCCAAAACTAACATAATCTCATCTCCTGTCTGTTCCTCCCATTTGGATATTCATGAAGCATTTTACATATTTAAAAATTCGAAAAATCTTGTTAATGATATTTCTTCCACTCCTTTCTTCTCTGATGCTTGGAAATTACTCACGTAACTTAGATTTTGTTTAATTTTTGTTATCCTTAGATTGTTTTATGTTTAATCTCACTCATTTATTTATTTTCTTGTTTCTTGTACAATTCTATTCACACCAGTAGCTATATTTATTTTCCACTTTATAAACTTTTTCTTTTCATTTTAAACGATTTTGTGCGTTGCCGCTTTGACTGCAGCACTCGTGCTTACTTTATTCGCCTGATGAAGGGTCGTGTGTTTTTTCGACCCGAAACAATTGTTGCGAGTTTATTGCATTTTATGGTGTTTATTCAAAGTTTGTAAGTAATATGTTTCGTTTTACTTTCAATTTGTTTTCATTGCACTGCATGCAAAACTCTAACAGGGTAAATTTCTTCTGTTTATGTTATATGAATAGTATTTGAGATTTTGAGGGAAAAAGTAAATAAATAAACAGAAATCTTCGTTTTTGTGTTTTTTTTTACTTTCGCTTAGCCATTTACTGTAAAGAAAATATTGTTTTGGGGACAGGTTTTTGAAACAGGGAATTTGTTATATTTACGTATTTCGTGGTCTCCTAAATCCAGAAAACATGTTTTAAGCAGTTTATGTGTACCTGTGTGTCCGTTATAAAAATATTTATAGAAAAAATAACATCAGTTTGTACAAATTCATATTCATTCTACATTTGTATTATTCCGCGGTGCTACATTTCGTTGAGATCAAGCAAATGGTTCGTAAACAGAAACATTCAAGATAATTCAGATACATGATGTCTGTGGGTAAATTCTCTGGTAGATGCAATGTAATATCTATAGGTTGCCCTAAACAAAATTAAATGATCGCATAATTTTTCTATGCATAAGAGCATTTTTTGTGTAGATTATGGTATGGAAATCATTCAACATTCGTTTGTAGATTTATCAAAAGGAATTTGGTTATATTTGGGATATACATATGGATATTGTTTTAAGTGCATTTCTTCTTTTGTTTTTAATATAAGACTAATTTTATGTACACAATGTTAAGTACATATAGTGTATAGACAATATTTAGGACTACCCAAAATTAAGCGAAAACATTCTTTTCTACTGAATATAAAAAATGGAAGCGGTTTGCTAAAGTTTATTCAATTAAATACCGAGTGGTTGTGCACTTATGTGAACCAACATGTTCTTTTGTTATGCCCTGGTGGATTATTAACTTAGAGAAAATAAATAATATTATAGTTTTAAAAAATTAAAGAACACGCTTTTATAGAAATGTGAACTAAAAAAGCACAAAATATCTATCTTCGTATTAAAATGCAGGGTAAGAGAAAATCGTGTGAGTGACACACCATAATATTTACATACATTTAAATCTTTAATTAAAATAACTTAGAATTAAACAAAAACCATTTATAAAAAATCTCCCCTGACTGGGATCGAACGCTGGACCTTTAGGTTCGTAGCGCGGCGCCTTACCTCAACGCCACATCGTTCACGTTAAATGTATTTTTTTACAATATAAATTTTTTGTTTGCTCCCAGAGCAGTTACAAATGTATACATACATACAAACATACATACATACAGGTGAAGCTAATAAGAGCGTGTTAAAAATAGTTTTCTTTTACTTATTCCCTCTTATCATGCACATTTATTGAAAAGTTGAAATATGCAACCAAGAATTAAACTTTGATAATGAAGTTTCTGAACTTCTTTTTATAAACCGATGTTCACTAAAAAAAAAAAAAAAAATCACTATCAAAATCCCAATTAATTTTTTCCCTGATTATTACCAATACTATCTACATTTGTAGTTGATAATTGCTATTTCGACGTTTTCATTATTATGTTTCAGGTTGTATGTGTAAAATAAGTGTTGTGTATTACAATCTGAAGTCATCTAAAATTGCTACATTTTTTCTGCTATTCCATGTTTCTGCATATTATAGCGTTTTTAAAATTTTTTAATCTTTCTTGTAGCCTAATGTAATCATATCAATAAGTAAACGACTAGTTAACAGCAAATAATTTAACGTACAGCTCAAAATATGCGATGCATGTATTAATGCTTTAATATAAAAATTCTACTCATAACACTACACTGCAAAAAATATGTCCTATTTGCTGCCAGAAATTCTCTGCAATTTGAGAACATACGTTCTCACAACGTAATTTTTTTCGTAAATTACGCTTATTTTCTCAAATTACAGAGAATTTCTGGCAACAAACAAGACATATTTTTTAAAGTGTAGTTAATATAGCTACATTCGCTTCAATATATATTGTCATAATTACAAAAGACACATCAATAAAATAATTTAATGTACGATACCGTAAAGTTCAAAATTTTCATTCATATCTATTAATAATAAATTGGGCTTATAATACTCTATTTTAAACAAATTTTATTGTATTTTTAACTCATGCAAATGTAATACACACACAGACACATGTATTATAATATATAAATATGTTATACAAATTATGTGTACATTTTTTTTTTTTTTGGACTGTAGATAGCTAGATTGATACATATCATTCGAGAACTATCTTAATTATCTCGATAAATAGAAAAGATTGATAATATTCTATGACGAGTTATCTGAAATAAAAAACTTTCTTTTGAAAGAGTTATAAAATGTCTAAAAACACACTTAGATTATTTTTTATTAAATATTATTGCAAACCATCTTTCCCTTCCAGAAAGTATGAATACTATCTAAAATTTCCTTGGAGTAACGTAGCATAGAACATATTCATCCATAATAACACTTTCACAAGAACTTTTCCGTATTACAGTCAATTTAAACGATAAAATTACCATAGCAGAGAGAAATGTAGATTTGAATAAAAATAAGAAACATTAGTCTGTCCAAAAGTATTATACACTTAATTTAAAGAAGAATTTCATTTCAAATAAATATTTTTTCTATGCGTATTATTATTACATGCATAAATTTAAATATTTTAACGGTGCTTTAAGTTTTTAATGCAAAAATGGAAACATATTAAATTATGTTACACGATCTGCTTATAAGTATTTAAACACTTTCGAATTTAGAAATTTCGTCAAATATCTAGAAAAGTTCTTTAGCAATCGTCTTGAAAGTTTAATAATGTAAAGAACATGTTATACTTAATATATTTCAGCAAAAGGTGTGTTCTGAAGAGCAAAATGAGACCGATAAAAAATTAAACAAAACTCAAAATATTTTGGATCAACCTGCGAAAAGTAATGCATTAAATGTGTTTTGTCTGTTGCATGTGATTGTAAAAAAAATTATCATTATCTGTTTAAATTTTTATGAGATTACCCCATATATTCATAGAGATATAGCTTCCCCCCCCCCCCCCCACTTTTTCAATTATAACACGTAGGGTATTAGACCCAGTGCAAAGCTATTTTTAAGAAATTCGGGATATTGCATTAGACACAGCATACTGCAATCAGAATGAAAAAATGTTAAAAGTCTTCTGAAATATGACCATTTTAACTAAATAATTTTTTACTACGCATGCGCTAGCTTTTAAAAAATTTCATTTACGTAATTTAATAGCCAAAAGTAATGAACAAATTATGAAAGCTCCAATGAAATATACCGCAAATTGAAAAAGTTGTGAGATAGAATGAACAGAATTTCAGTTCTCTTAATAAAAAAGCCAAACATAAAGGATTTTACTCACATTCTTATTTTGATTCATTCAATGTCCAATGATAATACAGTGTTCGCTGATTGTAAATAAATAGTAAAACACCCTTTTATGTAAGATTTAAGATTTTTTCATTATATCCCTCATAACATTTTGTATTTACACGATATCTGTTTGGGGTTTTCATACCAGTTGCTCATTATGTTTGGCGATTGAATTATGCAAATGAATTTTTTTAAAGCTAGCGCATGCATAGTTAAAAATTATTTAGTAAAATTGCTCAAATTTCGTAAAATATTTAAAATTTTTGCATTCTGATTGCAGTATGCTGTGTCTAATACAGTATGAGAAATTTACTAAAAATGTCTTTGCACAAGGCATAATAACCTACGTGTTATAATTTAAAAAGTGGAAATTGTTTTTGCAATTAAAAGAAAAAAAGAGTTATACTCCATGAAGATATGTGGTAGCCTCATAAAAATGCATACAGAGAAGGAAAAAAATCCTTACAGCCACATGCTCTAATAAAAATTAATTTAAAGCATTACTTTTTACAGGGGGATCAAAAATATTTCGACTTTAGTTTATTTTTTTTTATTGCCCCCCTTTTCCTCTTCAAGACACAACTTTTGCTGAAATGTGTATGAACTATACACTGTTCTTTACACTACCAAAGTTTTAAGATAATTTCTGAAGAAATTTTGTAGATATTTTCAAAACGTCTAACTTCGAAAGTGTCCAAATAGTTATTGGTAGATAGTTCATTGTGTAACCACGTTTCCTACACCTAGCAGTGTGGACGAGTCGAAAATCTTGGAGGGTTTCCAAGTTGACCAACAGGTTTGAATTTAGTAAGCATCCAGTCATTCGGTATTCTGTTATCGCTTATTTTCTCTCAACGAAAAGCTTGTCTCCCTACTTTACTAGTGGACTCGTTGAATCCGCACTTGCGCAGAGGCTTCCATGGTCGCATGAAACGTAGTTAAAGAGTATATACCACCTTATTTAGATTGCAAATAAACGGCGGAAAAATATAAAAATCCATAGAAATTAGTATAGAACGAAAACGAAAAAACGCAAAATTTCAAGAGTGAAAAAAATTTGAAGATTAAATAATCAAAAATAGTGAAATTAACTAAATTAAAATTAACACAATTAAGTTCCAGTTTCGGAACGTTTGATAACTTTTAGGTATTTTGAATACCACTATTTATTAATAGTTTTCTTTCTCTTATTTAATTGACAAACTTTAATTTTTAAATGAAGAAAAAAAAATTCTACGAAAATAATGTTAGTCAAATAAGTTAAAATATATAACAATAGTTTAATTAATGTAGTTCTAACAAACATTTTTCGAATTATGGTGCTAATTTTCATTATTTTATTAGATTTTGCTACTAAAATGTGTCTAATAAAATGATATTTCCATAATACTGAATGTTAGCAGCAGATATCTAAAAAAAAGTATTATAAAATATATTGTAAAAGAAAATTATTAAAAATTGAAATTGCATAATTATACATGCTTTATAAAAAAAAAAAAATAATAATAATAAATTGTAGAGTAAAAAAAAAAAAAATAATAATAATTAATACAACTTTTATATAAATGCGGAATTAAAAATTAACAAATGTCATAGTCATTTGCGAGTATCATTTTGACTAATTTAAACTTAAAATTTTTATGTTCCTTTTTCGTGACTTTAAAACAAATTAAATCAGTGCGGTTTTTTTTTAACTGATTGGAGATTTTTTTTTCTAAAGACGTGTTTATTGCAATATTAAAAAAGATATTTAAAAAATAAATAAATTATTGAAATACAAAATTACTTTTTTTTAGAAATTTTCCGGTTTACTTATTTTGATAATTACTTTCTTATATGATTAATGTACATTTTGATTTTTTTTTTCTGTATGTGCATTACTACAACATTCTTATTTAACATTGGTCGAACATACTTAAACATAGGTAATATCACAGTATACTGCTAGTATTAGTCTCCTGTAATGTATATTTATATGAAAAATGTTAAATACTTAGAATTTTACATATTTATGATGATAAAATGCAAAATATATCCTTTCTTTATTTAAGAGACATAACGTCACAACTGAAGAGCTATAAATGCATGCGATATTTTTATATTAACATAATATCTGAAATATCACATTCTAACATACGACGTTCTTGTCTAGTATAAAAAATTGTTAAATATGGATATTAAACGATATGTTTTAAATGCATATGTAAAAATAATCATTTCAGCTTATTAAATAATATTTTTTAAATAATACAGCATAAGTAGAAATTAACAATGTATAGCCGCGTGTCTTTTATTATTATTTAACAACAATAACATATTGCTGTTTTATAAATGTTAATTTCATAACTCTCAACCCGTTTTCTAATTTTGAAGCTTTTTTTTTTTTTCTATATGTGTTTGTGGCATTGTATCTTTGAAACAAATGTATTAATTTGAATGTTTTTTTTTTTTTTTTTTTTTTTTTTTTTTTTTTTTTAAATGCTGGTTTATCTGCGATTACTCTTAGCTGTATTGGATGGAAATATGGTTGAAATCTTTTTTATAATTATTGAAATATGATTTCTTTAAGCACAATATATTTTGAAATCTATATTGTTATAATTGGTAAACTTATAGTTGAACTTAAACAATTATAGTTGACAAACATATAACTCTTTTCTTTAGATTTCAGATGAATTTAGTGGCTTGTTGGCTAGAGTATAAAAAATCTACTTTTTAAAAATTCCTAATTTGCAACCGATTATAATAAAAATTTAAAATTACTTCTAACCATTAGATTATGAGCTCACAGTCCCAAAATCTTTAAATTCGGTTGAAAGTTGTAGATTTTATCAAAAAAATATTTTAATAAATTAAAAATCGTCACTGTGTCGATTCATTTGGATAATTTCCTACTCTACTTAACCTTATTTAGTGTTTCCCGATACTTCTTATAAAGCTATCATTATAATTACTTTATCAAAATATATATCCATAAAAAAAAAAAAAAAATCCTATATGCAACTAAAAAATAAATAAATAAACAGAATCATCTTAGTAATAAAGATCTTCAAAAAATATAATAACTTGTCTTGGTTAAATAATATATTATATAGAAACGATTAATTATTGTCATTTTTTGTAAGTAAATAACTTTATAGTATAAAATTAAACAATATAATGTAGCTTTAAGATTTATTTTTTACTGATGTTGTTAAGTTAAATGCAGATTCAAATTCGTCTTCTGTTCAGCCCAATAATCATCTGATAAATAGTTTTCCAAAAATGATTTTACTTTGACTAAATTGTATTTAGTTGTTATTTGAGATCCTTTATATTCATTTTAAGCCGTTGACTGTTATTTTTATTGACGGGGACTAAAAATCCAACGGCAGCATTTACCAACTATTTTGTTCAGTTTCTAATAATTTTCAAAGATACCAACAAAAGAACTTCGGGAAAACAATAGAAAATTTATATACATATTCCAAACCACCGATCAATCACAATATGGTCCTAAAAAATTGTCCCATATTAAAACATTCAACTAAGAAAATTATCTAGATGTAGCCATTATTTACAAGATGAAATTTGTCATACTTTTGTAATGCAAGCTAGACTCGCTCATGTTCACAGTATAATGTTTGTGCTACCGAAATAATAGCTAAATAAAATGTAACTTAAAAAATTTCGTAATACTTTTTACAATTTATACTTATAAAATATGTTTGATGTATATAAAAATGTATTCGCTTAAATGGTTATTCAGATGGTTACCAGTACTACTGGCAATGCCTGAAGAAATCAGAAGAATTTTATTCAACTCGACAAATTGAGGAGGTGGGGAAATTGGTGCTCTGATTAGCAATTGTGTATGAAGGAAAAACGAGTCGTCTTTCTCAGAGGTAAACAGAAATTTACAGATTTTGCTGAAGTGATGAATTCTGAGCTTCTCCATTATGACTCCGAATTAGGTCAATATTTCAACAAGATGGAGTCTCCATGAACACCACCAATGGAATTAAAAATTGGTTCACTTCAAATAATGTGCGGGTGTGTTCCATGGCCTGCTAAAAGCCCAGATCTTAAGATATTGGAAAACCTTAGGGTTATGCTTATTCGGCGAGTATATGCCGGTGAAAAACAGCTTGAATCACTTAATGAGCTTCGAGAACTGTTGAATATCTCATGGGATAAATTCTGTTAGACAGAAATACGATCTTTGTATGATTCAGCTCTATATAGAATATTCGAAGTCATAAAAGCTAATCGCAAGAATATTCCTTACTAATATCGCTTGTATTTTATTCATGTATTACAATCCTTCAATTTTTTATGGAGTTTTAAATGGTCGAAACTAATTCTTTTGTCATTATAATTTTAGTTTTTGAATATCAAGGTAATGATATAGTTTCTTGTTAAATGATTTGTAAAATGTTGTTTATATATATATATATATATAATCTTTTATTTCTCTAAAATTATATAGTGTCTTTCTACATCTTTTACTCAGTGTAAAATAGAACTATTCCAGTATGTTACTACGCAACTACGGCAGTCAGGTTTCTCTGGCTTTTATAAGCGTTTATTCTTGAGGTTTTCCTTATTCAATTTATTTTTCCTATATTGTAATTTCTGATGATTGTGTAAGCAAGGTACACATATTTACGTAAATTAAAACTATAATTCTTAAATGCTTAAAGCACTTTTATTTGTCTTTAGTTTCGAACAATTAAAAATTTGTTTACGTACCTTTTTCCAATGATCTTACCGCCCTAACCTGAATCGTGTCCCCTGGGGTGGAATAGGGAAGTACGCCATTTTTTCTCCAATGTTTCAATTAAATATTTTAATTTAGGACAATTTGCAACAAGGCCTCTTTATTTCAAGTTTTACATGGAATACCAACGCTTATTCTAAAAGTTAAAGAAATTTTGAAAAAGGATCTTTGGAATATGGGGATAGACCATTGTTTTAAAAAATTCCCTACACTGTACATAGTAACAAGTTTTAATCCTATTTTAATAATAAAAAAAAGAACCTTTGTCAGTAAGGAAAATAGCAAGAATATGATTATTTACGGAAAAATTTAAGAATTTAAAACAATGGAAAATGCCTGGAAAAAAGAGGAAGTTGATAGAGAAACGAAACAAAAGAGTTTGAGAATTTTTCTGAATGTTAATGTTTATATTGCGGCGAGTTAATGCTTGCAAATGCATATGCGAGAATAGATAGAGAAGATTATGAGTGTCCTCGTGTGTGCATCTTGTGAACAGGCTTAGAAATAGGAAACAATCAATGAAAGGTGTAATAATTATCTAAAATGATTTATTATGAAAGCTGCAATGTTAAATATTTATAATCACTGTAAATTAAATAAATATAAAGCAAACTTATTTTTCTGAATATTCGTAGGTATATATATATATATATATATATATATATATATATATATATGTATAATATAGTATATATATATATAATGTAATATATATATATATAACCTATGTATATATATATATATATTAATACTATTATTGTTATTATTATTATTATTTCTCTTTATTATTTCGTTCAACTGCACGTCCAGAACAGAACGAGGCAAATGATATAACGTTATGTTTTCAAAACAACAAAATTGATCTTTGTTTTCTAAAAATATCATTGTATTTCTGTGATTATCAAATTGTATCGTGGTCAAAAAACCATTTTCAGGTCTCCAAATTAACCTTTTTTTCTGTCTTAAAAATAAAATTTCAACTTTGTACCCCATTTTGCCTCGAGTTCCCCTATATATAGGGGAGAGTGGGGATGAATGGTACATTTTTGATATTTTTATTGATAACGTTCACCATATGTAATTCAGAATTTTGTAACATTGCTCATAAGTACACTTCAGTAATCAGTTACATATAAACATACTAACTTTAATAAAAAGTTATTATTTTTATTAATATTTTTTTTACATGCATGTGCATTGTCCCATTCATCCCCACGTATGGGAATGAATGGCACAGGACTGGAGTTAACAAAGAAAATAAAACAAAATGGAAAGTAAATAATTTTTTAAGTTAAATTGGTTTATGTGATTTTATTACACACTATGAACTTAGTGTAAATAACATAAACTGATGTATTGACTCAAATTAACATCAAAAGGCAAAAGTCCTTTGATTCGCACAGTTCCTAGTGTTCCTAGCTTTGGTAATTTAATCTAATAAGATCTAATCTAAAATTAAATAAATAAATAAGACACTAGAAAGAGATAAATCATTATAATAGAGTACAATTTATCCAGATAAATTTTTGTTTCCGAATGATCGGGAAAAATCAGCATTGTATTCTGTATTCCATTAATAATCACCGGGATTTATTTAATTAGCTTGATTGAAATTGCGTTTTTAATCAAATCATTATTAGTTTATTTATTTATTTTTTTAATTATTGATATTTTTGATTTAAGTTGGAATTAATATTCTAACTTATAGTTTTTTTAATCATAATTATTATAAACAAAAATCAGAACAATTAATTTCAAATTATTTTTCTCTAAATCTATGCTACTATTAAAAATATTGAAAATCTATTCATGATTTGTTTTAATATAATTCTTGTGTATAATATTAAATCAGTGGGGAATGTCCCATTCATCCCCATTCAAACTGTTCCATTCATCTCCACCACCACATAATCATATAAACAAGGAAATAGACTTAAGGAACAATTGTCAATATTCTTCTTGAATATCATAAACACAATAAAAGATTATGCCTTTTCACCATGTAACAGTTATATTAACTTTATGCAAATAGTTAATGTCTTAACTACTACTTAATTGAATCAGTAAAAACATACTTTGTCAATTGAAAAACACACTTTATTTTTTTTATTTTATTTTTTTGCCCTTCTATGAATAGCACAATTCCGAAACTACTCTTGATGAATGACCTCAGTACTGCCATATATCAGAAAAAATGTCAAGTTTTTGGTGCTTGCAAAACATAAAAATCGAGCTATTGTCCCATTCATCCTGCGTCCCATTCAACCCCACTCTCCCCTATTTATGTCTAATAACGATAGAAGTTTAATATTACATGAAATTCCTTTAATATGTTGAATAAAATTTATTATTGTTATGTCTTTATGAACACGAATTTCCCTTTTAACCTAAAAAAAATTGTAATTTACATTTGAAAAATGTATAATATTTATTTCTAGTAATATCCTACTATTTAGAAATCTGCTTTACAAACTTTAGCCAGTGACTTACTATTTGTACAACGCAAGATTCTTTGTTTTCAAAATAATTAATGAAGCAAAACATAATGAAAGCTGTTTTTTAAAAAAATTCTAATTTAATAAAGGAAATCACAGATTAATTTATACTATTCTTCTTATAAGTTTTGGAAAATTAATTTACGGGCCATTTCCTTTGAACGTTTTAAAACAAACTGCAAATTTAAATGGTTTATTTAACGAGAAATCTTCTCACATCTCACATTTTTAATATGAATACTTTCAAAACATTTTGAAGTGAGAAATTTCTTCTGTATCATTATTACATTCTGAAGAAGGAAGTAGAAAATTAATAAGCTTCTAGACTGATATACCTTTCTATTATGACATGTATTTGAATGCATCGTATAAGTATAAAAATGAAATAACATTAAAAAGTTTACCTTAATGAAAACTGTAAAGATTCTCAGGTGATATGTACATTATATATATATATATATATATATATGTATATAATATATATTTTTCTGTAAATTTAATAATCTTCAAACAACCTAATTCATTTTAAACCTGTAGCAACTTTTTAATTTAAATAAATAAAGTTGTAAGTTAATTATTTATTTATTTTTGTCTTATGAGTTAAGTAATAGGAAAAATTAATTAATAAAATTTTTAAAAAATATATTATTGGTTGAAGATAAAGAATACGAAATTTTTAAACATTTAACATAAATTAAAAATGAACACTTAAAAATTGTTTCGGAGAAATAAATAATCATGGCCGTATAACTCGAAAAACTTTCGACCTTAATACAGGGAAAGAGTAAAGCTTACATTTTGTTAAGTTTATATCAGAGATTCTTTTTGCTTAATTTTTTTAATATTCAGTCTTCCAGTCCTTCAGTTGGTTAAAAAAAAATACATATATATCATACTATCAATTTAACACTGTTATTAACTCTCGTTATGGATCCATGTTAGTGATTGAATTAACACCTGATTCAACTTTATTCTATCCATCAAAATGTAAGCTAAAGAATTGTAATTCAGTATATCAAGACGAACTTATTACATGAATTCACTATATAATTCATCAATGAAAATAAATATATCAAGATGAATTTAGTAGAATTCGACTATTTAGATTATGTAACATAAGAATGAATTTGTATTAATTTATAACAATCTTGACAGTCAACTCAGTTTCGAAACATTACATCTCTACTGGACAAAAATTTCTCTAAGTTTGTAAATTCAACTTTTTAAATTAATTTAATTAATCTTTTTGCAACAACTTATATTTATGCTTTTCCGATCATGCCCCATTCATGGCCTTTTTCTCGGACTTCCCAGCGTCGAATTTGGTTGCAATACATTTGCCACTAACTGGAAACTGTATTCTTTGCCAATTGTTTTTAAACAATGTTCATGGCGTAAAGATATATTTCCTTTCAATATTTTTTGTCGTTGTTGATTATTGCTAATATGTTTAATAATGTCTAATAAACTCTATAATATAAAATGTGACGGAATGGCGGTAATAAACAGATGGATCGAAGTTTGTGATTGAATTAACATCTGATTCAATTTATTCTATCTATGATAATGTAAGCTAGAGAATTTTAATTCAATATATAAAGATGAACAATATTTAGTACAATAGGTACTATTTGAATTATGGAACGAAAGATTAAAGTTTCTTCAATTTATATATATCTTGTCAGTCACTTCAATCTTCAAATAGTACATCTTTAGAGAACTAAAACTTCTCTAAGTTTGTAAATTAAACCTTTTTAATTAATTTAATTGACGTTGTCACAAAAACTCATCGTTCTGCAACACATTTCTTCTTTTCAGATCATATCCCATTTATGACTTTTTTTTCCCCACTTCTATTGGACTTTACAGCGTTGAATTTGTTTGCCAAGTGTTTACCACTGACTGCGAACTGTGTTCTTCGCTAACTGATTTCAAATAATGTTAATGTTGCAAAAAGTATATTTATTTTCAATATATTTTCGTCGATTTTCACTATTGTTCTGAGTATGTCGAATAAATTCTATTTATATAAAATGTATATGTGTTTGTAAAGCGTGTCGGGAATATTATTATTATGACATCTTTTTCATTTTCCACTAATTGCTGCTATTTCATTGCTACTATTGTAAATTATTGGGAAGATTTGTGCAATATTGACTGTTTTACTTCTCGATGAATTTCTTTTACATTGACATTTATCAGATAGAAATTCATTTTTTTTTTCCTGACGTCTGTTTGACCTGTATACTTTTCAGGTTATTGGGGTTTGAAATAAATAAGTAAATCGTAAACAACAACAACAAAAAAAAAAAAAAAAAAAAAAAAAAAAAAAAACTAATAAATTTAGAAAGTATGAACCATAGCAAAACTTTCTTTCTCCAAAAAATAATTAATACATGCTTTTTATCATAAAAGCAAGTTATATTAAAATCAAAGCCGGAAACTTGGTGATGTACCTCTTGGATACACTTCTTAACACCAAAACCGAGGCCGTTCACTAAGCTGTTGTTTTATCAGCAATACTCATATAATTTAAAATTACTTAACTAAAAAAAAAAAAAAAAAATATTTTATTAAAATGTGAAAATTATATATAATAGTTCTTAAGGTTTAGCTTCATTAGTTCAAAATTTAACCCCGTTTTAGTATATTACGAAACATCTCAGTGACAAAAGCATTACAGTTTTACAATTTTTCAAGGCGGCCAGGTGGTTAAGGTAAAAAAGAAAAATTTTAGATGTCAGATTTGTTACTGTTGTTAAAAGACACGAAATTGAAAAATCTGCAAAAAGAGTTTAAAATATGTGCTACAGTAGGTGGTGGAAGCCGTGTGTACACATCACATTTTTCATAGTTAATTTAATTTTTATATTTGATATATTTTTTAAATAAGTCAACATTTAAAATTTAAGACTATTTCATATCATACATTATTAAATACATTATTTAAACGTTATTATACAAAAATCGCATATTAAATATTCATGTGTGTAACAAATTAGTTGCTATACATATATATTTTTTAAATCTAATTTTGTAACAGAAATAAATTTTAGAAAATATTAAAAATAATCCTACTGATTTTCTAGAATTCTTTAGCTAAAACATACCTTTTTATTTTCGTAAAAGAATAATTTACTCGTGAAAATAGACTTATTATAAAAGATTTAATACTTTGTAAAATCTTTTCTTTACAGCTTTCCTTTATGTAAAATATTTTTCAAAATATTTTTAACATTTTCTCGTTTAAAGTAAAAGAGGCTACATCATTAATTTTTGTTTCAAGCATTATTATTTAAAAAAAAGAAAAGAAATGTTTTTAAATTTTCATTTTCATAACCTAGAGATAAAACATTTCTTATTTCGAACATATGTCCCATTTTTTACAAGATCACTTTTTTAGTAAAAGTTATTTTTTTCTTATGAAAATTTTGCTTTTATAACTTGCTGTTTTTACTTTGACTTTTGTTTTTAACTTTGGCATTTAACTTTAAATATCAGTATTTATATTTTCCGTGTTATAGATATTTTTGTTTAATTACAAACTAGGCTTTGAATACATTTTTCAAAAACTGTGAAATATGAATTTAGAAATGTTAAAAAATTATAAAAATGTACCTAATATTTTAAATAAATTTCCAGTATTACTTATTACCTTATAAAAAATATTTGATATAAATAGTTTTTACTTGATTTAAAAGTTATTTGATATTGTTTTTGTTTCTCAAGTTAATAATATTTTCATCAGAAAAAGGTCTTCATGTGCCTAGTTATTTATAGTAGGTTTTTCAATTATAAATATGGTTTATTTTAATTTTGCAATTGATGGTAAGAAATAAAATACTGTAGACACTGATAATTCATACATGCCTAATTTATAAATTACACATTCACATTATATTTTCTTCTAAATGAGTCATGTAATAAGAAATATTCTGTTAAAATTAATGAACTCCTAGATTTTAGAACTTTTCACAGATTTTATAAAAAGGGATATTAAATTGTAAATTGCATTTTTTTTTTAAAAATAAATTTATTCATTTAAATCTATAGAACTATCCAGCCTCTTTGAACCATTTAAAGGGTATGACTACAGTTAGACAGCCTAATTTTGATTCACATTCTGTCAATTTTTATTTCTTCCACATATGTTGTCATACTATTTTCAAAATTCATGACCTAAGATGGAAAAATAATGTATCAGTTAATATTTGAAATTTTTGCAATTAGCAAAAAATTAGGCTTAAATGTACAAAAAAATAACTATATTTTAAAATGAACAACAAAAGTATCCCTCCAATCTGAATAAATTTGAGACACTATCAAAAGGTATAAATAAAATACTTTTCTCTGTAATAAATAAAAGCTAAATAGGTTTAAACTTTCAAAATTAATATTTCAAATTTGGAAATTTTTAAAATGCAGTTCCTAATGTCACAATTTTTTATTCATTTAAATTATATTACAATAAATATTGTATGTAAAAATAATAACTAAGAAAGAAAAATTAAACGCAAATTTAATTAATTAATTAATTAATTAATTTCCTTTAATATAAAATTTTCTGTTTAAAAAAAAAAAAAATCATTTCAGAGTTTTCCTTAAATCCATAATTTAATTTTCAAAAATAGAAAAAAGAAGATCGAATTAATAATTAAAAAATATCTAGTGTGACTCCTCTCGACTTTCCGAACATTAAGTAATTAATAGTTATTTAAATAAAATAAAGTAATAGAAGTGTTTAAATAAACAAAAAAAGAAAATTATAATAGAGCGTTTAGGTACTTTCGTATAGTGTATGTTGTTTAATTTAACGCTATTGCACTTTAAGTAATTTCACCCAATAGGTCATAATGATAAAGAATTTTTCGTTGTATCCCTGTAAATATCTATAAATGCTAGATTCACTAAAAGCTATTCTATTCGTGCGACGGTAACCCATAACATGTATATAAATTTTCAGAAGCATTCAGACTCTGTCGTACTTTAAATATTTTGAGCCCGTAGGGCATAATGATACTTTCTTTGTTGTCCTCTTTGTTAAAAGAAAAAAAAAAACTGTAAGTTATAGAATTATCAAAATCTATACCTTTCGGGAGACTGTGACATATTATATGTTTATAAATGTTCAGTTCAATCAAATGAGATCAAATAATGCTATCAGACATTAAATAATTTGAGAACTTAGGCCATAATGATAGAGATTTTTTCTTTATGTCCCTGTAAAAAAAAAAAAAAGAGTATAAGTGCTATATTCAACAAAATCAACAAATGTCGTGCTACAGTGACCTATAACATACATACTAACGTTCAGCGCATTTGAACAAAGAGTTTAGATGCTATAGTATTCACACACACACATATATCACCGTAAAAATATATAAAAAATAAGCTCAAGTCACCTCAAAACGTATATATACACCAAAATCTCAAAGTCCAATTTTTGTCATGATTACAATACCTTCTTTACGTATGTATGCTCGGAAAGTAAAAATGTATGTCATACAACATTGTTCAATTAAGCCTGGGGTTAAAGAACTTTTTCTTAGAAAATTAAAATAAATACGCTGTGAAATCCATAGAATATTCTTTGGCATTCATTATTTACAATAATTGTATCAAAATTTTGCACTAAATGACGAATCCGTTATTAAGAGAACGATTTGTTAAATTGTATATTATTCACTTTCTGACTGTAATAATAACTTCTATACAGTGCGTTAAGAAATTATTAGACCATAAGGGTATTGGTGCATTTGCGAAGATGAGAATATAATATGCAAATTTTTAGTTGCGTATTTAAAATTGACCGGGAAGCACATCCTATACTAATTCACACTTTAAAAATTAAATTAAATTTCATTAAAACTTATTCATTTTTCTAAAAATTAAAGACTGTGACTGCTAAGAAATTATAAGACCACCTGAGAAAATTTGTATATTATACATGACGTCAAACTCAATTCAAAGCGCATGCGTCAGTATTTCGTAAAAGCATTACCTAAGAAGCAAAGGCTTAGGTTTTGAATGTGTTATCTACTATTAATTTGACGATGCCTCGAGGTAAAGAATTATCGGAGTGCGAAGTGAGAAAAATTTTATTTTATAAAGGTTCTGGTAAATCTGAAAGAGATATTGCGAGGTTAATGAACCGTTATAAAACTGCCATTCACAATGCCATAATTAGAAAAGATTATTCTAACAATGTAAAACGATCTGGTAGAAAAAATATTTTGACAGCACATGATAATAGACAAAGTTTTCGACTGTCAACTAAAAAAGGTCTTTCAACTCGTGAAATTTCAAAACGTTTCAGCAAGAAAACTTCACATGTAACAGCCTGGAAGAGTCTTAAATATTAATATGAAATCTATGAAATTGAAGAAAAAACCAAAGTTAATGAAATGCCATCGAGAAGAAAGATTAAAATGGTCTAAAAATGTCATGTCACGGAATGATGAGTGGAAACAAATTATATTTTCTGATGAAAAGAAATTTAACCTTGATGGTCCCGATGGTTACAAACACTATTGGCATGACTTGAGGAAGGAACCAAAAGAATGCTTCAGTTGACAAATGGGTGAAGGATCAGTAATGACATGGGGAGCTTTCAGTTATGAGGGGTTGTGTGATTTACAGCGGATTTCGGGTCATATGAAGTCTACACAATATCAATCTATGCTATATGATCATATGATACCGTTTGGAGCTTTATTAGGTGGTACTAACTTGATGTTTCAACAGGACAATACTGTTTGTCATACATCTAAATCCATACAGGAGTGGTTTAAAAAAGAAAAAAAAATGTGTTGCCATGGCCAAGTCGAAGTCCAGACTTGAACCCCATGGAAAACCTATGGGGTATATTATCTCGCATTGTTTATGCTAATAATAAACAATTTTCATCTGCCAACGAACTAGAAGTAGCCATTGTAAAAGAATGGTACAATATTTCTACAAATGAACTTAATCACCTGGTTACTTCAATGAAAAACAGAGTGTTTGAAGTCATTAGGAAAAATGGAGGACCAATATCATATTAATTTTTTATACTATTTTGTTTTTTGACAAGTGGTCTTATATTTTGTTTACATGTTATTTTTCACTTATTTCTAATATATATTTTAATTAAACATTTATTGCATTATACCAAGTTATTGCAAACTAATTATAAAAAATATATACAGCAGTATGCTATTTTATGTATTTAAATTATGATTAGAATTTTTATTTTTCTTATAATTTACAAAATTAAAGTGGTCTTATAATTTCTTAACGGACTGTAAATGTGTACTTAATATCTGATGTCTTGTTACATCCGATTTCTTGTACCCACAAATCATTGTCATTATTGGGTCTTTTCCAATGTGCACAAGTATTCTTCGTGTATTGTACCAAGAACATGTTATTTTTCTAATCTGCAATAGCATCTGCATAAAATTCTTTGTAAAACTGAACTATATCATTGTCATCAATATTATATTCAATGGAACCGAATGATAAATCTACGAAACTAGCACGTTCAGTATGGTTCGAAGTGTCTGATTTATTCAGACATTCAGCATTTACTTTTTTGTTTTTTGTTTTTTTAACACTTTCTGCGTTTTCAATATGGTTCTTCATATTAGAGCAAATTTTTATCAGATTTCCATTATCTAATATTATATTGATGTCGATTCTTTATACAGACAATCTAATACCAACAGAAGACATGCTTCCTACATCTGAATTTGCAAGCGCACAAGTCTTTTTTTTTTTTTTTTTTTTTTACAAGAGATTAAAAAAAAAAGTCTTATTCAACCACTTGTTTTTTTCCTCTCCTTTTTCCTCCAATCGTTTTCTTTTTGTAATACAGTTGCTGGTTTGGATAATTATTATTTTTAGATTATTCAAATAATACATTCTTTCCTACATCTAAATTAAGGTATATATGTTATTGCTAGTAATACTTCTCACCTTCCCTCCCCAAGAAAAATTATAATTATTAATACAAATTATTAATAAATGGTATATGTGAATTATTAAAACATTATATACTTATTAAGTGTTGTGTTATAGTCAAACGATTAATTTATATCCATTTATTTTTAAATTTATGCAAATATGATTTTATATTATATGAAAACAGAAATGTTTAAAAAAATATTTTTTATTCTAAAAATTGTTTATATAAATTTACAATGCACTAGTACTTTATATAACAAAAACATTTGCCTAAATTTGAATTATCTTGAATTTGTGCTGAAAATATGATTAAGTTGTAGTGTCTTTCTTTTTTATTACACGTTAAATATTAATGAATAAAAAAATAATTAGTGATTATCAAATATAATCAACAAAAGAGTTGCTTAAAATAGAAAAGTTTGATACTATAGCTTAGCCGAGTCAAAGCCATGACTAAAATACTATAGAAAACCTATGTTGTTAATTACCTCGCGACATATATAAAAATAACGAACAATATCATTCAACATAGGAATTAAAAGTGGTCATTATGAAGAAATGGGACAATATTCCTTAACCTTTCCTTAAAAACTCGATGCCAAATCGTGTATTTCAAGTTATTTGAAGAAATGACCGAGAAACATCTTATTAAATTTGAAAAAAAAAAACCTGCATTTTTATTTCATATGATCTTATAATTTTGTAAGAGTTATTTTGGACACTTTTTTTTTATTATTGATTTTGATTTTGATTTTTTAAAAATTAATTCTATTTATGTTAATTCCTTCATTTTATTAAAATCTTAATGCACGGGCAAAAAATGTTTTTGATTGTCATTAATACATTTCTTTTATTACCTTATATCAAAATATGTTGTTGTCTTATACTTCTGTGACACACTGTATGCTTTAGTATGTTAATACCTTTTTTTTTTTCACTCTGGATAAAATAAATGATGTAAAATTAAAATCTAGAAATGTATTCATCTATGTTTGTGGTTATTCTAAATATTGGCGTTTAAACTTTATTATATGTTTTAGTTAGCTTCAATTTTGAAAAATGATAATAATAATAATAATAATAATAAAAATAATAATGCTTCATATATATATATATATATTAAATCTAATTTCTTTTATATTATTCTTAATATATTATTTAAAATAGGCTAATCGCTATAATGTGTGATTTTTTTTTTTTTTTTTTTTTTAATCCGTTTGTTTCTCGCCGCTAATTTCTAATTAGGTGATTATCACGTAGTTTGGCTCATTTCGCGATTCCCACACATGACGTGTATATCTGCTTATTTTTTGTTTTTAATTCAGAAATAAACACGTATTCTTTACATACCTACATGTATAACAAAAGAAGACGTGCGTGTGTGTCCGGCGCTTTTCAGGGAAACAGCTGTTCGCAGAGCTATGCAAATTTGCATGGGAGTTTGTAATGATCTGTCCTGATGCACCTGATGCTTGAGTTCCGAATTCTTGATTGTTTTAATTTATTAAAATATGAAAATAATAACTTTATAATAGCTTTAAAATTGACCATTTATTATTATCTTTAAATTTAAATGTTGCCAAAAATGTTTACGAGTATATTTTATATCTGCATAAAAACAAATATATTTTTACGCGAATAAATAAAAAAATTACCAAAAAATAAATTTGCTCATGCATATGACTGACATTATTATAACTTTAATAAAAATTAAGTAATATTAATATACTTAGAGATAATCCACTGCAATTTTTTCTTTTCGATGCTGAAAAACACCAGCCTTTTTTCGTCCAGGTGTCTATTTTCGAGACAGCCATTTTAAGTAGCGCATCAAAATTATAAACGAATTATAAAATGTTGGGAAAAAAATAAAAATAAAAAACAGGAACAATAATCGTATAAATTATCTATTTTTTGTCTGACATTTTACAGAAAAAGCCAAAATCGGGACAAAAATTCAAATTATATAAAATTGAAAACCTATAAAATCACAAAAAAAAAAAAAAAAAAAAAAAAAAAAAAATTGTCATCTCATGCTGTAGACGTAGCTCTCATAGCATATTGTAATATTATATTTGGCGTAAAATTTCTGTCACCTTTTTGGGCGACCTGATAAATCAAATAAAATGTAGGAAATAACTTGAAAGTATATACTATGTATAATATGTATAGTATTCATATGTAATTAGGATTTAAATATAAAAGAGCTACTCCATTTTTTTTTTTCGATACTGTTCATTTCAAAACTGTCATCCGATAAGCACCCGCGAATAAAAGCCTACGGTTAAGGTATTGTCACAGGTAATAAGGACATATGTAACCGAGATTTTCTCGGATAAGGAAGCGGGAGGCCAAAATCAGCGGAAAACCCGAAACGAGCTTTTGAGAAATTTCAATATATTTCCATTTAATTTTTTGTTTATAAAACGATATAAAAAAGAATGATTTATTATTATTATTTTTTAAATTATTTTGAATATAGTAACCAGAGAAGCTTGCAAAGCCTGCTAGTTACTTTTATAAATAGAAGAAATAAAATTTCTACATACATTTTTTTCCCCTCTGTAATGTAAAATTTTATGAAGTAAATTTTAAGTTACAATTACACAGAAGCTTTACAAAGATTTAATTACTCCATAAATACATTTTAAAATAATACTTCCGAAATAATGTCGAAAACTACAAAAAAACTTTCTGGAAGTTGTTTTAAAATAAAACAAGCATAGAATAAAATCTTGATTTAGAACGTACCAACGGAAATAAAATGTTAAATTTAAGACAACTCAATATTTTAACGCAACGCTTCTTCCTATTGTTAAAGCTTTAATGCACATTGATTTATAATAGTATACATCTTCTGAATTTTGTTTATTTGGAAACTTTAGTTTTTTTTTCCATTTATTCTCATTTTAAATTCGAAAAGTTAGAATAAAGGAAATTTATATATATATATAAAATTTGACAACTTTTTACACTTTTTTTTTCACACATTTTATATACTGATTGCATTTATTAAAAACACATGTAATAAATTGTTGTTGGTGGTGTTGGTAAGCTAAAGTCAATTTTCTATTTGAGTGTATTAAGCCTAATAAACAGTCTTTCGTTAGGATCATTTATGGCGTTTCGCATCGTAGTCTTCTGATTTTAAGAGAAAAACACCGAAAATACCAATAGTTTGAAAGTGAAGATTCTTGGCTACTGAACATAAAAAATAAATAAATAAATAAAGAGATATAATACTTTGTCGTATATTTTTTGACATCTTACACGGACGTATATCTAAAGAACAAACTTTCATTAAATTATTTATTTTAATTTATAATTGTTGCCAAGAAAATTAAACTTTAAATTTTACATCTACTTTTTAAGATAGCACGCGATCGTGTTTTATATAAAAATCAAATCATTAAATTCATATTTTTATTTATTTTTATTTCAAATTATTGCACGCGCACTATTTATTTCCTAATTCAAAATTATTAAAAAAACTTTTTCGATATCATTTGTAACGATACTGTATAAATTTTCTTTTCTTTTTCTTAAAAAAAAAAAAAAAAAAAAAAAAAAAGATTTTGATGAAATTCTGGCAAAAGCAGAATTTAGTTTAGGACGGAGGGCTATTAGTTTTTTTTTTCTTCCCAATTATAACATCGCTTTCAAATTATTCAATTATATTTTCGATAAATTTTAGATTTCGATAAATGTTCAACTATCGAAAATGATTTCGACAAATGTCCAACTATCGAAAACGACAACGCAAAAATCGCTGTCTGAGACTAATAGGCCCTCAGTCCTAATAAATAAAAGGCTTATGCATAACTGTTTTAATGCAAACAATTGTATCATACTGTACACAATACTTGTAAAAAGGTTATTACAAAAATATCAATTATTCCAAAATCAGTACTGTATTGGTTTTCAAACCTTGCATATTATAAGCTAAAAACAAGCCACGGGAAATTTTTGTGTTAAAAAAAAGGTTTATAGCTCCATAAATAGATGCGTTATTCAGATACAAATGATATAAAATAATTACAAGAAGCCTCATAATTGTATGATACTGTTACAAATCCTTTCAAACATTATATTTTGCAACGTGATTCAAACATTATTTTTTCCCTTTAATTATTTTTTATTTCGGGACAAAAATTTTGCTGAAATATGTCCGTTATAGCACATTATATACAGCCAAAGATTTTAGTGTAAAAACTGAAATAGCGAAAATTCTTTAGCAGAAAAATTCGTCGCGGAATACTGCGTTAGCCATCACCAAAATTTGATTGAGAAGGATATGGGTGAATATCTGTGTTATTTCTATTCCATTTTAAATTCAATTAAAAATATTACAAGAGTGGGATTCATTCAAAGGGAGATAGATTAATTTAACCAAGTTTATCTAAATGATAAGTATTTTTATTCTTCGCTACTTCAGATAGAAATTTACTTGTTTTTAAAAAGATTTTCATTAAACTGGTGTTACATTTAGAGTCAGTACTAGAACTCCCAAAGAAAAAAGTGAAATTATCGCAGACAAACCTACTTTTATCCAGAAATGACTTATGTTTAATTAAAATATTAGTATGAAGTATTCATAATTAAGCGCATGAACTATTGCAAGCTGATAATTTAAATTAATTAAAATTAATAAGTTATTGTTGCGTTTATACAGAAACGTCTTCTGTTTAAGCGTAAACTAGATGAAGGCAATCTCCGTTTTCAAATTTAACAAAGCTTCTATCAAAAAAGAAAATTTACAAACTTACCGCAAACACTTGGATATATTCCATGCTGATTACAATAACCGTTTAAAGATTTTATAGAAATGTATGTACCGAATGGAATTTTAGTTATTTTCATATGTGTAATCTTTAAAAATTCCTCTGATTAGGAGAAGAAACTTCTAGCTTAATGCAAACAAAATATTATTATTGAAGTTCAAAAATTAATATTAACGCTTCTATCTTTAGACGGTTATGCTAAAATTCTATCTTGGATTATGGAACAAAATACATACATTCTTAAGGACATTCGGTTGAAAGCATGTTTTGTGAAGTAACATGTTAAATATTTAAGAAGAAACACACTGGATATAACGGAATGTCGTTACCATTGTCTCATTTTAGCAACTTTGAAAGGTTGTCTTTAGACTTTAAAGGCTGCATCATTCCCACTCTTATAATTGAACTGTATATATATATATATATATATATATATATATACATATAAATTCAATTCAATATAAATGACAAAAATTAATTTGTATAAAAAAAGCGCTCAAAGCAGCAAAAAATTGTATACAAAAAATATAATATATTTAAATGATGATAAGTGATGACATGAAAGTGAAATATAACAAACAACAAGAAAAATTATTTAACAATGTTAATAAACAAGAATATTAGTTAAAGTTAAACTAAAACTAAAGTTAGTTTAGTTAAAGTTTAGTTTAGTTAAACTAAACTTTATTATAAACAGCTTTTTGGTTTCAATGAACTGTAACATATAGTTTTTAAATTTCAATATTTAATATTCAAGAAATAGAACTACTTTTTTAATCTGATTTCATATTTTTCAATTTTAGGTTTTTCATTACTATTCAGTTTGAAATATTTTTGGTGTATGCTAGCCTGCGTATCTTTTGAAACCTGCTAGTACTACATAGTTATTAATAGCTGTGTTCCCACCTGCTGAGGAGATTGGCACAGCATAATTTATTTTTCTAGCTTAAATAGAATTTAACTTTAACTAATTTTCTTGCTTAATAACATTGTTAAATAATTTTTCTTGTTGTTTGTTATATTTCACTTTCATGTCATCACTTATCATCATTTAAATATATTAAATATATTATATATGTATATATATATATATATATATATATATATATATTATTTATTTACTTTTTATTTATTTAGTAAATTTAAAATAAAGATTTTAATAGTTAATTTTATATTTTAATTTTTATGTGATCTCTAGTAATGATATATTTAAAGTCTCTGCTAATGTATTACCGATAATTTTAATTTAGACGACAACACTAAAAGATTTAGATTTTCTAGTAGTTGCTTAGTTATTTTACCTTAAAAATCATCAAAAGGTTTCAACGATGTATATCGCTGCTATTAAAGAGCCATTATTTTAAAAATATCTTTCTTGCAAAGGTGGCAGTAGCCAAAAAATAATTTAAAAAGCAATGCTATATAAAATTTCTTGTTGCTTGAATAATTTAATTTCTAACGTGTTATAAAATGTGTTTTATAAAAAGACAACTATATACATTTTAAATTTATTGTAATAGTTTTCAGTTCATAAAATGAAGTTTCTGCCTTACGAAGTTCTTAAAAATGTTGGAGTTTTGTGAGAACAAATGTGCTATTTTAATTTCATTTATGGGACAAAGAGTTAAATAAAGTTCTGGAAGATCGACCAAAATTGTGTAATAGGTATTGAAAGGTCGTTGACGAATTATGGAGATTTCATGTTCGCTGTGTTTTGGTAAATTTAAGAATTTAATCGAATTTTGAAGGTTTATTTTTTTATGTAATGTTGCATTATAGCTACGCTTTGGTTAATTATTTACAATCTGAGATTCACTCCTAAGGGTGGTACACAGACGTACAAACACAGTTTTGATTGTTATTCAATTTTTCTCGACAGCACAAAACATTATTTTTAACTACGCTGATGTCACACATGTTTTATTTAATAATATATATTTCGATAAAATAATTTTACAGGTAATTATAATTAAGAAATTCTTCTTACCTGTATTCATCGATCAAGCATCCGTTCACAATATTCCCTTTTTTAGACAGCTAAATCGCTGAATTAATCTTCTATAAAGAAAGCTGTATTAGATTCCAAATAATTAAGTGTATAACTAATTGATGAAATGACTTTGTGCTTTTTAGACATTTAATGAAAGAATTAAATAAAAGAAGAAAAACATAAATTTGAATTACGGAGCTAATAAACGCTCCGAACATTAATAGACCTACATAACGACTACAGACGGAAAAATTACATGTACACAGAAGCAGGTGCAAAACGGTTACGTAGGCATGCGCAGATGCCTCATTTATTTGTTTTCACAGTTCGAATCGAAAGTAAAATGTTTTTGATAGTTTGTGAAATATATATATTGGGCAGATAATTGTCATATTGTACAACATTGATCACCTATGAAAGTGAGATGTTTTAAGGTATGAAAATGTACTCTCCAGTAATAATCTCGCAAAGCAAATCTAAAGTCCAGGTTAGTTGAAGATTGTGTGGAAAAAGAGATGTCTAATCTCATTTCAATTTTAAATGCTAGAAAAGTTTAATGTTAACATGTTTAATTTCATTGTTAGCCGAGGTGGTTTAAATTAATTTCAACATACAAAATCAGTCAAGTGCGAGTAGGCATGACCTCTCAACCTTAAAACCAATAAATTCTTATTTGGATTTTAAACAAGAAGTCCCGTCGATAATTCATAAATTTACTCACACCAGGATAATGTCAAGATAGGAAGTGAGATGCGAGGTAGTAACTACCCAACCTCAATTTTTCTTGCAAAATATTTGTATTAAAATGTTATGTTAAATTTCCAATTTTGGTTATATTCCTCAAACAAAATTCCTACAATTATTTTGAAGTTAGATATCAACAGACCAACATCTATCTGTTTATTTTAATTTTAATTAATTTCAAATTTCATTGAACTTCAATTAGAATTATGTTAAATATGCATAAGATACAAAAAAGTTAAAAAAAGGATTTTTTTCTTCTTTCACTAATGATAAACATGTCTTTTAATTACTTGAAGTTTCATGACATAAACTTTAATTAAAGATAATGTAATTTTGTCGACTTTTACAGAAAATTACGTTCTTCACGATTTGATGTTGTAACAAATCGACTGAAACATTTTTTCACCTTAGAAATGTTATACAAATCTGTTTACCAACAAAATCCTAGTTTCCATCAAATGTATTTAAGTTCTATTTATATATCGGTTAAGGTAATTACTGAACATATATAAGAATTTAAGAAAAATAAAGTAAAGATATCGTATTATGCAATTTTATTCAAAAATGGAATTTATTTCAAAAGCGTATTCATTACTTAAAAAAAAAAAAAAAAAAAAAAAAAAAATTAGAATATCATTAAAAATTTTATATAACATGCTTTAGTGCTACGAAACTAAATTAGAAACTAGTATCTGGTGACGGTCAGAAACATTTCCTATATATCCTTTTACACAACAATATAAAACAGGGTTAACATTCCCCAAAATTTAAAAAATTTATCTTTTTGTAATTAGCACATTATATATTCAAATTGCTGAATTTCTTGTAAATAAATACTGAAATAAGGCAAACTGCTAATTCGCAGAAAGTAAAACTCCCTGTCAGTCGATATCCGCTCCAAGTGAATCAACATACTATTTATGATATATATCTCACATATCAATTTTATGCATTTATATAACAGATTGAAATATTGCCTTTCAGTAAACGAAAAGTATTGCAACCTAATAGCGCCATTTGTCATCCCAGATGCACACAAATTAAGTAAGCAAGTTTGGTAAGTACTAAATTCGTTTAAGTAATTATAGTGATTTAAGACATTTATATAAAATAGAAGCTGATAAATTGACTTCCTGTAAACGGAATTGGATTGCATTATAACAGCGCCATCTTCCTTAAAATTGAGAAATTTCAAGTCTAGTAGCATCATCTCTCAAACTATTTATTCCAAAAGCTAATCATTACTAATTTAGTTCAAGGTCCAATTAATTATCAAGTATGATTGTGTTCTGTCTCTGAGATACAGTGTTTATTGCTTTGATAAAAACACGCATGCATTGATATTTTCTAAAGATAGCCGAATCGTGTTCAAAACGTCTTGAAACGTACAAATACATCGAAAAACGGATGTGGAAAGATTTCACGAATTTAATATTTATGTATTTAGAATATTATCGACTTTTTTAAAAGCATTTAAAAAAAAAATGCTTTTGTCGTTTGTTTAATTTCATCTTGCAGCATTTAAATCTCAATAACATAATCAGATTTAGACATGTAGGTAAATGGAGCCCGACTTAAAGATTTTTTGTGAGTATTACTGTTTGTATTTAGAAAAAAAATCATTATTTCGAGTTTTGGCGGTTAATGGGTTAATAGCAATAACCCACCCCCTCGAGTTAAATGACAAAAGTATATTTTACGGGTTTGAATAATGTAAATGAATGTTTACAAAATGTTAATGAATACTTAAATTTAAATAAAATTGTAGATGCTGACAAACATTTTTTTTTTAAATACAGTCTTATAAGAGATGCTAAAATTTAGTTTGAGACCATTTCATATCGTAGCTTGGGTCAAACACAAACTTATAACGCCCTAATGAAAAATAAAGGATGTATTTTATAACGTAACGGACAAAGCTAAGCTTTGTGAAGAAATTCACAGCCATCGAATTACTCCCTTTGAGAAACCGGCCGCATTTTTATTGCGGAAAATGGAAATTATTATAAGAAACCTGAATTGAAACCGTCATTTACAGCTATTTCAGACATTATTCTCCCCTTGTTTACAATTCTTATACAAGATTTTCTGGATATGAAGCAAGTAGATTCAATGGATACATGGTTTCAGACTTTGCTGAAGTACCAGCAAAGGTACTCAGCCGCATCTGAAAGGGGTCAATTTTCACAAAATACAGCTGATCATGAAAAAAAAAATTCCTCTCATATTTCTTATAATAAGGAATCACAGAAAGTTTAGCAATCATTTCATCCTCTCCGTTACACTAAACCACACTTTAATTCGAGGAATGTTCAGTAGACATCTAGCCAGGAAGAGAAAGGTCAATTTTTACGTGTTTCTCGAGCCGCAAGAGATGGACAAAAATATTAGATTTAGTACAAATAGTAGTAATTTAAACTACTAATTGGCTTCTAGAAAGAGGGTCAGCAGCCATCAAGTTGAAAACCCCCCAGTTCAGCTAAAAAACATCTGTGTCAGTCCAATAGACCTTCCGCGCTTAAATGTATCTTGTATGACACAGTTGTGCCGTCATTTTGGGATAATGAAGCAGATCGCTCTTTTATTATTTTGAAACATATCTAACAATTTTTTTCTCATTTAAGAAATTAGAAAAATCAAGATTGTTAGTAACGACTGCACAAGGAAGAAAGTGCACTAATAATTGAAAAATTACTTTAAAAGTTAAAATAGGAAGGTAGAAACCTTATGGCCGTATTTTGTGTTGGATAATTCATAGTACTCGTGTATTGTAGGTACAGATTTTATGAAGCATCATAAAGTATATTTAAATTTTGTATATAATCGTGAACTGTTGATGAAGGGAACATAGTAACCGTTTTAATTGAACTACTCGCAATACAACTTGACCTAGCAAATAGTGCCTTAACTGAAAAAAAAAAAAAAAAACCACGCAATTTAAATTTTTTTTTTCAAAATTTCGGGATTTATTTTCTGACTCTCTTGGTTTTAGTCACGTAATTTGTAGCGAAATTGATAAAGGCTGTAAGGTCTGAGCCCCGGTATCTGCTGCTTCAGACCCCATCTTAAACTAGTACTTAAATCAGTAAAATACAAAATGAGACTCTTTAGATTAAAACAAATAAAAGTTAATTTCTACTTGAAACAATGGCAGGGATGTCTTTCAGAGAAACTCAATAATCAATTAGATAAATGAATTAAAGTAATATAAAATTAAATCTAACCACTTGCGAATGACGTAATCTGACGAAGTTGCGTAGCACTTTAACTCTCAAGAAAAACCTTGGACTCTACGCTCCGTCAATGAAGAGACGAATTCTACCTATAAACTACTTATTACACACTCAAATTATAACGCTTTGAAGATCATTAAATCCGCTCTTGAATATGACTCCCACAGACTAACTACACCGTATACACCCCTCTATTCCCATCTTCCGTAATTTAAACACCTTGGAAACAGCAAACCTTCATCACTTCAATTCCCTTCCTGTACTAACTAATCGTATTCATCCATCCTAATCAACCTGCGGAATTTTCTTTCATTTTTGTTACTCCACACCGATCTAAAATCATCCCAACTTTAATCTATTGCGTCATCAATTGTTCCATCTCCGATCAACATTCTACTTCCACAGCTGGTTACATCCTTTTATCCCGACTCGACGCCACAATCTTACTTTCCATGTCACTTAACTGCGGCGACATCCTTTCCTCCAATTTTACATCTACCTTACAAGGTCCTGTTTTCAGTAAACCTTATCGTTATGATCTAGTTAGGCAATCAAAGATACTTTGGATTGTCGAAAAAATGTGAAAGAAGATATAATCCTTCCGGTGACTTCCCCAGATGCATCACCTGTTTTATTATGTCGCAAAAAGAAAGGTAAACATGCAGAAAGTCTTTAAGCATGGCGTTTCGCCATTGATTACCGTAAACTATACGCTCTATCACCAATTATGCACAATATTCAATCCCTGTTATTGACGATCTTCTTCTAATGTCAAATCAAGAACTTTTATTTCAACATTAGACCTTAATTCAAGATACTTACAAATTGCAATGAAACCAAAAGATATTGAAAAACTGCTTTTGTATATTCCGAGACAGTCGCAACTTTTCAGAAAGGAATCGAGACAATTCTCCGACCATTGTTATGTAAATTTGCGCATGTATATCTAGATGATATCATCATAACCTCTTGTTCGTTTGCTGAACATCTTGAACATTTAGATCAAGTTTTCATGCTATTATGGGATGAGAGACAAACTTTAAAATCTGCAAAATGCCACTTCGCCCAAAAAGAAATTAAATATCAAGATGCCTGTATAACACAAGAAGGTATTAGTATTGACAACGAGAAAGTAAAACCTGTCTTAGATATGCTTTCCCCCACAACCTCCAAACAAAATTCCAGATTTCTGGGCATGTGAAATTTATCTCGCACTTTTCTGACATTTGTGCGCTATTTTTTAAGCTAAAACTTAAAAAAATTAAATATATTTGGTGAAGCTCAAACCGCTTTTGAGAAATTAAAAAAATTTTTTAGTTCCCCTCCTAAATTAGCCAATTCAGATTATAATGTGTCTTTTGAACTAGCTCTGACGCTTCGTTCTCTGGTGTGGGAGCTGTTTTAAGACAAAAAAGTCGTCTTATTGCATAGTATCACGCCCTCTTAAAGCAGCTATCACACGTACTCTCATACGATCAGCAGTATCAGATACTTTCTCCTGAAACCACCTGAAACAGGTTTTTCGAGAGACAAGCGCTCGAAAACGCATCGTATGATAATTTCCCTCTCCTATCTTTGTCAATGACGAACTTATGACTGACTAAATCTCCTACGCTAGATGTTAGCTCGTGTTCAACCAATCGGAGTTCGAGAAAATCAGAGTGCGTTTAAAACATGAAATAGTGAGCGATTAGTCGCCAATTGTTAACGCCTTTTTGAATTCATTTCAGTCTTCAAAATAACTCTACCACCTGATGCTGGATTATTCAGAGAGGTATTAGCGTATAGTTCAGAGGGTAGGATCATCCGTGTGATAACTGCTTAATGCTGTTTAAAGAAATTATCCCGTTACTGAAAGGGAGTGTTTATCAGTGCTCCGGAGCTACAAAATTTTGAGTTTATTTTAACCAAAAGTCAAATACTGTTATAACCGACCATGCAGCGTTAACTCGATTAACTAATGGAAGAAACATATCCCCACGTATGATATGCTGGGCGCTAAAACTGGCAGAATTTAATATAAAAAATTACACATCGGCCTGGCTCCAAAGTATTGGGGTAGACGCGTTATCTCCCATTCTTCCGGTACAAGCCATTAATAAATAATCTCCTGTGTGATGATTCCTTCAAGTATCTTATCTTCTCGTGTACAGTGAGTTCAAGAACAACGAAATGAGCCTGAATTTGGATAAAAATATAAATATTTAGAAAAACCGGAGCTTGTTTCGAATGTATATGCGGGAATTGGAGTGAAATGGTCCCAATCCCTGCAATTAGTTGATGGTTTATTGTTTTATGACAAATTGTTAAGTTCTAGTGGGAAATTACTAGCTGAAATTCCCAAAAATCTTCAGAAAGCCATCCTTTATGAGTTTTACGAAACTTCTATTTCAGGACATCTTGACATCAGGAAAACATATGCAAAGCTTAAAGATGCATGTTACTTTCCAAAAATGCCTAAGACAGGTCGTGACTGTTCTTCGAGCTGTCGCTTGTGCCAGCAATATAATTACAAAAAAATAAAGCTGACCGGTAAATTGATCCCTGTTAAATTTAAATTTAGTAATCAAATTTGTAGATCCGATCTAATAAGTCCTTATCCCCTTTCAAATCCTGACAGATTTAGATATTAATATTAATTGTAGATTATTTTAGTAAATGGGTTGAATCTGTGTCATTACGAAATGTATCGACACATGCGATGGCCACTGCCTTTTCGAAAATTATATCTCATATTTCGGCGCCCCTTTCAGATTTAACAGGGAGCAATTGATCATGGTCCTCAATTCATAAGTGAAGCTTTTAAAGCATTTTACGACAAATATAATATATTTTTACTGTTCCTTACAGGCCCCAGTCCAACCAGGCTGAGAGAGTTAATTGTAATTTGATTCAAATGATTTCAAACTATATTGGTCTAGACCATCAAAACCGGCACCGGTTTCTCCAACATTTTGCTTATGCATTAAGAAAAGCAACTCATGATTCCACAAGTAAAACTACTGCTGATTTTTTTTTTTTTTTTTTTTTTTTTTTGAGGCGAAAAATTATTACGCCTTTTCAACGATTAGTATTGGTTCTTAAAAATGGAACAGAATTTATGGCCCACAATATAGAAAATTTGATTGCAGAAATTCAGAAAAATTTGAAAAAGGCACAAAAGGCAATTTTCTTCAAGTATCGGAAGTCTGTACTTCAGTTTCTGTGACGTATCAACATACCAAACATGGAATGTTAGATAGCCATTATGAATCCGAATTCTGTCTGAGATTGGATGTATATGAACCGAGAGATAGCGCTTTTACAGTCGGCAGCAAAAGTATCCGAACACTAGAAATAATCTCTGTCTAAAAAAAGTACACTTATTACTGCTTTGTTAAATAAATACTTGTCGAGTCATTTTAAAAATATATTGATAAACACCTTACTTCGGCTTCATCATTACTTGCAAGAAACTTTTCGTGGGAGGATCCTCCCCCTTCTCAATTGCAAACTTGTTGAAGTGGGCCTTGGCTATTTATAGCTTCGTCTTGCTCTTTCAGCAGGTAGCGCCGCTGTGGATCGATCTTGTCGGACTTGTGGTCATTAATGGCTACCTGATTTTTAATTATTTCAATGCTTTCTCTATAAAACGCGTACATAGGGTTATTATAGTTGGCTGTTTTTGTTACGTCATTAAATTTTTTATTTATTTCGCTTTCCTGATAGGTTCTAGCAAGGGCAGTAGTGTATAAGGAAAGGGCATGTTTACAAGCAAACGCTCCGTCAATCAATCTTTGCCACTCTCGAGTGGCAAAAGATCAACCTGTATTGGTGGAAATGCCAATGTTATGCCACTTTACCCATAACTTGACTGCAAGTGACGTCACGTGCCCCTTCCTTATCTGGCATATTTTATGTTCGTTAAGGCGTGTTTTTATTTTCCTCTTTTTGACACCTATGTAACATCCGGTATTTTTATTATGGTATTCAAAAGGGTTCTTATAAACTCCGGCAGTTTCTAGGGGGGGGGGGGGATTACATCTTTATCATTTCTTATAATCTGGAATATATTTGGGTTCGGCTTTATATTTAAATTATACTTATTAACGGTATTTTTTATTTTGTTTGAGGTTCCTTGATTATATGGGATTGAAAATGTATATTCATTTTTTATATAATTTTTCAACTAGAAATTTAGGATATCCTGCTTCAACTGCTAATTTTCTCTCTATATATATAAAAAAGTTACTGTCACTGGCGTTAATTTTTTTTTTGTCTGCGACAGCATCTTCTAACGGAGGGCAGGGTTCTTCGGGTCATGAGAGGTATCAATGTGTTCCGAGTACTCCAAGGAAGACATTTCAGCCGCTTAGAAATTTTTATCATTTTAATTAAAGAAGGTATTCACTAAAAACGACAAGTTTATGAAAGTACTAACTCTATTTGCCATTTTGAAAAAAGTTTCTCCCAGTGACGTTGTTCTTCTGCCATGAAGTCATTTTACACGAAAAAATTAAAATATGATCCATGGTTGTACGCAGGTAGGTAGGTATGTTGGATTTAACGTCGCGCCAATACTGCGCTATGGGTAATTGGCGACGGTCTGGGACGCACCCCTAGAGATTTTCCGGAGTCATGTCATCACAATTTTGAACCTTCACGGAGGGATCCCCCTCCGCTTTGGTGATCTTCAGAGGTATAGTGGGGATGGGAACATGGAGGACTTTGCGACCACGACAGATTTTATGAGCACCAGCCACCATTAGTGTACACGACGGTCTTTGGCCGGCTCAAGTATCGAATCGGCAGTCTTTCAATTACGTGCTCAGCGCTTTACCGACTAGGGTACCGCGGCCCGAAACCATGGATTTAAAAAACAAAGAAAATAAATATCAACTTTTTTTCTCTACTTTCAGATTTGCTTGGTTGGTTGGGTTTTACGTCGCACTAGTTTAATAAATTTAAGTTCCTTATTTAAATCCGTTTTATCGGTACATATTAATATCGCGCGATTAACGTAACTACGAATAGTATTGATTTTGTATCGGTAAGGGGTTTTACTTCTGTTTTTTACTATTTCATTACTTGCCATCGGTTTCCTATAGACAGTGGTTTTTATTTTATTATTTTCACGTTTAATTTTCACGTTTATTTTTTACATCTAACTAGTTTATTTCGTTATTCTGTTCGGATTCATAAGTGAATTTAATATTTTTATCTAACTGATTTAATTCTTTAAGTATTTTATCGATATTTTGATCTCTTTTAATTACCGCGAAAACGTCATCTACGTACCTAACCCAAAAAATGATTTTATTTTTCATTAATTTAAAAATATCTTCCTCAAGTGTTCTTAATTTATATTCGGCAATAATTCCTGATATGGGAGATTCCATTGGCACCTCCATATTTTGTTTATATACAACGTCATTAAATATGAAATAACTTTCATGCAAAATCAAGTTGCTAGTGGCTATTAATGTATTCGCGGTAGAAGTTTCATATTTGTCTATTGTTGCTTGGTTTATTACGGTAGAAATTTCGTTAATATCAATGGATGGAAACAGGTTTGTAACATCAAAGCTGATAAATTGATGGTTATCGTTAATTTTCAGTTCTTTAAGACGTTTAATGAAATCTTCTGTAGAATTAAGACTATTATCCGATGGGGATAAGTGGTTACAGTAAATATTAGTCATGTATTTCTCTAGGGGGTAAGTAGGGCCTTCTCTTTAAATCGCCCAAAGAGGCGAGGGGTATTAGGGGCGAAGTTATTAATAATGGGGGGGGGGGGTGATTATTGAGCCAATTTCCTTGTTTTATTAATCTATTAATTTTATCTATGAGTTTTTTTATTAGGGTCGTCTTTTACTTCAGTGATTCCTATTTCTTTAATTGTATCATTCGTTTTATTATTGTAATCTGTACGGTTTAAAATAGCAATTTTGTGGGTTTTGTCTGTAAGAGTGCAAACAATTTGCTCATTTTTCTTAATTTGTTTTAATGTTTTAAAATCGGCGCAATTAATGTTTTTGTTCTTAATTCTTTTAGTTAATTCATTATGTGCGATATTCCTGATATGTTTTTTTTTTTTTTTTTTTTTTTTTTTTTTTTTTGTGGGGGGGGGGGGATTTTATCTATAGCCGTTTCTATTTTTGCGATACTGTCATTTACATTAATCGATTGTTCAAGAACGAATTTCGCCCGAGTTTTAGTAAAGCATCTTCATGACTGTTAATTTTGTAGTCTGATAGGTTTATATATGGTTGTTCTTTAATTGACCTAATCTTCAAAACTTCTCCGTTAAACCAGTTTTTTAATTTTTTGTTATGTCTTTTAATAGCGATATTTCGTTCAACCGTTTTAAATGTTTCTATTTTATTTTTCATAATGTTATATTCTGCATAATTACTAGTTTTTTTAAGATTAGAATCGGCTTCATTAATTACTTCGATATTTTTAAAAATTCTGACTTTCTACGTCTAATAGCTTTACTTACTATCAGTTTTTCAAAATAACGGACTTCACGCGGGAAAAAAAATTAAGTGTTTGATTCCTAACTCTAAAGATTTTTAGGGTAATGTTAACGTTCTTACAGTCTTGCAAAAAATTTATACTTTCTTTGGTTTTAATTTGTTTATTATTAAGTTTTTTTTATTTTAAGTAGGTAGTATTATAATCCATTTTAACAATACTCGAGGAGAGAAAAATAAATAAATAAAAAGTACGGTGAAAATCAATGTTTCAGCATAATAGTTCGTTAAAAGTTTGACAAAAACTGTAAATTAAACTAGGGAGCATCATTAATAACGGTAAAACTCCAAAAACACTAATACAGTCACAAACAAGATACAAAATGTTTTAAATAGTGACCAACTAAATGGGTAAAAAACGCTATCCATACCGGAAACAATTTTTAATATGCTAATTAACAAAAATTTTAATATAATACGCGTTAACCTATTATCAAAATTTGAGATTAAACTTGGCATAAATGCCTAAACAATTTGTATACACACTCGAAAATTTTTTTAAAGAAGAGAAAAATTACATTTAAAAAATATAATAATTATAATCACCCACTAAACAGGGGTAAATTGTCGTAAAAGTGAAAGAAAAACTGAAATAATTTATGATTTAATATTTCACTGTTAAAGAACTCTTATTCCAATAAACTCTTTTAGCCAAGAAACAATCTTCATTAATGTACGGGTAGCTAAGAAGAATGTACCACTCCTAGCTTTCAAACTGTTTAATCATCATTTTCTAAACTCTTTCTCTCGCGCGCTTCGAGAATGAATATGTATCTTTACTTTTGCAATATGTAACCGGATAAGAAAGGAGATCTGTTAAATGCTCCATTAAAACATAATACTTTAATTATATAATATATATATATATATAAGATTATATATGGTAATCCAGAATTCATTAAAAAAAATTAAATAAACGTCAGTGATTACTTCTATCATGAAAATAATAATTAAATTCACTACAAATTCTAATATTACGAAAACATACAGCATTTATTTTCAGATTATACTCCCGATGAAAGATCGTTCTTACTGACGCTGGACACTTAATCATGGACTGGAGAGAAGGTGAGTACGAATCTTACCTTCTTATAAACTGTTAATGTTTAATAACTTTTGAACTCTTTTATAAACTCTTCAGCTCTCTAGTAAAATTGAATATAAATAAATATTTCATATATTATTTATTTACCTGGATTAAAATCTAAGCGCGCTATGCGCAATCTAATGTATTAAAATCGATTATTTATATTAGAATTATGAGACTGAAGGTCTCAGTTTTATCCAGTAAATGTCCTATAGGCAATCCGAAAAAAAAAAAAAAAAAAAAAAAAAAAAAAAAAAAAAAAAAGCTGAATTATATGACAATATAAACAAAAAAATATGGTTACAAAAGAAGAAATGAAAATAAAGAAAGTGTGTGTAGTAATGATATATATATATATATATATATAATTGGTGTGTTATAAAGGTATCATAATATATATATATAGAAATACAAAAAATATATCTGCTTACCAGTCATCTATAATGATTAAACATATACACACATATTTTTGAATATAAATAAATAAATTAAATTTCAGTTGTGAAAAGCAAAATAAAATAAATAAAAGTAAACAATGGCATCATCAATGAAAGATGTAACATTGGTTGAAAAACTGTATGCCAATAACTATGATTTATGGTGTTTTAAAATTGAAATTGTCCTCATAAAAGAGGACCTATATAACGTTATTACTGATCAACCCCCAGAACCTCTGACTGCTGAGTGGCAGGCAAAGGACAAGAAGGCCAGAGCATTAATAAATTTATCAATTGATGATAGCCAAATAGTCAACGTGCGTCATTTGACCACTGCTAAAGCGACCTGGGAAACACTCCAGAACATTCATCAAAGAGCGAATTTAACAAATAAATTATTTTTGTTACGTAAATTATATTCAGCTAAATTGGCTGAGAATGGAAATCTTATAGACCACATTACCAACATTTATCACACACGCGACAAGCTTATGGCAATAGGTGAAGAGGCAATAGGCAATACATGACCAGCATTTGGCAGCACTCATGTTATGTTCTCTCCCCCCCTCATATGATACATTTATTACTGCTATTGAGAGCAGAAATGAACAGGAATTGACAGCTGAATTTATACGAAACAAATTAACAGACGAATATATTAAAAGATCACAAAACAAAAACACTCAGGGAGAAAACGCATACAAAATGCAGGTTAAAAACAAAACACAAACTGGCAAATATTGCACTTACTGCAAAAAATCCTCACATACCCGGAATGAGTGTTGGCAATTAAAGCCTAGAGGAGGTAACCCACACCGCAATAACAATAATTTCAATAACAGTAGTGGGAACAGTACTAAATATAGAGGTAAACAAAAAACATAGTTAATTAAAGAAACAGAGAATAAACTGAAAAATTTAACTTTTATTATAGACAAAACTGAAAATGATTGTTTCGTTGTCGATAGTGGAAGCAGTGCGCATGTCTGCAACGATTTGCGTAAATTTACATGTTTAAAAAGCGACGAAAAAGTAAATGTAATGTTAGCAAACGGACAGACCGTAGTTTCTCAGGGACATGGGGACATAAATATAGATGTAGTTAACTCCGATAGAGAAACGAACAGTATTACATTAAAAGATGTATTATATATCCCTGACATGGCTACTAATTTGATCTCCATAAAGAAAGCAACTGAGAATGGCTGTGTTGCCATATTCAAAGGCAAAAAATGTCAAATTAAATACAACAACAAAACATACATTGAGGCTAACTTAACCGATAATTTGTATGAGATAAAAACACATAAAAATTTATCGGAAAGTATAAACATTGCAGAAACATGCAATGATAAAAATTGTATTAGAATATGGCATCAGCGGTTAGGTCACAAAAATTATCAACAGATCAGGGAGCTCACCGAGAAGAACATGGCGACATGAATAAATTTAAATAAGTGTAGACATAATGAGGATTGCGAAATATGTATAGTTTCGAAACTAGAAGACGACTCATATCCAAAAAAGGCTAATTACCTAGCAAACAGACCCCTAGATCTAGTCCACTCGGATATATGCGGACCTTTTCAAACGTCGACCGTAGGTGGTAAAAATTACTTCCTAACTTTTATTGACGATTATAGCCGATATACGTTTACTTATCTATTGAAATATAAAAGTGAAGCATTCGAAAATTTTAAAGAATATCATGCGTTAACTGCGAATAGGTTTGGAAGGAAAATAAAAATACTCCGCTCTGACAATGGTGTGGAATATACAAGTAAAGAATTCGAAGAATTTCTCACCAATGAGGGAATAGAACATCAACTTATTGTACCTCACTGTTCACCTCAAAATGCCGTCGCGGAAAGAAAAAATAGAACCTTAGTTGAAATTATTAGGTGTTTACTAAAACAGAGCGGATTACCAAATAAATTCTGGGGCGAAGCTGTCATGACTGCAACTTATCTGCAAAACAGATTACCCACGAGAGCTTGCGACGTAACACCGTATGAAAGATGGACAGGAAACAAACCAGATCTTTCAAACATTAAAACTTTTGGTTGTAAAGCATACATATATACTCATAAAATAAATAGAAGGAAACTAGACAGCAAGGCTAAATTGGGTACATTTGTGGGATATGACCTCAGAAGTAAGGGATATAGAATTTACATAGATGATAATGTAAAAATATGTAGAACGGTCAAATTTATCGAAACAGATCAAATGCGTGAAATAAGCAATAACAATGACGATAATCAGTTACTAATGAATGAAAATGAAAGTGAAGCCGGTACTGGTGAAATAAATAGTAAATCATCCTTTCCGGTAGTTTTAACTGAACAGAATCAGGAATCGGATCACATTGAGGAAACAAATTTGCAGAATGAGGAAATTTCAGATCAAAATATTCCCAGAAGATTAGAAAGAGCCAACAAAGGCGTTCCACCTGATAGATTCGCTTTGTTAACAGATACCTTAAATGTAGTCGAACCTAAAACCTTTCGTGAAATATTAGAATTGCAAAACCCTGTAGAAAAGGAAAATTGGCTAAAGGCAGCCAAAGATGAAATTAATTCACTCAAAGAGAATAATACATGGATATTAGTAGACCCTCCACCCAACGCACATATAGTAGGTTCCAAATGGGCGTTCAAAGCCAAATACAATCATATGGGAGAAATTCAAAACTATAAAGCGAGGTTAGTGGCGAAAGGATTTAGCCAAAAATACGGGGTGGATTACGATGAGACATTTGCCCCAGTGGTGTCTCACACAACTATCAGATCATTTTTAGTCATGGCACTATACAATAATCTAGAATTAAATCATTTAGATGTAAAAACCGCGTTTTTGCATGGGGAATTGGAAGAAACAATTTACATGTCACAACCAGAAGGATTTATAAATCCCGGGGATGAGAAAAAGGTTTGTAAATTAAACAAGGCAATCTATGGTCTCAAGCAGGCAGCCAGAGCCTGGAACTTGAAAATAAATGAGACATTAATTAATCTAAATTTTACACAAAGTCAAGCTGATAAATGTCTATATAAAAGAAATATTAACGGTAGAAAAGTCTACGTGATAGTGTACGTAGATGATATTTTAATCGCTGGAACTAAGAACGACATAAAAGAAATTACTGAAAAACTCAGCCGCGAATATAAAATTACTAACCTAGGGAATGTAGTTAATTATCTAGGCATAAACATTACTAGACCGGATGACAATACATTGTTATTAGATCAAACCAATAAAATTAAACAATTAATAGACAAGTTTAACTTAACAGATTCAAAACCTACTAATATCCCAATGGATACAAATTATTTAAAAAATAATAATAACGACAATTTTTTTCCAAACAATACAGACTATAGAAAAGCAGTAGGGGCATTATTGTACATTTCCACAACATGTCGACCAGATATAAGCGCGGCTGTCAACTTTCTGTCCAGACATAATGAAAACCCCAGAAAGTGCGACTGGGAAGCTGTAAAAAAGGTCATGAGGTATCTCAAATCCACAATAAATCTAAAGTTAGCGTATAATAAAAACGCAGCACCAGTATTAACAGTATATGCAGACTCAGATTATGCAAACGATCCAAATGACAGAAAATCTGTCACAGGGAACATTTTCTTCATTGGAGAGAACCCTATATACTGGGTTTAAAAAAAAACAGAGTAATATCACATTATCTACCGCTGAGGCAGAATACGTCTCTGCCAGCAATGTAGCTCAAGAAACTGTGTGGCTATTGCGACTACTAGAGGATTTAGACATGAATCAAGAAAAACCTATTATAATATTTGAAGACAACCAAGCATGCATCAAATTGATTGAAAGCAACAAATACCAATCACGATCAAAACACGTGGATCTCAAATATCATTTCATAAAAGTACTTTATGAAAACAAGATAATAAAATTGCAATATGTTGATAGCAGCAACATGACTGCCGACATAATGACTAAACCATTACCAAAGACTAGTCTACTAAAACTCAGAAAAAATCTGAACTTACTTGATTACAGCGAAATATAAAACAAGTAGGGGTGCCGTAAAAGTGAAAGAAAAACTGAAATAATTTGTGTTTTAATATTTCACTGTTAAAGAACTCTTATTCCTATAAACTCTTTTAGCCAAGAAACAATCTTCATTAATGTACGGGTAGCTAAGAAGAATGTACCACTCCTAGCTTTCAAACTGTTTAATCATCATTTTCTAAACTCTTTCTCTCGCGCGCTTCGAGAATGTATATGTATCTTTACTTTTGCAATATGTAACCGGATAAGAAAGGAGCTCTGTTAAATGCTCCATTAAAACATAATACTTTAATTATATAATATATATATATAAGATTATATATGGTAATCCAGAATTCATTAAAAAAAATTAAATAAACGTCAGTGATTACTTCTATCATGAAAATAATAATTAAATTCACTACAAATTCTAATATTACGAAAACACACATCATTTATTTTCAGATTCTACTCCCGATGAAAGATCGTTCTTACTGACGCTGGACACTTAATCATGGACTGGAGAGAAGGTGAGTACGAATCTTACCTTCTTATAAACTGTTAATGTTTAATAACTTTTGAACTCTTTTATAAACTCTTTAGCTCTCTAGTAAAATTGAATATAAATAAATATTTCATATATTATTTATTTACCTGGATTAAAATCTGAGCGCGCTATGCGCAATCTAATGTATTAAAATCGATTATTTATATTATAAATAACCAAGGCCCACTTCAATAAGTTTGCAATTGAGAAGGGGGAGGATCCTCCCAGGAAAAGCTTCTTGCAAGTAATGATGAAGCCGAAGTAAGGTGTTTATCAATATATTTTTTAATTAATTGTGCATCATTTTAAGTTTAAACTAAGTTGTCGAGTCATGTTCTTAGTCAGTCTAAGAACATGATTCCATAAGGATTTATTTAACAAAACGGTATTAAGTGTACTTTTTTTTTATATCAAAATTTTTGGCTAGTATTCGGATACTTTTGCTGCCGGACTGTATTACTCATATTCTGTGATTATCTAGATGGCTACGTCTAATCATATTTTAAAAATATTAGTACCAAATTGTATATGTAAAATTTTAATTGTCAGGAGTTATCATTAAAATTTTCGTGCATATTTATCACGATATAAGTACTATAGAGAAATATATAAAGGAATATTTTTGTATGGCGTGAACATACTATTTTGAATTTCACATCTTAAAAATTAGTAAAAAAATCAGCAGTTGTTTAAAACTTTACAAAAGTATTTATGTTATAATATGTTTTAGGAATTTCAGTTATAAAAATTTTTTCTATTAAATTTTAGATGCTGTAACAATCCACTATGCAATCATTATTATAATGAAAAAATGACAAAATGTATTTCATATTGTAAGACATTTAAGCATCTTAAATATTTTTAAACATACTTAAATTTTTAAAACTTTCGATTCTCTTACAATTTTAATTTTAGCGCATATTTCAAACTTATATATATTTTAAGTCAAAATTTATACAGGTTATGACATCAAATATCATCAAAAATCTGTAAAAATGTGTGTTTTATTAAAAGGTGTGATATAATATAATAATAATGTAATTAAACAAATGCATAAAAATACATGTTTTCTAAACAAATTTGAAAAAGGATCCTCATTTCATTTAAAACATAATCTCTTTCTCTCTCTCTCTCTCTATATATATATATATATATATATATATAAGTTATTTAATACCCATTAAAATTCATTCTTTTTTAATAAATTTTGAAATTTTTAGAAATTTTAATAAAAAATTTTGTTAAATGCTTTTAAACTTCTGTTGATAAAACAATTGTTTTACATACTTATTTTTGCATCTTTGTAAAATATGTTGCATATCGTTATTATGAACTGTTTTTGTACTACTAATAAAATTGTTTTATACACTAAAGATTCATTTTAACTTCTGAGTCCGACAACTTCATTTCCTTCAGTGTCTTAAACAGCAGCCATCAGATACGATCAAGTTTCATATTGCTCGAGATATAGCTTCTATTTACGTACGTAATGACTTTTGAAATATCTTTTGTCTCCATTATGTATCATGTATCAATTTATAAGTTTTGAATGCAATATCAAAATCATATTATAGAGGGTTGCATTACTTGAGTGTGTCATTAGTTCCACTGTATTTGTAAATATTGCATTATTTAAGACATATTAATTTGAAAAGAACTTTATGTTACCAGACGGCAAAGCATCTTTTATAGATGTTACTTTTGTACTTTTATTCACTAATCAATTATTATAATATTAATGTTTCCTGAAAATATAATTCGTATTATACAAGGTCTAGTCATAAAAATTATACATAAATAAAAAATTATTAGACTTTCAAGTTTTATTTAAACTTTGCTATAAAGAGTTAAACTTGAAATTTAAAAAAGTTCTTTACAAAATAACTTATTTTGCTAAATATATTTTACATAAATTTAACTATAAACATACATCTTTAATATTAATTTTTATTCGGTATAACGAAAAGGTTAGGATCGGTCGAAGATTTCGTGCAATATATTTCAACCGAGGAATTTAAAAAATACACATTTACTTATTAATTTATTTTTAATTTCCATTGATGGGGAAATTGATAACACGAACATCATCATCGAACAAGACATCAACGATTTCCTTTAACTGCGTGAAAGCCTTTAAACATTACATCCTTCATTAGTTAAATGTAATACTTTTGCGATGTGAGTTATCCGAAATAACAGAACTACTGCGAAAAATTATAATTGATACCATTTAGTGTAATTAATGCAATAAATCTGCATCTACTGCATTTTTCTAGCTATTTAAAACGACAGATAAACAAAGTAACAAAAAAAGCAGATTGTTTCTGATAACATAATTTCTATGTCCTAATATGTAATTTACTCTTCAATAACTTCCCCATGACTGTTCCATTCCTAAGTGGAGAATTTTCAAATATGTTGATATATTACAGCTTCCCTTTAAGTTTGTAAATGTATTTATCTAACAATGTTTACAGAAAAAAAGAGAAGTGTTACACACACACACACACACACACACACACACACACACACATACCGGTTTACCCTACCAAGTGAGGTCCCCGTAATTTTGCATTCATTGCGAGGTCCACCTAAAATTATTTATATCTCCGGTATAAATTAACATATCGAAATATAAATTATTGTTTTCTTAATTATAGACATGGGAGAACCCAGATGATCCAAAATTTTTTTAATAAATTAAATATAAAATTTCCGCATTTTGCATTTAAAGCGAGGACCAGAAGAAGGGAAAATTTGTGGGTTTATTAGGGAATATCTTCTTAAAATCCCCAGTAAAAAGGGATTGTCTCGTTTAAAACCGGAATGTCAGCTATCAAGTGCGGGGAGTCAAAAACCACATTCTTTTCTTTTGAATAAAACAAATATCGGTCCACGTGTTTTTACATATATTACGCAGAAAACATACATACGGGAAAATAAATTGCACTATTTGAAATTGTTTTTTTCCTCCCTTCCTTTTAATTATAAGAGAAGTAAAAAAGAAAATATACAGATACATATATATATATATATATATATATATATATTTGCATTATTCAATGGACAATTATTTGTACATTTTCAAAATAAAGTGATATTTTGTATTATGGTTTGTTAACACATAAAAAATTGCACCAAATTTAATTTTTTAACCGATTAAATTCTGAAATCACAATAAAGTTCACAGCTTTAAGAGAAAAAAACGTGTAGAAAAACTTTTAAAAAGAAAAAAAAAACTGCCCAAAACTGCAGACTATCAAAACATTTTGGAACAATAAAAAATTTAAGAAAGGGGGGGGGGGATTATTTTCTTCCAAACTGCAATTATTATAATATTTGTTTCAAATACCTTCAGATTATTTGCAGATTTTTCTGAACTTTTCTTTTCTTTCCTTTTTTTTTTTTTTTTTTTTTTCCTGGTTTTCCAGGATATAGCAGCTCGAAGAGATATACTGGTTGTATACTTTTACTTATATATTTAAATGGTTAAAATAAGTTAAAGTTTGAGGAGATAATAATATATTTAAATTACATATAATTTAGATATTTCATAAAATAAGTGTAAAATCTTTTATTTTTAAACGAACTCAGCGAAGTTCAAACTAACACCTAAAATTAATATTTATGGCTAATTTTTAACTTTTCTCGAATAAGGTTTAAAATTCGCTGTTATTTATTTATTTATTTATTAACGTTTATATAATTCAACATAAAAAACGAAGTGATTTTTAATTTATCATAATTTCAAAAATACAAGATTGCCTGTTTGCAGATTTCACGTAAGATGATTTGAAATTTAGGAGACAGACAGCTCGAAAAAATTGAAGTTATAATGCAACGTGATCTGACAAAAAAAAAAAAAAAAAAAAAAAAAAAAAAATATATATATATATATATATATATATATATACATATTAATTTTAGAAAATATATATATATATATATTCTAAAATTTAAAATTCTTTTAAACTGATAATTATGAAATATAGCTAAGAATCATATAGAATATATGTATATCAGCGATCTAATACAACAATAATAATAATAAAACAGAATGAAATTAAGCTGTTTATTTAGATGCCAAAATGCCGCAGATAGACAAGCATAGCTTCAAGTTTTTAAAACTCCCCTTTATTAATGGGAGATTAAAAACAACATTTTTTCACAAACTTAAAGAAAAATGTATAAAGATATAGGTCGTCGTTTTTTCTAAAATATTAATTTTCAAACATTAAATTACTTATTGACTGACATGGTTTTTAGTGTTTGAAAAGTGCAAGTAAAAACATGCGAGTAAATATCGACATTCTAATTAAGAGTGAGAAATCAGAAGGGTATGAAAATTTTTTGTTATTTATGGGTATTTACATTTCTTTCGAGTGCAGACTAAAGATACCTATATTATAAAATGTATAATATAATATATGCGCGTGAGTATATTTTTATAAATATGACCTATATAAGGATATATTTTTATAAATATATCTTGTATATTTTTATAAATATATCTTATATATAATTAATAATCTTACGAAATTTACTGTTTTTAGAAAAAACCCTGCAGCTTAAAGCAAACAGTTTTCATATGTTATTTTCAAACGAAAGATTTCTTAATTTTTTCTTTTTCTTTCTTTCTTTAATTTCTAAAAGCTACCATTCATCGAGGATTATTAAATGTAAATATATATATATTTTTTAAGAATCTTAAATTAAAAAAATATCTTTGAACAAATTTTTCAAATAATATGTAAGTGTGTGTGTGTATTTTCGTTTGTTTAACCTATAAAGTGCAGACCAAAACCCGGTTATACATCAGCATTGCGAGGACACATTTCTGGTCCTCGGGAAAACAGGAAAATGCGGGGATCACGATTGGTAGAGTGAATCAGTATATTTCTTCTCATACATGAATATATTTTTATGAATGCTAGAGATTTCATATTACTTTTTTCATCTCCCAAAATCAAACAATATTTGAGGGGAAAAAAAAAATTGCAGGTTCAAAAAAGTTGTTTGCCATGTGTTATTTTTAAATGGAAAATTTATTCATTGTTATTATTATTATTATTTCTAAACATCGTTTGTTGAGAAAGTTCTTCAGATATACTTAAAAGCGGTTCTATTTTATTGTTATTTTTATTCATATATTAATATGATTTGAAAGCTGCAAGAATGCCAGCTTCAAATTCTTTTTTTTTTTTTTTTATCTATGCAAACGTTTCTGGAAGATACGTCAGTTTAAATAATAATAACAATAATAATAAAAGTCTTTCAATGAAAGTTTTATCAAACATAGTTAAAGACCACCCCAAAATAATTGGACAATTTATTTAGATTCTAAAATGAACAGATAGAAACACAGACAATGTTTCAAGATTATAAAGCATCTCTCTCTCTCTCTCTCTATCAATCTATCTCTGTCTGTCTCGTTCTTTTTTTTTTTTCTTCTTCTTTTTTTTTTTTTTTTTTTGGGGGGGGGGGGGGGCGGGGGGTTAAAAAATAATTTTATAGACACTTTAACAACAATATAAAAACATCTGTGTTTTTAATCTTTAAACATTATATTAGTTTAATATGAATAGGAGCATTTAGTGCCCGAAATATTCGCAAGTGAACAAAAGCACATGCTGCCAGATGGGCAGCCAATTAAAATAAATAAATTAGCAGAGTATGAAAGTTATTTAATATGTATTTGTGTGTATGTATGTTTATTTTCTTTTGTTTACCCTACTAAGTACAGACCAAAGCTCGGTTACACATGAACACTGAGAGGACCACATTTGGCCCTCGGAAAGGAAAGATGCGTGGATTTCTATAGGCCAGAGTTTTACTATTTTTATTTATTTTATTTTATGCGTTATTTATAAATGTGATTGGAAAGAGGGAAAATTGAGAGCTCGAAATTTTTTAAATATTATTTCAATGTGTTCTGGGAAATAAAATAAATAAATAAAACTTTAAAATATATATATATATATTAAATCAAATTTTCAGTTAATATGCATGTGTGTATGTATTTGCGCTTGTTTATCCTATCGAGTGCGGACCGAACTTCGCCATAAAATATTGCTTTAAATTTTTAAAGATCTTTGAAGTGACATTTCCTCAAGCATAGTCCAGAATCAGCAAGAATATGACATTCCTCTAATAAAATATACAGCAAATAATTTGGGCTATTATTTAGACGATAAATAGAGCAGATGGATAGTTAAAGAGACAAAGCTTCACTATTCTTTTTTTTTTTTTTTATCCGAGAATAAAAACGATATTTTCATAGAAATTTTATGATAAACATGATAAATATACAAACATCTATATTTTTATTTTTAAACGTTATTTTACCATTATAAGACCATTTATTCCTTAAGAAGACCATTACCCTTAATAAGACCATTTAGTCGCCGAAGATATCGCAAGTAAAAAAAGTGCATATTGCCAGATGGGCAGTTTAATTAGAAGTGAGAGATCCGCAAGGTCTGAAATTTGTTTATTATGTATGGGTGCGTGTATATTTGCGTTTGTTTATCCTACCAATTGCAGACCGAAATTCGATTAGACATCGACATTGCGAGGACAAAATTTCTGGTCCTCGGAAAGAAAGGAGAATGCGTTGAACTCTCTAGCTAGGTAGCATAAATACAGTGGAACCTGTAAAAGTGACCACCTGACTAAAGTGGCCATTTTCCTGACTAAAGTGACCATTTTCCAATTTTAAAGAGACTTTATAAAGTGACCACCTGCATATAGTGACCATTTTAGCCGGTCCCCAGGGTGGTCACTTTAGACAGGTTCCACATGTATTATAAAATATATAACATAATATAGATATATATATAGATGAGTGTATTTGTTTACATAATATTCGAGATCCCATAAATGATTTGTAATTTTTTAAAAATCAACCACTTTTCGAGAAAAATCCTGAAAATTTAAAGAAACAATTCTCATACATTATTTGTAAGTGAAAGATTTATTATTATTATTATTTTATTTTATTTTATTTCTAAGTGACACCTTTTTTTGTGGAAGTTCTTTAATTACATATAATAGCGTATTTTTTTTCTTTCTAAATATCATTTGTTGAGGAAGATCTTAAAAAATGTCTTTCTTTATACTCTTATTTTTTTCTTTTTTTAATATATTAATATAATTTCAATGTTAGAAGATTGCCAGCTCAATTTTTTTTTAAATATCAATGAAATAATAATAATAATAATAATAATTCCTTTTAAATTAAAAAAAAAAAAAATCTTTGAATCAAAATTTCATCAAACATAGATAAGATTCATTAAGATCATATCAGCGTTCTAATTATATAAAAGACACCTGAAAATTTTTGAGCTACTTATTTCGGTGCCAAAATACCACAGATACATACATAGTTAGATAAAGCTTAAAAATTATGAAGAATCTCTCTTCTTTTTTAAAGATTAAAAATGATATTTTTATAGAAACATTAAGAATTTAGAAATCTATATTTTTAGTTTTTAAACAATATATTGTTTTTAGATGAATAAGATCATTTAGTGCCCAAAAAATTATCAATTAAGCAAAAGTACATGATGCTGGATGGGCACTCTAATTAATATTGAGAAATCAGGATATGAAAAATGTTTAATATATATGTTTATGTGTATTTACGTTTGTTTACAATACCAAATGCAGACCAAAACCCGGTTATACATCAGCATTGCGAGGACACACTTCTGGTCCTCGGGAAAACAGGAAAATGCGGGGATCACGATTGGTAGAGTGAATCAGTATATTTCTTCTCATACATGAATATATTTTTATGAATGCTAGAGATTTCATATTAGTTCTTTTTATCTCTCAAAATCAAACAGTATTTGAGGGAAAAAAAACACTTTGCATTTTTAAAGAAATTGTTTGCCATGTGTTGTTTCTAAATGAAAAATTTATTTATTATTTTTATTATTATTATTTCTAAACATCATTTATTAAGGAAGTTCTTCATATATACTTAAAAGCGTTTCTATTTTATTATTATTATTATTATTATTCATATATTAATATGATTTGGAAGCTGAAAAGATTGCCAGCTCGAATTTTTTTTAAATTTCTGTGCAAATGTTTATGGAAGAACCGTCATTTTAAATATTAATAATAACAATAATAATAAAAGTCTTTGAATCAAAGTTTTATCAAACATAGTTAAAAACCACACAGAATGTATCAGCGTTTTAAAAGACATCCCCAAAATAATTGGGCAGATAGAAACACAGACAAAGTTTCAATCAATCTCTCTCTCTCTTTGGGTGGGTGGGTGGGGGGTTAAAAATATTTTTATACACACTTTAAGAAAAGTATACAAACATCTGTATTTTTAATTTTTAAACATTCCATTAGTTTAACATGAATCGGAGCATTTAGTGCCCGAAATATTTGCAAGTAAACAAAAGTACAAGCTGCCAGATAGGCAGTCAATTAAAATAAATAAATTAGCGGAGTATGAAATGTATTTAATATGTATTTGTGTGTGTGTGTTTATATTCGTTTGTTTACCCTACCAAAGCTCGGTTACACATGAACATTGAGAGGACCTCAATTGGTCCTCGGAAAGGAAAGATGCGTGGATTTAGGCAAGTTTTATTATTATTTTTTTCATTTTTTCATTTTTTATTTATTTTATTTTTTACGTTACTTATAAATATGATTGGAAAGCGAGAAACTTGAGAGCTCGAAATTTTTAAAATATTATTTCAATGTGTTCTGGGAAATAAAATAAATAAATAGATAAATAAAACTTTTTTTTTTCTTTTTTTTAAGAAAAAAATTATTATATCAAATTTTCAGTTAATATGTATGTGTGTATGTATTTGCGCTTGCTTATTCTACCGAGTGCGGACCCCCCTTCGCCATAAAATATTGCTTTAAATTTTAAAAGATCTTTGAAGCGACATTTCCTCAAGCATAGTTAAAAATCTTCCATAATATGTCATCGTTCTAATAAAAGATATTGCAAATATATTGAGCTATTATTCAGACGCTAAAACAGAGCAGATGGATACTTAAAAAGACAAAGCTTCACTATTATAAAAAATCTTTTTTTTTTTTTTTTTTTTTTTTTGTCAGAGAATAAAAACGATATTTTAATAGAAATATTATGATAAGCATGATAAGTATCAAACATCTATATATATATTTTTTAAACATTGTTTTACCTTATGATGAATAAGAGCATTTAGTGGCCGAAAATATCGCAACTAAAACTAGTATGTTGTGGCCACCACAAAACTTTCTTCTATATTTTCCTATACATATTCACTCAGTAAAAATATTAAAAAAAAAAAAAAAAAAAAAAAAAAAAAATCGTTAAATGTAAAAAAAAAAAAAATCGATAACTTTGTTTTAAATTATCACAGATTTATAGTTCAACCATTCGTTTTAAAGGTATTGGCGAGATCTTTCGAACTATACCCATCTTGAAAATTTACCCCTTCCGCCCCCGGGGGTACTTCCCCCCAGGGGGGAAGCGATGCCCCCACATACACAATTTTTTTTTCCTAGTTAACTACTACTATTATCAATAATTCATATTAATTTTGCAATCACAAGTTAAAAATAACTGATTATATACATTTATACGAAATTTTGTCCTATACTACCATGTTAAATATTTAGAAAAAATGCGATCACAGCGCCACCTGTTGAGTGATTGATCTCCAAATGTAACCAGCGCCAGTTTATGTCGGGGACCAACTAAATACCAAGTTTAGTTAAATTTCGTAAAAAAAAAAAAGATTTTTTTTCAAAGTTTTTTTTTTATTAAAAGTAAAAAAAAAATCGATAACTTTGTTTTAAATTATCACAGATTCACCAGGGGGGAACCACATGCACAATTTGTTTTTCCTAGTTAACTACTACTATTATCAATAATTCATATTGATTTTATTGTCACACGTTTTACATAACTTTATGCACATTTATACGAAATTTTGTCCTATACTGCCATGTTAAAAGTTTACAAAAAATGCGATCACTGCGTCACCTGTTGAGCGATTCATCCTCAAATATAATCAGCTCCACTTTATGTCAGGGTGCAACTAAATACCAAGTTTGGTTAAATTTCATTCATTGGTTCGTCAAATAAAGTGTCCACAAAAAAGAGATGCAGACAGACAGACATTTTTTTAAAAAACTGTCAATTCGTGTTTTGGACATCCCGAAATGTGTAAATCCATCAAAAAACGAAGCTTGAAAATGTTCGCGAATCCAATACTTTCTCTATATTACGTATAGAAGAATGTAAAAAAAGGCATATTGCCAGATGGGCACTTTAATTGGGAGTGAGAGATCCGCAAGGTCTGAAATTTGTTTATTATGTATGGGTGCGTGTATATTTGCGTTTGTTTATCCTACCAACTGCAGACCGAAATTCGATTAGACATCGACATTGCGAGGACAAATTTTCAGGTCCTCGGAAAGAAAGGAGAATGCGTTGAACTCTATAGATAGGATAAGTATATGTATTATAATATATAAAACGTAATATATATATATATAGAGAGAGAGAGATAGATAGATAGTTAGATGAGTATATTTTTTACAAAATATTTGAGATCCCATAAATGATTTATAATTTTTTTTTTTTAAATCAACCATTTTTTGAGAAAAATTCTGCTGTTTTAAACAAACAATTCTCATATGTTATATTCAAATAGAAGATTTATAAACACAATTTTATTTCTAGACTATACCGTTTGTTGACGAAGTTCCTTATTTATATATAAAGGAAGCCGTATTATTTTTTCCTTAATTTATTATTATAATTTTTAAGATTAAAAATTGTCAGATTCAAATTGTTCTGGAAAAAAAAAAAAAAAAGAAAAAAAAAAAGAAATTAGAATTAAAAAAGCTTTTGAACCAAATTTTCAACAATTATTTATGTGTAGGTTTATTTTTGTTTGTTTACCCTACCAAGTGTAGACCGAAACTCGTTCACACATTAACATTGCCAAGACCACAGTTGGTCCTCGAAATGGAATGATGTGTGGATTTCTGAAAGCAGTTTTTTTCTCTTTTTACGTCATGTATTAATACGATTCGAAAAAAGGAAAATTTGAAGCTCCATAATTTTTAACTACCATTTCAGTGTGTTCTGGAAAATTAAATAAATATAAAATTACATACAATTAAAAAAAAAATTGAACCAAATTTTCAGTTAATATATATACTATGTGTGTGTATTTGCGTTTGTTTACCCTACGAAATGCAGACCGAAACCCGTTTTCACATCGGTATTGCGAGGACCCCCATTTTTGATCCTCGGAAAGAAAAGGAAATGCAGAGATTCTATTACATAGGAAAAATATATAAAATAATAAATATAAATGAGTATATTGTTATAAGTATTGGTTGGTTGGTTGGCTGTAGGATTTAAGGATGATTGACTATGCTAAGGCCCAAGGCTTTATAAATATTGGAAATTTCATATATGATTTATAATTTTCTTAAATCAACCACTCTGAGAAAAATCCTGCAGTTTTAAACAAAAAATTATCATATGTTGATACAAATGAAAGATTTATAAATATAATTTTATTTCTAAACTATACCGTTTATCGACGAAGTTCTTTATTTATATATAAAGGCAGCCGTATTATTTTTCCTTAATTTATTAATATGATTTGTAAGATGAAGAATTACCAGTTCAAAATTTTTAAAATATCACTCCAAATTTTCCAGAAGAAAAAATAAAATAAAATAAAATAAAATAAAATTAGAATTAAAAAAGCTTTTAAACCAAATTTTCAACAATTATTTATGTGTAGGTTTATTTTCGTTTGTTTACCCTTCCAAGTGAAGACCGAAACTCGTTCACACATTAACATTGTGAGGACCACAGTTGGTCCTCGGAAAGGAAGAATTTGTGGATTTCTGTAGGCAGTTTTTTTTTTCTTTTTACGTCATTTATTAATACGATACGAAAAAAGGAAAATTTGAAGCTCCATAATTTTTAACTGCCATTTCAGTGTGTTCTGGAAAAATAAATAAATATAAAATTACATACAATAAAAAAAAAAAAAAATTAACCAAATTTTCAGTTACTATGTGTGTGTATTTAGGTTTGTTTACCCTACGAAATGCAGACCGAAACCCGTTTTCACATCGGTATTGCGAGGACCCCCATTTTTGATCATCGGAAAGAAAAGGAATTGCAGAGATTCCATTACAAAGGAAAAATATATAAAATAATAAATATAAATGAGTATATTGTTATAAGTATTGGTTGGTTGGTTGGCTGTAGGATTTAAGGCTTATTGACTATGCTAGGGCCCAAGGCTTTATAAATATTGGAAATTTCGTATATGATTTATAATTTACTTAAATCAACCACTCTGAGAAAAATCCTGCAGTTTTAAATAAACAATTATCATATGTTGATACAAATGAAAGATTTATAAATATAATTTTATTTCTAAACTATACCGTTTATAGACGAAGTCCTTTATTTATATATAAATGCAGCCGTAAAATTTTTTCCTTAATTTATTAATATGATTTGTAAGATGGAGAATTACCTGTTCAAAATTTTTAAAATATCACTCCAAATTGTCCAGAAGAAAAAAAAAAATTAGAATTAAAAAAGCTTTTGAACCAAATTTCAAAAATTATTTATGTGTAGGTTTATTTTTGTTTGTTTACCCTTCCAAGTGCAGACCGAAACTCGTTCACACATTAACATTGCGAGGACCACTGTTGGTCCTCGGAAAGGAAGAATTTGTGGATTTCTGTAGGCAGTTTTTTTTTTTCTTTTTACATCATTTATTAATACGATTCGAAAAAAGGAAAATTTGAAGCTCCATAATTTTTAACTTTCATTTCAGTGTGTTCTGGAAAAATAAATAAATATAAAATTACATACAAAAAAAAAAAAAAAAAAAAAAATTAACCAAATTTTCAGTTACTATGTGTGTGTATTTGCGTTTGTTTACCCTACGAAATGCAGACCGAAACCCGTTTTCACATCGGTATTGCGAGGACCCACATTTTTGATCCTCGGAAAGAAAAGGAATTGCAGAGATTCCATTACATAGGAAAAATATATAAAATAATAAATATAGATGAGTATATTTTTATAAGTATTGATTGGTTGGTTGGTTGTAAGATTTACGGCTGACTGACTATGCTAGGGTCCAAGATCCAAGGCTTTATGAATATTGGTGATTCCGTATATGATTTTTAATTTTCTGAAATCAACCACTGTTTGAGAAAAATCCTGCAGTTTTAAACAAACAATTATCATATGTTGATACAAATGAAAGATTTATAGATGTAATTTTATTTCAAAACAATACGATTTATCGACGAAGTTCTTTACTTATATATAAAGGCAGCCATATTATTTTTTCTTTAATTTATTAATATGATTTGTAAGATGGAGAATTACCTGCACAATTTTTTTAAAATATCACTCCAAATTGTCCAGAAGAAAAAATAAAATAAAATAAAATAAAATAAAATTAGAATTAAAAAAGCTTTTAAACCAAATTTTCAACAATTATTTATGTGTAGGTTTATTTTTTCTGTTTATCCTACCAAGTGCAGACCGAAACTCGTTCACACATTAACATTGCGCGGACCACAGTTGGTCCTCGGAATGGAATGATGTGTAGATTTCTGTAGGAAGTTTTTTTTTCTCTTTTTACGTCATGTATTAATACGATTCGGAAAAAGGAAAATTTGAAGCTCCATAATTTTTAACTGTCATTTCAGTGTGTTCTGGAAAAATAAATAAATATAAAATTACATACAATTAAAAGAAAAAAAAATTAACCAAATTTTCAGTTAATATATATACTATGTGTGTGTATTTGCGTTTGTTTACCCTACGAAATGCAGACCGAAACGCGTTTTCACATCGGTATTGCGAGGACCCCCATTTTTGATCCTCAGAAAGAAAAGGGAATGCGGAGATTCCATTACATAGGAAAAATATATAAAATAATAAATATAGATGAGTATATTTTTATTAGTATTGATTGGTTCGTTGGTAGTAAGATTTCAGGCTGATTGACTATGCTAAGGTCCAAGGTCCAAGGCTTTATAAATATTGGAAATTTCATATATGATTTATAATTTTCTTAAAGCAACCACTCTGAGAAAAACCCTGCAGTTTTAAATAAACAATTATCATATGTTGATACAAATGAAAGATGTATAAATATAATTTTATTTCTAAACTATACCGTTTATCGACGATGTTCTTTATTTATATATAAAGGCAGCCGTATTATTTTTTCCTTAATTTATTAATATGATCTGTAAGATGGAGAATTGCCAGCTCGAAAATTTTAAAATATCACTTCAAATTCTTCAGAAAATAAATAATTAAATAAATAAAATAAATAAAATAAAATAAAATAAAATAAAATAAAATAAAATGTAAATTAAGAAAGCTTTTGAACCAAATTTTCAACAATTATTTATGTGTGTGTTTATTTTCTTTTGTTTACCCTACCAAGTGCAGCCCAAAACTCGTTTACACATTAACATTGGGAGGACCGCATTTGGCCCTCGGAAAGGAAGTATACCTGGATTTCTGTATATAAGGTTACATAATATTGGAGTATCCATAAATGATTTATATATATATATATATATTTTTTTTAAATCAACCACTTTTTGAGAAAAATCCTGCAAGTTTAAAGAAACAATTCTTATAAATTATTTGTAAGTGAAATATTTATTTTTATTATTATTTTTTTATTATTTTATTTTATTTCTAAATGGCTCCGTTTTGGGGGGAAGTTCTTTAATTACATATAACAGACTTTTTTTTTCTTTATTATTATTAATACCAGGGACCGATTTACTCACTTGGAGGCCCAGGGCACTCATGTTTAATGGGCCCCCCCTCCCCGTACTTTAATATTTACAATCTGAAGTTATATTAATTATACAGAGAAAATATTTTTCCAGGTAAATATTTTTTCTGCACAGTATTATACACTAACGGACAAAAAAAAAAGCTGCACTTGGATGTTTTCCTTTTCTTTTTGTGCAATCGCCAATTTTAATTTTAAAAAGCAAATTTTCGAACAGATTTTACTACGTCATCTTCTACGTACACTTTAGGATTGATCCAAGTGTTAAAAACAAAATTCAGTTTTCAGGAAAATTGTAATTTTAGAAATTATTTCACTTTTCAGTATTACTTTTTCAGAGTTTAGTATAAATTTTCAAGAAAATTTATATTTTTGCAATAATGAAAAAGTTATAATGAAGGATTAAATGACCGCTGGCACAGTAGTATCGCTATCTATTGAAGAAAAAATAGCAAACATCGATCATCATAGCAAAATTAAAGAAATTTTCATTTTTTTTTTTAATGTATGATGCAATTTCTTGGGGCCCCTTCAATGTGAGGGCCCAGGGCACGTGCCCCGAATGCCCTGCCATAAATCAGGCACTGATTAATACTACTTTTATTATTTTACATCTAAATGTAATTTCTTCGAAAGATCTTTAATTGAAGTTAGTCCTATTTCTTTTTGTTGTTATTATTAACTTTTTAATTTGAAAATTGGAAGGTTGTCAACTTGAAAATTAAAAAATATATAACAATGCAAGGTATTCTGTGGGGAAAAAAAAAAAATATATATATATATATATATATATAAAATAAAATAAAATAAAATAAAACCAAAATATAAGAAATATAGTTAATAGTCATCCGAAATATATCAGCCTTCTAATGAAATAGACGTTAATGAAATTCGGCGACCTATTTAATTTATCAAAAATGTCACATATAGGCACATAGACAGACAAAACATCAAGGTTACAAAGAATCCTTTTTTTTTTTCTTTTACTCCAGGTATTAAAAAAATAATATTTTTATAGAACTTTTAAAAAATATATACAAGCTTCTATTTTTTTTTCTTTTTTTTTTTTTTTTTGTTTACATTATATTAGTTTAAAATGAATAGGAGGATTGCACAATTATTTTCTCATATATATATATAAACATATGTTATATATTAATTATTAATATATACTGTTGTAAGCCTGACGATTCTTCCGAAGTACTGTCTAACAAATTATAACGTTCTTCGAGTAGAGTAGCTAGCATAACTGGTTAATGGGGCACGATACCCCCCCCCTTTTCTGTAAAATATACAGTAATATAATAAATAAGATGAAATCGGGGATCATTTTGTACCTCTCTAAACATAATTTGTATTTTTGTATTTATGTAAACTGTCAAAAATACTGGGAATGCTTCCAAAAATTTTAAATTAAAAATGTCACCCCAACGGAAAACTCTTTTTGTGTGTGTTTGTATTTGTGTGACTGTGTGAAATCGGCATCTTTTAAAAATTCAAACCTATAAAGACCTCACACTTTGGTTTTCAGTATTCAAAGAATTGTGAAAACTATAAAGAGACGTTTATCATTTTTTAAAGCGTATATTATTTTAAAAAGCATATCTTCTGAAACATGCGACATCCCAAGAGACCAGATTTTGCATTTCTGAGAAAAAAATAAATAAAAATAACCTGCTCAAAATACCATTTTTTCTATCAGGAAAGCAACTAAAGAATTGTCATTTTCAATTGAATTCACAATTCACAATTTTTAAACCTCTTTTGAAGGAGGGTGTTACAGAAACGAAAAGAGGCCTTTACTTTGTGCTGCAAGTATATTCTTTATTTTTTTATTTTTTTTTTATACTTAAGAATCCTAGGTAAACCGCCAAGACCATAAAGCAGTGTTATATTGTCTATAATAATGATAGTTAAATCCGATGCATTTTATTTTGTTTATTTTAAGATAGGAAATATACAGGGTTTTTAACAACTTCATTTTATAAATTTCTTTTTCGCCCAAAATTTATTTTTTATTTTTACAAAAAAAAAAAAAAAAAAAAAAAAAAATTAACTAAAGTGTAAAGAATTATTAAATCGCTGTGTTAAAAAGAATGCATGATTAATATATATATTAACAACTATTTTCTTTCTTTGATTTCTTTTTTATTTTCTACATGTAGTGCTTTGAATATATATATATACACATATAGCAGCTAATGCAAACGGAATATGAAATTTAAAATATGTAAATATTCATTCAATATTCAATCGCAAAAAAAAAAAAAAAAAAAAAAAAAGATTGCCGGTAAATAGAATTTAATACGTATATGTATATGTATTGCAGACCAAAACCCGGTTGCACGTCAGAGTTGAGAGGACCACATTTCTGATCCTTAGAAAGAAAGGAAAACGCGTAGATCTCGATAGGTAAGATTAATCAGTGTATATCGTATATATTAATAGCGAAGAGCAAAAAAATATTACACTTCACTTTAAGCGGATTTGTGCGTTACCGCTTTGACTGCAGCATTCGTGCCTAATTTTTTCGCCTGACGGAATGTCGTGTGCTCTTTCGACCCGAAACAATTGTTTCAAGATTATTAGATTTTATGGTGTTTTTTCAAAGTTTGTTACAAAGTTCTTTTTATATTTATTGAAAATCAAATGGTAATGCAATAGAAAAAAAAAAATAATAAGCATATTAAATTTAAATTTAAAAACATATTTATAGCAGTTATGTTTACGTATAATTTTTATAGAATGCAACTTTTTACTTTTCATTTTTCTTTTTTTTTTTAATTAATTCCTGTTAAAAATTATTATTCTTCTTATTATTATTTATAGCATTTACTGAAAAAAAAAAAAATAATAATAAATAAATAAATAAAAAATATGGTAGTACATAGTAGAAGGGATGAGACTGATTAAAGCTTAATTAAAATTTATTTGTTTTCTATTTATTTAATTCCTTTTAAAAGAAAATATACTTTTTATTTTATTTCTTATATTGGGCGGAATCAAATCGTAATATGGTTTAAAGAGAGGGGACTATAAAGTACATGATTTAAAAGCTAAAATGTTTATTAGATGCTGAAATACAGTCGTCTTTAAAATCGTAGTTCTTAAATAATAGCAGATCCACTTGTCATTGATAAATACCCAAATTGAAGTGCCCGAAAGGCCTTTCTGCATTCAGTGGGAACCTGGACCAAATGAAATGCGGGTAGAAAAAGGGCTGTCGTAGGCAGCGGCTAAGTTTAGAGCAATTTCAGTGCAGTTATTTTTTATTTTTTATTTATAAAGTAATATAAAAAAATAAACACTGATTGATTTCTTTTGAAAATGCATTTAAATATATTGACCAGCGAAGCGCGCCAATAAACACATGAAAATAACTCCAGGAGTTGCAATTCCAGTAAAGCATAGAAAAAATATAAAGAAAGAAATAAACTATGGATTTTCCTTCGCGGTCACTGCTATAAACCGCCAAATTATCGTCAAAACATGTAGCTAAGTTATATATAAATATATATATATATAAATGATAGATATCGTAATAAAATATAACCTTAAAATTTAGCAATTAATAGATACAAAACAATACCAACACAACAATATATATAAGCGTTAAAAAAAAAAAAAGTTAAAGTGGTTGCTAAATATAAAAAATATTAAGAATTATATAAATAATAATATATTCAGACCGAAAAAAAAAAAAAAAATGATACTTTTCTGTTTTCGGAATCAAATTCATGGAGATTACAAAAAAAAAAAAAAAAAAAAAAAAAGTTTTAAATTTGGGGTTGCGTTTGACGAATGAACTAGCGACGCTTTAAAGGAATTTGCGCTGAAATTATTTTTCACAAATAATTAAATTTAAATAGTATTTCATGACTCGAATTCCATTATTTTAATTAAAAAATCACTTTATTTATTTATTTATTTTTCATTATTCCCTATTTATCATGACATGTGGTCTCTGTTTTTGATTTGGAGACTATTACAATTCTAAAAATAAGTTCGTTTGAAAATATCGACCTCTGTAACATGATGATGAGCGAATGCCGGCTAGAACTTATAGAATATATAATATTGCGTAAATAAATATAGAAAGTATTGCTACTCAAACGGTTTTAAATTGCCGCAGACATAATGAATTTCTCCCTGAGTTACTATAATTTTTCTGTCACTCATGCGAAATAAATAAAAAATAAATAAAATAAAAATAAATAAATGTAATTGCAAACGAAGAATAGGATGTTATTCAGCTGCGCTTAAGAATGGGAGGTACTACTCAATTGCGCTCAGGGTTTTCATCCTCATAGGTATCAGTTGCACCTAGATCAAATCACCCCCCCCCCCCAAAAAAAAATAATAATAATAATAATAATAATAATAATAAATAAAATAAAATAAATAAATAAAAAAATAAAAATAAATAAAAATAAAATAAAACGCATCAATTGCGTCCAAAGCATATTTCCTCCCCAAAAGCATAAAAATATCAATTTCGTTCGTAGGTTTTAGTGCCTCCTAAACCCAAGTACAGAGAACGGTAGAACAATCTTCAGGTACGATAATGGCATAATGTAAAATTCGGTACAAAAGCGAACTTTTTAAGACGCAAACATTTTGTCAAGTGCCAACTGATGTCACAACTAAAAAGTCTTTTTATTTAATTTATGCATAATGCATGCACATATTTTAGGTAACAAAAGATTTATTAGCGAATCAGCTTAAATTTCCTTTATTAGGTGACGCTTTAATTTTAAAATTTCTTTCTTATTGTGACGCAATGCATTCAACAAAGTAACTAGACTGTAAATGCTCAATGTAACGGTCGTCAATCATTAGTATGATTGTCAGTCGTTCAACATTAGAAATTCTCCTTAATAAAACTTCAGTATTCGCAATATGGCGCCATTTGATCAGGCGGATCTGTTTAAAATGTAAGAGGATACTGTGAATACTGCGCGATATATTGGTGCAAAGTATAACTAAGTTTTTCTTGTATATGTAAAAAAAATTCCATGCTGTTCTATACTTTTCAGTGAAAACCGCATAGAGTTAGAGTCAATACTTTTTGAATAATGTTTTTTTTTTTTTTTTTTTTTTTTTTTAATGTGAATTTTGGATTACATCATTTTACTCGCATGAATTATTTTTCTTATTACATTTGTTAACCCATTAAACGCCGCTATATGAATTCCACTGAAAATGTATAAATTTTCGTATATTTTGGGTTTCAATATGCATTTCTAATCATATATACTTAAAAAAAAATATATATAATAATTTGTTAGAAGATATGATATGTTTCCAAATGGGTGATTTGACACCTAATTGGGGTAGAACAAATGTAGAAAAAAAGGCAAAATCCTCTTTAATTAGTTTTCTTGATCCCTGTTTGTTATAATTTAAGAAAAGAATTGTTTTATTTCATATCCAATGTTTTAAACCCCTGTACTCGAATGAGTTGTTTTTCTTGATTTTTTTTTCGTCGCTGATGTTTTGCAGAAAAACAAACATCTTTGTTTGAATAATTGAAAAAAAAAAAAACGAAGCTGGGAGTTTTAATATTTAATGTAAAAAAGAAAATATATATTTATCTTATTTACTTGCAGGGGAAAAAAATTCTTAAAAAATTGTTCCCACAGCGGGAGCTTTGATGCCTAATGGGTTAAATGAAAATAAAAAATTAATATTTGTGTTAATAATACAGAATACTACATGAAACATCTTGATAAGTAAACATATTCTGTACTTCCACGTGAGATTAATAGTTTAATATCTGTATAATATGTCTCTAACGTGGACCAGTTAGGATTATATTTTGTAGAAACGATATGATAGTGACAATAAAGTAAGCAAAGAATTCTTTCCTTTCTAGAAATTATCATTTTTTACCTTCCGGTATACAAGGGGAAGGGGAGGGTGACAATGAACGTTTTCAGTAATTTTTCTCGCGAGCGCAATTGATGCATTTTTAACAATAGGGAGGATTAACGTAAGCGCAATTGATGTGTTCCTGAAGAATTACCCAACAAAAAATATCAAGTTAAAGCTTTGAAAATATCGAGATCTACTTGAATAACATTTCGTTTCGTTTTTAAGAACTCCTATAATGTTGCTTGTAAATATCTCAACATTACCACACGCGACGCGGAATTTTCTTAGGAATGAAAGATTGCTTTGAAATACAGGAGCGGTTTGTCCAAACGACGCTTCTTTTGTGAAGTAGTTAAAAACGCTATCTCCCAACAGCTGCTATGGATTTAGAAGTTCAGCTGGACGGGTCAACTTTTGAAAGAAGAGCCAGCCAGCTCATTAAAGCAATGCAAAATACAAAATTGCATTTTTTAAAATTATTATTATTATTATTATTATTGTTATTAATTATAGAGTTTCATTTATTTTTAGAGATTTATCATAAAAATGATTCAAATTGAGCGTTCCGATACCACAATTCTTAGCCGCCGACTTTAGGTTGTAACTACGGGGGCGAGATTTATTGCTTATAACCGGTTGAAAGTGAGGAGGGGGGGGGGGAGGCGTAGGGAGCCTATATATTTATAAGATGATAATAAAGGCTTCCTACCTCATACTAGTTTAAATGGTAAAATTATGTTCACGCCATCTCAAAAATATGTAAATCCGTTCGAAACCGGAAATAGAAAATTTTTACGAATCCAATACTTCCTTCTATGAAAATAGAAAACAATTATTATCAGACTTTTTTTTTTTTTTTTTTTGGTAAATGTTTATAAATTTAATACTAATGAGAGTAATCAATACAAAAGAAACTGTAAGGGGAAGATATACAACATTTCTCGTAAGAAAGTAAACAGTATTATTATTATTTTCATTTGAAGGGTGGAAAGGGAATGTAAATGAAAGACCTAAAATTGGTCTATGGATTTTTCTCTACTGATATATTTACGAAAGACATATATAGAAAAATGATATTTATTACTTTATTTACAGGAAGTTTCCGATGTCCAAGGGTACCATTCTTTGCGTTACCATTTTTTTCATGGTCCGTTAACTATATTATATAGTCTTTAATTAAATTTTATTCTTTTACAGAATCAATGTAATTACACCTTAGCCCCGTACATTTAAGGGAACCTAACACCTTTTCAACATCATTTTTAATTAATTAATTAATTAATTTTATTATTATTTATTTATTTAAGAATTTTATTTATTTATTTTTTCTACAGTTTTCTATATTTTGTCACCATTTTTTTTTTTTTTTTATCTATATGAATATATATATATATATATATATATATATATATATATATATATATATATAACTACGAGATAAAAACGTGATTTAAAAATTTAAAGGCGATGAATTTTCCAATTAAAAAAATACGTAAGTTATTTGGACTTTACGATTTACTTAACATTGCAGAATAAGGCAAAATTGAGCATAAAACTCCATTTAGAGGATCATAAATATATCAGACAAATTCAAAAAACATTTATGATACTTGTTTGAACATGATTGATTACAAATATTCTAACAGAAAAATTTCGTAAGTTATTCGTAATTTAAGATTTTATCAACATAGCAAAATTGAAAATTTTCCATATAAATATGCATTTTGAGGATTCTTGCATTGGAAATAGTAGCATGAAAACTAAACTACGAAACTGACTCTAAAAAAATAAATTAATAGATTAGAATAAGATAAATATATTGAAGTGAACGGTGGATAGCCTATTAGGCGGGGATTTTATTCTGTCACTTTTTCAATCGTTTGATCAAATTTATTTCTCTGAACATGCTATAATATGTCTCACACTAGAAATTTGTGAGAACATATATATGGTGGGGAACTGAGCGGAGTCCATCTATGCCAACTAGTTTTAAATTGAGATGTACCGTTGAAATTTCGTATTACCTGATTTTAATGCCCGATAATTCGATTATGAATATTGTTGAAAGTTTAAAATTATTAGGAGTGGCTTGAAGGAAGGGGGGGGGGGGAGGAGGTGAAAGGGCAAAAGTGTAGAACAACAGTTACAGCGTTTAAAATTGATATAATTAGGTTTTAAGGCCCGATAAATCGATTGCGAATATTTTTGAAAGTGTAAAATTCTTAGGAGGGACAGAAAGGGGAGGGCGTGAAGGGACAAAAATGTAGAAATGGAGTTCGGGAGTTGACAATTGGCATTATTAGATTTTAAGACCCGAGAAACCGATTGCAGATATTTTCAAAAGTGTAAAATTATTAGGCGAGACGGGAAAGGAATGTGAATGGGCTGCTGTAGAAATAGCGTTAGAGCGTTTAAAATTGGTATTATTAAGTTTTAAGATCTGATAAATTGTACGGGTGTTTCGGGTTCGGGGAAAACTACGGACAAACTACGGAACGTCTTTATTCTTTTAAATTTTACAGACTTTCGAATTCCGATACTAAGTTCATATTTTCCATTAAGAATTTTTAACGCTATTCAGGTTGGATTTACGCACGTCCCCCCCCCCCCCAAAAAAAAAAGCAGAAAAATCAGATAAATCTTATTATAGCAATGTTTATATTATTTTTGTATCTCAGCTTCTATTTAGCATAATTTCAAAAATAATATATTACTTTAAAACTTATTTGAATTGAAATTGAAGAGCAGATCTCGCAAATCAGTCATCAGATAGCGCCTTAATATAATAAAATTTCACAATCTACAATTCTAATTATGATTAAATTACTTATAATATATCATTCCAAAAACATTTTAAAGTACTTTTTATTGCGGACTTTTAAACTGATATAAGCCGTTCGAATTCTGTAACTACGGAAAACCCAAAACGCCTTTATTCTTTTAAATTTTGCAGAGTTTCAAGTTCCGATACTCGGTTCATATTTCGTACAAAGGATTTTTTACGGTATTTAGTTCGTAATTACACAAGTTTCGAAGAAAACTACGGAAAACCTAAACGCCGTTATTCTTTTATATTTTGCAGAGTTTCGAATTCCGATACTGTTGCCTTATTTTTATAATCTCACGCCAAGCACCATTAATAATCAATAAATTATTACATACTGAAGGGAAGTTCTATACAGAGCAAAAGATATTGAAAAAGTTAATTAATGTTCAAAAATAAGTTTAAAATTTTCCATAGAACGACTATATCTTTATCAACAGTAATTATAGTATCAAGATAATAATAATAATAATAAAAAAATGTTGTTTCTGGATATATGGCATTATACATAAGAAATCTGAACAAACTATAACAGAAAATAATAAAATAATAATAATTAGAAGAAGGAGCAGATGCCATCGTGGTTTAAGTATAGGGTGGAGTTGGTCAATAATGGCAGGCGTTCGACTTTCCCTAAATCCTCCGAGAGATCAAAGGTCAAATAAAGATAATTACAGAAAAAATTAAGAAAGCAAAAAAATAGTGAAATTTATCAATAAATCAATGAAAAATTAAATAAATAAATAAATAAAATAAAATAACGGAGTAGATATATGACAAAAATGTAGATTTTTTTTTTTTTTTTTTTTAAGATTATTGTGCCCAAATCCCAAATGCGACGTGATTTTTGGTAAGTTTATCGCATTTAGGAAATTTATGATCTTTTAGTAAATAAGTAAATATGAAAAGAAAGAAAAAATAGTTGAACATTATACGCTTAACTCTGAACTTGTGTTTTGGGTCATTTCTTTTCAAGAAATTAAAATTGTCTTTAATTTACGAAAATATATACTCGCGTCGCATTTAGGAAATTTTTGTTGAATTTAAGGTACTATATCCTAAATGCGATATTCAAACTCTCTAACTGCGATAATGCATTTAACGCATGGAAGTTACTTAATGAATGTTATTAACAGTTTACAAAGGTGGTTAAAACTCAGGGATCAAAGCAATCAAACAGAAAATATAGGAATATTTTTTACATAAATGTAGGAACATAATTTCAAGAGAAGATTGAGAGATTCAGTAAAAACGAACTTTCTCTAACATTATTTTGTAATCTCGGAATGATTAAATGACTTCGTAAACAAAACACCCTAATTTAATCTCATCTAATTTAACAGATAAAATGAATGAACATTACTGTTTACTTTTTACATTATTTAGAAAAGAACATATTTCCAAATTTATCATCTCTTGATTGTCTAGTTTTCATACCAGTTTATATCATTTAACATAAATCCACATATATATTTTCAAAATAATGACACCTCTTTTACATCATAATGCTTAAAAAGAAAAAGAAAGAAAAATCATGAACCTTCAATTTAAAAACATGTTAGTTAACTACATGTAGTGCCTATTTAATGAATTGTCCCCCCCCCCCTACCCATACTTCCACAAAAAAATAAATAAATAAATAAATAAATAATAATAATCATAATAATAAGTGGAAATTAATATTAAAATGGTAATGAAATTATGAATTCTTTTAATGCCTAGCAGGGAAAGCAGAAAATAAATAAGAAGGACTTAAACTGAAGTACCAGAATATATGAAATATAGGAAAATTTTTGTGAAATATAGGGAAAATGTAAAGAATTACAAAATATAGGAAAATATAGGACATTTTTCATGATTTTTGAAATATATAAGAAAAATAGGAAATATAGGAACACTTTTAACCCTGAAAACTGTTATTGACTTCGGTTTGGGTGTGTCTGTCTTTCTGTTCATCTGTCTGTCTGTCCGTGCACTAACACCCATAAATATTCATGGAAATTTTTGAAACTGATATATGTTATTCAAGTTCACTATAGCATGTTCCTTATTGATAATGGAGTGTATACCTCTACTTATTTGTATACAGGGGCATTCAAAATTATCCCATAGCATTGTGTTCTATGGAACTATTTATACTCATTACACATAGTAGAATATTGAATTTTTCATTTTTTCTTGCGATATGTTGAAAAGAATTCATATGTACATAAATGAAACAGAAAAAGAATTATTTAAAAGGGAAAAAAAGCGATTTTAAAAATAAAAGAAACATAATGCCACTAAAAGTTATTAAAAAGCTGTATTTCATTTATGAAGACGACCAAAATTCATTTCCGCTGACTTTATTTCCGGTGACATTTTGTTTCCCGATTACCGTTTAAAATTTACATACCGGAGAGAAGGGGTAGGGGATAGAATAAAGATATACATGAAGAATTTTTTCCTTGGCTAACTATTACTATCAAATGTATATTTTTACATTGAACAGAGAAAATCAATTTTGGTATATAAATTAATTTTTTCCTATACTGTAATTCTAAAAGTTATGAAAAACTATCATAAAATAGACGATGACAGCGTCAACTGTTAGGCGACTGATTATCAAACGTAATCAGCTTTAGTTTAAATCAAAATTCAGTTAAATTCGTCCATTGGTTCTGGATACAACCGACCAAATACAGAATTTTTTATATACACAGAGAGAGAAACACACAGATATTTTCTAAAAATAGTCATATCGTGTTCAAAACGTCCCAAGTAAATATATCAACGGTCGAAAATTTCCACAAATTGAATACGTTCTTCTTATAGACACAAAAGAAAAAAGAGATAGATAGACACACACACACAAAAAAAAGGGGGGGGGGTCAAAAATTAATCATACATTTCATTACGTCTTTATTTTCAAAAAAAAAAAAAAAATTAAAATTTTACTCTTAAATTACATTTTATGTTGTTAAAACTAAAAATTTTCTTTCTTTTTTTTCTTTTTTTCCCCAAGATAATTTTTAAAGGATTTTTTTTTTTTTTTTCAGAACATTCTTTAGAACTTTTCCAAAACAGGACTCTTTGTGCCGTATCCTTTTATTTCATTTATAAAGAGATTTCCTATTAAAATTTCCTTAAAAATGCCGTTACATCGAAAATATATAAGACAGGAGAATCGATAGCTGAAATTGTTTACATAGATAATTACATGTAAACAATTTAATATACATATTAAGAGTATTTAAGTAAACTTAGATATTAAAGATTTTTATTACCTTTTCCAATATACAGTGGTGGACATAATTATAAGACACCTATCTAATTTGACAAATAGAGAAAGAAAAGATTCAGAACTTAAAAATGCTTTATCAAATACTTCAAAAACATAAATTTATTCTGTTATCATATATAATTATTTTATAATAATGATATTTTTATACAATTTAATAAAAAAACTTAAAAACATAATGGACAAAATTATAAGACACTAACCGTTTTTTTCAAAATACAGTGATCACCATAATTAGCAGACACTAATGGTCTAAAAGAAAATCCTCTAACATCGTTATTCAATATTTGGTGGAGCTGCCATTGTTTTTTATAACATGAAAGATGCGATTCGGCATCGAATCTATCAATTCTAACAAAATATCGCAACACAGTTCTTCCTAAGCACATTTTATAGCATTCTTTAGGTCTTCGACACATATAAACTGCCTCCCATTTCGGTAAACCGCACGAGCTAAGATCCCCCACAAGTTTTCGATGGGATTTAAGTCTGGGGAGCGAGAAGGCCCCGGGGAACATTCATACTTGCTCTGAAAGCTACTTTTTTTGTTTCGTGTGATGCATGAATCGGCGCGTTATCGTGCTGGAAAGTATAGTTTTCGCCACAAAGAAGTTCACCGTATATGGCTACATATACGGTGGTATATGTAGGTATACGTATGGCTACATACACCATATATTAATCTTTAAGAAGATTCTTATACTTTTCGGAATTCATTCTTGAATGCACAAAAACAATATCCGTTTTCCCTTGAGCCGAAAAACCATCCCAAACCATTACTGAGCCTCTACCCATTTGGCAGCTCATTAGTACATGAGGATACTTCAGTAAATCATGCCAATAATATTGAAACCCGTCAGGACCATCCAGGTTAAACTTTTTTTTCATCAGAAAATAACACATAGTGCCATTTTGAGGTCCAGGCCATAGTTTGTTTAGCGAAGTTTAGACGCTCCATTTTGTGCCGGCTTAGAAGCGGTGGTTTTTTCTTAAATTTTTTATATTTCACATAGGAAGCATTATGCAACACCCTGCGAATGGTTCTTTTTGAACAATTCAGTTTCAAAGCATTTTTAATGCCTGTAGTGGTCATCTTATTCTGTGTAGCGAGCGAAAGCACATGGCGTCTGTCTCTCGAGGACAAGCAAGGAGTACGTCCAGATCTTTTAATCACCGATCCATTAATTCCTCTTTTCAAAACATTTCTAATTGCACATCTAGAGCGTTTAATAACTTTTGAAATATTATTAATTGAAGCACCAGTTCCATTTAATCTCCAAATTTCGCGAATTTCACTTTATTTTAATTCTGTACCTCGTGGCATGTTTGTAAATGAGTGAAGTCGGTTATTGTCTGCTTTAGTTAACTGCTGACGTCATAGCAGCGTGCAGAAAATTTGCATACTGCACATTATTTTCGAAAAAAAGCAGGTGTTTTAATTAAAATGCTAGGGTGTCTTATAATTTTGTCCATGGTATTTTTAATTTTTTTTTATTAAATTCTATAAAAATATCATTTCTGTAAAACAATTACGTATGATAACAGAATAAATTTATGTTTTTGACGAATTTGATAAAACATTTTTAAGCTCTGAATCTTTTCTTTCACTATTTGTCAAATTAGATAGGTGTCTTATAATTATGTCTACCACTGTATTTATTAATTCCATAAATTGACAATCTAAATCATCTTGTTAAAATGGCCGTATTTACTTGTTTGCTGAAGTAATATTAATAACGAGAACTGGGCTTCTAAAACAGCAGTTTTTAATACGTTAATTATCAATTTTGACAACTCTTTCCCCTTCTCGGCCTCACCAGTGGTCAAGCAGTTCTGCGCACGAAGCTAGTAGACGAGAAGCACCGCGTTCAATCCCAGGTCGCACTCATCGACCTGGCCGTTCGGAGTTTTTCGTGACTTTCTCTGAAACTAGTGTAAATACGGGTTAGGACTCCTTAGGAAGATCCTCATGGAGCGCGTTCCACCTATACGCCTAGAACCAAGTGTAGTCAATTGACCTTAACCCCTTCAACCAACAACCAAATTCCTCTTCCCTTTTCGCGTCTAAAATTGAATACTGATATTAATCGGACACAAGCAGTGGTTAATAAATAAATAAATAAATAATGGACAGACATATACAGAAAAATTTAAATTAAAGAGAAATGTTTAATTAAATATCTGTATTTTTAACAGCATTAAAAGTTTGCTTCCTTTTAAATATTAGTACTTACTTTTCGCCTTACTAACCCATTTAAAAAAACTTTCAGCATGAAATTTTTATGCTGTGGGATAGCGAATGTTACTTTGAACTGAATGAACAGAAGCTTTTCTGTCGGTATCACTTTTCTTGAAAATAGAATTCCCGAAAGTTGCGCCTCTGAGATCTTGAAGCTAAGGTTAAATCAATGTAAAACTAATCCACTGATATCTCATTTCCATTTAAAGATTTTTTAATTTTGTTTTTTTCATAAGATAGTTACGACCTTTGTTGGTGGCCTGTATTTTGTACATTTTAGATATTTTTTGTCATTTAGTGCAAAAAGGAATTTAAATTTTAAAACGACAAAAAATGAAGGTACTTATATATAAAAAACTTTATAGAAAGAAAACGACAAACTGCTCTGGAATTCGAAAAAAGCGTTGCTATCCACGACAGTCCACGTTTCAATGACGCACAATTTTCAATTTTTTAAAATAAATTTCAATAACTGTTATTCCTTGTTTTGTACGATGAAAAATCATGAAAAAACTGCAATTTTACTAAAATCTCCGCCTCCGAAGTTGGATAGAATCAGAGAGAAAAATATAGGGGAAGAGAGAAGGGGTGAGGTTGATTAATTGTTCTGCTGGTGACACTTTTATGGGTATTCTCCCCCTTTTCGGAACCGGTCAGATGAAGAAAAAAACTTCGGTGGTATGGTATTACTTTCTTGAGCTTGAAAGTCACAGGAACAAGAGGAACGAATCTGCTTTTTAATGATTTTTTACAATTATGTTTTTAATATTTTCACAAAAATTTTAAAGTTATAAATTAAATCTTGATTATTTAAAATGGGCTTCCGCCATTGGAAAAATAATCGAAAAAGCAATCATCTGGTATTATCAGCACACCGGAAAAAAAATAAATAAATAAAGGACGAAATCTTGCAACATGTTTCTTTTATAATTTAATTGTTTAACATTATAAATGTGAAACAATGTTATATAAAACTTTAATATAAATGTTTATATATTTTTCTTTTTAATAACATTTTTCTATTCCCTAAAAATTTTAAATATTATTTCAGAATCAATAACGTATGCATTTCTGAGAAACTCCGGTCCCGAACAAAAGCCCCACCGGACTAAAATCCCACTAAAAATATTTCTGTAAGCAGTTTACAAATAACGAACAAGCTAAAACAATCTATTTGCTACCTTCAATTAATTACTAACTTCAGTTGTCAGGTCCACAATAATAGTGGTTTTCAAATATATTATTTAAAAATATTTATTTTTTTCTCAATCTACTAGTTATATATACAGTAATATTTGGTACCTTTATTTATGCATTTTTTACTCTCTCATACCCATTTATACGATAGAAGAAGTATTGTTTTTTGGTCAAATTTTGGAAATTAAGTTTTTGCTACACTTACAAGTTTTGAGGTCCCCTGAATCCAAAAAACATGTTTTTAGCGGTTGGTCTGTGTCTCCCCCTCTCTCTCTGTGTGTGTTTCTGACTGCTATCAGCACATCTCAAAAACAAATAGTAACATAAGGTTCAAACTCGGTATACTAAATGTGTATCATACAGCATAGGTGCCAAGTCTCCTCTTTTTTGGCGGTAGACTTCAATCCGAAAAAAAATAAATTATAACTATTTTCGGTAATATTAATCGTCGAAAAACTATATAACACATTCCATTTAAAAATACTGGTGTCAATTATGATTTAAAAGTTTAAAATGTTGGCAGCTGTGATACAATTCGTTGAAATCGAGCAAAATATTCGTGTACACGACCATCCAAAAGAATTCAAATACATTACGTTGAATACATTACGCTAAATTTTGTATTCCATTGAATATAATTGATGAAATGAAGTAGCTATTTTACTACATCTACAAACATTGCACAGAAAATTTTTATACCAATACTGTGAAAAAAGCATTTTTAAAGTTCTATTTTCAACTCTGTTTTTCGTATAAAATCACGTTTTGAGGTGCCCTGATTACGCAAGTCTAATTTTTTGCAGTTGATCTGTTATGTGTATCTGTTATCAGCATAATTTAAAAACAAGGAAGTGTAGGAATTTCAAATCTGGTATTTTGAAGTTCATATGAGGTTGCCACTTAAAAAATTGATCAAGATTGGCAGGTTTAAAAGCAAATTAATAACAGATTTATTTATTTCTTTCTTAAATGTCTCTAGATACTATTATTGAACGGAGGTTTGAGGTGTGGTAGCAGCCCCCCCCTCACACAGAATTATATACCAAATAAAAGTGTTTATAATTTCTTTAGATTATTTTAAATTAAATTTTATTATCTTGACTGATTGATCTTAAAATTTAATATGCAATGTATTTTTAGATTACTGAATTGCAGGGTAGGAGAAAATTATGTGTGTGATACACCAGATTATGCTGATTTTATGTGTTTCTCAAAAGATATGTCGTTTTATTTAAACAGAAAAATGTTTATTTTTAACGACAGTTTGCCTGTTATTTTAAAGTTTGTTTTAATATTATGTTGTATCTTTATTTATTTATTTTTAAGTGGGGGATATTAAAAATTTGTGCTTTACTAGGTATCTGAAATAATTATTTATATATTATGATTGGTTGGAAGATTTGAGGCCGATTGACTCCGCAAGCGTCCTAGGCCTATAGGGGGAATGCCCTCCGTGGGGGTCTTTCTAAAGAAACCCAGTCTGTATTCACGCGAGTTTCGGGGAAAACCACGGAAAACTCCGAATGGCTAGGTCGCTGAGCGCGACCTGCGATCGAACCCGGCATCTTCCATCTACCAACTTTGAGCGTAAAACCGCTCGGCCGCTGGTGGGCGTTTATATATTATGAAAATATTATCAGAAACTGCTATGCATTCATTGAGGATGACAGTTTTGAGATATTTGTAAGAACTTCAGACTTTTCTTAAAATCTTTGATACAATTTCAAAATTTTTTTATTATAATAAAATTATTTTTGCATTTATGTAAACTGTTAGAAATGTTACGCATTTAATATACACATATATATGTTTCAAATCATTGTTGCTTCATTTTCTTAACTTGTAATATACCTGAACACTCTATCCTTATACGTTTTTCCAGTTTCTGGAAAGCATGATATTTTATTTATGCTTTGTTTTCTCTTATATTTTTAAAATCCTTGAGTTCATTGAGAATATTGTCGAAATAAAAATATTTTTGAAATATTATCAGACTTTTTTTTCTTTTCCATATCCTACTCTCATGCTTGATTCGTCTTATTATTATTAAATATTAAGATTATATAAAAGAAGAGATTATATTAAGAAAATATAAAAATAAAAAAATTTCTGGTTGAAATTAATAGCCTTTCGTACTAAATTAAATTCTGTCTTACACAGATTTTTTTTTTTTTTTTTTTTTTTTTTTTCTTTCTCTCCCACGCTAAAGGCGGAAGATATCAAATCAGCTTTGAAAATTAAATTCAACACAAATTCATCAAAATCGTCGCTAAATAATTTGTCGAAATAATATTACGTAAATATCTGAAATTTACTATTATTTTATTTTATTTTACTTTACCCGTTTCTGATCCCGATAAATGTTAATTATTTTTTTTTTCTATTAGAATATTTCATTAGTTATATACTTTTCAGTATTATTAGTATGTTAATTTTTTATAACTTATTATTAGCATGTTTCACTCGCTTTGCTGGTCGCTATATTAAAATGATTTTTTTTTTTTTTTTTTTTTTTTTTTTTTTTTTTTTTTAAGAATCATTATAAATAAAAAGAAAAAAAAAAATACATTGAAATTGCTGTAAACCTCGTTTCGGGTATCCACTAACAGCGTTTTTTCCATTCGCGCTCCATCGAATCCAGGTTCTCGTTGCTTGTAAAAAAATCTTTTCCACGCACTTTTGGGTATTTATCCACGATAGGTGGATGTGAAGCAGCTATTATTTGACAACTACGATTTTAAAGATGACTGTATTTCAGCACCTATTATTATTATTATTATTATTATTCTTTTTTTTTAGTTTTTGAACAATTTACTAAACAACTCTTTACACAATATTACCGTATATGATTTCGACCAATTACTGCTATATGTCTAAATGTTTTTTCCTATTGCATACTATATTAAATAATTCTTTTTAACTTCACAATAAATCGTTAAAATAATTCTCCTTGTGCACTTTTATACGAAATTTCGTCCTATACCACCATGTATAAATTTTAAAATGGCAAAGCCACCTGTTAGACGATTTTCCTTAAAAATCAATAGGCACTACTTTATGACAATGTGAAACTATCTACCAATTTGTATGACATTCTGTGCAGTAGTTTTTGTGATACAGTTGCCACAAAATTTTTGTCTCTCTTTCACACACACAGACACACCGACAGACATTTTCTAAAAATGATTAAATCATGTTACTGACATCTGAAAACGTGTAAATCCATAAAAGTTCTTTTTATGCGTTCAGTGTGTCTTCTTATTGTGCATTTCCTACAATCTGCAATAGACATTTTTTAAATAAAGATTTTTTTGATACCCCCCCATTCATTGATTCGGCAAACAATTACACGTTTTAAAGAAAACAGCCAAACTGGTCTTTACATAGAACTGCATTTATTCTTTACTTGTTTCAAATCATGAGTAAAATTTATTTTTTTCTGGATGCCTTATTACAATTGTGACTAAGCCCCAAATTAACTAAAAAGAAGTCAATAATAAATTTAATCTATTTTTTTTTTTTTTTTTTTTTTTTTTTTAACAAGCAGTTACATACCAAAAAATTCATCTCCCAAATAGTAACAGAAATTTAAAAGTCACCCAGAGAGGTCATATAAATTAGCTGTAACGCAACATGGTCAAGATATTGCGAATTTCTTTCTAATTAAAAAAATAAATAAATAAAATAAAAAATTGTTGATTTTAAGCGTAATATATATATATATAAAGTGGTATTAAATATTATGTATTTTAATTTGACACTAAATATGGGCTTTCTATAATATTTTATTATTCCTATTTAGTGAAAGGCAACGCAGCGAACAAGCGGCCAGAGCCCCGCAGGGATTAGTAAGAAAAGCGGGTCGGGAGAGGCGAAGCCTCCTTCTGGAGTTGGTGAGAGGAACGATAAGGGGGCCGAGCCCTCCAATTATGCTAATATATATATATATATATATATAGTTAGGGGAAAAATAAATTAAAAGTAAATTACGCACAATCATTCGTTCGGAAACAGGTTTGTTATTTAAAAAAATACAGGGGGGGAAATCTTCTTCTTGCTTAATTTTTATTTTTATTTTTTCTTTGTTTCTCTTGAAACAATTTCGTTACCGAAAATCATTTCTAACACCTCTAGTTCAGGAGATGAGGGAACGAAGTGAATTTCAAACTTCAGAATTAGTTATACAGTGAAACCTCTCAAGTTGGACACCCCTTTAAGTTGGACTCCCCGCTAAGTTGGACACTTTTTCTCGGAACGGAATGTATCCATAGGATTAACATTATGTCCAACCTCTATAAGTTGGACACCCCTCTAACTTGGAAGTTGGACAGTCAAATACTGTCCTAAGTTGGACACTTTTACCTAATGAGACAGGAAAAAAGATATAAAACTTCCGTTTTCTCACTTTTTTTTAGAAATTTTACTTATCCCTTGTAGAAATAGCTGTAAATATCTAAAAAAGCAATGTTTCTTGTTATAATATATTCATCTCTGTCTCATCTTGTAAAAAAATATTTATTTTCTTCAATTGAAAAGTTCACAAATAACTGAATTTTGGCGCATAATAAAAGAGTCTTTCTTTTTATTGATTTGCATGAATTGTTTTTGTCTTTTTCTCCAGGAAATATCCAATAGAGATCCTACAGGCATGTTTTGACTTAGACTGTTTTAAAATGAGCATTAGACAATACATTTCGGTTGTTAGGGTTCCTCTTCATTTGTCCCTTTTATTTTTCCTACTAAGTTTCACTTGAGTGTATAATTGCACTAAACTTTATATGTGAGAGATCTATCTATAGTGAAAAAATATGCTGATTCAATATGGGTGCATATCAATCGACAGTGTCGTTGCTATGCTGCAGCTTTCCCCGTTCACGGAAAAATTAAATTTCATTTTTTAGAACGAATAAATTCACCAAACTTCATAAATGAGATGGCTGTTATGAAAATTAATGTTATCTTAATTTGGGTATATATCAGTATCAGTTGATAACGTGGTGCTACTTTTAATCACATTCTCCGATTTTCCATATGACTACCACAGCATCTATTGAATAAAATTGCCCCAAAACGCATATGCAAAATCTTTATTGATTAAATTTTCAATCATATTAACTTGTGGATGGCGATAATATATAAAAAATTGTAGAAGAAAGTGTTATTATGGCCACAATATACCTGTTTAAATTTAGATTATAAATTGGAAAATTAATAATTTTTTGTATATAAGTTATGAATACTTAATTATGTTATATTTAGATATGATTAAAAGTTAAAAGGCATGCATAGATACAGTTTAATTAAATCGAAAAATGTAAGCACCCCTATAAGTTGGACACCTCTCTAAGTTGGACACTTTTTCCTGGAACCGCAGGTGTCCAACTTAGAGAGGTTTTACTGTATTAACACAGGAAGAGGTAAATACTTCGCATATATATCTAATGACGCAATCAGAAAATTTCAGGTGTGAGAAAGCCGGTGGTGCGAGGGTAGATAACTCCAACACTTAAACAAGTTTGGTGAAAAAGATACTGAATGGTAACCTATTCCTATACATATTTATATTGTGTAAAATAAATAAAAATATTAAAAATATATGTTAAATGAAGATAACATTTAAATGATGTCGTTTTGAATTGTATTATTACAGCTAGTTATTATGTAAAATATCTTTCATACAGTGTGACTATATTCTAATTTAAAACCTTGTATCATCTGAAGACTTATTTGGCAGTGTTTGACAGAAAAATCAAAAATTAAAATTTTCACTTATGAGACTGAAAGTATTGTAATAAATGTATCAAATTTTTGTTATTATACATATACAGATATATGTACTCATGCGCGTGAGTATGTATATATATATATATATATATATACACACACACATGCTCGCACGCTCATAGATGTTTTTGTATTTTGTAAACATATTCTCATTTCATATTCTAAGAAATGAATAAATAAAATCCTAACAGTAAAGACGTTGTTCCACTTACAATACGCAATGCCCACAATTATTGCTGTGTGTAAAAAGATTACAAATTATACGAATCCCTATATCGACTTTGCATCGATCAGGCAATGAAAATGAATTGAAACGTTTTCTGACAGAAAAAGGTACTAATGAATCTTTGACTATAGTAAAGCTTTCTTATCTACCGGAAATAATTCTTGTCCGGTCAGATCCCCCACTCATTCCCTTTATCTCCTTAGTCACCCTTTCATCTTGTGGTTTGCCCCCTGGTTAAATTTGGACATCAGAGGCACATTTGTATCGTCCACAAGCTGAAGTGTGACACTATTGGATTTTGTGGAATGTCAATCACCCTGAATAAGACACGCCCTTTGTTGGCAACACGAGTTTTTCTGAAGTACGATTTTACTTTCCAGGCCTGTCAAGCGGAGCAGTCAGTGAACAATAACTTTTCTGCCTCAACCTATCTTTAGGCTATAAAGGACAGGTGTTCTCTCAATCTCGTTTAGAAGAAAGAGAGAGAAGAAAAAAAATAATAATAATAAAATAAAATAAATAAAAAACGATGTACTGTAAAATTCAAATGTATGATAAAACGAATTTTCGCGTTTGAAATTTCGACCTGTTGGAAGTTGGAAGCACGGAATCAAACAGATATTTTCGGCCCCGTGAAATAAATAAATAAATAAATAAATGAAAATAATAATAAAAAAAAAAGTTATGATGACCGCCCCCGCTGACCCAGTTAAGCCGACACCTATGCCAGAATACAAACCAAAAGACATGGTTTTAATATATTGTGCAAGTTTAGCTTAAAACATTAATCTCATTTTTCTCCGAATTCATTTTTATAAGTTCTAATATGTTTAATTCCTAAAATTTTTCATTTTTATCTAAGATTGTTTTGAAAGAAATTTAAGGAAATATAATTCTCATTAAGAAAATTAAGCATAACATAAAACAGAATATTATTAACTTACAATTATTTATTTTTTCATTTATTTATTTAATATATATTAATTTTTAAGCATGGCTACATTTCTATTAAATTTTAAAACAAATATTTTTGTCATATTGAGTGGAATGTACGAAATGTTACGCTGTACGTGAAAAAAATAATAATAGAAAATTGAACAATAAATGGAAAAAATAAATTTTCGTGTTCTGGGCCATCTTATTTATAAAATTCTGCAATTAAGTAAGTAAAATTACTATTTTGATTTTTGTTTCAGTGTCAGTTTTATAAAGTCGAGTAGAATAACACAATTCGTTTGCAATCAAAGTGGAGAATTTTCGGAAAATTTACTTTTTAAGAACTTTTTTCTTTTTTGGTTTATATATTGTAGTTAATGCAACGCACACAGTTGTTACAATGACATAGTTGCAAAGTTTACTGAAAATAAATTCTATTGCCGTATTTTGCATCAAATATACAGAAATGCTTGAAAAATTATATCAATAATTCCACTTTTAATCAATTATCAATGTCTACACTTATAAACATTTCAAAAGAAAAACTACTGGTAATCATTTGTCTTTAGTTATTTATGGAAAATTACGGAGAAAAATAAATGGAGATATTAAAAAATCTATTTTATATAAGTTTTAATTACTATAGTTAATTATTGAGGAGACTATGTTTGTAACTTAGAATGTTTTTTTTTTTTTTTTTTTTTTTTTTTTTTTTTGAGAAGTTAAATAAACAAAATAAATAAAAATTGATAATTTCGATTACTTACTTTTAACTAAGAATTATTGTAAATTTTCAGAGAACCTGGATAAATATTTTAGTAAATTTATATAAAACGTTATTACAGTCTTCATTAAGTAACCCCAGCAAGATAAGCGCCGCAACTCAAAAATCTAGTTAAAAAAAAGATCACCTTAAAGGTAACAATAAAAAAAATTCCCTAATCTACAATAAAACGGATATAACAGCCTCTCAGATAAATTGCGAAAAAGAGTAGAGAGGTGATGCTTTACGTGTACGTAGGGGTACTTCATATACATTTTTCAATTGCATAAACTCATAATTGCCATTTTTTCACTGTGTTACTGTCCTTGCCGGGGTGCGATATCACAGTTCTTAATTAACTTTGTTACATAATATGTCTAAATGTTTTTCATGTTCAGAAAGATTGGGGGTCTCCCCCCCCCCCCCGATGCTACGCCTATGAAGATAATAACCTCAATTTAAAAACAAGTATACAAATTTAAGGTTGATATCTAAATTTAACTCAAGCTAAAAGTTTTAACCCCAACATCTCCCCCTCATGAAAAAAAGTAAATAAATAATAAATAAATGCCAAATGCTTTAAAATTTGATTTTTTTTTTTCTTAATTTTTTTCTTTTCCTTTATATATCAGTAGACATATATATCTCATGCTATATACATTTATTTTCCATACATTATCTAATAAAAGGTTGTAGATAGTTTTAGTACAATTAGGCCATTTTAAAAGCCCCTCCTAAAGGATCAACTTTTTTTTTTTTTTCTTTTCAGATCACAGACAGAGGAACTATAACCAAAATAAAGAAAATTAAGGCTTTTATTATATTATGATATTTTTTAAGCTTAGATCAGTTAAAAACCGACTAATTTTCTAGCATATTCTTTCATTAATTTTCAATTGCATGTGAAGCTTTTCATGAATTGTTATTCCCGAACAAGAAAATTGAAGAGTAGTTTCCGCCTTTCTATAAAGTTCGATTTTTTTTTTTTTTTTTTTTTTTTTTTTCTGTGAATGTTTTTAACTGTTTTTCTGGAAGTGCTTTATTATAGAAAAGTTGTCTTATTTTCCCAAAAACCCTATGCAATTACAGTCAAAATTCAACAAATGAAAAGATATTTTATACAAATAAATATTTAAAAAATTACTTACGAGTATTATAAAGTTAATATCTGTGACAATGTTTATATATTCTATATTTCAGCTACTTTATCTCTTGAAAATTTGATGAAATTACTTTTGAAGAACGAAGCAAAGCATAAGAAAATTTAAGGCTTATTATTAAAGTTTTAAAGCTAAGATCAATAGAAATTGTCTAATTTCTAAGACATTCATTTTCAATCTTAAGTAAATTAAAATTTTCAAGTATTATTGTCTCCGAACAAGAAAATCCAATAGTATTTTTTGCTTTTCTATAAATAACGGATATTTAATTTTTATTCACTAGAATTTTGATTTTTTTTTTTTTTTTTTTTTATACTTGCTTTTTTTTTTTTTTTTTTTTTTTAGGGGGGGGGGGGGCACGTGGGGTTGCCCAGACAGTAGAGTGCCGGGCTCGTAATTGGAAGATTGCAGGTTTGATACTCGAGCAGACCAAAGACTGTTGTGTACACTAATGGTGACTGGTGCACGTAAAATCTGTCATGTCAATGCCCTATATGTTCCCATCAAAATTACACCTCTGGGGGTCATCGAAGTGGGATAGCCATCCCTTCCGTGGAGGATCAAAATTGTGATGGTATGTCTGCGAACCACCTCTCGAGGCAAACAAAACAATATATACAAAACATTATAATTCAACATGAAGTATTTCTGAATAGAGGAACCAATTTATTCGTCTAATATCGTTACAGTCAAATTCATCGTTAGGCGTTCTTTCATAAACATGCTTTTTTTCCTTTTGTCTTTTCTTTGGGATCAAATTTAAGATAAAGGCTCTTTGGATTAATTAGGGTAAATTAGGACTAAGGTTTAGTTAAAGTCAAGGTCATTGAAAGCCCATGTTAACTTACGGAGAAATTTCTCCCATTATTATTCATTACATATTATACATTTTTAGTTCCCCACCATGCTATAGGTAAGGTAATAGTGAAAATTTTCGACCTCGGTTTTTTGACTTTTTTACACGTTTTCAGGTGAGGATTCCGAAAATGACAAAATTTGTATGGTGTCCGTCTGTAGGGTGTCTGTTAGTTTGTTAGTCCGTTAGTGTGTTAGTATTTACGCAGAGAAGTCAGATCAGTTTTAAAATATTATTTATAATATTTTCGTCGTAATGATGTCACACTACTTTTGAAATTTTATTTAAGATACTCGCATGAATATTATTGACTATGAATTTCCCAATATAAAAATTTCGTAAGTTATTGGAAATTTACGAATTTTTTAACATGGCAGAATAGGGCAAAATTTCACATAAACGCCAATCTTGAGTGATATTTATATCGTAAAGACGTCAGACCACTTTTTAAATATTATTTAGGATACTGGTATGAATATTATGGACTACGAATTTTTCAATATAAACATTTCGTAAGTTATTTAGAATTTACGATTTGCATAAATGGCAGAATAGGACAGAATTGAGCATAATCGTCCATTTTGAGGATCATAAATATATCAGACAACTTCAGAATAACATTTAAGATACTTGTTTGAACATGATTGACTACAAATATTATAATAGGAAAGTTTCGTATGTTATTCGTAATTTAAGATTTTATCAACATAGCAAAATTGAAAATTTTCCATATAAATATGCATTTTGAGGATTGTTGCATTTGAAATAGTAGCATGAGAACTAAAATATGAAACTGACTTTCATGATGTTTGAATGACCTCGATAAATCCTTTCAGAAGTTTTAGTAGAAATCCCGGGGGAGGCGGAAAATATCGCCACGGAAAAAATCGCACTGGGAAAAAATCGCACTGGAAAAAATCGCACAGAAGAGTAAAACTATATCACAGAACGTATTTCTAAACAGCTATGTAACATATATATATACATATAAAGAGAGAGAGAGTATTTTATGAAACAGTAATTTTGTTTTCTTTTATTTGAGGTCTGGAATCTTACAAATTCTCATTTTGACTGTGCGCATGTAAAAATGGCTAGGGTTAGAATAGTAATCGAGGGGGGGGGGGGGGGGTGAGAAATGATTCCAGAAAGAATGGCTACGGTAAAAATGGAATTTAGGTAAATATGCCAACGGAAAAAATGGTAACAGGAAAAAATGGCAACGATAAATATATAAAAAAGTGTAACAAAATAAAGTAAAACAAAAAAGGATAATTTGAAAATTCTTACAAGCGAATTATATGCTAAAATATATCAAGAGTAAAATATATTTCATCTTTGGTATTGATAACATTTTTCGCCGTCAGATATAAATGTGTATAATTATACATGTGTTTTCCTAAGGGGCTCTGAATATTAGAATCATTCATTTTCCAACTTTTTCAGTCTTAAAGAAGAAATTTTAGCCTTTATTAATATATTTATTCACGTATTCAATATTTGTGCGATTTTATATCAATGTTAGTTATTGAAAAAAAAAAAAAAAAAAAAAAAAAAAAAAAAAGGAATAAAATAAAATAAGTAAATAAAATAAAAAATAAAAAATTTAATGGTTAAATAAAATAAATAAATAAATAAATAAAGAGTTGAGGATGGGTGGCGATTGGAGGCTAATTTTACTTTTTGAGCATGGATAAACAGAAAAGCTTTCTTTGTGTAGACAATGAGGGAATTAGCAAGGAAATGTTTTTCCTAGAAGCGTTCTCCAGTTTTTTTCTTTCATCAGGTAATGTCATTGAGTTACCCTCTCCTATTCCAACCTCTGCCTTTGTATTCTCACCTCACAGTTCACAATCATAATCTATATAGCGGTCCTTCTCTTTATAGCCCTACTTTTTGAACATTGAATAAAAAAGGAAATTTTTAAAGGCCAGAATTTGTGATATCTCCTTCTTTTCAGATACAGAAAACCCCCTTTACCTCCTTTACAGATGTTAAAATCTTGCTTTCCTTCCTAGAAGAATCTTGTTGTCGTATAAAAAGATGTAAATAAATGAAGAGAAAAGTATATTATACAATATACTTTTACAATACAATATTACAATACAATACAATACTTTTATCATACAATACTTTTATTACAATACCATACTTTTATTATACAATATATTATACAATATACGTTATCAACCTTTGAAAGGTTTAACATAAAATATTAAAAAGACATACAATCGAAATTTTAATGCACAATTTTGATTCGTGCAAATTTAGTCTAGACAAGTGATTTTTTGCGTAATATTATTACATAAAATAATAATTAAGAATAATATTTTAAAATTTTTACCTATTTCAAAGGTAAATACAGCTTGTTCAGTTTGTAGTATTTAATGAAGTATTATGAATTTATATTTTTCTAATATAATAATTAAATTTTAATACTTATTATGATTGCTTATGATTGCTTGTACAATAATAATAAAAGTAATCTGGTGCGTCACTCACACGAATTTCTCTTACCCTGAAATTTAATACTATAAATACAGGTTACAGATTAAAAGGTAAGATAACTAGTACTGTTATGTAAACCTGTGTTAAACAATTCAAATTAGGCTTCGGAAGAGTTTTATATGATAATTAGTTCAGTGTGAGGGGGGCTGCTGCCAACCTCAACCCCCTGTTTCATTAATGCACCTACATTAATATAGAATTGAATTCGGTTATTAAAAAATAATTCTGTTTTTAAAAAATAATTTATTAAAATTATTATTTAAAAAAATTATCTAAAAAAAAAAAAAAAAAAAAAAAAAAAAAAAAAAAAAGTTGAATTTATTCTCAATATTACACATATATATGAATATATTTTCTTCTTTAAATGAAAAAAAAAATCGATAACTTTATTTTAAATTATCGCACATCGATGGTTCAACCATTCGTTTCAAAAGTATTGGCGAGCTCTTTTGAAAGATACCCATCATGAAAATTTACTCCTATCGAAGGGGGACTTCACCCCCCCCCCCCAATTTATTTCCCAGTTGACTATCTCTATTACAAAAAATATATATATTCGCTTCATTTGGTTTAGTGCAGTCTATAGATGTTAAACTCTACTTACCTGCAATTTCTCTCATAGACGTAATGTATTTGAATACTTTTGAGTGTCCCTGTACACAAACCATTTGCTTCATCTCAACAAAAAGCTTACTGTAGCATCCCTATATGATACATTTAGAATACCGAGTTTGGAATTCTTGCAACTATATGTTCTTGAGATATGCTGATAACAGACATACAGACATCCACACAGACCATTCACTAAAAACATGATTTTCGTATTCAGGGTACCTTAAAACATGTAAAAATAACAAAAACTCACGTTCAAAAATTTTACCCTAAAACAATTCTTTCTCGACCCTATGGGTAAGAGAAAATAATAAGTGATGATTACATTGAAGATGGGCATTAATTACAAAATATCTTTTATAATTAATCATCTGAAGCATCACAAATTAAGTTATTGCTTTTTTTTTTTTTTTTTTTTAATTATTATTCAATAGAAAGTATTGGATTCGTGAAAATTTTCAACTGCCGGTTTTCGATGGAATTACATGTTTTGAAAGCTCCAGCAAACGATTTGACCATTTTTAGAAAATATATGTCGATCTGGGATCCCGGAAAAAAGGACAACGGTAAAAATGGCACTTTTCACTTCGCAAATCGCAAAATAATAAATATCAAATAAGGAATTTACAGAATGACTTTCAAATTACATTTTTAGAATTTCATTCGATTTGGTACACCAATCATTTATTTTATATCTGAGAAAAGGAGGGGGGGGGGCTAGCAGCAAATGGAAAGATAACAATTGTTTTTATACCACCTTCTTACAGATTTTAATGAAACTTTGTGTAAGCACGTACAATTTGTGATTATCACAATGAAGTACATATTATATACCTGGAGAGGGGTCGGAGGCAGATGAAAGTAAAATATATTATTATTTAAACTACACTATTATTGATTAAAAAAAAAAAAAAAAAAAAAAAAAAAAAAAATCTTTCTGTAAATACAACGTACTGTTTAAGAAAAATTACACTGAGTATTGTGAGTATTACACATATATGGTTTACTAGGGGGGGGGGGGGGACAGAGTGACGAAAATGGTTATTTTTATAACACCATGCTACTTATTTATATGAAACTTTGTACTATCAATTACATTTTATTAAAATTATAGTGAAAGTTACCTACAGTTGATAAGGGGGGGAGATGAAAAATAAAATAATCTTTTTAAACAACCCTTATTATACATTTTTTTTTTTTTTTTTTTTGAAATTTTGTGTAAATATCACTTACTATTAATGAAAAATTACAGTGAAGTTACATATGTCTTGGGGGGGGGGGGGGGGCACAGAAGGAAAGAAAATGAATGTCTATATCATTATATTTTGCATTTTAATAAAATTTATTATAAATATCATTGAATAATTAGGAAAATTTACCCTGATTGTTATGTATATCTTGGATGCTATGGGGAGGGGCCAAAAGAGAAAAATGATTGCATAAGTATCACGATGTTACCAGTTTTAATTAAAATTTCAAAAACTATTACCTACATTTAATGAAAAATTCCAAAGAGTGTTACATATATCTAGGAGGGGGGGAGGGGAATATTGTTTTTAAATAACTTAAATAGGAAAATTTGCATGAATATATCTTATTGTTTATGAAAAATTGAAGAGAAGAGGAAAATTGAAGAGACACTACCCGGTGAGAACTAAGGGCTAATATGTTTTTGTACCATCTTGTTGCTCGTTTAATGAAACTTTGCAGAAATATTACTCACTGTGTGAGTAATGCACAATAAATATACATAATACATAACCCTCACATTACAGTGAGGGTTAAGAATCAGTTTCTTTCTCTTCCTGAGTGTGTACGCAAAAATTCAATGTATGGTGTAAATCTGAAACATGCTACTAAAAAATGAAATTTCTTCTTTTAATCTGTCTCTTTTACCTCCCCTCCCCTCTAGAAATTAAAAACTTATGCCCTCGTTGATGTTTAGCATCTGTTTTACAAGGAGAAATTAAGAGTAGTGCCTTTTTAATACGAACGATAGTAATTTTTTTTTTTTTTTTTTTCTACGAGGGGAAGGGGCGGGGGAAATGGGGCAGATTAAAAAAAAAAAAAAAAAAAAAAAATATCTGCTTGAGAATAATCTTTTACCAATATTTGATATTAATTTTTAATTAATGTCTGATCTGAACATTGCATTGAATTTTTGCCTACTAACTTAGAAACTGAAAGATACTGCGATGCATAGTCCTCTCTAAAAATTTTCATAAACAATAAATGCTATTTATATAAAATTTCCTATAAATATGAAGCGGTGTGATTTAAAAACAATCATATTTTTTCTCTCTGCCCCCTTCCCCCCCCCCGCCCCCTTCAGGTAGAGGCTCCACTCAAAATAATATTTCATTAAAAGTAGGTGATAGTTGTTAAATTTTAATTAAAATTGATAACATTGTAATATTTATGCAATCATTTTTACTTTCTTCTATATGTAATATAGAGAAAGTATTGGATTCGCGAAAATTTTCGACCTCCGTTTTTTGATGGATTTACATGTTTTGGGATGTCTAGATTACGAATTAATAGTTTTTAGAAAATGTCTGTCTGTCTATCTGTCTGTCTGTCTGTATCATTTTTTTGTGGACGCTGTATCTCACGAACCAATGAAGGAAATTTAACCAAACTTGGTATTTAGTTGCACCCTGACATGAACTGGTACCCATTAGATTTGGGGATCAATAGCTCTTCACTCCCCCCCCCCCCAGACATTAAAAACCTCACTGTAATTTTTCATTAATAGTAATTGATATTTACACAAAATGTCAATAAAAAAATCGATAATAAGTGTTGTTTATAAAGATTATTTTATTTTTCATATGCCCGTACTAGCCCCCCCCTTATCAAGTACAGGTAACTTTCACTATAATTTTAATAAAATGTAAGTAATAGTCGTACATAATGTTTCATGTAAATAGCATGGTCATATAAAAACAACCATTTTCTTCACTCTGCTCCCCAGATATGTGTAACACTCACTGTAATTTTTCTTAAACAGTAAGAGTATACACACCAAGTTTTTTTTTTTTTTTTTTTTTTTTAAATTGATAATAGGGTAGTTTAAAGAATAATATGTTTTACTTACATTGGCGCCCCTTTGATCCCCTGGCATGTAATACACTCATTTGTGATCTTCATAAAACGCAAGTGATAGTTATAGAATATATAATTCAAATCTGTAAAATGGTGATATGAAAAATCACTTTATTTTCCTATGCCCCCATTTCTTTACACCCCCCCCCCCTCAAAAAAAAAAAAAAAAAAAAAATCCAAGCAGTGTTTGGGGACTGCCGATAGAAGTGAAAACTAAGTAACTTGTGAATTGTATCGTCGAGCTATTAGATAATTATTTTCGAATTATTTTTGGTTTGTAAAGAAGTGTTTATGATCTGTATTATATGATTCGGCACAATATTTGTAGCTACCCAAATTAAATGAACTAAGCCTTATATTGGGTAAAAATATTGATTACTTATGAAATTATTTTAATGAGTAGCTAAGATACAAAAGAGAGCCGATTCAGGACACCCCAAAACGTGTAAATAAGGTGAAATCTCGAATTTTACTTTCGATAATATAAAAGAACTTTAAAATATCTTTCGAATGATGCATTAAAAATAATTTAATCATAATTAAAAAAAATGAAATATTGAAATTTTAAAATATTACAGCGCCATCTCGTGGTAGAAATTTCTGCAATCTACTGTTCGATTCCAAATCAACAAAGCTTTCTAATGATGTATTACTTCCGAAATTATTTTAATTAGTAACTGAGATACAAAAGAAAACCGACTCAGGACACATCAAATCGTGTAAATCAGGTAAAATCTCGAATTCCACTTTCGATAATATTAAAGTACTTTAAAATATCTTTCGAATGATGTATAAAAAATTATTTAATCATAATTAGAAATTGAAATGTTGAAATTTTAAAATATTACAGCGTCATCTGGCGGTAGAAATTTCTGTAAGTTACTGTTCGATTCCAACTCAACAAAGCTTTCAAATGATGCATTACTTATGAAATTATTTTAATTAGTAGCTGAGATACAAAAGAAAACCCATTCAGGGCTCCTCAATATGTGTAAATCAGCTAAAATCTCGAATTACACTTTCGATTCTCATGGAAAGCTTTCGCTGACGATGACGCGAGTTTCATGATTTTTGTTCACCCAAAAGTGCTCAACGCGCCTAAAGAAGTTTTCACTTCAAATGGAAAACTTTCCCTGACGATGACGCGAGTTTCATGATTTTTGTTCACCCAAAAGTGCTAAACGCAATATATGTCTTATACATTTTCTTTTTTTACAAACTGTATATGATTATACAAAGTTTTTCTTTTTTCTTAAATCGATAATGGAGTAGTTTAAAGAAGAATTTATTTTATTTCCATCTACTCCCCCCTTGCCCCCCCCCCCCCAGGGGTATAGTACACTCATTGTGATCTTCATAAAAAGTAAGTGATTGTTATCGAATATATCATTAAATTTGGCAAAATACTGATATAAAACATCATCTTATTTTCTTCTGCTCCCCCCTCTTTAATCCCCCACTCCCCAAGTATGTCTGACACTTACTGTAATTTTTTCACAAATTGTACGTGATTATAAAATGTTTCATTAAAATTGGTAAGAAGATGATATAAAAAACAATTGTTTTCTTTCAACCTGCACTTAGCCCCACCCCCCTCCTTTTCCAATGAATGTTGTACCAAATCAATTGACAGTCAGTCTTTAAATTCCTTATTTAATATTTTTTATTTTGCGATTCGCGAATTGGAAGAATGTCCTTCTTCAGGTGTCCTTTTTTTTTCGGAATCCCCATATCTCTGAATGGTATTCAAACATTTACTATTTTCTTAAATTTTATTTCTAGAAAGTTGTTAAATTATCATATATATCCACTCTTCCGGATCTAGAGGGACATAGAATGCAATTTAATAATACCCCCGCCCTTTTTTTCTGTAACCTCGTTTATAAGATTAAATAGAATTTAAAATTTATTGCCTAAGGCCCATATGAATCTTAAGATGAGTTTTGCTTTCTGGGGAGAGAGGCATGTGTGTACGCAAACATGATTGCTTTTCTGTGCGATTTTTTCCGGTGCGATTTTTTCTGCGTGCGATTTTTTCCGGGTGCGATTTTTTCCAGTGCGATTTCTTCCGGTGCGTTTTTTTCCGGGATTCAAACCCCGGCAATTTTCGTAGCCTGTTTTCTAAGAAGAATTATCTGAATAATTATCTCGCCGTTTTCCACTAATTTCTCTCAGAATTTTAAGAACTTTATTCAAAATCATCTTAGTACAATACCTATAAACTTTATTTCCTCTTGAACAAGTCAAATGAAAAATGTGTACTGATATTTTGAATCAAATTTTATATACTGATATTCAGTTCAAATTTAAGGTGAAAATTAAAGACCGAAAATAAAAATGAACCAATAAACAAAAATGCACCAGAGCCAAAATTTTGAGAAATACTCCTCTCAGACACAGCGATCACCCCTCTTGAAAATAGACTCAATTTCTTTTTCTTTCTTTCTCCTTTTTTTTTTTTTTTTTTTTTTTTTTTTTTGTCTGAAATTGAAGTATGAATAGTATTAGAGTTTATTTCATTCTAGTTTATATTTCATTTCTTAATTTACTTTTTAAATTTACTTATTTCTGTACTTTGTTAAAATTTTTAATCTTTCCCCCCCCCCCCCCCCCTAAATTAAATAAAATTAGTATCGCCCAGTAATGAATCTCAACCACCTTTTTTGAGTAAGCACAGCGCCTTGTTAATTCACCCACACTTTTCCCGGCCCCGAGATGATCGTAAGTTTCAGACTTTATCAATACACTGCAGAATGAAGGTCTCGCCTAGGGGAATCTGACCTGTTTCTACAATTCTTCTCCATTCTGTTTTTCCAAACTTCACAATTTGATCGCTCCAACGACACAGTCGTACCTTCCTCGGTCTTTTCTTATCTTTTAGAATGGAAAATACGACTTTGGCGGTCTGTCTATTATTATTTTTTCTCGCAAGATGACTCCATTTTAAATTCTTAACTCCAGAAATAACATCCTTAACTTTGGTTTGCTTAATTATCCAAGTGTTTGGCTTTCTGTCTCTTCAGGTGAATCCTAACATGTTTCTCTCCATACATCTCTGAGTTATTTGATGTTTTTGTATTGTTTTATATATTAATGTCTAAGTTTCTGAAAGCATAAGTTAAAACAGGCGAAATGCACTGATCAAAAACCTTTCTTTTCAAACAAATTGGGAAATTGCTTTTGAATATACCGCTATTTCTTCAGAATGCTCTCCACGCAAGTTTAACTCGGTTGTTAATTTCTTTCATGGTGTCCTATTCATCGGAAGGACTTGTCGCAGATATGTATAACAGCATACCATTTTTAACTTATCCATATCAATCAATACCTTCATTGAAGAAATAAAGAAATTTGCCATAATTTTTGTCTTACTGAGGCACTGTGGGTCATTTTCAACCCACCGAGTTTGCATTCTTTGTTTAATTCCTGAAGCATTTCTTACAAATCCTCAGATGACGAGGTAAGCAGTATACTTCTCGTAAACTCTCGTCTTCTCGTAAACTAAGGCCCCATCAATGGTCGAGTGAATGTACTCTCAAAAGCCGATAGACGTGAGGTGCCGGGTTCGATCTTAGGTTGAACGTTGCACTCGTTGGTCTAACCGCTCGGCATTTTCTGTGTTCTTCTCCAAACCTGGCGCAAATGCGGGCTAGGATCATTTAGAAAAACCTACTGGAGGGCATTTACAACCTTAGGCCCAGACCCATATGCCTATAATAGTCAACTGGCCTTAATCCCCAACACCAACACCTCATAAACGAAATTTGATGAAACATGTTGACCTTCCTTATTTAGTTTATTAAATCTAATATTAATTCCGTAGGAAGTCTCACCTATATATGCTGTATTAATATGCCACCATATATACATAATCGTTATTATATATAGATATATATTATAGCGATTTAAATATGATTTCTCTCATGGTGAAAATATTTTGAAATATAATAGTCAGCATTCGTAAATATTGAACTAAAATAAAATTAATTACAAGATAAAAAGTTTATATACCATGTTTTTAAATATTCTGTTGAATTATATAAACGTTAACGAAGTCAACGGGGATCCGAAGTAATTGGCTAAAAGTATTTAAAAAATGCATTGTCATCGTGTTCTGAGATATTCTGAAAGTTTCAAATGTCTTGCTAATCGGGAAGTTATATGATTGTTGAATCATAAAAATGCTACCGAAGGCAGTTAGAGCCCGAAGCAATTGGCTAAAAGTATTTTTAAAAAATGCCTTGTCACCGTGTCCTGAGCTATTCTGAAAGTTCCAAATGTCTAGTTAGTCAGAAAGTTATGTGATTGTTAAATCATATAAACGCTACCGAAGGCAACAGGGACCCGAAACAATTGGCTAAAAATATTTAAAATGTGCATTGTCATCGTGTTCTAATTTAGTCTAAAAGTTTCAAATGCCTAGCTAGTCGTGAAGTTATATGATTGTTGAATTATATAAACGCTACAGAAGGCAGAGGGGTTGTTGTTGTTGTCGTTGTAGGATTTTTTAAGGCCGATTGACTCCTTATGTGTCCTAGGCCTGTGGGAGAATGCCCTCAGTGGAGGGTCTTTCTAAGGGGTCCTAGCCCGTAGGGCCCCTAAAGGACCCTTCCAAGACTGGCAACTGAAAGCTTCAACTTCAGTTTCTTTTGATATCCCTTTGATGTGGTTTTTGAGAATTGAAGCTCGCTCCAGCCCTCGCTCACAAACCCCCTAGTGCGATAATTGCATGGGAACTGGTCTCTTTTGTAAAAGAGCAATAAAAACTAATGTCCTTCATTGTAAATGTGTGCAAAATTTCAAGGGTCGCTTTCGGACAATGGATAATTTAAGATTTTTGAAGCTCTGCTCGTTGCCAGTATCTGAAGGGTCCTTTAGATCCTACGGGCTAGGACCCCTTAGAAAGATCCCCACCGAGGAAGGCAGCGGAAACCCGAAAACATTGAATAAAAGTATTTGAAAAAAAATGCATTGTCGTCGTTTTCTGAGCTTTTTTAAAAGTTTAAAATTTCTAGCTAGTCGGGAAGTTATGTGATTGTTGAATCATATAAACGCTACTGAAGGTAGCGGGGACCCAAAACAATTGTCTAAAACTATTTTTAAAAAATGCATTGCCACGGTGTTCTGAGCTATTCTGAAAGTTTCAAATGTCTAGCTAATCGGGAAGTTAGTTAAAACTCGATTGCAAGATTTGTATTCGACTAACAAATAAGAATCGATGTTAATAAAAACGTGGTAATAATGTAAATCATGCAAACAGTTTTGTTATTTAAAAATATCTACATATTTTGTTTTTATTTTCTTATACAATGCATTATACAAGAATTGTATATGCATCAAATAGTAATCGTATAACGAAGAAAAAAATCAAAAGCAAATGTCACGAATAATAATAAAATTTTAAATTGTAACAAATATTTTGCTTTGAAAGACCATGACTCTTGAACAAGCGATAAAAAAGAAGGTCTGCTATCACACTGTAATTATGCTTATTTTATTTTATTGGGTGAAAAACGGCACCTAATTATTTTGACTGAAAAGAATTTTTATAGTGTAGGTTTCTAATTTATGTTGTTGTTGTATAAAGTTCGTATCGTTTAATAGAAAATATTATATTTCAATCCAGTGTATCTGCATTAAAAATTACAATTTACATAAAAGATAAAACAGTTATGTTTAGTTTAATTCGATGTTTTAAACTCCAATCCATTAATCAAATGAAAATTTTGCCATGCAATGATTTTTGTGTGTTTAAGCATTATAGTATAACCAACAAAAGGTCTTACTTTAAAGTATAACAATATATATATATAAATACATAAAAAAAAAGCGAATAGGATTTGTTGAATTAAAAAATATATATTATTATTATTATTATTATTATTATTATTTCAATTTAAAACATTTTTTACTGCACTTTTATTCAGAAGAAATAATTCTCTCGACTTGAATAAAAGTTTTAATTTCAATTCTGGAATATTTTTAAAAGAGAGAGAGAGAGAAACTCTTCAATTTAATATATATATATATATATATATATATATTCTTCTGTTTATTAAATAATTTTCTCTGTTGAAAAAAATATAACGATAATTTATTAAGTTAGTGATTTACAAAAATATTTGTAATATTAGAAGTAATTTGTAAGAATTACTCAAATCGGAAACATATTCAAAAATAACTTTATGAAAGACACACATTTTCAAAAAAATTCACAGCAAGAGATTTAGCAGCTTTGAAGATATCCACAAAAATTCCTAACCCTCCTCTACATACAAAGGGGTGTGTCATTTGACAGTTTACAAATTACATGCGACACATGTTTTCCGCTTCTACAATACGAATACACAGGGGAATTTCTCACTTCTTAATAGACTCTTATCAGCGCCTAAAGCTTTCTTACCAAAAGAAATCCCTACATCTATATCCCTACATACCATGAATTCGTGTGAAGAAAAGAGGAATACAGATAATTGCGTTTTAGAAACAGCAGCGCCATCTATGTCACACACTTCACACACACATCCGTACATTATAAACAAACCGAGGACCACCAAAAAAATATATGAGGATCTTTGTATGACATAGTAGATTACGAATATGGGTCGATTTCGTTCCGAGGTCCGGCAAAACGGTCCTCGCAACGAAATTGGTCCTCGCAGTGTTGGTGTGTAAACGGACAGTGGTCCTCGCATGGTAGGGTAAACGAACGCACACACACACACATATATATACATAAAGGGTTGGTATATTTCAAGTTCGCTTATTCAGAAGGCTCTAGAGCCGAGTCTATGGCTTCAAATGAAACAATATTTCACTGCTATGTACAGTACAAGTTATGTGCTTTGGGAAGATTAAAAAAAAAATCATCAATAGGTTGCGCTAATCCAATATGTAAGGGCGATATTTAAAGATTTATTCTATCAATTTCAATCAATCCACACGAAACATATAACATTGATTTTGTTTCTTACAAAAAATCTGCAAAAATCGCCTTAGATATTGGCACAGCACTACCTATTAACGAAAATAGTAACTCATTTTCTTTTCAATTTTCTCAGAGCACAGCTGCACTCGATTATTTTCGTCAATAGGTGGCGCTGCGTCAATATCTAAAACTATTCTGTAAGTTTTTTTTTTTTTTTTTTTTTTTTTTTTGTATAAAATAAAATAAATTTTGTGCGTTTAGTCTCCATTGACCGAAATTGATAGCGTGAATCTGCAAAAATTAACATATGTGAAATAAGTTTTTTTTTAATTATTATTATATAAAATCGAAACAAATCACCTTAGTCATTAGCGCAGTGCTACCTTTTTTTTTTAATTATTATTATTATTATTATTGGAAATAATTAAGTGGTACTTTTCTCTGCAAAAATTGAAAAAAATAAATCATTTAAAATTTTCGTGAATAGGTCGCACAGCGCCAACGTGTAAAGCGATTTTAGCAGATGTTTTGTAAAATAAAAAAAAAAAAAAAAAATAAAAAAAAAAAAATACATTTTGTGTACTTTGTCCGAAATTGATAGAATGAATTTTCAAAAATCGTCTTAGATGTTAGAGCACGTCACCCATTGACGAAAATTACAACTATTTTTTTTTTTTTTCGATTTTTACAGAGCGCATCACTTGTACTATATACTAGTGAAATTTTGTTTCACTTTGAGCTATAGAACCAGTTCTAAATCTTTTAGAATAGGCGAACTTTATTTATAACATCCTTGCATATGTAATTAAAGGAAATAAATCAGGATTCAAATTACGACTTAAAAGTGCATGTTTAAATATTGAGCGAATAAAAAAAAATATATAATTGCTTCATAATACTTTCATTTGCTAAATCTTAACTAAAAATCGTAGGATATTATATAAATAAATATCTAAACTTCATACATAGAATATTACATTTTTTGAGAAATTTTTTTTTTATTAAAATAAACTTAGATGACATTGATCAGCCAGCATCACAAGCATGTAAAATATTTAAATGCACATGCGCCGAGGTTATTAATATGTTTAGTTTTTGGTACAAATGCTTTCCAATTATATAATCTTTGTTCATTAATCAAAATTAGTACGACATCTAATATTTAATGTATTTAACATACCTCTTTACACTTTCTAATTATATTTTGAGTGTTCACATACTGTGTTTATCCATGCATTAGATCTATATTAGACCTAGTTCCTAATTTACGTCATAGATATTAAAATGATTTTTCAAGAAATATTTACAGTACGGCTTGTTCATAGAGAATAAATTTTCTAACAATAACATAATAAAACATTAAATAATAATTTAATAATAAAACATTTTATATCTAAAAGTGATTTTTAAACATAAATAAGTTTTTAAAAATCACTATTAAAATTTGGATCGATTTAATTAAATTTTATATTGATATGAATTTGTAAACCAGAAAATTATTTTTAAAAAGAAATATGTTGTATATATATGCATGTCATTCAACCTTTAAATAATGGTTTCATTTTTTTTTTTTTTTTTTTTTTTTTTTTTTTTTTTTTTTTTTTAATGTAGAATAACATTTGGATCATTCTTCTACATTTTTGTTAATTTTACATCTGTTTTTTATTAGATACTCATACAGTGGGTTATTGGGTTTTTACAATTTAATAACAAATAAGTATTTTAATTTGTTCTTATATTAAGTACAATAACTCGTGGAGTATTTTCGATATACACTGGTCGACATTGAAAATGCAACACCAAGAAGGAATGATAATAACGGAATGAAATTTGTTGGACACATACATTATAGTACGAAGAACAATTGATTAAAATTTCAGGAAATTTGAAGTAATATGCACTGAGAAAACAGTACTTAAAGCAGCGACCTCTGTGAGCAATAACAGCACATATCTGCCTAGGCATTGAATCCAACAGCGATTGGAAGACATGTACGGGTAGAGCACTTAATGAAACTTCAACACGATGCCACAATTCATCGATCGAAGTTACTGGTGAGTGGTGGGGGGCCAGTCGCTTTTCAAGGATTAAACAGTAATTTTCATTGGTGCGAGATCAGGATTTCGCTGGCCAGAGCAACAGTCGAACACATTCTGTATCAAAGAAGGTCCGGACAATACAAACAACTTGAGGTCGTGCATTATCTTGCTTAAATTTTGCGCTACGGAGGCCTCGAATACAGGGCAGAGGGGCGGGCCTTAACTCATCAGAAATTTAATGGCCGCTGTTCAGAGTGCCAGGAGTACGAACATGAAGTAATCGAGACGTGTATCCAACGGGAACCCATAACACCATTGCAAATAATGGACAGTATGATGATGTCGAATCCCAGCTGGTAATGTGCATTATTCATAATGCCGTTAAATACGGATAAGGCAATCTTGATGCTGTAAACAGGATTGTGATTTGCCAGAAAAGCGACTTCACGCCATTCCTGCGTCCAGGTTCATCATTGATCACACATTAATGGCACCCATATCCGTGATGCAGTTTTGAGGGTAATCAGAATTTTGTTAGCCGCATACTGAGTCACCACCTGGATTGATGGTATGTTGTACCATTGGATACACGTCCCGGCCCCCTCTTGGTTTCATTCCTGCCACTCTAAATACCAGCCATTACATTTCTGACGAGTTAAGGCCCATAGCTCTGCCCCATTTTCAAGGCCTCCGAAGCGCAACATTTAAGCAGGACAATGCACGACCGCAAGTTGTCCATATTGTCTGGACCTTCATTGATGCCGAATGTGTTCGACTGTTGCTCTGGCCAGCGCGTTCTCCTGATCTCGCACCAATGAAAATGACTGTTTAATCGTTGAAAAGCGACTGGCCCCCCACCACTCACCAGTAACTTCGATCGATGAATTGTAGCATCGTGTTGAAGTTTCATGAAGTGCTCTACCCGCACATGTCTTCCAATCGCTGTTGGATTCAATGCCTAGGCGGATATGTGCTGTTATTGCTCACAGAGGTCGCTGCTTTATGCACTGTTTTCTCAGTACATATTACTCCAAATTTCCTGAAATTTTAATCAATTGTTCTTACTACTAGTATGTATGTGTCCAACAAATTTCATTCCGTTATTATCATTCCTTCCTGGTGTTTCATTTTCAATGTCGAGCAGTGTATATATATATATATATATATATATATATATGTGTGTATATATATATATATATATATAGTGTATGAAAAAAAAATATATATATAAGTATAACAGCAAACATATATATATATATATATATTATATTTGGATAAGACAAATCAAGATTTACCTCTGTCTCTCAATAACACTGATTTGGATTCTAATGTCACTAATTTCTTGGATTTAAAAATATGCTTAACCAGAATAGCCAGTTGGAATTTGACTTGTATGATAAACGTAAAGATTTTCCCTTTAAAGTATTTTTTTTTTTTTTTTTTTACTAATTTTAAAGCATGTTTACATGAATCTGTTTTTTTTTTTTTTTTTTTTAAATTTTCTATTTAATTTTAATCTACGAATAAAACAATTAGTGTCTGATAATTATAAAAACAGACAATTTCAAAATTTTAAAACTTTAGCAATGAAAAATGGTTATCCCAAACATTTAATTAAAAAAATAAATAAAATAAAATAAAATAAATGGACTTTTATTCCCTTTTTTTTTATTATTATTAGGTCTAGAAATTAAATTACTTGATTTTAAACTAAGTTATGTTACATTGTTGGTTTGATTATCCAAATGGTCTTTCATCATAATTAAATTTATTATGCCTTCCTAATTTTTATTTTTTTAATTCATAACCTGTAAATCGCTAAATCCTAGAATAAGGGTTCCTTTTTTTTTTTTTTAATTTGGGTTATGACTTCACTTTATTTTCTTCGTGATTCTTGCCATTACTGAACTGAGATTAACTGTACTTTTAACAGCTATCTGGCTCTTGAATTTTACATGTAACACACTTTTTGCATGCATCCTTTAGTTGGAAATTTCTTGACTATTGTTTAAGTGATTTTTTGATGGAAATTTTACTATATTTATTGGTGATCTTAGTTTCATAATTCTTATATGTTTTCCTCTTCTTGTGGTGAGTTCATTTTGAAATCAGTTTTATTTTGAATTTTTTTTTTTTTTTTCTTGTTTTGGCTTCAAAGAATGATTTGGGCCATGATCAAAGATATTCTTAGCTATTGCTATCTTTGAGACAGAAAAACATTCTTTTTACCTATTTGTGGTACCTGGCCCTTGATAACGTTACCCGGCCCTTGATAACGTTAGAATGCAAATATGTAGTTATCTATTTCCATTTTATTACATTTTTGTTTTATTTGATGGTCTTTGTTTTTGATCATATTTGTTTGAATACTGAGAATATTTAATAATCTTTAAATTTCAACTATCTGATTATCAATATATATATATATATAAATATACATATATATATATATACAATTATTTTTTTGTACTTTCTGTTATACTTTTTTTGTCATAAATAACCACATACATCAAAGTTCCAAAATTAATTCATATTATTTTTTTCGATATCTATTGCTTTGTATAAGGTTTCATTTCCAAAAGTAATTGTTTATGAAACAAAACATGAATCCTACCGTTTAATTCGCTATTCCTAAATACATATATTTTTCAATGTTATGGATAAATTATCCATCTGATCATATGCTGAAATAGAAATATATATTTAAAACAGCAAGTGAAAAAAAAATATTTTAGAATATTTCATAACATGGTTCAAAAAATTAGAATAATCAGACTAAATTGTACACAATTTAAACTCGAAAGGTCTTTACATGGCAATCAGTTTTTTGTTGCATGACCCATTGCTTTAATGCCTCTTAAACGATTCGGCATATTATTAAGTAAAAGTTTACATTTTTTTTTTTTTTTTAATCAAAAATCGCTCATATATTCCTGAAACTTGAAAGAAGACTTTTTTATCTCTTGGTGCAACTTCTTGAATTCGATTTTCAAAATTTCCAACAAATTCTCGATGGGGCTTAGATCTGGTGATTTCGAAGTCCAAGGGAGTACATTCATTTCAGTCCTTCTCTTGGAGCAATTGAGATGTCGATTTAGAAGTGTGGCAAGTAGCTGAATCTTGTTGAAACCCAAAACCGTCAGGATGCAAATCCTCAGATGAAGGTATCATGAAGTGTTCAAGGATTTCTTGAAATACTTCTGAATTTATTTTTGGCTAATCAATGCACAATCTAGCTGGACCTTATGTAGTCATGTAGTTCTACACCGTAACAGAGGTCACAAATTTGACTGAGCGTTTTAAACACTCTTTATCAAAAGCTTCTTATTTAAGTTTTCAAATGCGTATACCTTGATCCTGAGGAGATACACAAAAATCACTTTCAGTACCTTTTACCAGTCATCTTGGCCCTGAAAAACCATTTGTTTACGCCATTCAACTCTAGCAGTTATTTGCTTAGATGATAAGAGGGGGTTTGTCTTAGGCGCACGTGATCTAAAACCTAATTTGTGAGGTAGTCGTAATGTTGTGGATTTAGAGGCATTCATATCCGCTTTTTCCCATTTTCTCTGCAAATATCTCACACTTTGAAACAGACGTTTTTTCAGAATCCTTTTTAATTTCCTTCCATCCCTTGCTAAATTTTCTGACCTTTGACTAGCTTCCAAGCATTTATTTTGAAAACACTTATTGTTAGAATATTCTCTCAAAACTCTACTGACACTTTTTTGAAAATATTTAAATTCCTTTGCTATAAAAAATTGGGGTTTCCTTTTTAGTGGAAGTACGCAATGCGAAATTTCACAGTCTCACATAAGTCGGTCTGCCGTCCCATATTAATCAAATACTGCACTAAAACCAAGCACCAAACTACTTTTCACTTTACACAAAACACATGTTATTCCCGCAGTTAATGAAATTTACAGTTGTTATCTAATCTAATAGTAAAATAGTTGCATATTCGAAATTTTTGAACCATGTTGTCTAGATATTCTAATGTTTTGCATAATTCTAATATTTTCTTTTTAGATTGTAAATTATTAGTATAGTAAATAAAAGTAAATATTTAAATTATATTTATAAATGTTCTGAAGCCATTTAGATATTTTTAATATTTTGTTTTTCAAATTTACACTTTAGCAACATTGAACCTATTCTTTTTTATATTATTCTAATTTTTGAATTCGATTTATGTATATAGAAAGAAAGAGATAGTGGAGAGTGCTTTATTAAGAGAACTGTTAGTTCTAGATAGACGTGCACTGTAAAAAATAATTCTGTTATATAACAGAAAATACCTGGCAGCAAAAGTTTCCAGAAAATATCCGTATGCTACGTGAAAAAAAATCTAGACAGAAATTTTCTGTCACCTAACAATACTGAAAACGTTCGTAGATACAGTTTTTTTTTCTGTAGTGCATATAGTAAACCCCGCACATTAAATAAATTTTTACCCATTTCATCAGACAGAATCGAACCAGAGCCTTGCGTACAGTAGGAAAGGGCTTTACCTCGAAGCCACGGACACTGTTTTACTTAGCACTTTCCAATTCTTCTTCGATATGAAGTTTTCTGTATGCAAATCATAAAAAACTTGTAACCAAAAGATAAAATCGTTTACAATGGTTACATATATAGTGTAAGAAAAAAGGTACGTAAATTCTGGTAACAATACAAAAATTTCGTACCCACTAGATAAAATTTGTTTCAGTGATTACAGATATAGTGTAAGACAAAAAAATTTACAGTGTAGTGATTCAATCGAAACTCTTATTTTTGTGTTTGAACATTTAATAATACAATCTTAATTGTAATATATATATATATATATATATATATATATATATATATTATATCGTTAAGTAACACATACTAAACATTAGTTGTAAAAAAAAAACAGTATTTACTATATTTTAAGTAAATGAAATTAACTTTTTATTTAATTTATTTTTTAATATTACCTTGAATGTTCAGTCATGATTTCCTCATAATCAAATTTTTGTAACAGATTTTATGTGTTGCGTACAATTTTTTTCTGTTTTGTATTCTGAAAACTTGATACCAAAGTAGGAATGGGAAGTGCTAAGTAAATAAATGATTACGTGAGTCCGTGGCTTAGAGGAAAAGCCTTTGCCTATACTACGCGGAGGGCTTTGGTTCGATCCTGTCTAGTCAATTTGGAAAAAAATATTTAATTTGAGGTTTATTTTTTCCTTTTTACAATGTGCACTACGAAAAAATCTGTTTCTTCGAATATTTTGTACATTGTTCGGTTACAGAAAATTTCTGTCTACAATTATTTCCTCGTTGCATACGTATATTTTCTGGCAACTTTTACTGCCAGAAATTTTCTGTAACCTAACAGAATTATTTTTTACAGTGTGGGGTATCTACCAGGGATTGAGATATCCATATGAAGGCTTTATTAACACTTTAAAGACTAGATAGTTTTAATTACAATAAACTCTTCGTATGAAAGTGGATCTTGAATGTTAAAGTTTCTATTTGTTTATATATATATATAAAAAAAAGTAGTATTATGCTCTCTTTAATTAATGTATTTTGTGCCTTTATTGCATTAATTAGGATATTTTCTATAATTTTGTAAAATGATAAAACTTATAAAATTTTAAAATTCATTCAATAAGTGGAATTACAATAATAATAATAATAATAATAATGTAAAAATCTTATCAGCAATCATAGTCATAAATGATGGAATTTTTAGGAATCTGATATTGGAAAATTACGATAATTTTTAAAAAGTAAATATGTTATGAAGTAATTATATGCAGAATTCGCAATAATTTTTCTAACAATATTTTTATCCTTAAGTTAAAATTTTATTAATTATGTATAATTTTATTTTTGTGAATTTATTTTCAAGATGATTTTATACCAAAGATGATACTGAGAAAGATTTATGATTTTTTTTTTCTTTTTCTTCCTCTGTTTTTGTTTCTCTGGCGTTTATATTTTACGTAAGAATTACACTAGTAAGTTTAATGCAGTTTAATAACTTTTTTTTTTCTTTTACTTCTATACATCTATTAAAAAAAAAAAAAAAAAAAAAAAAAGTAATTGGACAGTAAAGAAAGTCATTTGACTGAATACTTGTAAATATTTGCTTTAGAGTTCTTAAATATATATTTAAAAAAGAAAAAATAATTCAAGCGTTATGAGAATTGTGCTTTAAAAACGATGAAATCTGACAAAAATTCTATTACCATGTAATAATTTATAAACTTTTCTTAATAGTTATATTATCAAAAATTGATAAACATATTTCTCCTGTTACAAAATAATCCATTTATTTTAAATATAGAAAAATATTTCTTTACCTATTTATGTTTACTCTTATTATTATTATTTTTACTTTCCGAACACTATAGTGAGGAAAGTATTGTAATCATGTCAAAAATCCGAATTTGAGATTTCGATGTTTCTATACGTTCCGAGGTCCCATGAGTCCGTTTTCACTATTTTTGCGATGACGTATGTATGTGTGTGGGTATGTATGTTTGTATGTATGTGTGTCTGTGTATGTATGTTTGTATGTCTGTGAGTGAACATGCTAGCGTCTAAACGCTTTCTTCGAATAAGCTGAAAGTTGGTACGTATATTTTAAGTCACCATAGTACAAACCCTATAGATTTTGGGGAATCTAGCACTTATAGTTTTTTTACAGGGACACCAGGGATATTCTTTATCATTATGGCCTATGGGGCCAAATATTTAAAAGTGTGATAGCGTCTAAATGCCTTATTAATCTGAGCAAAAAAATTTTACACATGTTATAAGTCACCGTTGCACCAACTGTATAGATTTTGGTGAATCTAGCACTCACAGTTTTTTTGCAGGGACAAAAAGAAAAATTCTTTATCATTATGGTCTATGGGACCAAATTTTTAAAAGTGCGATAGCATCTAAATGCCTTATTCAATTGAGCTGAAAATTTATATACAAATGTTATAAATCACAGTTGCACTAACTATAAGCATTTTGGTGAATCTAGCATTTATAGGTTTTTACATGGACACAACGAAATCTTCTTTATCAGTATGATCTATGGGCTCAAAGTTCAGTAGCGTTAAATAAAACATCGTGTAATATATGGAGAAAAATACTCAAACACTCTATTATGTTTTTCTCTCTTTTGTTTGTTTAACAACTCCTCTATCTTTACTTTATTTACGAAACTGTTAATTACTCAATGTTCGGAAAGTCGAGTGGAGTCAACCCAGATTTTTTTTTCATTTTTACAATTCTTAATATATTCTATTTTTCACTTGCTACAATTAAAAGGAACATGTAGAATTACGTGGTTTAGTTCAGATGTTTAAGGTGTTTGACAGCAACCGTTTCCTAGCCTGTGCGAAGTGCCCTTCGTTGGGCACCTTTTATGAGGACCAAACCCAAATTCTGAGAGTTTCAGAGAGAAACATGGGAATCTCTTAAAGACCAGGCCGACGAGTACGACTTAGGATCGAACGAGCACTTCCAGTCAGCCAATTTTGAGACCACCGGTGGGGTAAAGTAGATTTATGAAAATTTTGTTCTTTTTACCATCTGACCGTCGCAAAAGGATACATCCATTCATTAAGCTGGAGTTTTTTTTTTTTTTTTTTTTTTTTACAGCAATATATTTGTAATTTAATTGAGAAATGTTTGTTTGTATTAAATTGCGATGTTCATATGTAATAGTAATTAGGTTTGTCGTCATGTACATAAAGTTTGACTTCATTATGTTTGTCTTGATAGGGTACGTTATGTTTGCTTTCATGTTTCACCTGATATGTTTGAAAATGATAAAACCTTCGTTTTAGTGCATTATCAAATTGTGCAGTGGAAATTACATTACAATTATATTAGGTTTTCACGTGGCTAAACGAACTCTGTTTGATTTGTGTTTCTTTAAACTTATTACGACTATCTTTAACAAAAACTGTTGTAATATAAAATTATTGCGAGCCATGAAAATTTCGCAGTATTTATATAAATTAAAATAAATTAAAATATGTAAAATTTTATACAAAATTATTTCAACCGATATTTATAATAATATATATATATATTTTTAATTGTCATCCATCTTGATAACAAAAGTAAGGGTATTTATAACTGCTCCTTTAGTATCTCTCTCTCTCTCTCTCTTTTTTTTTTCATTTAGTTACAAAAAGAATCATGGATACAACGTTATGTACCGCATTAAATTATTACAGTATTCTCTTAAGTGTAACAAGAGTAATTATTATACTATTGCTGTAATTTAAGAAAATACTACAATATTTCATTGGGGAACAAGTTATTTAACACTATGTTTTTACCCTTTTAATAACAAGTACGTATTTTTTATTCAATTTAATCAACAATAATATAAAAGATTATTATTCTATAGAATTTATATATATATTAAACAAGGTATTAATTTAAACTAAATTAAAAATATTTTATTACATTTATTATAAAAGTAGTTAAACGCAGACAGTATAATTTGGGCGCTATTTCTTATCCAGTTAAAAGGCCTAGGGAACGGCTGAGACATTGGTCCACAAGTAATATCTGGTTATTTTATTTTGGCGACCACGACGAAGTGCCATTTTCAGTAATGGTTGTTATTAATTCCAAATATAAACAAAAATGTACTTTTAAAAATGGCGTCTGTTTTGAAATGCACAGACCTAAGTAAGATTACACTTAATAAAACAAATGTTTAAAATTAATATACCTCACTTTGCATGAGAAACTACCAATGATACCTATAGTAATAATAAGACAAACTGTAAACGTCCAAAGACGAAACCACTGCACCACCATGGTAAACCATCACTTACTTTCCCGTGTCTCAAAATCATATCACTTTCACGTTTATCACAAATCATACTACCGTATACCCACATGTTTTCAAAAATTCAAAACACATCTCTCCCTTTCTAAACAATTCCTCCGAAAAACAATCCTTCTACATTCACCTTCTTTTTCAAAAATAGGCCTATTATTCATTACAAACACCAACTTTCTTTTTCAACAAACACTAATATTTTTCAAGAGTCATTTCAACTGAATTGCTACCAATAGAAACCACATTTAAACAAAATTAACAATAAGCAATTGAAAATATAAGGCAAAATCATAATAAAATGTAAAAATAGGACCCGTTCCATGGAATCGTTAGATCAACGGCAAGCGCAAAATATGTAAAATGTGATCCGGTTATGCTAAAAAAATAAGCGCCATGCGGGTTGCCATGGTTCTGAAAAATAAAAGGAAAGAGCAGGTTTCCATTGTTACCAAGAAATTCAGAACGATATCACTATTTCTCCAAACGAAGCCTAAAAAGCGCACTAAAAATGTGTGGACCGATTTCCCAACTGTACCAGGCTGAGTCCCCAGTGTAGACAAAGCCTTATCATTAATAACAAACACAATATTTAGTTCAGAATAAAATTTTGCAAACTTAGAAAATGTAAGTGAAAAAAACCTGTCTCGGAAAGAAAAAAAAAAAAAAAAAAAAAAAGTAAAACAACATTGCATTTTTATTTTTATTGTATTAATGTTAAACAGTTTTTTTTTTTAGTGCTAGAGGCCTATTTCAGTCGGTACAGTTGTCGAATTTTTATAGGTCACTCTTAATTAGTGCTAGAGGCCTATTTCAGTCGGTTTATTGAATGGGGATTTATTGAATGAAGTCCCCCCCCAAGGCCCAAGTTTGACATGAGTTCCCCCCAGGCCAAACTTTGACATAAGTCCCCCCCCAGGCCCAACTTTGACATGAGTCCCCCCCAAGGTGCCCCTATTTCAGTCGGTACAGCGTTGTCGAATTTTTATAATACACTCTTAATAGTGCTAACGGCCTATTTCAGTCGGTTTATTGAATGGGGATTTATTGAATGAAGTCCCCCCAAGGCCCAACTTTGACATGAGTCCCCCCCAGGCCCAACTTTGACATGAGTCCCCCCCAAGGTGCCCCTATTTCAGTCGGTACAGCGTTGTCGAATTTTTATAATACACTCTTAATAGTGCTAAGGGCCTATTTCAGTCGGTTTATTGAATGGGGATTTATTGAATGAAGTCCCCCAAGGCACAACTTTGACATGAGGCCCCCCCCAAGGTGCCATTATTTCAGTCGGTACAGCGTTGTCGAATTTTTATAATACACTCTTAATAGTGCTAAGGGCCTATTTCAGTCGGTTTATTGAATGGGGATTTATTGAATGAAGTCCCCCAAGGCCCAACTTTGACATGAGTCCCCCCCAAGGTACAACTTTGACATGAGTCCCCCCAAGGCCCAACTTTGACATGAGTCCCCCCCAGGCCCAACTTTGACATGAGTCCCCCCAAGGCCCAACTTTGACATGAGTCCCCCCCAAGGTACAACTTTGATATGAGTCCCCCCAAAGCACACCTTTGACATGAGTCCCCCCCAAGGCACACCTCCCCCTCATTGGGAAAAAGAGAAAAAACGTTGTTTTGCGGCTATAAGACAGTTTGGACTTCCATCGTTATTTGTTACAATATCTGCAGCTGAAACACATTGGTTTGATTTAATGAAAACTTTATCATGGAATTTAGATCGTCACGAATTAACTAAAGAAGAATTTGTCGATATTAACAAGTTTAGCAGTAGGCCTCTGGCACTAAATTAAAATCTGTCAATGTAAGATTTTCATGTTTTAAATAATGAAATAATGTCGTGTCGGTATAATTTTTTTTTTAATCAAATTATTGAATACAAAATCTAAACAATCACTTTTTTCTTGCACTAATGTTTATTTGTTAAACATTTTAGAATAGCACGCTTAAAATACAACATTTAAATAATGTTATGTGATCAATTATTTTTGGTATTATTATTATTATTATTAGTAGTAGTAGTATAACTTTATTTTTTAAACAAAATTACTTCAAATTTGATATATCGTATGGATAACAATAAAAATAAATATTCAAGGATATATAAATTTGTCTTTTGGGGTTCAGAATATAACAAATCAAACATATTGCTGAGTATTTTTCTAACAATCTCCTTACAGAAGTAGTATTGTTTTTCTAGCCAAAGACAGCAGATTCAGGGTGCATTTACTGATATTTACTTTGTAAATGGCAATGGCATTTGACAAAAATAATATTATCGCAATATTAAATAATCTGGTGTGTCACTCACACGACTTTCTCTTACCCTGAAATTTAATATTATAAATACAGGTTGCAGATTAATAGGTAAGATAACGAGTACTGTTATGTAAACCTATGTTAAACAATTCATATTAGGCTTAGGAAGAGTTTTATATGATAATTAGTTCTGTGTGAGGGAGGCTACCGCCCCCCTCAACCCCCCGTTTCATTAATGCACCTACATTTATATAGAATTTTATTTGGTTATTAAAAAATAATTTATTAAAATTATTATTTAAAAAAATTGTCTTTTATGATAAGGCAGACGATTTCCATATTAGAGAAGTAGTATAACACCAAATATTCAAAAAATCTATTTTATTCTCAATTAAAAAAAAAAAAAAAAAAAAAAAGGTACGATTTTTTTCTCAGTTTTTTTTTCGTTAAAAGTAATAAAAAAATCGATAACTTTGTTTTAAATTATCGCAGATCGATGGTTCAACCATTCGTTTTTAAAGGTATTGGCGAGCTCTTTTGAAAGATAGCCATCATGAAAATTTACTCCCCTCGAGGGGGGACTTCCCCCCCAGGGGGGGAGGCGAGGCTCCTACATACACAATTTTTTTTCCCAGTTAACTGTCTCTATTACAATATATATATATTTGTTTCATTTGGTTTAGTGCAGTCTATAGACGTTAAACTCTATTTTCCTGCAATTTCCCCCATAGACGTAATGTATTAGAATTCTCTTGATTGTCCCTGTACACGAACCATTTGCTTGATCTTAACGAAAAGCTTACTGTAGCATCCCTATATTATACACATTTAGAATACCAAGTTTGAACTTTCTGCCATAATTTGTTTTTGAGATATGCTGATAACAGACAGACACACAGACACACACACAGACACACACACACACAGACACACAGACACACAGACCATTTGCTAAAAACATGATTTTCGTATTCAGGGGACCTCAAAACGTGGAAATATAACAAAATCTCGTTTTCGAAAATTTGACTTAAAAACAATACTTTCTCTACCTTATGGGTAAGAGAAAGTAATAAAAATGGATTGTGATCGGTACAGAATTGTTAATAATGTAAAATTCATATTAAAATGTAACAATTCTGTTAATTTTATATTCACATTTTTCTATAAATAATTTAACTGTATTTTAGATAACATCAATTGTTTGCTAATAGAAAGAGGCCAACAAATAAATAAATAGAGGCTTCACACGTAATTGAAGAGAAAAAAAAAATTGAGACATGAGTATAGTAAATATATCTTAAATATATATATATATATATATATATATATATATATATATTAAGCATTTGCTATTTAAAAATATATTCAAAAAGAAAACACTTGTATATTGTGACAAACACGTCGATTTTGTTTATACTTTCCTAGACAAAATCACTCAATAAAAATAATTTATTAAATTTATTATTTTATTTGTTAAAAATGTCTTCCATGATAAATGCAGACAACTTTCATCCTTGAGAAATAGCATAACAGTAGATATCCAAAGAAAGTCAATTTTATTCACTATATAACATCTTAAAAAAATGCGTTTAAAAAAAAAAAAAAAAAAAAAAAAAAAAAAAAAAAGAATGAAACTTTATTTAAAATGCGGACCGGTGGTTCAGCTATTCGTTTTAAGGGTATTGACGAGCTCTTTTGAAAGATAACCATAGTGAAAATTTACCCCCTCGGAAGTGGGAAGCGATGCTTTCACATATATATATTTAATAGCTGACTATCTCTATTATAAACAAATCTTTTTAATTTCATAATGATTTTTAAAAAATAAAAATAATCTATTTTATCCTTTTTGACGCAATTTCCAATTCTGTTTATGTAAATTTTCAATTCGTTTTTAGTAGTTTGAATATTAATTAAGTTTTGGAGGTTTAATTATTTATTTTTATTTTTTTTAAGCAATTTTTTTTTTCTTTTCAGTGAAAATATGTTTATATTGCAGAACATGGGACGGCTTTCGAAGTCGGCTTCACATATCTCCCTTAGGCATAAACACAGGCATAACTAAAAAGAATGGCAAATTTAATTTTTTTTCAAAAGGATATGCGTATAAATTGCCCCCAATGTATACAAAAATCGTTGCAAGCCATGAGCTTCTAGGAACAATAGAATCAAAATCTAAAAATCCATTCAAAATTTAATAGATCAAAAAACACCCCTTTCCCCATAAACAAAAAACATAAAAAGACAGTCAGGCATATTATTTAGGCTAAGACTTTTCCAATCACAATTAGTATGTTGTGGCCACCACAAGACTTTCTTCTATATTTTCCTATATACATATTCAATCAGTAACAATATTAAAAAAAAAAAAAAAAAAAAAATACGATTTTTTTTTCTAAGTGGTTTTTTCTTTCTTTTTTTTTTTTTGTTAAAAGTAAAAAAAATCGATAACTTTGTTTTAAATTATCACAGATTTATAGTTCAACCATTCGTTTTAAAGGTATTGACGAGATCTTTCGAAAGATACCCATCTTGAAAATTTACCCCCCCGGGGGGTACTTCCCCCCCAGGGGGGAACCGGTGCCCCCACATGCACAAAATTTTTTTCGTAGTTAACTACTACTATTATCAATAATTAATATTAATTTTACAATCACAAGTTTAAAATAACGCTCATTATGTACATTTATACGAAATTTTGTCCTATATTGCCATGTTAAAAATTTAGAAAAAATGCGATCACAGCGCCACCTGTTGAGCTATTGATCCCTAAATGTAATCAGCGCCAAATTATGTCGGGGACCAACTAAATACCAAGTTTGGTTAAGTTTCGTTAAAAAAAAAAAAATTGATCCCCCCCCCCTGCGATTGATCCCAAAATCTAAACAGACCCTTTCCATGTCAGGGTCCAACTATACACCAAGTTTGGTTCAATTTCATTCATCGGTTCGTGAGATACGGTGAAACATGCGAAATTTTGCGATCACAGCGCCACCTGCTGGACGATTGATCCCCAAATCTAATCAGCACCATGCCCCGTCAGGTTCCAACTATATACCAAGTTTGGTTGAATTTCATTCATTGGTTCGTGAGATACGGTGAAAAATACGAAAATTTGTCCTATACTGCCATGTTAAAAATATACATAAAATGCGATCACAGCGCCACCTGATGGGCTATTGATCCCCAAATCTAATCAGCACAATGCCCCGCCAGGGTCCAACTATATACCAAGTTTGGTTGAATTTCATTCATTGGTTCGTGAGATACGGTGAAAACACTAAACCACAGACAGACAGACAGACAGACATTTTCTAAAAACTATCAATTCGTGTTCAGGACATCCCAAAACGTGTAGATCCGTCAAAAAACGGATGTCGAAGATTTTCGCGAATCCAATACTTTCTCTATATTACATATAGAAGAAAGTAAAAATGTATGAAAATTGGGGCTTCCTTTAACGAGTTATAGGTGGACAAAATATTAACAACTGAAAAAGTATGAAAACAGACAGACAAGCAAATATCTTTTGTTTAAATTGTAATGACTTTATAAAGAAATTTTTTCCAGGTCAAGTTTTCCAACAAAAAAGTGGTATCAAATTTGGAGAGTCCGTTAAAAAGTTAGAGGTGGACAAAGAAAGTGAAGAAGTACAGACATACAGGGGTAAATTCAATACCGTTCCTACCCTTTTAGCTGCTGAACGGGTGTAGCTATAATGATAAAAGTTGTGTCTAGGTATAGAATAGAGCGACTTTGCGCTAATCCATATGGCAGCTTACAATAACCGCACTTGTGTATTTTCCTTTTTTTCTTTCTGCAACTGCCAATTTTATCGTTTAAAAAGAAAATTTTCAAATAGATTTTATTACTTCGTACTCCACATAAACTTTAGGATTTAGTTAAGCGATAAAAATAAATGCATTTCTCAGAAAAATTGAAATTTTAGAAAGTATTTCATAAATCAGATACCACAGAAATAATTAATTTTAGATTGAAAACCAAAAAATATTTTAATACGCCAGATGATAAAATTATTAAATGTTAACGAAATATTGGTGAGATAGTTTTTAGCAAAATATAAAATCTTCTGGTTGTTTAAACTGGAAATTTGGCTTTAGCCGACTAATTTGCTCATTCAAGCGAGATTACCGCAAGTTAAAAAAGAAATGTTTAAAAGATAGATTTGTATCATGTTCAGAACATAGAATAGATTTAAAAAAATAATTTTATCAAAATAATTTCTTCAAAAACAGTGCACCAACAATTAAGCAAAGCAGGTTAAAAAACTGAAGATCTGCCATAAAAGCCATTATTAAAGAACATAATTAAAAACACTTCATTGAACCAAATATATATATCAGTTAATTATTGGGCAGAACTGGTTTTCTCTGCAGACTAAAGTTTAATTAATTTCGAGCTGACGGACAAAAATTTCACCGACTTAATAAAAACTGAACTCTTAAAACAGGGATACATTATCCGTACAATATGGTACGGAGGTGCATAACTTTTCAAGGAGTCGGGCAAAATTTGTTTCTCAAAGGATCAGTTAACTCAAAATTAAATACGACCATAATAAAAGTGGTGCCTGATCGAGGTATCTCAGATTTTGGAGGTATCTCAGATTTTCCAGAATTAACATTTCAAGATGAAAATATACCTTGCTACACGGCGTCTGTGGTAGATTTATTTGATTCAAATTGTTAAAATTACCTATCTATTCCATCAGCACCTAAACTTTTGTAAGTAATCATAACTTATTTCAATTTAAGTTAAATCTCACAAGGATTATTGTAGAATTCCTTCTTTGCTAGACCTGAAAATAGTCCAAATCTCAATCTGCTCAAAAATGTTTAATCTATAAAAAGGGGGAGAGGGGAATTCGAAGTTCCTAGCTTTCAACTTTTCAAGAATTAGACAAATTTATCTTTGATATTTGGTACGGTGAAATTTCTATTGTTTATGTTAAAAAACAGTATAATTTATGCCAGTGCGCATTAAACCAATAATTCCATAGAAAGGTGGAATTAATGCAGAATGTATTATTATTTTTTTAAATAAGTAATGTCTTAAATCTAACAAGTAAATAGTTTTATTTCATATATTAAAATATAACGTGCATATTACAAAAAATAAATCGTAATTGACTACAAAATATATGCTTATATTACGTTTAAATGGAAACTTCTATGTAGATTTTTATTAATTACTACGGAGAGTGTAATAAATCGAATTACGAAATCAAAATTGTACATAGGCATCATTTTATCTCTTTGGTATTATGCAAACATGACAGTTACACTCATTAGTTTTGAAGTTATTGCAAATAAGAAAGGGATAAGTCCATTTTACGGCAATGTGGCTTTTATATATATATATATAAATCTTTTTTGTTCCATACTGTACATTGCAACAGACGGACAGAAGTTTGAACATCAAAAATACAGGTTGTGTACCTTTATCTTTCTGAGCTCGTATCTACACGTCACAGTAAAGGAATTTGCGAACAAATGCACGTTTAAAGCTGTAACACAGGCCTGCGATAAAAAAATACAAGGGAATTGATAGCTGAAATTTATGTATTTTTTTTATGATGATTTAAAATAATATAACGAAAAAACTCTATCACGTCACATTTTCTTGAAAAATTTAATTTTACTTTGATTTTCAACACATATATAATATTTGCTCCTCTTGGTAAACGTCTATTTCATGTAAGTTACCTTAATAAAAACAAATAAAATAGTATGTTGTTGAGTTTGGTTTAGAAACTGCACCCTAATTTATGTAAAAAGTACTCAATGGTACTTTTCGTTTTTCTCTTGACCAGAGGCGGCTCGTACGATCTAGCAACAGTGGTTTTCATCTATTTAAATATATAAAAAAATAAATCTATTGCTGAATAAACAATTTGTTACACCAAGAATCGACCTTTTTACATAGATCTAAGTGGATAAAATTCCATGTTTTTAGATAGTACATGCAATGTTGTTCCAGAAAAAAATATTGATATCAATTTAACTAATAATTCTGACGTGATGGGAAAACATATACAGGTCATTTTCGAAATCAGCATCTCAAATAACACAAAATCAGAGAAAACTTCTTTTGTATTTTTAAAATTTTAATTTCGCAGACCTAGCATTAATGCCTAGAAAGAGCCTTTTTTTTAATCGATGATGCTCTACAACTTTTTAATTCATTTTTTTCTCATATTGTACCGTTTTATAGATAAAAAAACTAACTCTGCAGTTTTCCACTAGGTGATGCTGTAAGTGTTGGCATCCTGTGACGCATGGCTACTTTACTGTACTTACGTACAACTTTTATGGCTGTAGTTGCAACCGTTCAGCAGTTAAAAGGGTTGAGGCCTATTTAAAAAAATAAGGTATCAAAATCGGAGAACATGTTAAGAAATTATAAGCTACAAAAAAGAAAAAAAAAAGTTTGAATTAAAAAAAACCCTCCTTTTTGAAGTCGGTTAAAATCAGCTATCAGGAAAGTTGTAATTTTGAAAAGTATTTTAAAAATGGTATGGATGAGGCAATTAACGGAACCACAAAAGTTTTAATTTTAGAATGAAAAGCAAAAAATATTTTAATGCACGAGATAAAAAAAATATTTAAAAGTTAATGAATCATTATTGAGATGATTTTTAACAAGTTAAGGAATTTTTTGTACATTTAAACTGGAAATTTGGCCACGTTGCTTATCTAAGCACGATGACCACAAATTAAAAAAAATAAAATAATTAAAGAAAAAAACTGTTTATATTTCTTCAGCATTTATATGAACAAAGATTATCGTAGATTATGAAAAAAGTGCTTAGCAACTTAAATTCTTGAAAAACAGCACAGCGACAATTGAACAGGTTTAAAAGCCAAAAGATCTGCAACAAATCATTACAATCGAAAAAAATTGTGAAATCAATAATTTTTTAAATGGTCAGTTAATTATTGAACTTCAGTGATATTTTCTGATGAGTCAAATTTAATTTATTTAGAGTTGGCGTAAACAAATTTGTCGGACGACGAATATGTGACAGACCTAACGAAAATTGCTTTCTTAAAATAGAGAAATATTCTTCTTACATTACGATTTGGGGGTGCATAACATTGCAAGAATTAGGGCAAATTCTAATACTCAAGGGATCAATAACTCCAAATAAAACACAGCCAATATAAAAATGGTTTCTTTCCCAATTATTTGGGGGTATCTCAGACTTTTGCACAACAAATATTTCAAGATGATAATGCTCCTTGCCACAGGGCATCTGTGGTAAGTTTGTTTGAATGAAATTCTTAAAATTACTTAACCATCCTTATGAGCACCTATAACTCTGTGAATCATCATTTTTTTCACTTTAGGTTAAATCCTACAAAGATTATCGTAGAATTTCTTCTTTACCAGACGTTGAAGTAGTCATTATCTGAATCCGATCGAAAATGTCTGGTCTGTAAAGGGATTGGGAGATTCGAAATGTGTAGCCTACAAATTTGCAAGAACTAGAGAAAAAGTATTTATGATGCCCGACGCAGTGGAATTTCTGAGGATTGTATTAAAAAATTGTATAATACTATGCTGTTACGCATTAAAGCAGTAATTCCATATAAGGTTCGAATTACTCAGCACCGAATGCTTTATTTTTTATCCAGTGAACGTGTATCTAACAAGTAGACAGTTTTATTTCATATCTCAAAATACAACATCATTATTTCATATAATAAACCATATTAAAATACAAAGTATATGTTTATTATATTAGGTTTAAAAAGAAAGTTCTATGTAGATATTTATTAAGTAATTTGTAGAGTGTAATAAAGAAAATTATTAAATTTAAAATGTACATATGTATAATTTTATGTCTTTGGTATTATGCAAGTATGACAGTCTTATTTGCTTCAATTATTAATTTTTAAATTATCCCAAGTAAAAAAGGTATAAGTGAATTTTTCTTCAGTGCTGCTTTATTTCATTTTCATTTTCATTTTTCTTTTTCTTTTCATTTTTTTTTTCGTTCCATAGTGTACTTCAGACAATGCCGTAAGATAGCAGCTTGTACGATTAACCCAAATGTACCAAATTCTCATCCTCGTCCGGTCTTTTTCACTCTAGTAAAAAATTATTTTGGGCAAATTATAAAGATTCATTTGTAAATAACAACCAGTTATTCAGCATTTACAGGAAATTAAACAAAACTATTGATAAACACTGAGCAAAAATACTGAAGATACGGTTGCCTATATCTGTAGAATGCAAGAGTAACAAATACTGATAACAATGATCAGTGTTTTAAAAAATATTAAAAAAAAAAAAAAAAGAATGCTAAATAAATGTAAATTCACCTTAACAAATGAGATATAGTGAAATTTTGGCCTTTTGACAAATAGAAACAAAATCGTTTAGATATATAATTTTTATATTAGTTATATCGTAATTTATATCACTAATTTACTTTAGAATATAACAAATATAAGAATATTTTTACAACTTATTAAAAATTTTTAAAAATAATTTTTTAATGCTGCGTATTTATTATTCTAATATGAATAGTGCTAAATAGATTTTTTTTTTTTTTTTTTTTTTTAAGGAAATTAAATTTACTCTAATGCAGGGATGGAAGTTAAATATTTAAAAATATTTTACCTTCTGAAGAGGAAAACATATCAGTGGCCTTTAAAAAGAAAAACAAATCATCTTATATCATTTTTTACAACAGCATCACCTACCGAATAACATGCGCAAAATATAAAAGGTATAAGTGAATTTTTCTTCAGTGCTGCTTTATTTCATTTTCATTTTCATTTTTCTTTTTCTTTTCATTTTTTTTTTTTTTTTTTCGTTCCTTAGTGTACTTCAGACAATGCCGTAAGATAGCAGCTTGTACGATTAACCCAAATGTACCAAATTCTAATCCTCGTCCGGTCTTTTTCACTCTAGTAAAAAATTATTTTAGGCAAATTATAAAGATTCAGTTGTAAATAACAACCAGTTATTCAGCATTTACAGGATATTAAACAAAACTATTGACAAACACTGAGCAAAAATACTGAAGAGACGGTTGCCTATATCTGTAGAATGCAAGAGTAAAAAATACTGATAACAATGATCAGTGTTTAAAAAAAAAAAAAAAAAAAAAAAAAAAAAAGAATGCTAAATAAATGTAAATTCACCTTAACAAATGAGATATAGTGAAATTTTGGCCTTTTGACAAATAGAAACAAAATCGTTTAGATATATAATTTTTATATTAGTTATATCGTAATTTATATCACTAATTTATTTTAGAATATAACAAATATAAGAATATTTTTACAACTTATTACAAATTTTTAAAAATAATTTTTTAATGCTGCGTATTTATTATTCTAATATGTAATAGTGCTAAATAGATTTTTTTTTTTTTTTTTTTTTAAGGAAATTAAATTTACTCTAATGCAAGGATGGAAGTTAAATATTTAAAAATATTTTACCTTCTGAAGAGAAAACAAATCAGTGGCCTTTAAAAAGAAAAACAAATCATCTTATATCATTTTTTACAACAGCATCACCTACCGAATAACATGCGCAAAATATTTGTTAAAATATTTTGTCTCACAATGAATAATTCACATATGCAGATAAGTGACATTTATACAATAGATGCTAAGATATAACTTCACAAAACCAAAATAAATCAGCAAATATTTTAAAATATTTGTCTCGGATATCTAGTGTGGTGCACTTATACGCTATAAGTCTGATATTAGCCTACTGGTAAAGAAGGGAAAATCGCGACGCCATATACCAGTTGAGTTATACCTATTTTATTTGGCCTCGCCACATACAATGTTTAGTGTACTTATACATCATAAATGCTCAGATACATCTTTCCCATAAAAGTAAACTTGTGCAGTGGTAGTGCCGGGTAATATATTCCAAACTTATCTTACTTGCCGGGTGATACATTCCAGGTGATAGCTTATATGACTTATATTCCGGGTGATAACTTATATTACTTGCCGGGTGATATATTCCAAAATCTAATCACGGAGAATTAACATTAAGGTACTACTTACTAATGTTTTGTGAAACTCCATCTATTATTTCATGAGATTCATCATTGATTCATCATTCAGCATTGCATTTTTAACATTGCACTTAATGTTATTCTCTAACGAAACTTCTAGTTATATCGTTTTTAGCAGAAATCATACAATGTCCTTTAATAATATTTTTAGCAGTGTGTATGTAAATTTAAAGATATTTGATTATCTTTCATTTTTTTAAAAATTTTTTGAATAGTTTAAATGAAAAAGAGAAAAAAAAAGAAGAATATATTAAGAATTTCATAATGATAAAGATATAAAATAATATTACCGATAATGAAGTTTTTTATATGCAAAATGATGAAGACAATTATCTTGAATACAATAAAAAGTACTTAGAATCTCTCTTAATAACTTAAGTATACATAAAATCATGTCCCAAGAGAAGAATGTTTTCACTTGACACATAACATTCTTTGTATATTTGTTCTCCATTAAATAAATCTGCTAATGCATATTAATGTTGCAGAAACAATCCAGTTGTCGAGATAGCAAGCAACTAAATAGAAAAAAATCTCAATTGAAGACAACTAATAATATTTAATATGGAATTTACACACGCTTTTTTTTTTAATATTTTGAGAACATCAAGATATGTCAATATTTTTTTTTTTTACTCTTCGTTATCTATAATTATAACTTCTCTCTTCTTGACTCTCTATCAAAAGAGAGGGATTTTATAATTTTGAAGCTTTATCTTTTTGTCAATCTCTGTATGTGTGAGTCTGTGGAATTGTAGCTCCCAAAAAATAGATTTTTGAAAATAATTAAAATGAGTTTTTGTTTTTTATTTTTGGCTTTCCATTTATATATATATATATATGTGTGTGTGTGTGTGTGTATTATAAATTTGTGTGATGGAAATATTCCTATTTCCACCTTTTATTAGATAAATACGTTATGTCTTTTTTGGACTGTAGTATAAAAATGGTTTAAAAAAAAAAAATCGCGAATTTTAAATCCTTTTTGACAAATCTTATAAACTCAATATAAATTAGTTATTATTATCAAAAAATATCTAAATTCAATTTAAAATTTAAGATTTTATAGAGAATTTTAAAATTTATTAAAACGTGCTTTTTTTTTCAGTTAATTTGCATCGATATTTAAAATTTTACGAGCTGTTAATTATTGAACTTTTGGTTGATATATATATATATATATATATATATATATATATATATATATAATGTACTAACACCCGAACAAAGGAGAAGGGTGTTTTAAATCTGAACCCTTCGTCTGAGTGTCTGTCTGTGGCCCTATAGCGTCCAAGTACATAGACCATTTTTAAAGCTAGCTTTTTTTTCTTTAATTGAAACCTTTGAACGGTTCTTAGCTATTGGAACGGTTCTTAGCTATTTTTGGATGATAATACATTTGAAATAATAATAATAATAATAATAATAATGAAATTAATTTTTTGGATATTTTGCAGTAACTGCTTTATTGATATCTGCACTTTATATTATATATATATATATATATATACATGTTGCTGACTTGGACTTGATTCAAAATTCATATTAGAGGGATTATCCGACCGTCTCCCACTGTCACTCAGGCAGCTAGTATTGATAAACTCACCTAAAGATATCAATGAGTGGCGAGAAATTGTATATAAATTAAGCAAAATGCAACCAACCGAACAGAAAAGAGAAAGTAATAGTACTAAATTTAATACTAATGCTAAATTTAATACTAAATTTAATACTTCACAATGGAGAGTTAATCGGCCTAGATATGAATATTTCTCTACCCCTGTAAATAGACCCTGGACGTATAGATAGCCCTATCCAAATCAACCTTAACAAGGGTTTCTGCCTCATAATCCTAGCAATCCACGAGCATTCTGCCCAAATCGCAGCTCAAATAATACACATTTTCAAGAGAGGCTGCTTCCAACCCCTTGCTTAGATCGCGGAATTACTAATGCCTACCACTCTGTCCTTTTTAGTTTGAACAGTGTAATAATTTTTCAACTCCTAGAGCACCTCTCCCTCAAAACATTAACAGAAGTGCAAATCATCCTAAAGAGGCGGTCAACCAGGAAATGACCAGTGAGGGTACATCAAGTAGCTTTTGACAATTACTAGTGTCCGGACAAATAACACAAAAACATCAGCGATCGCGAAAAACACGTCAATCAGCTAATTCGGATACTCTCCCTAACAAACCACTGTCTTGTCTCCTCTATACGGGAAGTTCAATTTCTATTATTTCATGTACTTTAGTAAAGAAGTTAAAATTAAAAAAAGACTACCATTGCCATTGATAAACCAATAACGGTTAGACAAACTCGTGGAATAATTCAAAAAAAAAAAAAAAAAAAAAAAAATATGTGAACTCTCGTTAAGGATTGGTAACATTAGTAAAAATATAGAACTTTATGTTTTTTCTTATCAGTTACCATATATTCTTATTGGTATACCACATTGTGCATTATTTACATTTAATCTTAATTTAATAAATTTTTCAGTAACTCAAAATGGTCAAAATATCCCATTAATAAAACAGGTGAATCATCATTATCAGTCTTTGCATATTTTTGAACATAAAGTAGGTAATTCCATAGTAAATACACCTATGAGAACCAGGTGCATCAGTCACAGTGTGTTGTACTATACTCGTTCAGACCTACGATATTGTCATCTGAAAATAACAATGATTTACCTACCTTGTTAAATAAGTATGAGAAAATTTTCGCCAACTCGAAATATGATGTCGGTCGTATCAAAATTGAACTTTAAAGAATTCACGTAACATCAGACTTATCTGTTTCCCTTAGAGAATACCGCACCCCTTCTAAACAGGAGGCTGAAATTAAAAATCAAATACCAAATTTATTGCAAGCTAAAATCCTCAAAGAGAGCCATTCTCCGTATTCATCCCCTTTAACCTTAGTGTATAAATGAGAAGAGGGGAAGAAGACACGACTCTGATTTGACTTTCGTAAGCTAAATTATATAACTAAAACAGACGCAGAACCATTGCCCAGAATTGATACTCTCTTAGATAAATTTGCTCAGACAAAAATTTTTTCCACATTGGATTTAGCTGGTGATTATTGGCATATACCTATCCACCAAAAATATACAGAAAAGTTAGCATTTGATACCGCATTTGGATTGTATGAATAGCTCGTTTTACCCTTTGGACTCATAAGGCACCTGCAATATTTAATCGCACTATAAGAAGAATTTTACAAAAGTATAAAATTGATTTTGCTTGTAATCATTTTGATGACATTATCATTTTTTTCTGAAACTGAAGAACAAAATTTAAAGCATTTAGAAACCATATTTCAAATTTGTGTCAATGAAAATTTAAAGTTAAAGTTATCTAAATGTAGTTTTGTAAAATCTAAAATGAATTTCTTAGGTTATGAAGTTTCTAATGGCACCATAACACCAGCTAATACAAATATCGAAACTATTAAAAAGTTAAAGCGTCCTACTAATGTTAAAGAGTTACAAATGTTCCTGGGATCCGTAAATGTCTATAATAAATTTATATTCAATTATGGTGAAATTCGTTACCCCTAAAATAATCTGCTCAAGAAAAATGTTCCCTATGTATGGATGAGAAATGCGAAAATTCATTTCAAAAATTGAAAAATACCTTAATTGAAAAACCTATCTTAAATTTGTATGATCCCAAGCAGCTTTTCCACTTATTTGTAGATGCTTGAAGTCACGGAGTCGGGTGTGTAATCAAACAACATAAGAAAGGAAAATTACATCCAATAGCTTACCATTCGCGAAATTTAAAATATTATGAAAAAAAAAAAAATGCCATAACTGAATTAAGATGTCTTGCCATCATAGATTTTTTAGATAAATTATATCATTATTTATATGGTTAAAAATTTGTCATTCATACTGACCATGCAACATTAACTTGGCTTAAAAATGTCAAAGAGGACGTCTTTTCCGCTTGTCACTTAAACTTAGTATGTTTGACTATGAAATAAAATATTAGAAAGGAACCACTAATGTAGAAGACGATATGCTTTCTAGGTTACCTATAATACAAAATATTTCTCACCATGCACATCTCCTTGCCTTGAATGATCTTCTTTTACAAAAAGAAGAAAATACAATAGTCAATAGTAAAAAATATGTTGAAGTAAAAGATCTCATAGTAACAAAAAAGAAAAAATTGTATAAGATTATCGTTCCTATGTCACTAAGATTAACATTTTTTAAATGAAGCCCACACACATTTCGGCCACCCAGGAATTCAGAAAATGATCAGTTTAACCACTCCACAATATTATTGGCCTTTCATAAGTAAAGATATAGAAAAAATTGTTAAACACTGCCAACCTGCCAAGTAAATAAAAAAATGTAAACAAAAAGATTTGTCTTATTGCAGCAGGTACCTCTAACAGATAAACCATTTGAATGTTCGTCGTTAGACACTGTTTGTGGATTTAATTATTACAACTCAACTAAAAAATACTTGCATTTGATCGTCGACCATTCAACAGGTTACGTGTGGGGTTTTCCATCCAAAAGTGTGACAACTGAAGCTTATACCAACCTTTTAAAACAGATTTTCCAAATTCAAGTACCTGAAAAATTACGAACTGATAGAAATGCTGCCTTTACTTCATCAGGTTTTAAAAATTTCTTACGTAATTACAATGTTAAACACATTTTTACTAGCAAGTCATCATCCGGAGACAAACGGAAAAATTGAACGTCTCAACCAAACTATCGTAACTAGATTAAAGTGTAAAGTAAATTCTGCTTCATCTAAAGTACCTTGGACAAAATTCCTACAGGATGTATTAAGCCAGTGTAATGCTACCCCTCATTCTGTTACAAAATTTTCACCTAGTTACCGATTGTTTGGAAATTTACTCTGGCCCTTTAATTTCTAATAATAATTATTATCCAAAGGTTGATGAAGCGAGAAAATTGGCAAAAGAATATACAATTGAATATCATAATAAAAATATAGTAAGATATGACGCTCGATTTCTCCCTGCTAAATTTAAAGTTGGTGATGAAGCATTATATGAAGAATTTCAATATCCTAATACACGGAAATTAACTGCTCCCCATTTAGAACCTTATACCATTTTAAAACAGTTATCTGAGGTAAATTTTGAAATTGATAGACTAAACCCTTATTTAAAAAGACTGTCTGAAACTGGGCATTCATCAAAACTAAGAAATTATAATAATACTCAAAATTTCAAACTATGTCATGAGTAACCCACTTTATCAGTCAGGATTCGCCCTGAATATATACATATATATATATATATTTTTTTTTTGCTTTCCTATCGTCCCAATACGTGTTGGATGAGGATCCTAACTGAGTCGGAGAATTCGGAGGGATGTCGGTAGATTTACAAATATTAGTAGACGAATTTATGAAATGAAGATCCTCCGCTCCTTACCCCCTTTTCTTTTAGACCCTTGTTTACTCATGTACTTATGGACTTCACCTGATTGTAGACCTCCGAAGAACATGAGGCAACAAGTTTGCTCCCTCCTCTGATGAGACTTGTCAAATAACCACTTTTTACCTTTTACAGAAATTCCTTTTTTTGGTTGACAAGGTCTCACAGAGTTTAACAGGTCTCTTCACCCATAAATATAATATTTTTGGGTAAAGAATTTTAGTGTTTTGTATCATTACAGAGTTTAAAGGAAGTACTTATCAAAAGCAATTTAGAGAAGTTATTTGGTAGAGAATTTTTTTTTTTTTTTTAATTATTACTATCAAGTGTTATCAAGTATTATTATATAATTTTAAGTATCAGCAATATTTATCGTATAAATATTCTTTTTTATGTTTTTAGAATTTAGTATATTGTAGTGTTTTTTAAGTCTTAATTATATATACATATTATTTGCATAATGTATCATATTTTTGTGTTATAAACATGTAACTGTGACATTGAATAAGTGAAAAAAAAGTCTGTGTATATTAAAATTTTGTGTAAACGATGAAAAGACTATGTATGTATCTGAGACCTCCTGCACGTAGGAGATTCTCAAGGCACTATTTTGTATACGAACAATGGTGGACAATTATAAAGAAAAGAAAAACAAATAAACTGTTACTGTTGTTGTTTTAAACAACATTTGAATGGAAACGTTTCCTATTTTCCTATATTTCAGAGACATTTGTCTATTTTTTTTTTTTAATATATACTTTATTTTATACTAGCAGGCTACGCCCGCTTCGCTGGTCATTATTTTTAAATGAATCACTATAGTTAATGAATTCTCAAATTTGCATCAATTTTTATCATGCGAAAAACAAGAGAAAAAAAAATAAGATTGGAAAAATGTCGCAACCTGTCCCCACTGCCCTTGGCAGCGCAGGCAATTGTAAGCTGCGCGCGCATTTATGTTCAACACTGTTAATGAATTACTATATTATTGTAAGGAAAAAACATAATAAAAAAATATCCCATCAGTGGAATAATAGGTTCGGGCCCCCTACTGCCTACGGCAGCGCATACAGTCGCGCAAGGCTCGCATGCTCTTTCACCTACCGTTCCCGCCCCTCCTAATTATTTTAGACTTTAAAAAATTCTCGCAGTTGTTCTCTCGGGCTTTTAAACCTAATAATACTAATTTCCAACATTTTATCTAAATTTCTTTATTTTTACCCTTGCGCCCGATCCCTTCCCGCCTTTCGTAATAATTCCGTACTGTCGAAAACATTCTCAATCGATTTATCGGGCCTCAAAACCTAACAACACTAATTTTCAGCGCTCTAACTCTTATTTACATATTTTTGCACATTCACCTCCACTTCCCGTCTATCCTAATAATTTTACAAATTTGAAAATATCCGTAATCGATTTGTAGGTATCAAAAACCTTTATGTACCAATTTTCAACGGTCTAACTCTATTTTTATTTTTTTGCCCTCCGCCCCCCCCCCCCACACACACCTTTCTGACCCTCCTAATAACTTTACACTTTCAAAAATATCTCATTTGACTTACAGGTCATTAAAACTTATCTGTACCAATTTTAAACCTATCTGTACCTAATTATATTCCTATTTTTTACCCCATAGCCCCCCCTTTCCCGCCCCACCTGGGACGATTTTCTAAAATTAAAGATATTAGTTTTTATGTATTTATGGGAGCTATATTTTAGAGCAAAAATATCTTACACATATATTTTTTTTTGTTTGTGATATAAAGGATTATTTTAAATCACGTTTTGCACCTTCTCCTCCCCCTTGGGGACAGAACTTCTAAAATTCCAGAAATTTGTTTTTAGATAATTAAATTTGCTATATTTTAAAGCAAAAATTTTACGGATATCCGTTTTTTTCTTTGAGATTTGAAGGTTTTTGTGAAATCCCATTTTGCCCACTACACCCCCTTGGGGGGCGAATTTAGCAAAATCGCTTCTTAGGGGGTGCTTACACTATATGTTCTATAATCGGACACAGTTTCGAGTCAGTGGCTCCAGTAGATTTTGCTGTGCATTGATGAGTCAGTGAGTGAATGAATGAATGAGTGGAAGTACTCTTTTATAAGTATAGATTAATACTTTATTGAATATGTTATAATATATATATATAATTTATTATTATTTTTTTATAGGGTCATACATTCGTTCTACGTTTCTAGTAAACTTTAATATGAAGTATCCATCTTTGTTTACTAAATATAATGAATATTATACTGTTTAATCATGAGTTAATCTAGTAATTCAAACATGTGCATAATATGTGTCGTCACCAGCAAGCTTATTGTCAATTTTGTAATCCTTCTGTATATTCCCAAGGCAATAGAGTCATGGTCAATTTAAATTACTGAAATATAATTGAACTAAAATCAATCAATCCTAAAAAGCAAAGCCAGAAATGGGAAAAAAATTAATTAAAATAAAATTGATTAAATCAAAATTAATAGGCCCGTATCACCTGGAACATCGACTACCTCCAGGTGAGCTCCCACGGCCTTGTTCTCACAGGGGGGATCTCGCTTGGGAGGGGGGGGGTGTGAAAGGGATAAAAATAAATAAATTTAGATTATTAAAAAGATAAATTTAGATTATTAAAAAACTCAATTTAAAATTGTAAAAATCGCTAGTCGAAATTTTAATCGCAAATAATTCGTAATTGCCCCTTTAAAGAATGTTTTCTGGCAGAAGACTTTATCATTCAGAAATCAGAAAAGGAACGAAATTATAAGTCAAAATTCGCTGACGTTAACGCAATTTGCAACTCGTGATTCATCGATCATGCATATTAATTAATCCCAGAAATTCTTTTAGCGGCCAGACGATCCAAAGAACCAATCAGCAGCTCAGAATCCCGGTATATGTATAAGCCCAAACATTAAACAAACGGAGGACATATACCACGGTGGTTTTCCATTGCTAATAAACTTAACGTTGCACGCTCCTCCGAAATTACGTAGGTGCTGCAGGCTTCCCCAATAGATTCCGCGGACCGGGCGCCGCTTGGCCGCCCGTGAATCGGCAAAGCGTCGGATTAAGACTCCATTCGCCTTCCATTGTCTCGACTTAGCAATAATGAAGAAGTAAAGCTGTTATGTGAAAGAAAGCCTAGTAATCCTTGTGTTCAATGACTGCCATCTCTCTATCAGTAACAATCATTACACACACACACACACACACATATATATATATATATATATATAGTATCAGGTGGGTTGGCGAGCGGTTTAAAACTTTAAGAACAATACTAATTCGAATATTTACTTAACTTTTAATAAAGAATTAAAATATTTACAGTTACTATTTACATAGAAGTTAATGAGCATTTAAAATCAATCATCAAAGTAAGTTCAGTAGTCAATAGATCGTCAATCATAATTTATAAAAATAGGAAATCGTCCGGCATTTCACTAACATCGTCGAGCGTGAAAACCAAAGTAAATAAAATACAGTCATCAGCGGCACGTCTAATGAGCACACAGCTCCGTCCAGGACTCGTAGCAAAACTAAACGTCGTTCCTTCAGCGGCGCTTCTAGCTGCGCCAAAACAGGAAGTGACACCATCCACGTCAGCAGTAGGCACTTCCCTCAATATTCCGCTACTGTCAGGTGATCATCCGCTTGGACTGCGGGAAAGCCAGGCAATGGGGAAAAGGATACTTCACTCGGCCATCCTTCCTCGACTGGACCTCCAGGCGATCACACTGAAAAAATACAAAAAAAAAAAAAAAAAAAAAGCAACACAAAATAATAACAAAATATTTACAACTTATTAACTTATTTACAAATTTTTGAGAATTTTCATATTTGACACATTTTTTTTTTTTAAGTTATTCCCCATTTGAGGAATTCAGCTTTTGCAGATGTGTAATAGGAGCCTTCATAGCATCCATTTCTATATTTTTTATCAACATTTTCCTTTTTAAATTTCACTGTTTTGTAATTATCAAAGTATATCGTTTTTTGTTCGATGGCAACTTGGTCGCCCATGGCAACAGTCTCTGGTGACCGTCTACTCAACTTGCATTTAGCTTTATTTTTCTTTTTAATTTAAGAAAGTTGTTTTTTATCATGTGTACTCAAATCTTTACTTTGGGGCTTGGAGTTATTTTGGGACTCGAGTTCGAGAACCTCTAATTGATCATTTTCAGTTTTAATGTTTTTTAATGCTTCTGTAGCATCACGTTCGGTCAAAAAGTCTATGATAGCAGTCTTATATGCAGGGAAAACTTCTAATTTTATTTGCACAGCTTTAGGAAATAATATGGCTATTTCACCAATCGTGGTTTTCAGTGGAAGTGATGGAATGAACAACTTTCCAAAATTGACACTGGCAGTCTCTTCTTTAGGCATATTCTGTCTTTTACACTCGATGGAATCTATCGTCGATGGCTTTTTTCTGGATTTCTTCCTTTTAAGGAGTTTGGAATTTTCGTCAACTTTTCCTTTTAATTTTTTCAACTCTTCGGCTAACTGTGAAATTTTTCTAAGTAGAAATTGTTTTTCATCTCTCTTCAAATAAGTGTTTTCAAGGTTTAGCGACTTCATTCTGGAAACATTCGTCTGACTTCGTCCCTTTCGGCGCGGCTCCTCCTCTTCGTCACCATCATCATCTGTCTGGAAAATACTCGTATGACTGTGTTTCTGTCGTCGAGGCTCCTCTTCTTCATCACTGTCATCATTTACACTAATATCGTCCTTCAAAAGCATCTTATCTTCATCACTCTCGTCGTTTTCGTCTTTATCGTCATTTTCACTTATGGCCTTTTCGGGAGATTCTAATGATTTTTTTGACAGCATAACAGGGTGAGGGGTTATATTTTCACATTTTTTAGCATTATTCAAAGTTTCATTTATTTCTGGGGAAATTTCAAAATTTTTGTTCTCAAAGTTAATAGGGGCATTAATAACAACATTCGATTTAATTTCGTTTTGATATGTATTTACAGGGAGTACTGTTACTAAATTTACCTCTAGAGAATTACTCTTATTTCTCATAAAAATACCTTTCTCATTAATCGTTGTTTCACTTAACATTAATACATTCATGCCTATAATTATATCATACGGTATCATATTATCATGTACAACACAGATATCAGTTTTACTTTTAAAATTATCAACTTTAAGATAGGCGTCGAATGAGCCTAACGGCTTTATTGAACTTTTCCCGATCCCCTTCAAAATAGTACTCATAGTATTTAATTTTTTTACATTTAATTTGTCAAAAGAACTTTTACGCAACAATGTTGCTTCACTTCCTGTATCAATGATTCCAATAAAATTTATATCTTTTACTTGTATAATTTTACTCATATTTTGATTTACAGTTATACACAATGTCTCAACTTCTGTTTTCAAACCTGGGCACTCCGAACTTTTATGCCCGTACTGCTTGCAGGAAAAACATTTAAGGCCTTTGCCCTTATGAGGGCAATCTCTAGATAAGTGGTTTTTTTCACCACAATTATAACACAATTTATTATTTACTTCATTTCTAGAACTAAATTTTTCATATACATTATGGGCTAAATGTTTCGGTTTTGTGCTATATTCTACTTTATGCATTCTATCAAATTTATGTTTAATTTTTTCAGTGTCTCTTTTGTACACTTCATATAATTTCAATTTTTCTTTAAATTCACGAATATTTTTTGCACCATAAAGTATGATCTTATTTTCATTTTTGTCATTTATTCCTTGTATCACGTAATGCATTAACGCGGCATCTTCAATGTGCCCGCTTTTACTCAGCTCACGCATTTTGAAAAAATATTCTGTAACTGACTCATCGCCTCCTATTTTCCTTTTATTTAATATATCATGCAAAGAGGCGGAATTTATTTCTGATTTAAACTCTTCGATAAGTGCATTTTTTAGTTTCTTATACGTTAATAATCCTTTTTCAGACTTAAGAAAGAGAAGAGCGTTTCCGCTTAAAGACCTCTTACAAAAAACAATTTTTTGTAATTCGTTTAGATTAAACATTTTAGCTATTTCCTCAAATTCGTTAAAAAACTCAATAATATTTTCATGCGGTTCGCCGCTAAATTTAGAAATATTGTTTTCAAAGTCACTAAAAGAGACAGTTGCACCAAGTGATCCAGAATTCTTAATACCATTACAGTTAGTTTCACATTTTTTACCCTTATTATAATCATCAATAACATTATCACAGCACTTATTTTCTATATGGCATTGCACAGAGGAGTCAAGTTTTCCGACGTCATTATCACTACTTTCGTTTTCCGAATCTTCCTCATCCGAATTATTTTCAGAATTTTCCTGTTTTAACAATTCTATATCGCACAGATTCAACAACAATCTGTCTCTTAACTCATCTTTACTCCCATCAAAAGGGACATTTAATACATTACAAATAATAATCAATTCATTCAATGAAAAATTTTCGTCGATAAATTTTTGTTTCTTTATATAATTTTCATCATCTACGACAAAGTTAAAGCCGGAAAATTTTTTTATTCTGCATCGGTTTTTACGATCTCCTTCGTCATTAAAGAGAAACCGATGCAGAATTTTAATTTTACTATACTTTTCTTTTCCTAGTGCAATACCAATTTAGGACTATCTCCCAGAGAAACCATTTTATAGGAAGATAAAGTGTACGTACCTTTGTAGAGCCGAAACAGCTGTTGTTTTAAATTTTATTTAAAATTTCCATTTAGTCGACTTGCTGTTTTAATCCTCGAGAACCCTGAAGAACAATTTTCACACTTTACCACTCCTTTATCCACATAGTTGTAGTCGGCACTCATTTGTAGAAACACACACAACTAGTTGAATCACGGTTTTAAGAATAAAAAGTTCAGTCCAACAAATGTTTATACAGTTCATCCACTTAAAAAAAAGTTCACTTTAAAAAAAAAAAAAATGTTCTGTTCTTTATTCAAACATTTACGAGCGATCGAAATAATTTACGTTAAAATTAAAATAATCGATTTATCCTTTATCAAGTAGATTTTATTCTTTATCCCACTTCTGATATAGTATCAGGTGGGTTGGCGAGCGGTTTAAAACTTTAAGAACAATACTAATTCGAATATTTACTTAACTTTTAATAAAGAATTAAAATATTTACAGTTACTATTTACATAGAAGTTAATGAGCCTTTAAAATCAATCATCAAAGTAAGTTCAGTAGTCAATAGATCGTCAATCATAATTTATAAAAATAGGAAATCGTCCGGCATTTCACTAACATCGTCGAGCGTGAAAACCAAAGTAAATAAAATACAGTCATCAGCGGCACGTCTAATGAGCACACAGCTCCGTCCAGGACTCGTAGCAAAACTAAACGTCGTTCCTTCAGCGGCGCTTCTAGCTGCGCCAAAACAGGAAGTGACACCATCCACGTCAGCAGTAGGCACTTCCCTCAATATTCCGCTACTGTCAGGTGATCATCCGCTTGGACTCTGCGTTGCAGGAAAGCCAGGCAATGGGGAAAAGGATACTTCATATATACATATATAAAAAAAATGAAATTATTAAATGTCTTATGTATATTTTTAAACACTAGCTTTTATTTTCCGAATTGCGAATATTTTTGTTTATATTTCAAACTCCACTTAAGAACACATACTGAAATTTCATGAATTTTTCTAAAATATATATTGTGAAAATTTTTAAATTGCATTAAATTATTTTACTGTATGTTATTAGTTGCTAAATTTTAAGTAAGATTTGTCTTTACATAGTTAATTTTACCAAACATTTAAAGTATTATTATATACTTGTGGATTTAGTTCAAAATTGACTTTATCTTGCTTCGGAAGAAAATTTAGAATATCTTTATTCTGTACTCGATATCTTCATTCAATAAACATTAAAACTGAGACATTTATAATTTTGAATTTAAACTTAAATCATACTAAAAAATATGGATCTTCATTATAATGGGAAGATCATGTACAATGATATGTTTATTTACACTGCTGTTAACTAGTTGTTATACAGTCTGCAGACGGTGTGAAAAATTTGGTTCTCGAGATATTAACTAGTGACTCTTTAACTGCTTTCATTTTATTGTAATTATGAAATTACTTTGTTTAATACTAACCGTCTACGGCGAGCAGCCGGTTTGTGTAGTTTAAAGAATCTGAAAGAGTTAAACTCCCTCTCAGTGACGCTTACAGTGCCCTCTGCCCATATTAAAAAATACAACATCCTGTACGTACACAGTTCAAATATTTTTGAAAATTATCCAAATAAAATAAACTCTTGCTACGAAATCCGTTAAAATTTGTACAACATTTAAAATTTCATTTTTTTTTTTTTTTTTTTTTTTGCCTGGTTTGATACCAGGTGTTTTTTAAAAACTTAACGACTCCGAGCGTATGTATACGGTTTCCGAAGTACGATCCTTTGTATTGTCTCTTAACTGCCAAGAGCATGCATTTAAGTTTTTCCAAAATGCGATTCTTGTACTGCTACCAATAAAACTAGTGACACGTCTTGACAGTGCAATAAAATAAGCTTCAAAATGATCTTGTAATATTTTCGATGGATTTACTCATTTCAGAGTTGAGAGAGAAAATTGGAAATGGAAAGCTAATTTTGTAAGTTTTACTCGGCAGGTAAGGAGTTAATGAGCAATGATCTTCCTCCCGTAACTGATCATCGACTGGTATATAATGTCTAATGTGAAAAAACCGTAAATGATTGGTTGCCATTGAATTTGTTTAGTTCAGTTAAGGAAGAATATACATATATATATATATATATACATATATCACATAGTTTAGCGAGTTACACCACTGGATTTAGAAAAAAAAAATCCTCTATTTGTTGATACCGAGTTGGAAAAATCAGACCAGCATTTCTACTTTTTTTGGCAATTTAACGCTCTTTAAACGCTTTTTAAACACCGAATTGGTTAGTTTATTAAAGTATATAAGTTAACGTTTTAATAATTATCTCCTCAACTAATGAAAAAAAAAATTATTTTCACTCTTGCCTCTGGCAGGCTTCTATGCACTAGTATGTCAATTTTTGTATTTATGCGTTCCGTAGGTGCTGAACGTATAGATGAACGGGCAGACAATATTTTATTTATTATTATAGACCATACAATTAAAATCAGATTTTATGGATGTCCATTTATCCCCTCACAAACCGCTGAACGCAGAAAGACGGAAAACGTACCGAAATATATAAAAAGAGAACGAAAAACTATGTAGCATGCATTGATTATTACACATTCCAACTGTCCTTACTCTTTGTGTCGTTTAATCTTCAATATTGTTTGCTTACGTTATAACACAATGGACAAACAGGAGGACAGAACGGCAGGCAGATAGACTAATTTAAATTTAATCCAAAATTACTCCTAAACGTTGTTGAAAAGTGTTAAAAATGCTTATCAGAAACAATCTAGGTATTTCCAATTTTAGCTCTTAATACATTTGAATATTTCAGTGTAGCTCTGTAAATATAAACTGTAAGAATATCATGTTTTATAGAAAATATCAGTTTAGCATATTAACAATAAATGTCAATTTCATTAAATTTTTTCCAGTAAAAGTTATTGAAATGGTGTCTATAAAAAGTCTCTTCTAAAACGTCATCCACAGTTATTCTTTGGGTGTCCCTATACACAAACCAGTTGTACAGAACCTATTAATTCCATTCTAAATAAGTAACATTCCATGGTGAAAATGAGTAACCGATATCATACTTCTGAGAATTTCTGAGAATACTTACGGACACTGACGTGGGCAGACGGACAGTCAGACAGACAGCTGAACGAATTCAAATCCTATTCACGATTAAAAATTCTTAGACACGTTTAAAAACTTTTAATGCAAAGCGAAATGCAATTCTAGGAAGTTTTATATAATAGTCATTAATGTAGCTGAATATATTTGTATGCCCCTGTAAGTCTTAATGGTAATCATACTCTATTATATAGAAAGAATGTTTTTGTGCATATGAATAAAACATATAAATTTTATTAATATTCGTGCAAAATAAAGTTATAAAAGTATAGTTTATATAAATATTTTATAGAAATACCTCTCGAACACAATACATTGGAATACATTCAGATGTCCCTGTACAAAAATCAATGGCGTTATTTAATCCATTTTCAATAGGGAACATCTGATAGTGAACTTGAATAACATATTTCATATCTGAAAAAAGTTTGTACAAAAGTAGATAAAATACATACTGTCATTTTCATATTTCTTTATAACAAAAATATCGAAAATATAAGATGATAACAGTCAACTACTTTGCATTATCGTATACTATTAAGTGAGCAATATTTGTATATTTCACTGTTCTCGAAAACGGTAGTTCGGACAGTCACGAGATTTAACACAAAGGTGCCTCCCGAAGGATCATTGTGCACACCGAAGTCAGAATTTCGAATTTTTGTTTAGTTTTCTTTTAATTAATAAAAATATGAAAATAATAAGCTAATAATAGCAAAAAATTAGCCATTTAAATTTAATCCATGATTTAAATGTTGCCAAAAAAAAAAAAAAAAAAAAAAAAAAAACTTATACTATTAAGTGAGCAATATTTGTATTTAAATTTTAGCCATAATTTAATTGTTGCCAAAAAAAAAAAAAAAACTTATACTATTAAGTGAGCAATATTTGTATTTAAATTTTATCCATAATTTAATTGTTGCAAAAAAAAAAAAAAAAAAAAAACGAGTTTATTATTATTTTCTTTTTTCAACAGGAAAGTAAATGCATTATCTAAACATGAACAATAAAAAAAAAAAATAAATAAATAAATAAGTTATGCATCTCACAAAGATTGACGTTATTTTTAATTTAAAATTTCTTTCACACATTGATAAAGTGCTAATATAGTTTACGATGCTAATATATGTTGTACTAAAATCAGTTTTATTTCAGTTTTATCTCCTGGGTGATTTTTAGGTTGATTTCTTTAGAAATCGACCTATTGCAATCACTTCGTTTATCTATCTATATTAATATTATAAATACGAATGTTTGGATAGTTGGATGTTTGTCACTCAATCATGCCACAACGACTAAACGGATCTGGATGAGATTTAGTACGGAGATAGAGAATAGTCTGGAATAGAACATAGGCTACTATTTATACCGGGAATTTGATTAGATTTTTTTTAAATTAATTAAAACATGAAATTAATAAACTGGTAATTGACATAATATAAGCCATTTAAATTTTTAATTGTTGCCAAAAAAGTTTACGAGGTATTATTTATTTATTTATTTATTTTTTTTTTCTAAAATGAAATATGCTTTCACGCGAAAAATAAAAAATTACTAAATGTTAAATTGGTCGATGAGAAAATGACACTTTATAATTTTAAAATAAAATAGTAATATTACAAATCGAACATTTTCTTCTGAATTTTATTTCACAGCATTTTTTTTATATACCTCAACTTTAAACTCTCTTTAAACTCTCTTTAAACTCTCTTGGAAATCCATTAAAAATTATATATTGATTTTTGATATTATGTAGAATCTCTACGTGTAATTAAGCATACAAAGTATATTTTTTATAAACGATTAAACTTATTTTTTAATTATAAATTTGTTTTGCATATGATTGTGTAAAACATTGTGTAAATTAGTACTTACTATATTTTATGGATAATATATTGAATTTTTTAAAAAGTAAAATATTAAAAAATATATTAATTTTGTTAAATCATACAGTCGATAACAAAAGTCTCCGAACACTAACAAAAATTCCTATATAAAAAAAGTACACTTAATACAGTTTTGTTAAATAAATCCTTGTCGAATCCTGTTTTTAGACTGACTAAGAACAGGATTCGACAAGGATTTATTTAACAAAACTGTATTAAGTGTACTTTTTTTACATAGGAATTTTTGCTAGTGTTCGGAGATTTTTGTTACCGACTGTACCTAAATTTTGAAAAAAAAAGAACCCTCTTGTCTAATGAGAAAAAAAAAAAAAAAAAAAAAAAAAAAGATTTTATCATGCGAGAAAATTTGTCAAAATTTTATGAGTTTAATAGTAATTTAATTTACTTTCATTAAGATTATGTTATTTATCTTTCTACGTTTTTGTACCTTTAATCTTTTTTTTTTTTTTTTTTTTTTTCTTTTTCAGTAGAAGATTTAACTTTTTCTTGAAAAGTCCTCTTTTGTACTGTAAATGTAGAGCTATTTTCTGGATAAAAAAATCAGAATAAAAACTGCAGGTATTTAGGACTTCCTATAATATTTTTCAGGTATTTTAAAGGTTTCCGCAGTAATTTTGAAGAAAAATAAAAACAGTAGGTTTTCTTCAAGAAATATTTAGCTTTTTTAAAGGTTTCATACAGGTTTACAAGAAATATCTGCAGATTTCCTGAAGAAATCTTTAAAACGTTTTTGCTGTTCATTTATTTATTTTATTTATTATTTTTTTACATGGCATTAAAAAAAAAATAAATAAATAAATAAAAATCATGGTTTGGGATGGTTTTACAGTTTTTGAAGTTTGAACAATCTAAAAGGCCTTATAATAGCACTTTTGGGGCAGTTACTTTGTCAGTTAGTTTGTTTATCTGTTCATTATTCAGTTTTTTCGTCTTTACGTAGACCATATCGCTGTAGTGAATAATGAGAGAAAAATTGGAACACTTTTAAGTACCTGATATGATACTGCCGAGATACCTATTAAGTTTCAGTATTATAACTTGAAAAAAAAAAGCTTTGCAAGCTTTTAAATATAAAAGAATTTCATTTTATTTCAGGATAAGGTAATATTTCGTATATTACCTTATGGACATTATACAGGGTGTCCTAAAAGTTCCAGTACTGACGCTGATGTATTTTTTATTTACAAAACAACATTAAAACAATTATTTTTATGCTAATGATAAAAGGCACATTTAAAATAACGGAGGTAAAAATACAGAACTTACATTTATAATAAATGTTAAAAATGTCCACGCTTTTCTAGGAGGCAAAGCTGAACTCGTTTGCGCATGTGTTTAGAAACGCGTTTTAACATGCTGGGAGTGATTTTTTGTAGAGAAACCTGTACACACCTGCACCGAACCTGTATTACGAAATTTTCGAACAAGCTGGTATAGCATATTTTTACTCGGTATTCCATCATCTGGATATTTATATCGCCAAACATCTTTGCATCTTTCATACGATTTACATTCAAAATAAGCTTCATACAGCGTAATTCTCTGAATGCGTGATAAACTCATTTCACTATGAAGAGCAAAATAACTTAAAACTTTATTCTCACATAACTTGAGGGAGAAAAGAAACAAACAATAAAAATTAAAGAACTCATGCAATAATAAGCAGACGATAAAATTAATATTTTAAAAAAATCATGGACACAATGAGTTCTTTAAGTTGGAGTACTGGAACTTTTAGGACACACTGTACTTAACAAACAGCAGAGAAATGTTTGAAATTTAAAACACGTTACTGATAACAGTAAATTTACGCATAAATTAAATGTGTCGCAAATCGCGGTTATAGTAGCCTAGAGCGTGAGGCAGCATCTACTAGACTGTGGCTAGCCATCAACTGAGTTCATCTCTTTTACCATGAACATAAACAAAGTCTATAACAATGATATACGTCTCGTGAGAAAAAGCATATAAAGTTTAACTGAGGAGAGTCCAAGTGTGTGCAGTATATTTCATGCAATGCTTATGGAGCATAAATATTGTTTTTCTTTTATCTGTAATAAATGTATGAATAGTTATAGTTTACTAAAATGAAACTGTTTTTTGATATTGCAATTAAGTTTTTCCTAGTGAAACCTAATGAATTATCTCAGCAAAAGTTATCGTAAGTTAATATAAAATTTTATTATTATAAAAATAAATAAATAAATAAAATTTAAAAAAGTAAATACCTAAAAGTATTTCGCTTACAAAATAAGCAAATTAAACCAATGTTATTTTGCATATCATTACACATTATAAATTTTAATAAATAACATTTTATTTTTCTAGTCTTATAACGAATCTTTTATTATTACCGGTTTAACAGCATTTTATTCCAGTTTTTCTCGAATTTAAAATTAACTGTATTTTGGAATAAATAATATTAATTGAAACAGATAACTTTAAAAAAAGAAGTTTTTTAAAGTTTTGTTTTTCTTTTTCTTTTTCTTTCTTTTTATTGTTATTTACGATTTAATATTAAAACATATATTATGATAATTATATATTTATTTTATCCTACTTCTTAATGAAATATACATTCTAATTTTATTTTTTATCTAATTTTTAATATTAAAGACAATATAGCAGGAAAAATAAGTCCATTTACTTACTAGACAATGTTAAATTTATTGATAATGCGGGCTTTAGTATTTGTGTACAATTTTTACACAAAAAATTATGTTTATTTGTTTCAAATTAAAATACAAGGAAATAAGTTTTGTTTAAATTTTGTAGACAAACTATTTGTATTTTCACAGGATAGAAAAATAAATGTTTGTAAAAGCTGAATTTTTGTTTCAGTGAAGATATTTGTGGCTAATTTCGAATGGATTAAAACTTATAAAACATTTATTTTGCTTATTAATATAATTAAAAATGTACTTTTGTACTTGCACTATACTTGCTGTTAGTTTCATTCGAATTGTCAACACGGGTTATGTTAAGGGAAATATGATTTTTAATTATAAATGTTATTATCGCATATTGTTGTAAAGTTAAAATCTATAAAAATTGGATATTTAAATAAATAAGTAACAGATAAATATTAGTGCTTTTTTTTTTCTTTTTTTTTTTTTTAATTTAATAAATATAAAAGGCAAAAAATAATTTCAAATAAAATATTCCTTGGTAATATTGAACTAGCAACCTGAAATCAATATGATTGGTTGGTTGATTGGGTCTAACGCTGCACTAGTGCTGCGCAATGGGCAATTGCTGACGGTCTGGGAATCACCCTTAGGGGTGGTACTGAAGCATGCAATGACAATTTTGATCCTCCAGTAAGTGAATGGTGTCCCCGCTTCGTTGACCCCCAGAGGTATAATTTGGACGGGAACATGGATGACATTGCGGTCACGACATATTTTACGTGCATCAACAAACATTAGAAAAATCAGTGTTCACAATGGCCTTTGGCCGACTCGAGAATCGAACCAGGAATTTTTCATTTAAGAACTCGGTACTCTACCGAGTGGGCTAATGCGGCCCTTGTGATCAATGTGAAATATGGTACTACATATACACGCATAAGCGTTTACATATTTTTTTTTCAAAAAATTATGAATTAACTTATATATTCTGCCTAATAAAATTAAATGCAATTAAAAGAATTAAATTTATAACGAGCATGTTATATATTAAAATATGTTTGTTATACAGATAAAAGAAGTCGATGGAATTTAAAAAAAAAAAAAAAAAAAACTATTTGCAATTCTTTATAAGTAGTATATAACCCCGTCAAAAATGACGGAATGTGAACGATAACTCTTGAAAATAATGTTTAGATCATGATCCGCGTTTGTAATGATCTATAGATGGCACTTTTTCAGCTTTTGTTGTTAGTAAATATAATAGCCACGTGTATTAATTATTGTTCTTTTTGTTATTCTACTTAATATTCGTACTATAATTTATCCGCCATTACATCATGGAAAATTAATTGCTTTTGGAAAAAAAAACATTTCAGTTTGTTCAAAGTTCGATCGGAAGTAGATTTTTAACTGAAGTTGAACAAATATTAGTTTCAAATCATCTGATTAATTCTTTACTTCCATTAGCCGAAGCAACTGAAATTTTAAATTTGTCATTTGGAAATAGATGGAAACTTAATTCTGGATTTCTTGATCCTACCGGATTTCTTCATTTTTATTCAATAAATATATGTGAAACCAAACATCGGCAAGCAATGGCGGCTTGATGAAAGCCGAATTAAAGCATGTTAATTGTAATTTCACCTTAGCCCACCAGAGGGCGAGCATTTTATTACAATCGCGGATGGTTACCACGTGATCATTTAAATGTATTTTCAATTTTTGTTTATAAATCAAATGTGTTTCAATATTTTATAATTATCGTTCTGAAATTTAAAAAATTCTACCCGATCAATAAATATGAATGACAAAAAAAAAAAAAAAAAAAAAAACTGCTGGTTGACAAAAAAATATAGGCCCGACAACACAACAGCAACAACACATCCCAGTGTTCCATTAAGTGCTCTATACGCAAGCGAAGTGTGACGTCACTGACCGTCCGTGGATGCAAGAAAATGATATCCTATGTTATAGGCACATTGGATTTTTTGTAAAAAATTATTAAAAACCGATTAAAATTATTTCTCGATTTTAATCCCCATATTTGGGTATATAAATGTATTAGTTATCATGTGAATGTGTCAGATTGAGTTATTTTGCTGTCAAATTGACAAAATTTTAATTTTAAATTTCAAAACTCTGTTGTCCTTGGCGTTTTTGTATTTGACGATCAAAAACGTACTACTAAAATATACATGCCAGATGTATATTTTTGTAATATGTATTTTGCGAAATGTTGTTCATATTATTCATTACTCTCTTAATATAAGTTGTTAAAATAACCACGATTTTTGAAAGGAATTAAATTATATTCGCCAGATAATTTGGCGATGTATATATATATATATATATATTTTGCCAAGGATGACCGATATCAAATCTATTCCACTGCAACATATTAGTATCTTATATCAGATACTTTATTTAGACATTTGAAAACAAATTTCACTTCAAATTATGATAGAATATAAATCTTTTTTTCCTTTTAATTAGTATATTAGTTGGATGTTTATTGTGTAAATATCATCCTTTGAAATGAAATGTTTATCTTTTCAATGGAATATGGAAGTTTGTCATTTTTTTTCTCTAGCATTTTGAAATTTAAAATTGAAATTTTATCAATTTTAGAACAAAAACAACTTAATCTAACGCATGCACATGATAACTAATACATATCTATACCTAAATATGGGGATTAAAATCGGGAAATAATTTCCCTCGATTTTTAATAATTTTTTACGAAAAATCTATTGGGCGTTTAACATAGGAAATATTTTTCTTGTATCCACGAACGGCCAGTGACGTCATCACTTCGCTTGCGTATTTAAAGTCCTCATAATAAGAAAAAACGATTCACTTCATTTTACTAAAATACTCTTTTTTAAGACTATCGTAGATCCTGTTTTCAAATTTTCCAACTAACTATCCAATAACTACAGACACTCCATGCTAACCCAAATTCACCTCTACTCGATACCTCCAACCAGCTAATCTCACCCACAACATCGCCAAAATATCCAGGATCCAGCTAGGGACTTTCTCATTCTCAACCGAACATTTTACCTTGACTCGACATTATCACCTTAGACTACTCTACTTTCAATACTCATTTCAACTGGTGACTTTTACTTGCCCAACCAAACATTCTATCCCAACTATCTCTTTACACTAATTTCAAAAATAAAATCAACTGGCTGCATTTATGTACTAAACTCGACGCCAATCATACCATACAATGTAAACAAACAATGAAGCTTGATAAAAATATTCAAAGGCTTTAATACGTTTTTACAAATATTTTAAGATTTTTAAGGCTTTAATATGTTTTAGAAATATTTTAAGCGTTTTTTTTTTTTTAATGAAACAGTCAAAGAGTCGTTCATTCGGAATTAAAGAGTTGTCCATTTGGAATTTGTATTTTTTGAATGGCAACAGTTTTGGTTTGTTTTTATTTGATATTGAGTTGTTTATAATCATGAAGTTACATAATTCTATTTATAGGTTCATGTTTATAATAGCCAGTGGTCCGTTATATTTAATTTAGACATTTAAACATTACAATTGAATAGTTTTTCAAGGTTTTACAGGAAATAAATAAGAATATGTGCGATACAAAACATGTATGAAAATGATATGTATTTTTCCGTTAGTTGAATTGAACAAACGAAAAAAAAAATGGCTTCCAATATGTTTTGAAGCGGTGTAAACCGGAATCGTTCATGACAGATGAGGGTCATTATTATTATTAACTAGATGCATACAGCATCAAAGCAAATTATTTGTAGTAAAACATGCGTCTTAAAAGTTTCAATTTATAACATTAACAGGAAATAGTTATATCGGTTCGCAAAGTCTCCCAGGAAATGTTCAAAATAGGTGTCGAAATTAACTATTTACGATTTACACCATAATTTTCTCAAACTATGGAGATTACTCTTTGTATTTAAAAGTTCATTAAATTCACGACAGACAGTGTTTTATAGAAATAATTTAAATTTATGCAGATTTAGATAATTCTAATTTTCGTAAGATTTTACATTTTTTGATTAAATTTTTCTAAAAGATATTTTCAAAATACATTTCTTATCAGTTTGTTCAACTTTGAAATGATTGAAATTATTTTTTAAATATAAAGGAACTTTTGAAAAAAAAAAAAAAAAAAATGGATGCATTTGAAAGTTATAAAAAGTAATATTTTAAAGGTATTTTTCACGTAAGGAATGTATATTTATATATTTTTTTTTTTAAACAAAGCAAATCATAGTAAATAATAACAAAGTAAATAAATAAATAAAATAAAATAACAAAGCAGATCATATTATATATATATATATACATTATAATATGATTTAATAGTATAATATATTTTAAAAATCAAAATTTGGGCAGATTTAGATATATTTTTAAAAACTTCCCATTTTTTAAAACTACAAACTAATTTTTTAATGCACTAAAATATCAATATTTTTTATATATCACATACCAAATGATATATTTATTTAAACTTAAATAAAACTTAAAACTCATTTAAGGAAATATTTTGCAATAATCAATGGCCTTTTAACAGAATTAGTGAATTAAATTATTATTTAATTAACTGTAAGAATTTACAGTTTGGTGTAAAGCATAATGCTTAATTTTTTTTAATGCATATTTGCAAAAAGTAACCCCTGATATTGTAAAGCAGTTACATTTTTGTATTTGACAACGTTAAAATCTACACGCTCATAACACTGTTATTTCAAACCATGTTTATTACTAGTGACAACTGCATAGAAATTTTATTATTTTTGAAGTAATGTAATAATTGTAAAGTTTTTTCAAACACTATTTCTACTAAAGTATCAGAACATTTTATTTATGTAAAATGTCTAAGAACTAAACACACACACACACGTTATTTTATTCGCATCATATTGTAGTTATGAGAAATTTAAGGATTTTGTGAAAATTCTCAATTTTGGTTTTTATACATATTAAGATGTGAGGAATTCAAGAATTATAAAATCGATAAACTGCCCGTCTGTATGTTAGTCAATTTGTTAGTATGTAAGTTTGTTAGTCAATATTGCTATTATCTCAAGAACGAATGATCGTAAAGTGGTTCAACTAACTTCAAATTGTAACTTACAATATAATAAAGAACAATACAAGTTTAGATTTTCACAAATCAATAACAAAATGTTTTTAAGATAGTGCTCGAAATTGGGAGAATTGTAGAAAGTTTCACGCGAACGTGCTTAGAGGATTATTTTCATTATAATGTTGAAGGCCTAGTTTAGTAATATTATTTATGATACTGGTATGAACAAAATGAATAATGAACATTCTATTTTGAAAAAAAAAATAATAATAATTTATTTGAAATTAAAGAGTTTTTCAGCATGAGAAAACAGTGAAAAATTTCCCATAAATGTAGAATATTAAAATCATTTTCATCGTCTTATAAATATATTTTATGATATTGACATGAACATCATTGCTTATCAGCATTCTATTTCAAAAACAGTTCAGTTATTCGAAATTAAATGTTTCCGTACCATGGACATTTAAAACAATATTAAAATATATATATTACTGGTATAATAGCTTTAGAAATTTTTTGTAATGGCACGAAAATGACTTTAATAAAATTAATCAGCGAATTGGATAAAGTAAAATTATACAAGTAAAGAAAGGGTAGAATCTTGGATGAGGACATCCAGTCGGAGACCAATTAATATATATAATGACCCTCATCTGTCATTCACGATTCCGGTTTACACCGCTTCAAAACAGAGACTTTTGGCAGCCATTTTTTTTTTCTTCCCCCGTTTGTTCAATTTAACTTACGAAAACATACATATCATTTTCATACATGTTTTGTATCGCACATATTGTTATTTATTCCCTCTAAAACCTTGAAAACTATTCAATTGTAATGTTTAAATGTTTAATTAAATATAACGGATCACTGGCTATTATAAACATGAACCTATAAATAGAATTATGTAACTTCATGATTATAAACAACGCAATGCCAAATAAAAACAAACATAAACTGTTGCCATTCAGAAAATACAAATTCCAAATGGACAACTCTTTAATTGCGAACGAACGACTCTTTGACTGTTTCATTGAAAAAAACGCTTAAAATATTTCTAAAACATATGGACAATATTCCTGTGACGTCACAGTAGGTAAAATTGCCGAACACGTGGCCGATATTTTGTAAACAAACTAGATTCAAACATTTTCCTAAATATTTCTCCAGTGAAACTTAATAATCAGATATCTGTTCAAACAAGAACAAAGGAGAAATGTAAACAACTGAATCGAATGATAAAGTTAAGACTATTCCATATCGTAAAATTGCAGAACATTTTATGTACACACACACACACACACACACATATATATATATATATATATATATATAATGGATAAAAGATTAATAAGAACATTTTATACAGACACGCATATATATATAGACATCAAAGCTTAAATAATTAGAATTTCAATCACTTTAATAAAGTAATTTATTAAATGGAACATCCATTTAAATTTGTTAACATCGCCACAGTTCACATGGCAACTTTTAATATTACATATGTTGATTAATATTAAAGTATATTACTAAAACTGGATTAAAAACAAAACAAAGGTATCACTATATCACTCTTACTTCAATTTCATATAATCTGTAACTCTTATAAATAATATTGCAAGATAAAAATTTTCAAGCCACAATGCTTTTGTATGGTAGAGTTGAGGATTGTTTGCCTAACCAGCTGATATTCTTGTAGCCTCGAACCCAAAGTGGGAATATGGTCCATTAAAGCTTTAAAAATCTTAAAATATTTGTAAAAACATATTAAAGTCTTTTAATATTTATATAAAGCTTCATTATTTGTTTACATTGTAAGGTATGATTGGCGTCGAGTTCAGTACGTAAATGTCGCCAGTTGATTTTAGTTTTTAAATTAGTGTAAAGTTATAGTTGGGATAGAATGTTTGGTTGGGCAAGTAAAGGTCACCAGTTGAAATGAGCATTGAAAATAGGGTAGTCTAAGGTGATAATGTCGAGTCAAGAAAAAATGTTCGGTTGAGAATGAGAAAGTCCCTAGCTGGATCCTGGATATTTGGGCGATGTTGTGGGTGAGATAGCTGGTTGGGAGTATAGAGTAGAGGTGAATTTGGGTTAGCATGGAGTGTCTGTAATTATTAGATAGTTAGAAAATACGCAAGCAAAGTGATGATGTCACTGGGCGTCAGTGGATGCAAGAAAAAGATTTCCTATGTTAATCGCCCATTGGATTTTTTTAAAAAAATTATTAAAAATTGAGGAAAATTATTTCCCGATTTTAATTCCCATATTTCGGTATAGATATGCATTAGTTATCGTGTGCATGCGTTAGATTAAGTTGTTTTTGCTGTAAAATTGATAAAATTTAAATTTTAAATTTCAAAACTTTAGAAAAATAAAATAGCAAACTTCCATATTCGATTGAAAACATAAGCATTTCATTTCAAAGGATGATATTTACACAATAAATATCCAACTAATATACTAATTAAAAGGAAAATGATAAATATTCTATCATAATTTGAAGTCAAATTTGTTTTCAAATGTCTAAATAAAGTGTCTGATATAAGATACTCATATGTTGCAGCGGAATAGATTTAATATATCTGTCATCCTTGGCGGAAAAAATATATCGCCAAATTATTTGGCGAACATATTTTATTCCTTTCAAAAATCATGGTTATTTTTACAACTTATATTAAGAGAGCGATGAATTATATGAAACAATATTTCGTACAATACATATTACGAAAATAAACATCTGGCATGTATATTTTCGTAGTATGTTTTTAATCGCCAAATACAAAAAACCCAAAGATAACACAGTTTTGAAATTTAAAATTTTGTCAATTTGACAGCAAAATAACTCAATCTAACACAGGGATACGATAGCATATCTATACCCAAATACGGGTATTAAAATCGGGAAATAATTTTCCTCGATTTTTAATTATTTTTTACAAAAAATACAATGAACGATTAATATAGGGAATCTTTTTCTTGCATCCACGGACGGTCAGTGACATCACACTTCGCTTACGTATTTGGAAACGGGATCTTCGATAGTCTTAAAAAAATGTATTTTGGTAAAATGAAGTGAATCGTTATATACTTCCTCTTACCCATAGGGTTGAGAAAGTATTGTTTTAGGGTCAAATTTTCGAACGTGAGTTTTTGTTATACTTACATGTTCTGAGGTCCCCTGAATACGAAAATCACGTTTTTAGCGAATGGTCTCTGTGTCTGTCTGTCTGTCTGTGTGTCTGTTATCAGCATATCTCAAGAACAAATAGTAGCAGAAATTCCAAACTCGGTATTCTAAATGTGTATCATATAGGGATGCTACAGTAAGCTTTTCGTTAAAATGAAGTAAATGGTTCGTGTACAGGGACATTCAAATACATTACGTCTATGGGGGAAATTGCAGGTAAGTAGAATTTAACATCTATAGACTGCACTAAACCAAATGAAACGAATACATATTTTTTGTAATAGAGATAGTCAACTGGGAAAATTTTTTTTGTGTATGTAGGAGCGTCGCCTCCCCCCTGGGGTAGATGTCCTCCCTTGAGTGGAGTAAATTTTCATGATGGGTATCTTTCAAAAGATCTCGCCAATACCTTTAAAACGAATGGTTGAACCATCGATCTACGATAACTTAAAATAAAGTTATTGATTTCTTTCATTTTTAACATTTTTTTTTTTTTTTTTTTTTTTACTTAAATATTGAGAATAAATGTAAATTTTTTTTGGATATTTAGTGTTTTACTATTTCTCTAATATGGAAATCGTCTGTATTATCATACAAGATAACTTTTTTAAATAATAATTTTAATAAATTATTTTTTTTAAACTGAATTATTTTTTAATAACCGAATTAAATTCTATATAAATGTAGGTGCATTAATGAAACGGGGGGTTGAGGGGGTCCAGAACTAATTATCATATAAAACTCTTCCGAAGCCTAATTTGAATTGTTTAACATAGGTTTACATAACAGTACTCTTTATCTTACCTCTTAATCTCCAACCTGTACTTATAGCATTAAATTTCAGGGTAAGAGAAAGTCGTGTGAGTGACACACTAGATTATTCTTATTATGAGGACTTTAAATAGAGCACTTAACTGAACACTGGGATGTGTTGTTGCTGTTGTGTTTTCGGGCCTATATTTTTTGTCAACCAGCAGTTTTTTTATTGTCATTCATATTTATTGATCGGGTAGAATTTTTTTAATTTCAGAACGAAAATTATAAAATATCGAAACACATTTGATTTATAAACAAAAACTGAAAATACGTTTAAATGATCACGTGGTAATCTTCATGATCTAAACATTGTTTTCAAGATTCATCATTCACATTCCGTCATTTTTGACGGGGTTATACACTAGTAAGAACATAAACATAGTTCAATACTTTTAACATAAATATATTGTTATAATAAAAAAAGGTAGAATAATGCAATCAGCAAAGTGCATCTTAGACAGCTAGTTTCCATTAGAGAGCGTGTTGCTGTGAATTTCGATGACATATTTTAATTTAAAAGCATATGTCCTAAGTAATATTTTGAGAAAGCTTTCAAGCATATTTCCAAAATTATAGCATCACAGAATTGAGAGATTAATAGAAATGATTAGCATTTAAATCTACCTGTGTGAAGTTGGCGGACCTATACTACAATTAAAAAAATTGGTTTACGTTTCCCGAAATTTTGCCCTGGTTTGCCAACTTTTTTTATTTGGTCCACCCACGAAATGGCTAAAAAAAAAAAAAAAAAAAAAAAAAAAATAAGCTTTGACCTTATTTTTATAGCCGCATATTATGTCGGAAAAGCAGGTTATATTACAGTTTTTCCCATACTTCTTTAGAAATCGACCTATTGCAATCACTTCGTTTATCTATATATATCTATCTATCTATCCATAATGAAAATTTTGTCATCACGATAACTCCCGAAATAATACTCCAAATCGAACCAAATTTGGACGGTGAACTCATCTTACAGATATCTCGGATGAGTTCGTTAACGAAGTTGCTCCGACTTTTTGTTTTCAAGTGGCAGCCGCTTGAAAATTTCAAACCCGCAATGTAAAAAGCAGATTTAAAGCAAGATTTGCTTGAATTTTCATGTAAATACAGGCCACATAAAGGTCTCAATGAAGTTTATTAATGAAGTTTATCCGCCATTTTTAATAAAGTGGTAGAAATTTTAAGTTCAGCGGGGCCACTTGAAATCAGGCTACCACTTGAAAATTTAAAATCACTATAACTTCCGAAATAATACTCAAAATTGAACCAAATTTGGACAGTTTCTTAACTTATTTTGTAAATATCTTAGATGAGTTTGTTAACCAAGTTGCTCCGCCATTTTGCTTTCAAGTGGAGACCACTTGAAATATTCAAATTGTAAAAAGAGTAATCCGAATTTTAAAAAATTTTGATGTATACATAGTTTATACAAGTGTCTCAAAGAACTTTATTAATGAACTTTATCCGCCATTTTTAATAAAGTGGCGGATATCTTATGTCAGGCGGGACCTCTTCAAATCAGGCTACCATTTGAAAATTTAAAACCATTATAACTTCCGAAATAATACTCCAAATAGAACCAAATTTGAACAGTGTCTTAACTTATGTTATAAATATCTTAGATGAATATGTTAACCAAGATGCTCCGCCATTTTGATTTCAAGTGGAGACCACTTGAAAATTTAAATTGTAAAAAGTGTATTCCGAATTTGTTTGAATTTTGATGTAAATACAGACCACATAAGGATCTCAATGAAGTTTATTAATGAACTATATTCGCCGCATTTAATAAAGTGGCAGATATCTTAAGTTATGTGATGCCACTTGAAATCAGGCTACCACTTGAAAATTTAAAATCATAATAACTTCTGAAATAATACTCCAAATCGAACCAAATTTGGACAGTATCTTAACTTTTCTTATAAATATCTTAGATGAGTTTTTTAACCAAGTTGCTTCGCAATTTTGATTTCAAGTGGAGACCACTTGAAAATTTCAAATTCAAATTGTAAAAAGCATATTCAGAATTTGTTTTAATCTTGATGTATACATAGATTACATAAGTGTCTCAATGAACTTTATCCGCGATTTTTAATAAAGTGGCAGATATCTTAAGTTAAGCGGGGCCACTTGAAATCAGGCTACCACTTGAAAATTTAAAATCATAATAACATCTGAAATAATACTCCAAATCGAACCAAATTTGGACAGTGCACTTATAAATATTTTGGATGAGTTTGCCAATCACGTTGCTCCGCCATTTTGTTTTCAAGTTGAATGTTGATCTATACATAGACCATATAAGGGTCTCAACAGCCATTTTTTGGAAAGTACAGGAAATCTCATACTAAACGGGCCACTTCAAATCAGGCTTCCACTTGAAAATTTAAAATCATGCTAACTTCTGAAATAATACTCCAAATCGAACTAAATTTGGACAGTGATATTATCATATAATTATCTTGATCGTGTTCACTGGGCAACTTGTACCGACATCTTGTTTCTAAGTTGCAGCCACTTGAAATAACACTGCCACTTGAAATCACACTGCCACTTGAAAATATGCCACCATGATAACTTTTAAAATACTAAACTGATTGAAATGAAAGTTGGATAGTGAACTTATGGTTCAAATATCTAGGATAAGTTCACTTGGTCTATTGATCCGCAAATTTATTTCCAATTGGCAACCACTTAAAAAGTTTCTCATTATGGTAACTTTAGTAATACTGAATCAATTCGCATCAAATTTGGGTAATGAATTTATCATTCAAATATCTCAGTTAAGTTCGCTGGGAATCTCACTACGCTTTTTTTTTTTCCCAAGTGGTACCACCTGAAAATTTCTTATGACGATAATTATTGAAATACTGATTTAATTTAAACTAGAACTGGAAAATGAAATTATCATACAAATATATTGGATGATTTCGCTCGGCATGTTGTTTCGCAATTTTGTTTCCAAGTCGCAGCCACTTATACTGCTACTTGAAGATTTGCCAAAATGATAACTTTTGAAACACTGCACTGATTTGAACCACAGTTGGACAGTGAACCTATGCTTCAAATATCTTAAATGTATTTGCTGGGCAACTTGTTCCACTGTATTGTTTCCAAGTGGCGGCCACTTGAAAATTTGTTATCACGGTAACTTTTGAAATACTTAACAATTCAAATCAAAGCTGAAAAATGGATTTATCATTCAAACAACAAAAATCTAGAAATTTCACGTAACTCGTGAACCAATCTAGATATTACGTTCATCTTTGGTATATCGATAATTAGTATTTACTCGCCAAAAGTCGCCAAAAAAGTCGCCATTGGGTAAAAGTCGCCAGATTTGGCACCAAATCCATTACCTGCCTTATTGGATCATTTTAATGCGTTTTTAAGGAAACATTATGCTATTTTAATGCTAAAACAAACTAGAAATGCAGAAAACTAACATTTTATCAATTTACTAAGCCTCTTTAAAAGAATTTCCACAAAAAAAAAAAAAAAAAAAAAAAAAATTCAAATTTGCAACGATATCTTAGATCAGCAACTTTCTCTGCCATTTTGATCCAAGTGGCAGCCACTTAATTTTCTCAACAGAGAGAGATTTTTAATTAATTCGAACTATAGGTGTACAGTAGACTTATCTCACAAATACATTTGACATGTTTGTCAACTTAACCCACCATTTTGTTTCCAAGCGCCAGACACTTGAAAATTTAATATTCACATAAAAAGGTATTTATGAACCGATTTGCTTAAAACTCTATATCGCATAGCCTACATCAATATTTTTACCAAGTCCATTTATAATTTGTAGCCGCCATTTTGAAAGAAAATGACGGCTACTTGATAAGAAAAAAGAAATCAATCTACGATTCCAAATAACCTGGAAGGACAGGTTTTTTTTTTTTTTTTTTTTTTTTTTTTTGCCACCATTTATAACGCTAAATAACACAAAAATAGCTTTTTTGAAAATGTAAAGTGGGAAACCTCAAATATGAATTTCAAAAAGCAGTTTATGTATAACGTATCGCAAGTAATATTTTTTGTGCCCACCCACCAAGAGAAAGAAAAAAAACAAAAAAAAATACACTTTGATCTCATTTTCGTAGCAGCACCTCCATATCGGATATACTAAAAACAAATTATGCTGGAGGTTTGCCCAAGGTTTGTCCATGGTTAACCAAACAAATTTTTTTTTTCGCACGCTATAAAATAACGCTATAAAACACGAAATAAGCAATTTGGGAAGCATGATGTTGATACCCCCAAATTAGAATTTCAGAAGACGGTTTGCGTGTTGAGTTTGCTCAAGTTTTGTTCAGTTTTGATAACTATTACTTTTTTGCTGACCTTTTATAACGCTATAAAACACGAAATATGTATTTTGAGAAATGTGAAGTTGACACCTTTAAAATTTTATTTCAAAGAACGGTTTGTGTGTAACATTTGCCAGAGTTTTGTCAGGTTTGCTCAAACATTATTATTATTATTACTAGCTTGCAGACGTTATACTTAAATGAGATGTTATACTTAAATAATAATTATACTTAACGTTATATACTTAGACGTTAATATTAGTTAATTATACTTAGACGTTATACTTAAATAATAAACTCTCATAAATTTTCCAGGACAAATTTGGCGCTAAAAGGGGTGTCTCGAATTTGCTCTAAGTAACACATACCCCTTCCGTTCCCCCACCCCCCCCCGAAAAAAAGGCAGACTACAACAAAATCAGAGACGTGTTTTGGAAATGTCTTAAAGAAGACGCATAGCTGTTTTCAACATCTTTGTTCGAATTTTAGTAGAGTTCTACTCAAAAATCCGGAATTTGCAAAACTTTCCACCAAAATTCGATTCCTCCCTCCCCTTAAAAATCGAAATTTCCAATTTTACAATTTCTTCACTGTGAAGTAATTTGGAGCCGAGTTATGCTTACAAATGTGTTTTTGCCTTTTGTCCCCCCAAAGTGAAAACAGGGGTAATTTCGATAAATCCCGTTATTATTGGTGTCGGATACATATGAACAATCCAAGCACCAAAATTCGTGACCACAGCTCCCATAGATTTCTCAGGAAAAATTTAGCGCTAAAAGGAGTGTCTCGATTTTGCCCCCTCGTATCCCCTCCCCTCAAAAAAAAAAGTTGTTTTCGGAAATATCCTAAGTAAGTCGCATAGCTTTATATTTAACATTTTTGTTCCATTTTTTGGTAGAGTTCTACCCAAAAATCCAGAATTTGCGAAATTTCCCGCCACAAATATCGATTTTCCGCCTTTCTCCCCTTAAAAATCAAAAATTCCTAAATCGCAGATAATGTTTTTCGTTTTACTTATGTCTTGTCTCCTCGTGTGCAATTTATTTACAGTGAAGTAATTCGGAGCCGAGTGTGGGGGGGGGGGGAGGAATTTCGAAAAAAATGATAGATATAATTTTAGGTTGGGTAAGGACCAAAATTCCTGCCGAGCGCCGTTTAATTCCGTTCAGCCATTCTCACGTGATATCAAGACAAAAACAGCGTTACAGATAAACACTCACGACGACACACACACAGACAGATAAAATTTTCTGAAGTCATTTTTGGCTTCCATGGTATGTGAAACGTGAAGAAATCGCAAAGGTTTTTGATTCTGACAAATTTACCGACAAAATTCTGATAATATTAAATTGAAACCCTATTTACTTATGTGTGTATTTATTTTTTAAATTTATAATTTGTTACAAACATCTTGTTTATGAGTTGTCCGAGAGAAGAATATCTCAAATGACTGAATCCTCACATAAACAATCTTTTCGTAACACCGTGTGTATTCATCGCCAAATCCGTCAAATAGCGTGGCAGTGTTGCTTAATTTAAATTTAAATTTTTTAAAGCCTGTTATTTTATCTTTTGTTATTTTCTTCAGAATAGCTTTAGTATCAGATCCCAAAGCAAAATTTGAAATTTGGCATCGAAGTACCTAGGACATTTCTCGCCAACTGCTTTATATCCGACTCTGCTATAGCCATTATAATTCACTGCCAAAATGGCAAAAATAAAATAAAATAAAAAGTTGCCAAGAGGGTCTTATACTAAATTTGTATCTTTTCTTAAATATTCAACTACATCGACAAACTATTAGAGTTTTCTGCATGGAAATTTTGTCAAATGATAAATATATGCCGATCTTTGAATTCGGTATCGATATCAGGTGGTGTATATATATATATATATATAAAGAGACCTGTTGTCTAAAACGTAAAGATAAGTTTTTTTTTTTTTTTTTTCATTTAAAGCGTTTTACTGAGAACATCTTTATAGCGCATGCGCAGGCGTTTTTTACCCACAATTCAAAAACTTATCAAAATTTTGAAAATTTCTATAGATATAATTTTAAGTTGGGTGAAGACCTAAATTCTTGCCAAGTGCTGTTGAATTCCGTCCAGCCGTTCTCTAGTGATACCCGATCAAAAATAGCGACATACAGACATGAAGACACACACACACACAGATAAAAATTTCTGAAATCATTTTTGGCTTTCATGGTGTGTGAACCTTGAAGATAGCGCATTTTTTTTTTTTTTTCTGACAAATTTACAGACAAAAGTCTGAATTTATTACTATATATTATTATTATTATTATTATTTTGCCCACCCATTATAAAGCTATAAAACACGAAACATGTAATTTGAGACATGTGAAGTTGACACCCCCAAATTAGAATGAAAAAAAAAAAAAAACGTTTAGGTATAACTTTTGTTGAAGTTTCGAACCAATATATATATATATATATATATACCCACCCACCAAATGACTAAAACCAAAAAATACACTTTTACCTCATTTTCGTTGCAACACCCCTATGTCGGAAATACTGAAAAAAAAAAATTATGTCCGCGGTTCGCCCTTGTTTTCACCATGTTTGCCCAAACAATATTTTTTTTGCGAACCAATCATAACCCTATAAAGCACGAAATCGGTAATTTGAGAACCGTAAAGTTGGTACCCCGGAATAGCATTTAAAAAAAAAAGGTGTGCAACGTTTGCCAATGTTTGCAAAACCATTAATTTTATTTAATTTTGTTTTATTTATTTTTTCCCCACTCCTTATAATGCTATAAAACACGAAATGTGTAATTTAAAAAGCGTATAGTTGGCGTATGCAAATTAGAATTTCAAAAAAAGATTTGTGTGTAACGTTTGGCCAAGTTTTCCCAGGCTTGCCCAACCGTTAATTTTATTTATTTATGGATTTATTTATTTTTTGTCAGTCCTTTATAACGCTATAAAACTTGGGAAAACGTTTCCTATAACGTTACATATAACAACGTAATGTGAGGGTGATAACTTTACACAGATCATTAATTTATGTTTATTATTTTGTTAAATTAAAGGTTAGATAATTTAAAGGAAAATTAATTAAGTAATTATCTGTCTATCTGCATGAATTATGTAATTATCTGCTTTGAACATATAAGAGCATGTCTTTTTATGTTCCTTGCAATATTCCACAAAAAGAAATCAAAAGAATCTGTCATGTTAAGATTTGACATGGATATACGGAAATATTTTTTTTCTTTTATCTTATATCAGCACCTAAATCAAAATATTCATAAATGGTACATGAAACAATGTGGCTTGTTGAAACCCATCATTACGTGCCGTTGTACTGCACGGTACAAATAACATAATTTATATATACATATATATTATGACCTCGATGAATTTAATTATAGAAAAAAAAAAGGTTTTTTTTTTTTTTGTAAACTATTTCAACTATTTATTTTTACTTGTTTAAACATAAAAAATTCTAATAATTTTATTATTAGCCTTGTAAAATATTTAAGTTTTATTTCTTTATGCCTATATATCAAATGAATAGAAAATAGAATTATACACCTATTATGATTTTTTACATTACAAAATGCGCTGTATCGATAGAAAACGCTTGACAATAATTTATTCCACTTACCATTCGATAAGTTTCCCCTTTCAATTCAATAAATATCACCTACGTAATATGTGTCAGAAGAAAACGATAATTGACGTTTCAGTAAATGTCATACCCTATAAATATGGATTCATTTGTTTATTTTCGATGGTAAAATGAGTGGGATGACAACGCATAGACAAACAGCAGCTACCTTTATTTATATGTAGTGCTATCCAATGTTTTAATGTTACTGTCTACATTTTCTTAGGGATTTCGGAATGGGATAATAAAAATATTAATGTAATATTCTTTATTTGAAGGAACAAGACACTATGCAAACTTTTAAAATCGATGCAATTGAAAATGTCCACATAGTTATTATGAAATGTAAGAAGTTATAACATTACTTTTTATTAATAGTATTTTGTAGTTCCCAAAATATTTCCCAGAAGCTTTTACAAAATTTTAAATTTACTTTCTTCGAGTTCAAATTTTTTGGAATAACCAGTTATTTATAATGTTCTATGTCAGATTTGTTTTCATCCAATTCTTTTAAAACAATTGTAAGAATATTAACCAGTGGATTAAAAGTTAGGTATTTATTTTGAAATCAAGAAACTATCACCTTAATTACAAACTCTTAAATAATAATAAAAAAATAATTAAAAAAAAATCCATTTTTATCATTTTTTTATTTGTTTGCAACTCCATCTGTATTTGAGATACACAAAAAATGTTATTAAATACCCAGACGTGTTTAGTTACATTAAAAAAAAAGCATAGTTAAATTTCGAGATTTAATATAATTTAGAATTTCCTTAAAGCATTTTGTAATTAGGCAATTTTTTGTGCTATTTTTTCCATAAAAGAGGCCTTTTCTATCTCTAAAATTTCTTTTCAGCCCTTAACCCTTTCAGGGGCGGTGATGCCACTACAACATCACCTAATTTTTATTTTCAACTGCAAAAACTCATCCCGGAAATTTGTTAGCAAAATTTTACTTTTGTAACATAGCAGAAAACGTCGTCAAATTCTTTTATTTTAATTTTGATCGTGTATTCCGGTGGCAGTGTAATTTAAAGGATCCGAATTACCTTGCGGCTGAAAGGGTTAAAATATACTCTATGTAAATGGAAAAAAAAAAAAAAAAAAAAAAAAGATAGATTTTACGAAAAACATTTAAGAAGCAATAGAGTATATAAAAAAAAAAAAAAAAAAATCCTAATTTCAATTTCCCGTGCTGACCTTAATTTAAAGTAGACAAGGAACAATAACAGAACAATAGTCTGATTAAAAAAAAGTACAGTATTTCCAACATATAAATCTTCTCCGGAGCAATTTTTACCCCGCCTGTAATTCATACTAATTTTATTCAGTGGTCGTACTTCCCGCCTTTTTTTTCAAGACACACTCAGGGATGAGAACGCTTTTTTCTACCACCACTAATTGCGTACAGAAATCTGTATGGTACTTTTTATAGTAATGCATCGTAATTAAATAGGATAGAGATTATTGTATAAAAATTGTGGTAGCAGTACAGGTAGAAATTTTTAATATCTGAGGGTGCCCTGTAAAAAGGTTAGAGAATACAAAACCTGATTTTATTTTAAGAGTAATTAATTTTTATTTTATCGCTGTTATATATTGGAAAAAATTATATCATATTATAGATAAAGAGTTGAGAAATAAAGGCGGGGCTAAAAGTGCTTCGGAATAAATTAAAATATTGGCAGCCAGGAAACTGTAAAATTTTACAAAGTTGCATAGTGCGTATGATAGAAATAAACTAACTAAATAAATAATATGTAAAAAGATATATAATTTTCATAATTTTAACTTTATTTTTTAAGCACACACATAATGTAGTTTTGACTAAGAATGTAGTTTTTTTTTAAATTTGCTTTACTTTCTGTTAAATGTATTATTTTATTTAATACATTGAACTTAAAATGAAACTTACATTGAACTTAAATGAATTATCCTAATATTTAAAATAATTTTGATGGAAAAAAAATACTTTTTATATTGAGATCGCAAAGCTTGAAGCAGTTGTGCCTACTTTGTTCGTCTGACGAAGTTGTCGCCTTTTCTTTCTACCCTAAACAATTGTTATGTACTTTTGCATTTTATATGGTGTTTATTCAAAGTTTTTTTTTTTACTTTTTACTTACAAACGCCTGTTCTGTAGTGCATTTTACAATTTCTGAAGCTTCTTCGGGCTTCTTGCACCGAGTAAGTAGTTTTACAAGTGTTTTTATATTCGTTTTGTTCTATTATTTGTTAAATTTCAACTTTTTCTCATTTTTTGTGTCCTTTATTTCTAATTTTTTATTTACCTTTTGTTTGTTTTAATTGATTCACGCCAGATTTTTTGGATTTTTTTCACTCCCTCTATGGTTTTTAACTCTGTCGCCCCCCTTTTGCTTTTGACTTTTCTTTCTCAATTATTTTCGTGTTTATTCATGAGATCCTGCGAGATTAATCTTTTTAAACATTTTCGTTTGCAATGTCCTTGCTTTCTCAATCATTTAAAGTTTTTCTCTTAGATTCAAACGCGCTCGGATAATTCCTAAATTTACTGATGTTAAATACAATCTTCTCACTTTTTAACGCTTTACAAATCCTTTGAAAAGTATTAAGGTTGATATTCTTCGGTCTGTTAATCAGTTTATTTCACAGTCTTTCTCATCTATTCAGTCTAAACTATATTCATTACATCTGTATCTTTGTAGTTGTCAGTACGATTTCTCCTTCTTTGAAAAAATAAATTTCTCATATGTTGTGTGTTTCCATTTCAGATTCGTTGCCGCTTTGTTTTGGAGCACACGTACTTACTTTGCTCGCCTGACGAAAGGATGCGTTTTCTTTCGACCCGAAACAATAGCAACGAGTTGTTGCATTTTATTCAAAGTTGTTTACTTATTAACACAGGTATTGTATTCGCTGAAAAATTTTAATCTTGAGTTTTCATCTGATTTATATGTTTGAAGGTTTTCTGCGTTCAATAAAAGGCGTTTTTTTTTTTTTTTTTTTTTTTTTGAAAAATTACCAGAGATTGTGTGTGAAGAGGAGGGGTTGGGTTGCTGACTATAATATCTCCAAGACAAAAAAAAGATAGAACTACGAAACTTCAGAATTAAGACAGGTAAGGTGTACAGATGATTTTTCCAACCTTTGGCGAAAATCGTAAAACAGAAAATGAGACTCTAAAAACTGGAAATGGGACCTCAACAGTAAGTCAGTATATCAAATATGAATCTAATGATTTTCTTCAAAGTTCCTAAATAAACACCTTTTTAGATGTCCTTTCATATGTACTAGTTGGTTAAAAGATGAAAATTGATAAGCCTATAAACAGGCCAATTTTAGTTCTTAAAAGTGTATTTTTTCAAACTCGTCATATTGATTCTCTTTTAGATGTCTTTTGGTTTGTTACAGCTGGTTTCCTGTAAACAGATGAATTGTCCATGTTTTGATGAAAATCGGAAGTGGGACCGAAGGTAGGACCGAAAGTGGGTAGCTCAAATACGGTTCTAATGACTTTCTCCAATTTGATCTTTTTAACTCTCTGCCTGTTTTAGTTAATTTCACTGGGGCTCTATGATCCGCCTTTTCTACTATTTCTTTTAACTACTACCAACCATTTTAATTTTATTTTTACGTTAACAATATGAGTATATCTTCAATAAAAAGTCATCATGGTAAAACTTGAAAATATATTAACTATCAGTATTAGATTAGCAGCTCAAATTGATACTAAGTCACTTGGGCCAATTTGCCCTGATTCGTAGAAATAGTGCCCACGTCTCATGTTTCAGGTTCTGATTGATTGTGTACAAGTTTAAGGAATATTCAAAAGTTGTATCAAATCTTAATTCTTATGTCGTGTGAATGAAAAGATTATGTAACCCTAAAGAAAATCAGTCATACAACGTTTCCCAATGAACCCATAAAATCATAAACATGCAAAACTATGCATGAGAATAAAAAAGTAAATAAAAAAGTAATCAATTTAAACTTATAGATAGAATTAATTTTGTTGTTGTTGTTGTTGATGATGTAATTTTAAATAAAGATAAAAATAAAATATAACTTATGATTCATATACTCAGCGTTTGCACACGGAACACTGAACCCATTGTTCTTCTAATTTACTCTTTTCAAATAATTTAAGACAGCAAAATCAGAGAATGTCCTGGTCCTCCTTGCTTTAGCTCACTACACACTGTAAAAATAATGGTTGTCTTTACAGTAAATGTGCTGGCAATATGGGTGCCAGCAATTTCTTCTGTTAGAAAGAAGTAATTTACAGCAGAAAGAACTGTCAAAGAGTCTCTCTTTACAGATGTTTCTGCTGTAAATTGGCTCATTTAACATCAGAATGTGCTGGCAATATGGGTGCCAGCACATTCAGCTGTAAAATCTATCGTTAATTTTTACAATACATCTTTCATTTTTCAATGTTGTCTTTTGGCTTTCCTTAAGATTTTTTTTTTTTTTTAATTAAGTCTCTTTAGAAAATTTTCTTTCTTTTTTGTACTAGATCTTCTTTCTTCTGTTTTGCCTTCATTTGCTCTTTCTGCAATGCTTTTTTGACTGGTGTGTCAATCAATACTGCTGAAATCCATTTTCTATTTCGCTGCAATTTTTAACTGTTTTCTGCCCGCATGAATGATCTCATATCGACTAGAAGAAAGAAAAGGAGAAGAAAGAAAATTCATTTCTACCAAGGCTTCCATTTGAAAATTAGTTGATTCCAAATGGCCCTGAAAGAGAACTCATTGAAATCAGGGGCAAATTTGAAATGGTAATTACAGTGGTTTCTGATGTGGAATATACGTTAGGTCGATATGTGATATATGATGACATAAAATCTATATCTGCGAAAGTATTAAGAGTTGCTGATTTAATGTGGGTAAGCGGGAAACACATTATAACTGCATTTTTGAAAAGGCTGACTACAATAACTACAAATTCAAATAAGTTAAATTAATTGTTAAAATTAAAACAGAAATAAGACTGTGATAAGTAACTTTGTTGCAGCTCACGGAAAATCTATTCGACGAGTGTAGTAGATTTGACGCTTCAATGGCGTGGCATTTTGTACAGCAAGTAAAGGAAATGAAACTTCAAAGAGAAGGTCAAAAAGAGAAGGTCATCTTTATTCACAGCATCATAACTGTAAATTAAAAAAACTGCCATCTTTGGTCATAAAAGTTCTGGCCCAAATCTTTTAAAGAAATCTTAGCGAAAGTTATATCAATCTTTAGATCATTTAAAAATATGAATTTCATCTGCAAGAAAAACGTTTAGAATTTTCCTTATTTTGGAAATTTTTGAAATTGAAAAATCGAATGCTGTGGATCGCCATTTTTGATAGCATAAGCCAAGTGTAAACAAGTTCATTCATTCAATGCGATTTCTTCAAAAATCTAACATTAATTAGCTATGGGTATATATATATAGTATATATATATATATTTACATATATTTATATCCTTGTAAAAACTGACTATAATCTATACACTCATCAAAATTATGCAGTTTGTGCAACTTCTATTTACCAACTATTATATCATCCTACTTACATGTTTAAACGTTATCACACTTTAGAAGATTTGAGTTCATAAGCCAATTAGAAAGAATTTTCTTTGTGTCCATGCAAAAGAGCTATAAGCACTGCACTCAAAAAACTTATGTAATTTATGTACCATTACTTTGCTAAAGTATGACAATTAGGAAAAACTATATGCTATTACATATATAGTTCTTTTACAGGGACACATGAAAAAATTTACATATATTGCGTTTTATGATTGCTAATTACATTCATTACATTATTTTACAAAATATGAATCTGACATATGTTTTAAAATTTTGCTGTAACATTGTTATTACCAAAAAAAGCGTACATATAACTTACATTTTTTTCACATGAAAAAACAAACAATACCCTATCATTCATTATAAAATTTTACGAAATCGTTATTCATTGTAAAGATATTTATTAAATATTTAAAGTATTCATTATAGTAAAGATATTCATTGAAAAAATACTCAAACAACATGTTATACTTTTCATTATTATTTACTTAATAAATTATTTACTGATTTAAATTTATTTTGACGCATGGTAAGTGCTAAATACTCGCAGAATCGATTGGAAAATATGTTTTTTTTTTTTTTTTTTTTTTTTTTTTTTTTTTATTATTTATCTATGTTTTATGCAGACAACTATGTATAATTTTAAATGCTTTTAAATATTCGTGTTGGCCACCATTACTTTTGTGTTCTATTAAATTTTAGAATAAATTACATGTTATATTATGTGTGTGTGTATGTGTATTATTGATATTTGTATTAATAAGCATATATTTTACTTTTGTAACTAATATATTGTCTTTCTCGTGTATTAAATTTGTGAATGAGTAATTTGCTACAGCAAAAGTTTAATGTTTTCAAAGGCATCAGAGTCCCAGATCCGTCAATCGCTTAGGCGGGCGCAGCTCTGCTAGTATATATCTAAACAAACATACGAAATATAAAAATCAGCTTATACAAAATAATATATATATATAGCAAGAGTTGTCTTACCATTATTTTAGATAAACCTATCTTTACATTCATTTTTGGTTTATTCCCATTAAAATGATAAAAACTCAATTTAAATATAAATATTTTTAACGCTTGAGAAATATTTCTCTCAGCTTCTTATTATATGACGTGCTTTTACTTCTATATCGTGGTTGTTACAAACTTTAAAATTCTGAATTTCCAAGCACCTGACTGTTATTTAGTAGCCTTTAAAGTGACTTTAATCTTATTATTTTATGCCAGTTATATTCTCAGCTCGGTTTTCGCCTTTAAATTTATCGTAAAATTCCATCTTTTATGTCCCTCATTACGAACATCTGAGATCATTACGTGAGATACTAATATTTTAACTTGTGTACTTAAATTTTGAATTAATTAATACACCTAGTTTAAAATTTAAATGTATAATGACAAAGAAAATCTAAATTTTTTTATATTTAAATGAGATTATATTTTATTTTTTTCCAATAACGTATACCAGTATGTTCAAAAAAAAAAAAAAAATTAACACTAAGATAAAATCACATGTTTATTGTAAGTATGTTTCAGTGATTCATTTGTATGAATCCCTATTATTAGTTATTCACACAAAATTACTGAAATCTCAACTAAATTTTATAAATATTTTTAGCACTTGAGAATTTTCATGTTTCTATCCAACTCACAATGACGCAAGACGTGCTTACTTCTATATTACAGTTGATTCAAATTCGAAATTTCTAAATTTTCAGACACCAGACATTATTTAATAAACTTTAAATTAACCTCAATCTAATTATTAGGAAAGATTAATAATCTCGCGTTTCAATATTTCTGTTTTACTTTTATTGTAAATTCTGATATTCATAGTCTTTTTACTCATACCAATGAGCGCAATGAGAGATATTAACATTTTATAGTTCTTGTGGGCTTACATTTTAATTTGCTAAATAAATGTTATTTAAATTTATGTTTGCTTAATGACAAAGAATAGACATAGAATGACAATTTTGAAATTTAAATTATAAATTTCTCCCAATATTACATTACGAAAAAAAGAGGGAAATACGAAACTCTGTTAACACTAAAATAAAGTTACATTTTAATTGTAAGTATATTACTCTTACATAAACCTCTCCTTATATTTTATTCTATTTTATTTATTTACTTGTTTATTTTTTGCTCATGTATGGTAAAAAATGTTAAAAACCCCAATTCAATTTTATAAATATTTTTAACTCTTAAGAAATTGCTGTTTCTATCGGCCTCTTAATACAGGGTGTTTTTATTTCTATATTAAGGATATTACAACCTCTAAATTCCGAAATTTCCGAGCACTTGAGCGTTATTTAATAGCCTTTAAAGTGACTTCAATCTAATTATTTCGAAACATTAACAATCTCAAGGCTCGGTTTTTCTGCTTTAAATTTATCGCAAAATCCCATCTTTTATGGCTTTTTTTACGAACATCAGAGAACGCAGTGTGAGATACTAACATTTTAGAGTTTCTGTGTGTTGTAACAGAATATACAGAATGAAAGCCGGAATCCGAAGAGGTCGATAGAGGGAGCGGTGCTGTGGAGGTGCGTCGAGCCGAACTTCTCATTCGTATCTGAACTTGCGTAGAGTGTGGTTGATGTTTATTCGGTCTCTGGCAGTTTTTAAACTTTATTGAAAGTTATTATCGCTACGGAGTTTTTAATTTTATTCTTTTTGAAGTTACTGACATTAATACGAGTTTTTAAAAGGGTAATTTTATGTAGAATAAGTGTAAAACGATGTTTAAAAATGACAATCCACAGGTGAAATATTTTAAATATTTGTGATAGCAGAGGAAAGGTACTTTATTGTGAATGCTGTTTATTTTAAAAGTTAAAAGATTAAATTAATGTAAAGAACAGCCATGTGGAATGTGTTAAAAAAATAAATAATATTAACATATAATTTCAATTTAATATTACATATAAAGATGATTTAAAAAAAAAATAGTTTTCTGTGCGAAAAAAAAAAAAAAAAAAAAAAAAAAGTGAGTTAGAAAATCAAATCTACCTCTCTCTCTGAAGTGATATCATATTGAATAAATATATGCCTTTAAACATTTAGAAATGAATTCATAAATTTAAAGTTATTTTTGAACTTTAGATATCAGCAGATAATTTAACGATGATAATATACACTTATGGATTATAGAATAAAATAATTTTTAAGGCGTTAAAATAAGTTAATAAATGACACCTTTTGAATTAGAGGATTTTTGATAGAAAGGAAGAACTCAAAATATTCCAAAAATATGAGCTGTTGTTATGTCATGTCTCCTTTATTATAATAATTTTATATATAACATTACATATGCTCTTATACATGATAAATATGTCACATGGAGAGTTAGTAATTTTTTTTTTTTTTGGTTACATATAGATAAATAAAACAATATGATGGGTTATTTCTAGTCGCAAGTAAGAAATATCCTTAATCTCCTGATGTTTTGAGTCATGTTTCGTAAGCTTAGTTTTAACTATGAATACTTTTTCATTAATTTGAAATATTAAATGAAGAATTAACAGTATTTCATTTCAAAAATACAGAAAGAGATTTGAAAGCTATATATTTACTCTTACACTGTAATTAAAATTTTTCTATACTGATATCAACTGTAAATATCTATGTTTAAATTATGTAATCTAAATATATATATATATAGTATAATTAAAAAAAATGGAAACATAAAACTATTTTATTTCCAGTGTACGTGTAGAAAAGAACTTGCTGATTAAGATATATTTTAAAATATTATTTTTGATTGAGTTAAGATTTTTATTACAAAACACGCACATTGCAAATAATTGCCTGAGAGGAAAACCATGTTTTTATGCAGTCGTGTTGCAATACTGTTACTTAATGCAAGTACAGTACAAATTTCTAAAAGCAATTATATTCTGGTGAACATAACTGTATTTCAGAATTAGATGTTTTATTTAAATACATATATCTGTGATTTATTATATTTTGTTTAATAAGTGTCTCGTTAACGGAATATATATAAATATATATATAAATAATTTTAAAGATAATTAGTAAGAATTGTTGAAATATAAGCATACGTAAATATAATTTACTTAAAAAACTACCAAGAAAGTCAGAGAAATAAAATGTAATATAATCACATAATGAAATTGTTTACAGTTCACTTCAATATTACTTAAAAGATTCATATTTTCACTAAAGAATGTGTTATAGATTTACGTGTTATAAAGTAAGTCTGTAATATCTGTAAGTCTGTAAGTAATATCTGTAAGTGAAAATGGGAAACGCACAGGAAAAAGACGTTCTAGAAGATTTTATAGTTTCTCAAGTCAGATTGCCGGAATACAATTCCTCATTTTGTGAAGAAGCATGGAAAAAAATACTGAATAAGAATTCGACAATCTATCAACAAAAAAGTGATGATCAAGACGATAGCTTTAAAAGCTTTTTTAATAAGTGCCTCAATAAAACACTCTTAGACGAACCAGTAACACAACCTTACTTATTGCCATGGTATCTTCAACTAGCCTGGACACTGGTATTTGCTCTAATGATACTTGTTGCTGTAATCGGAAACCTGATTGTCATTTGGATAATTGTTGCTCATAGACGCATGCGAACGGTAACAAATCTATTTCTTCTAAATCTTGCAGTTGCTGATTTTCTTTTAGCAAGCGGAAATGCTGCTTTCAATTTCGTATTTATGTTGAACAGCCACTGGCCATTTGGAAGCGTATTTTGTGTGATCAGTAACGTTGTAGCTAATCTAACAGTTTCTACTTCTGTGTTCACCATCTTAGCCCTGAGTCTCGACAGGTAAGTGTATTATACCATAATTAAAATTCTAATTTATTGAAAAGTAATTATTTTTTCATTGAAATAGTGTATAAATGTTTATATAAAGAATGGAGTATTGTTTTATCGTATTTTACATGTAAATGAATTTAATTATCAATATTAAAAAAAGTATGTATTTATTGATAACTTAATAATTTTTTTTAATTAAAAACTGTAGGTGTAATCATGTAATTATCAAAAATTGTTCAGGTATAACCGTTAGAGAAAAATATTATTTTTTCTAATGAAATTTAAGAAATTATTTAAAATTACTAGTGAAGAGATACTTATATTATTTGTGTATTTATTATTATTATTATTTTTAATTGCACTTTGCCTAAACTAAAATGAAGGAATTTTGAGAATAATAATAATAATATATTTTTTTCAATAATATGGAATTCCTTAAATAAAAAATGAACACTCGAATTATATATATATATATATATATATATATATATATTGAATGTAAATCATTTTTCTAATATTTGAACTTTAACTTTATTCGACATAAGCGAACAAATTTCCTATTAAAGTGGCCTAGAAATTTAACGTTCTTTTTCATTTCAAGTTTGTGAATCGTTGAAATATATACACTGATGATTTTATTTATTCTGTTCAGCATTTCGATATTTGATAATTATAAAATTTACTGATAAATTTTAATTATATTACTTCTATATAAAAGTAACCATGCAGAAATATACTTCTTATGGATACTTTTAACTGGGAGTCTCGACAGGTAAATATATGATTTAATTCTTAAAATTTCAAATAAATGTAAAAAATACTTACTGATAGAAATAAGGTTTCATCTATGTGTATAAATAACAGAGCCATGTTTATTTAAAATTTATATATAACAGAAAACTTAACACTACATGTAGCACATTTAATTGTTAAAAAAAAAAAAAAAAAAAAAAAAAAAGGTTTGCAGTATAAAAATTTAACTGAGATTAAGAGAAATGAACTATAATTCTAAAGTTAAATCAAAGTGATTTGAATTAACTTTCCAAGATATTTAATTTAAACTTCATTTACTTCATGTTCTTTTTCTTGTTCTTTATTTAATTATATATATATATATGTGGATAGATAGATAGATAGATAGATTAACAAATTTATAGATAATAGGAATGAAATGATTGTTTCAAACTTGTTTAGTCAGAAATGTTATATTAAATGCTTTTGTTTTGAGGAAAGTGAAAATTATGTTTATAACGAATTAATAATTTTATGGTTATAAACTCCTGAGATTACACACACACACACACACACATATATATATATATATATATATGAATTAAATTAGAAGATTTTAGAAATTATTTAAATATTACGTTTCTAATTTTATAAATTTTTGAAAATTTCTTTAAGTAGTCTTATAAAATAATGAAGTAATGCACAATGGATGTGTGCATATTTTTTAAATAAAAATATTTTATAAATAATTTAACTTAATATTATTTGTCATAGGCCAAAAAATTTCCGTTAAAACAGCTAAGGTTATCATATGCCTTATTAGATGTCAAACTGTAGAATCACAGAATTTATTTATTTTATTTATTTACTTATTTATTTTAGGGGGTTCGTCCTTTTGATTTTCTATATTTAAATCTTTTGGTAAAAGTTTTAACCACTTGTACTTAAGTGTTCACTAATTTATCTGCGTCTTTATTAAAAAAAAAAAAAAAAAACAAGAAAGAAAAATCATGCAGTACGCATTGATTAGTAACACTTTCGAACTATACGCATTTGTTGTATCGAATAAATTTTAATGCTATTTGTCTGCGTTACCACACAACAGACAGAAAGACTGAAAAATATACAGATAGAATAATTAATTTTAAAATTGCTCTTAGGTATTTTGGAAAATGTTAAAAAGACTTAACGAAAAAGAAAATAAAGCCATTAGATTAAAATTACAGCTTTTAATCTCTCTGAATATTTTACAGTAGCCCTGAAAATCTGAAAGTTAATCATATCATATTCTATACAAAACAATATTTTAGAATATTAATAATACATGTCAATGTTTTTAAGATTTTTTCAGTAGAAAGTTTTTTAAATATAACTTTTAAAAATTCTGTCCTAAAACGTAATACATTGGCTTTTTTTTATTGTTGTTGTTGTTGTCCCTGTAAACAAGCTAGTTGTACAGGACCTATTAATGACATTTTAAATAGAGAACATTCCATAGGGAACTTGAGTGTATCATTTTTTAAAATTTCTCAAAACATTCGCAGATGATAAGAGCCAGAAGACAATCAGATAGAAAGGTAGACAATCGGACACACAGATGCACAATATTCCCACTAAAATTATAAGAAAGTGTTAAAACGCTCATGTAAACAAAAGTGCTATTCCAGAAAATTTCTATTAATAGCTGTTAATGTAAATGATTATTTTTGTGTGGCCCTGTAAATCTAATGCTAACCATACTATATTACATAGAACGCAATCTTTTGTGCATACGAATAACATATTTCAATTGCATTAAGCTTTGTGTAAAATAAAATTATTAAAATTTGGTTTATAAAAATAACTCTCATACAACACAATGGTTTGGAATACTTTCAAGTGCCCCTGTACACAAACCAGTTAGAAATGTACTCTATTTTACATAAGAAACATCCAATAGGAAATTGAATAAAATATCAAAATTTTATTAAAATTTTTATACATTAAAAGTATTAAAATATGGTTTATAGAAACTTCTCTCATAGAACACAATGCTTTCGAATACTTTTGGGTGTCCCTGTCCACAAACCAGAAGAGGTATTCACTCCATTTTCAATAGGGAACATCCAAGACAGAGAGACAGACAGACGGACAGAAGAACAGTCAGACAGATACACAAATTGAAATTATATTCACACTAAAAAAATGATAGAAAGTGTCAAAAATGCTTAATGTAAACGAAAGTACAAATCAAGGAATTTTTTATTAATAGATCTTAATATAACTGAATATTTTTGTGTCACCCTGTAAATCTAATGATAACCATGCTATATTCTATGCAAAGCATTCTTTTGTGCATATAAATAACATATTTCAATTTCCTGAAACTTCGTGGAATGTAAAGTTATTAACATTTGATATATAGAAATATCTCACAAAGAACGAAATGCTTTGGAGTATTTTGTGTGTCCCTGTACATAAACTAGTGGTGGTATGTAATCTATTCTATATAGTAAACACCCAATAGTGAATTTAAAAAACACATTTCAATTTCATGAAGATATTGTACAGTAAAGGTATGAAAATATGGTTTATAGAAATACCTCTCATAGAACACAATTCTTTGAAATACTTTCGGGTGTCCCTGTACACAAACCAGTAAAGGTATAAACTCCATTTTTAATAGGGAACATCCGATAGTGAACTTGAATAACATATATCAGTTTCAAAAAATTCCATAAATATTTACGGGAGTTAGAGTGCGGGAAGACAGACAGACGGACAGACGGACAGATACACAAATTGGTATCATATTCACACTTAAAAAATGTTAGAAAGTGTTAAAAACGCTTAATGTAAACGAAAGAATTCTAGCAAATTTTTATTAATAGCTCTTAATATAACAGAATATTTTTGTCTCACCCTGTAAATCTAATGCTAATCATGCTATATTCTTTGTAAAGCACTCTTTTGTGCATATAAATAACATATTTCAATTCCCTAAAACTACATGGAAAATAAAGTTATTAAAATTTGATTCATAGAAATATCTGTCATAGAACGCAGTGCTTTAGAATACTTTTGAGTGTTCTTGTATATAAAACAGTGATGGTATTTAATCCATTTTATACAGGAAACATCCAATAGTGAACTTGAATAACATATTTCAATTTCATTAAGATATGTGTACAGTAAAGTTATGAAAATATGATTTAAAGAAATACCTCTCATAGAACACAATGCTTTGAAATAATTTCGGGTGCCCCTGTATATAAATCAGTGGTGGTATTTAATCCATTTTATACAAGAAATATCCCATAGTAAACTGAAATAACATATTTCAATTTCATTAAGATATGTGTAAACTAAAGGTATGAAAATATGATTTATAGATCTCATAGAACGCAATGCTTTGAAATACTTTCGGGTGTCCCTGTATACAAACCAGTAAAGGTATAAACTCCATTTTCAAAATGGAACATCCGATGGTGAACGTGAATAAGATATATCAGTTTCAAGAAATTCCACAAATATTTACGAGCGTTAGAGCGCAGACAGACAGACGGAAAAACGGACAGACAGACAGACAAACCGAAGTCATTACACTTTTTAACCTTGTTGGGAAGCGTTAAAAATGTTAGAAAGTGTTAAAAACGCTTAATGTAAAAAAAAGTACAATTTTAGCGAATATTTATTAATAGCTCTTTATATAACTGATTATTTTTGTTTCACCCGGTAAATCTAACGCTAATCTTGCTATATTCTATGCAAAGCATTTTCTTTTAAAATAAATTATTTCAATTTCTTAACTATTCGTGCAAAGTAAAGTTATTAAAATTTAGTTTATAGAAATATCTCTCATAAAACTCAATGCTTTGGAATACTTTTGTGTGTCCCTGTACACAAATTAGTGGTGGTATTTACTAGTGGTGGTATTTAAAGAAAAAAAAAAAATCTAAGTGTTTTTTTCGTTAAAAGTAAAAAAAATCGATAACTCTGTTTTAAATTATCGCAGATCGATGGTTCAACCATTCATTTTAAAGGTATTGGTGAGCTCTTTTGAAAGATACCCATCATGAAAATTTACTTCCCTCGAGGGGGGACTTCCCCCCAGGGGGAGGGGGGGGGTTCGAGGCTCCTACATACACAAAAAAATTTTCCCAGTTAACTATCTCTATTACAAAATATATATATTAGTTTCATTTGGTTTAGTGCAGTCTATAGACGTTAACTGAAACAAATCTTCACTTTAAAATGGCAAGACCTGTGGCGAAATTCCGAGAAGGGTAGATATACCTTCTCCCTAATCCCACAGGTTTCAACAAATTCATGGACTCTAACTCCTCCTATAACGGCTTTCTTGAGAGGCCATGGTCCCTTTCAATCCTACCTCTTCAAGTTTCATCGCCGACGCTCTCCCCTGTGTCTCTGCAGTGAGGAGGGAACTCCCGAACATTATTATTTCTCTTGCCCCCTAACTCAACAGTTCCATTTCAGAAATCCCTCTCCAAGACCAAATAATTGGCTTGAAAATATCTTAACCAGAAAACTGTTAATTAAAAAACTAAACAATATTTACTCCCTCTTAATGGACATAACCAATTTGACTGATTAATAACTATTCCCACTGGCAGCTAATCTTCTTCCCAAATGAAGCTACTTATCCTCCCACCCTTTTTCAAAATACCCGTCACCAAAACAAAAATCTGTTTGCAAGGAAGCCTCTTACTCAAAATCTCTTTTAAAAACTAAGTAAACTCTATAGTTTAAATTAGCAACAATCCTAAATCTCTCATTATCTCCTCTGTTACCCAAATTACCCTGAAAAATCAGTTTTCTGCACAGTTGTTCTGCAATACTGTCATCCATGTTGTCATTCAATTGTACCACCTGGACTATTCTAGTCAAACTTGAACACTCTAGTACACATCAAGAGCTGTGACAACTCATCTAGTGCCGTCTGTCGCGAGAGGCCTTAAGGGCCTGGCACAATCCATCTAAAATTAACATTACCCAATGTCGCGAGGTGGCTTTCAGCCAGGCGATGACCATGTACTCTTTCTATGTTGTTTTCCATCGCCCCTTGTCGCGGTAAGGCTTCATGCCTGGCGATGCCTATGTAAAACATTCTTGCTTGTTAAATAAACGTCAGGCAGGTCTGAAGGGGGTTCTTCTCGGGACAGCCCACGTGAACTTCGGTTCTAGAAGCGCTCAACACCGCTCTTCGAGCGGTGAGCGGGGGCTGCTCCCCTGTTCAGTCTATAGACGCTAAACTCTACTTTCCTGCAATTTCCCCCATAGACGTAATGTATTAGAATTCTCTTGATTGTCCCTGTACACAAAACATTAGCTTGATCTTAACGAAAAGCTTACTGTAGCATCGCCTATATGATACACATTTAGAATACCAAGTTTGAACTTTCTGCCATAATTTGTTTTTGAGATATGCTGATAACAGACAGACACACAGACATACAGACAGACACACAGACATACAGACAGACACACAGACATACAGACATACACACAGACCATTTGCTAAAAACATGATTTTCGTATTCAGGGGACCTCAAAACGTGTAAATATAACAAAATCTCGCGTTCGAAAATTTGACCCAAAAACAATACTTTATCTACCTTATGGATAAGAGAAAGTAATATGAAGATATTTGTGATTTTATTTTGCTAAAAATAGTGTCACAATGTATCGTTTATAATTCAAAAAAAATCTGGTGTGAAACAACCGCACGACTTCCATTACCCGCTATTACATGTATTATATGCATTTTTGAGAGATAATGTGATCAGAAAACATAAAAGTGACCAAAAAAGAAAATCGTTAGAGCCGTTTTTGAGATACCAATTTTCACAAAAAATCAATTATTGACCGGAAAACAATAATTACATACAAAAGCATATTTAAAAGTGAGTTAAAATGGCGAGTTTGAAAAAAATCCGTACAACCGTTTTTAAAGGAACGCCTTTGCGAGGCCTGAAATTGAGCTACTTATACAGGACGCCTATCAATTTTCATGAACTAACCAACTATATCATTCGAAAGGATATCTGATAGAGTTTGAAGAAAATCGTTAGAGCCGTTTTTGAGATACGGACTTACGGTCCAACTTCCGGTTTCCGATGTCCCACTTCCGGTTTTTCAATTTTCACCAAAATTTGGAAATTTCATCTGTACGCCAGACGTATTTGAATTCTAAAGTTTCGTAGCTCTATCTTTATTAGTTTCTGAGCTATAATAGCCAGAAGATTCTCCACATACATACACACACACATACACACATACATACACACTGACCAATTGCCAAAAACCACTTTTTTGGACTCAGGGGACCTTAAAACGTGTAAATCAGGTGAAAACCCGATATCGAATTTTCAGACCGAATACAATACTTCCATTACCCTACGGTAGTAGGGTAATGGAAGTAATAAAAATATGAAGATATTTGTGATTTTATTTTGCTAAAAATAGTGTCACAATGTATCGTTTATAATTCAAAAATATTTGTTAATTGCCGAAACGTCAGTGGAGGCCCTCTGTTGAGACTCAAAACGATTTTGGGCTGTGTCTGTCTGTCACGCGATAGCGGTTGCAAAAATAGCGCTATTGACTTGAAATTTAGTACACATGTTCATGAGTCCCACGAAATCAGCTGCATAGTTTTTGGTATGTATTCCATACAGGGATACGCCAAAGATTTTTTTACTATTACGGCTTATGGGAGAAATTTGTATGTATCGCGATAGCGGCCACAAAAATCACGCTATTGACTTGCAATTTGGTACACATGTTCATGTGTCCCAGGAAATCAGCTGTATAGTTTTGGGTGTGTATTCCATTTGTAATTCGTGTACAGGAACACTCCAAAGTTTTTCATATCATTATGGCTCATGGGAGGAATTTGTATGTACCGCGATAGCGGCCACAAAATTCACGCTATTGACTTGCAATTTGGTACACATGTTCATGAGCCCAATGGAATCAGCTGTATAGTTTAGGTGTGTATTCCATTTGTAGTTCGTGTACAGGGACACGCCAAAGATTTTCTATCATTACGGACTATGGGAAGAGTCTGTATGTACCGCGATAGCCACCGCAAAAATCATATTTATTTGTATACAAATGCGTTAGTTATGAAACTTTTATATTAGATTATATCAAGAGTTAGTTAAAAAATAGATATATATGTACACATTTAACATAAATTACATTTTTATCATTTTCTTTTATATAAATATAGGAATTTATAAATGTTGAATCACATTTTATATTCAAATTTATTGAGTATCAAAATTTATTAAGATTATTAATGGAAGTAATTTTTTAATTACAGATTTAAATACAGTCGAATCTTGTTAGCATAAATCTCAAAGGAATAAAAAATTCATTCATGCTATCAGTAGTTCATGGTATCAATAATTACAAAACTAATCATCATTTTCACGGGGATTGTAGAAACAATTCATGTTAAAAGTAATTCACGTTAAGTAAGTTCACGTTAACCAGATTTGACTGTATTTATTTATTTGTTTATTTAATGAGCTCTAAAATCTCTGTAAAAAATCGTATAATGCAATTTAGTTTTAGAAACTTTCACAAGAATCATTAATTTTTACTAAAAAAAGTAGCTCTACTAGTTAGTCGTTCCTTATTCCCACTACAAGCAACTACATTCTTCGGGAAAGTAATAACACTGCTCGGCATGAAAATTGCTTCTCACACCATTTCAGCATATTCTTATGTAAAATGACCTCCTGAATCCGAATATGACGATCACCCACCGTCTTTTAATAACGGCCCCCTATATATATATATATATATATATATATATATATATATATATATATATATATATATTTTTTTTTTTTTTTTTTTGGTGATTTTATGGCTATAAATTTGATTTTTAGGGGGGGGGGGGGAGGATTATTTTAACCGTTAAATATCTTCTGAGGGCTACAGAGTTGGAAAATTGTAAAACATGGACATTTGCGACAAGGGGAAAATTTGTGGTGGGTGGGGGATTTGCCACTGAAATTATGTATTACATACCTTTTATATATATATATATATATATTATCTGTTATTAATGTTATTTTTGTTTTTAGGCGTTAAATTAATTAATTTTCATTTATCAAATAAAATTCATTGTCATAAAATTATCGAACACGGAAGAAAATGGGAGGAGGGGTAGTGTTTCTGGAAAACGGTGGGTGACTGGGCAAAATGGGAGTCATACTCGGATTCAGGAGGTCATTTTACATAAGAATAAGCAAAAATGATATCATAATTCTATTTTTTTTTCAGAGCAGTGTAATTTAAAATAAAATATATGCACAATAGTAATAAAATCACTAAAATGTGATAGAAACTGTATTATGTGAAAAACTAACATTAATAAGTAAATAGTTTCGAAATAAGAAAATAAAAACATAACAACTAATTTAGTTACTCAAAAATATTTAAATAAAAGTCATTTGCCTGTGATAATTAGAAATATTGATTTATAAGACACTTTAACTAATGATTACGCTTAACATTGAATTAACAATGGAATACTCTTTTAGGTATTAAGTAACTTTAACATAGATTTTACTTGAGAATTACTTAAAAACATCATCTCCGCGAAAGTCAAAGTATCAGATGAGGCTTATAAAAATATAAGTAAAAAAATGAATGTTATATTTAAATAATAACTTTCAAACATAAATAAATAAAGGAAAAATAAAAGCATAAATAACCACAATAACAAGTAAATCAGAAACAGACTTAAAAATAAGAGTCAACAAGTATTTGAAGGGAAGGTAATCCGGTAGCAGGAAATAATATTGTTAATACACAGAGGATCATTTATTCCCAAAGCACTTAATTAAGTTTTATCGAACCTCTTGCATATTTACAGAAAGAACAATCGAAATTTAAGTGAAAGACAAAACGCCGGTATAACAATAATACAAATTTGGAGACTTCATTCTGTATTGTTTTAGATAAAGATTAAATTTTCCCTGACGAGACAAAAATTGAGTTAATTTAAAATTGAGCTCTAGATACTTGTTTTTAAGTTTTTTGTAAATACTTAGAAAAAATATTTTTGCAGTTTCATCCTTATCTGAATAAAGATGACCGCAATTCAATTTTTTAATTGTTTTGTATTTAATATTTATTTTCCGAACATACTACGTAAGGAAACAATTGTAATTATCACAAAATCTCGACTTTGAGATTTCGGTGTATCTATACGTTTTGAGATCCCATGAATTCATTATTTCTATTTTTACGGCGATGTATGCATGTATCTATATATGTATGAGTGTACGTATGTATTACATGTGTGTGAGAGGACACGATAGAACACACAGAAAAAAATACTTTATTACTATGGCCTATATGCTCAATTTATTTAAAGTTCAATAATATCTAAACGCCTTATTCAAATAAACTGAAAATTTATACACATGCCATAGGTCGCCATCACAAAAACTGTATAAACTTTGGTGTATCAAACACATACAGCTTCTTTACAGGGACCAAAAAAAAAAAAAAAAAACTTTTTCATTATAGTCTATGGACTGCAATAAGTGCAATAGCATCTAAATGCCTTACGAAGTTGCGCTAAAAATTTATATAATAGTATAGGTCATTGTCGCACGAAATGTATAGGTTTTGGGGAATCTAGCACTTATAGATTTTTACACGACCAGAACAAAATATTCCTTATCATTATAATCTAAGGGCTCTAGTTATTTTAAGTGTAACAGCGTCAAATTAAACAACATACTACACAGAGAAAAAGACTGAAACTTATTAGTATAATTATCACTTTTTTTTTCTTTTTTGTTTGTTTAACGATTTCTCTTACTTTACTTTTCTATGCAACTGTTAATTACTTAATATACGGAAATTCGAATGGAGTCACTCCATGTTTTTTTAGTAGGATTTCAGAGCAGTTATCAAATTACGATTTTTTGCTGCATTTTAAATTAACTAATTCCCTCTTTTGTTTTCATTGTGTTTACATATTCCGTTCCTATTTCGAAGTTTCTATAAACGAATGTAAAAAAAAAAAGCAAGAAAGAAAAATCATGCAGTACTCGCTGATTAGTAAAACTTTCCAACTGTACGTAATTGTTGCATCGAATTACTTTTAATATACTTTGCCTACGTTATCACACAACAGACAGAAGGACTGGAAAATATACACATAGACTAATTGATTTTAAAAATACTCTTAGGCATTTTGGAAAGTGTTAAAAAGGCTTAAAGCAAAATAAAATGAAGCCATTAGATTATAATTACAGCGTTTGATCTCTCTGAATATTTTAGTGTAGTCCTGTAAATCAGAACGTTAATCATATCATATTCTATACAAAATATTATTTTAGAATATTAACAATACATTTCAATATTTTTATGATTTTTACAGTAGAAAGACATTTAAATATAACTTTTAATGAATTCTGTCCTAAAACGTTTGTTTTGTTGTTGTTGTCCCTGTAAACAAACTAGTTGTACAGGACCTATTTATGTCATTTTAAATGGGGAACATTCTATAGGGAAAGTATTTATAAAAATAACAATCATAGAATGTAATGCTTTCCATTGCTTTTGGGTGTCCCTGTACACAAACCAGAAGAAATATTCACTCCATTTTCAATATGGAATATCCGATAGTGAACTTCAATAAAATATATGTTTCGAGAAATTCCATTAATATTTACAATAGTTAGAGCACGGGCAGACAGACAGACAGATACAAAAACTAAAATCATATTCACACTTAAAATTGTTAGAATGTGTTAAAAACGCTTAATGTAAACGAAAGTACAATTCTAGCAATTTTTTTTAATAATAGCTCTTAATATATATGGATATTTTTGTGTCACTCTATAAATCTAATGCTAATCATGCCATATTCTATGCAAAGCAATTTTTTGTGCATATAAATAACATATTTCAAATTCCTAAAACTTCGTGGAAAATAAAGTTAATAAAATTTGATTTATAGAAATATCTCTCATAGAGCGCAATGCTTTGGAATACTTTTGAGTGTCCCTGTATATAAATTGGTGGTGGTATTTCCTCCATTTTATACAGGAAACATCCAATAGGGAATTTGAATAACATATTTCAATTTGATTAAGATATATCTACAGTAAAGGTATGAAAATATGGTTTATAGAAATACCTCTCATAGAACACAATGCTTTGAAATACTTTCGGGTGTCCTTGTACACAAACCAGTAGAGGTATAAACTCCATTTTCAATAGGGAACATCCGAGAGTGAACTTGAATAACATATTTCAATTTCATTAAGATATGTCTACAGTAAAGGTATGAAAATATCGTTTATAGAAATACCTCTCATAGAACACAATGCTTTGAAATACTTTCGGGTTTCCCTATACACAAACCATTAGAGGTATAAACTCCATTTTCAATAGGGAACATCCGAGAGTGAACTTGAATAACATATTTCAATTTCATTAAGATATGTCTACAGTAAAGTTATGAAAATATGGTTTATAGAAATACCTCTCATAGAACACAATGCCTTGAAATACTTTGGGGTGTCCATGTACACAAACCAGTAGAGGTATATACTCCATTTTCAATAGCGAACGTTCGAGAGTGAACTTGAATAACAAATTTCAATTTCATTAAGATATGTCTACAGTAAAGCTACGAAAATATGGTTTATAGAAATCTCTCTCATAGTACACAATGCTTTGAAATACTTTCGGGTTTCCCTGTACACAAATCATTAGAGGTATAAACTCCATTTTCAATAGGGAACATCCGATAGTGAACTTGAATAACATATTGCAATTTCATCAAGATGTGTCTACCGTAAAGGTATAAAAATGTTGTTTATAGAAATACCTCTCATAGAACACAATGCCTTGAAATACTTTGGGGTGTCCATGTACACAAACCAGTAGAGGTATATACTCCATTTTCAATAGGGAACGTTCGAGAGTGAACTTGAATAACAAATTTCAATTTCATTAAGATATGTCTTCAGTAAAGGTATGAAAATATGGTTTATACAAATACCTCTCATAGAACACAATGCTTTGAAATACTGTCGGGTGTCCCTGTACACAAACCAGAAGAGGTATAAATTCCATTTTCAATTGGAAATATCCGATAGTGAACTTGAATAACATGTATTAGTTACAAGAAATTCCATAAATATTTACGGGAGTTAGAGCGCGGACAGGCAGACACACAGACAGACTGCAAGACAGACACAGATACACAAAACTGAAACCATATTCATACATAAAAAGTGTTAAAAGGGTTAAAAACGCTTAACGTAAACGAAAGTACAATTCTAGCAATTCTTTATTAATAGCTCTTAATATAAATGGATATTTTTGTGTCACCCTGTAAATCTAATGCTAATCATGCTATATTCTATGCAAAGCATTTTTTTGTGCTTATAAATAACATATTTCAATTTCCTAAAACTTCGTGGAAAGTAAAGTTATTAAAATTTGATTTATAGAAATATCTCTCATAGAACGCAATGCTTTGGAATACGTTTGAGTGTCCCTGTGTATAAATCGATGGTGGTATTTCTTCCATTTTATACAAGAAACATCTAATAGTGAAAAACATATTTCAATTTCATTAAGATACTAGCTGGAACCCGTCGACTTCGACGGTCATTTTATTAACCGTAATGTTTCAAAAATCGTTCTATCATTATTTAAATGTATTTCAAGTTAAAACATCTAATATAATTTACAACATTTCACTTAAAAAAAAAAAAGAAATTCTGAAAAATGGTTATAAATTGAAATACTATATATGACATCACTTTCTACAAAGTACTGTCAATGTGACGTCAAACTGACTCCAAATAAAACAGATGCTATCTTTTATTTTCTGTTTCTTTTAATACCAAGGCTACATGTTATCTGACCCGCCCGGCGTTGCCAGGACCCATGATAATAACCTTAATTGAACCTTAAATTTGTATGATTTTATATTTTTAACTCGATTTTGTTTGAATTTCTATTTCTAAATAAAGGCATCGCAAAAAAAATAATCAGCTGTAACAAAAAAATTACCTCGAACCGAACGAAACTCAGTCTTGTTACACCGGTGTCTGCGGCAGCACATACGTGTGCCGCTAATAACATAAAAAAAAAATCCCCAAAATTAACCTGCAACCGAAAGAACCCGCCCGGTGTTGCCCGGGCCCATGATAATAACCTTAACTGCACCTTAAATTTGTATGGTTTTATATCTTTAACTCGATTTTGTTTGAAGTTCTATTTTTAAATGAAAATATCACAAAAAATAATAATAATCATCTATAACAACAAAAAAAAATTACTTCAAACAGAACGGAACTCGGGTTCGTATCCCAGTGCCTGTGGCACGTATATGCAGGCCGCTATTAACATGAAAAAATTCTCAAAAATTAACCTTGAACCGAACGAACCTCTGACTCGTGTTACCGCTGCCTGTGGCTGCGGCACCGTATAGCAGGCATGCTACGCACGCGCTGCAAAATCCTCTGTCCTCCAGCAAGGAGCGCATTATGTTGTATACGAACATCACCAATCACCTTGAATTTCCAAGACCTTTCAAATAAGGTGTCACATGGTGGTGTCAACTGCAAAATCCTTTAGTTGCACTTTCCACCGCCAGGGGCCGCAGTTTGTTCTGTACGAACATCACCAACGGTGACGAAATACCAAGACCTTTAAAATAAGATATAACATGATAGGGTCTACTACAAAATCACCTAGTTCCATTTTTCACCACCAGGGGGGCGCACTATATTGTAAACAAACATCCCCAATCAACATGAAATTTCAAGACCTCTATCACCAATCGCCTTGGATTTCCAAGACCTTTTAAATAAGGTGTCACATGGTTTTGTCAACTGCCAAATCTTTTAGTTCCACTTTCCACCGCCAGGGGGCGCACTGTGTTCTGTACGAACATCACCAATGGTCAGGAAATACCAAGACCTTTAAAATAAGATGTAACATGATTGGGTCTACAGCAAAATCACTTAGTTCCATTTTTCACCACCAGGGGTCGCACTATACTGTATACAAACATCCCCAATTGACATGAAATTTCAAGACGTTTAAAATGAGGTGCTACATGTGTGGGTCTAGAACGGATTTCCCTCTCAAACTAATTTACCCCCTTTCCCCTCCCCTCCAAATCTACTTTCCCCCTTTAAAATCGAAAATTCCAAATTCGCCGATATTGATTTTTTAGTATTCGACTCTAGTCCCCATATGTACAATTTCTTCACAGTGAAGTAATTTGAAGCTTAGTTAAGCTCGTAAACGTGTTTTTAACCCGAAACGGGTGGGAAACGGTTTCCCACCCGTTCCCCCCGGGGAGGGAAACCGTTCGACTTTTTTTAATTTTTCTCTTCTCATGGCACATCTACAGACCAAGACCTTTTTTTAGACACCTCAACCAAATTTTTACACCAAGTAGTTCTCTCAATATAGTGGAGACAGACAAAAACGTGTTTCAAATTAATATATAGATGTCTACAGTAAAGGTATGAAAATGTGGTTTATAGAAATACCTCTCATAGAACACAATACTTTGAAATACTTTCGGGTTTCCCTATACACAAACCATTAGAGGTATAAACTCCATTTTCAATAGGGAACATCCGAGAGTGAACTTGAATAACATATTTCAATTTCATTAAGATATGTCTACAGTAAAGTTATGAAAATATGGTTTATAGAAATACCTCTCATAGAACACAATGCCTTGAAATACTTTGGGGTGTCCATGTACACAAACCAGTAGAGGTATATACTCCATTTTCAATAGGGAACGTTCGAGAGTGAACTTGAATAACAAATTTCAATTTCATTAAGATATGTCTACAGTAAAGCTACGAAAATATGGTTTATAGAAATCTCTCTCATAGTACACAATGCTTTGAAATACTTTCGGGTTTCCCTGTACACAAATCATTAGAGGTATAAACTCCATTTTCAATAGGGAACATCCGATAGTGAACTTGAATAACATATTGCAATTTCATCAAGATGTGTCTACCGTAAAGGTATAAAAATGTTGTTTATAGAAATACCTCTCATAGAACACAATGCCTTGAAATACTTTGGGGTGTCCATGTACACAAACCAGTAGAGGTATATACTCCATTTTCAATAGGGAACGTTCGAGAGTGAACTTGAATAACAAATTTCAATTTCATTAAGATATGTCTTCAGTAAAGGTATGAAAATATGGTTTATACAAATACCTCTCATAGAACACAATGCTTTGAAATACTGTCGGGTGTCCCTGTACACAAACCAGAAGAGGTATAAATTCCATTTTCAATTGGAAATATCCGATAGTGAACTTGAATAACATGTATTAGTTACAAGAAATTCCATAAATATTTACGGGAGTTAGAGCGCGGACAGGCAGACACACAGACAGACTGCAAGACAGACACAGATACACAAAACTGAAACCATATTCATACATAAAAAGTGTTAAAAGGGTTAAAAACGCTTAACGTAAACGAAAGTACAATTCTAGCAATTCTTTATTAATAGCTCTTAATATAAATGGATATTTTTGTGTCACCCTGTAAATCTAATGCTAATCATGCTATATTCTATGCAAAGCATTTTTTTGTGCTTATAAATAACATATTTCAATTTCCTAAAACTTCGTGGAAAGTAAAGTTATTAAAATTTGATTTATAGAAATATCTCTCATAGAACGCAATGCTTTGGAATACGTTTGAGTGTCCCTGTGTATAAATCGATGGTGGTATTTCTTCCATTTTATACAAGAAACATCTAATAGTGAAAAACATATTTCAATTTCATTAAGATACTAGCTGGAACCCGTCGACTTCGACGGTCATTTTATTAACCGTAATGTTTCAAAAATCGTTCTATCATTATTTAAATGTATTTCAAGTTAAAACATCTAATATAATTTACAACATTTCACTTAAAAAAAAAAAAGAAATTCTGAAAAATGGTTATAAATTGAAATACTATATATGACATCACTTTCTACAAAGTACTGTCAATGTGACGTCAAACTGACTCCAAATAAAACAGATGCTATCTTTTATTTTCTGTTTCTTTTAATACCAAGGCTACATGTTATCTGACCCGCCCGGCGTTGCCAGGACCCATGATAATAACCTTAATTGAACCTTAAATTTGTATGATTTTATATTTTTAACTCGATTTTGTTTGAATTTCTATTTCTAAATAAAGGCATCGCAAAAAAAATAATCAGCTGTAACAAAAAAATTACCTCGAACCGAACGAAACTCAGTCTTGTTACACCGGTGTCTGCGGCAGCACATACGTGTGCCGCTAATAACATAAAAAAAAAATCCCCAAAATTAACCTGCAACCGAAAGAACCCGCCCGGTGTTGCCCGGGCCCATGATAATAACCTTAACTGCACCTTAAATTTGTATGGTTTTATATCTTTAACTCGATTTTGTTTGAAGTTCTATTTTTAAATGAAAATATCACAAAAAATAATAATAATCATCTATAACAACAAAAAAAAATTACTTCAAACAGAACGGAACTCGGGTTCGTATCCCAGTGCCTGTGGCACGTATATGCAGGCCGCTATTAACATGAAAAAATTCTCAAAAATTAACCTTGAACCGAACGAACCTCTGACTCGTGTTACCGCTGCCTGTGGCTGCGGCACCGTATAGCAGGCATGCTACGCACGCGCTGCAAAATCCTCTGTCCTCCAGCAGGGAGCGCATTATGTTGTATACGAACATCACCAATCACCTTGAATTTCCAAGACCTTTCAAATAAGGTGTCACATGGTGGTGTCAACTGCAAAATCCTTTAGTTGCACTTTCCACCGCCAGGGGCCGCAGTTTGTTCTGTACGAACATCACCAACGGTGACGAAATACCAAGACCTTTAAAATAAGATATAACATGATAGGGTCTACTACAAAATCACCTAGTTCCATTTTTCACCACCAGGGGGGCGCACTATATTGTAAACAAACATCCCCAATCAACATGAAATTTCAAGACCTCTATCACCAATCGCCTTGGATTTCCAAGACCTTTTAAATAAGGTGTCACATGGTTTTGTCAACTGCCAAATCTTTTAGTTCCACTTTCCACCGCCAGGGGGCGCACTGTGTTCTGTACGAACATCACCAATGGTCAGGAAATACCAAGACCTTTAAAATAAGATGTAACATGATTGGGTCTACAGCAAAATCACTTAGTTCCATTTTTCACCACCAGGGGTCGCACTATACTGTATACAAACATCCCCAATTGACATGAAATTTCAAGACGTTTAAAATGAGGTGCTACATGTGTGGGTCTAGAACGGATTTCCCTCTCAAACTAATTTACCCCCTTTCCCCTCCCCTCCAAATCTACTTTCCCCCTTTAAAATCGAAAATTCCAAATTCGCCGATATTGATTTTTTAGTATTCGACTCTAGTCCCCATATGTACAATTTCTTCACAGTGAAGTAATTTGAAGCTTAGTTAAGCTCGTAAACGTGTTTTTAACCCGAAACGGGTGGGAAACGGTTTCCCACCCGTTCCCCCCGGGGAGGGAAACCGTTCGACTTTTTTTAATTTTTCTCTTCTCATGGCACATCTACAGACCAAGACCTTTTTTTAGACACCTCAACCAAATTTTTACACCAAGTAGTTCTCTCAATATAGTGGAGACAGACAAAAACGTGTTTCAAATTAATATATAGATGTCTACAGTAAAGGTATGAAAATGTGGTTTATAGAAATACCTCTCATAGAACACAATACTTTGAAATACTTTCGGGTTTCCCTATACACAAACCATTAGAGGTATAAACTCCATTTTCAATAGGGAACATCCGAGAGTGAACTTGAATAACATATTTCAATTTCATTAAGATATGTCTACAGTAAAGTTATGAAAATATGGTTTATAGAAATACCTCTCATAGAACACAATGCCTTGAAATACTTTGGGGTGTCCATGTACACAAACCAGTAGAGGTATATACTCCATTTTCAATAGGGAACGTTCGAGAGTGAACTTGAATAACAAATTTCAATTTCATTAAGATATGTCTACAGTAAAGCTACGAAAATATGGTTTATAGAAATCTCTCTCATAGTACACAATGCTTTGAAATACTTTCGGGTTTCCCTGTACACAAATCATTAGAGGTATAAACTCCATTTTCAATAGGGAACATCCGATAGTGAACTTGAATAACATATTGCAATTTCATCAAGATGTGTCTACCGTAAAGGTATAAAAATGTTGTTTATAGAAATACCTCTCATAGAACACAATGCCTTGAAATACTTTGGGGTGTCCATGTACACAAACCAGTAGAGGTATATACTCCATTTTCAATAGGGAACGTTCGAGAGTGAACTTGAATAACAAATTTCAATTTCATTAAGATATGTCTTCAGTAAAGGTATGAAAATATGGTTTATACAAATACCTCTCATAGAACACAATGCTTTGAAATACTGTCGGGTGTCCCTGTACACAAACCAGAAGAGGTATAAATTCCATTTTCAATTGGAAATATCCGATAGTGAACTTGAATAACATGTATTAGTTACAAGAAATTCCATAAATATTTACGGGAGTTAGAGCGCGGACAGGCAGACACACAGACAGACTGCAAGACAGACACAGATACACAAAACTGAAACCATATTCATACATAAAAAGTGTTAAAAGGGTTAAAAACGCTTAACGTAAACGAAAGTACAATTCTAGCAATTCTTTATTAATAGCTCTTAATATAAATGGATATTTTTGTGTCACCCTGTAAATCTAATGCTAATCATGCTATATTCTATGCAAAGCATTTTTTTGTGCTTATAAATAACATATTTCAATTTCCTAAAACTTCGTGGAAAGTAAAGTTATTAAAATTTGATTTATAGAAATATCTCTCATAGAACGCAATGCTTTGGAATACGTTTGAGTGTCCCTGTGTATAAATCGATGGTGGTATTTCTTCCATTTTATACAAGAAACATCTAATAGTGAAAAACATATTTCAATTTCATTAAGATACTAGCTGGAACCCGTCGACTTCGACGGTCATTTTATTAACCGTAATGTTTCAAAAATCGTTCTATCATTATTTAAATGTATTTCAAGTTAAAACATCTAATATAATTTACAACATTTCACTTAAAAAAAAAAAAGAAATTGTGAAAAATGGTTATAAATTGAAATACTATATATGACATCACTTTCTACAAAGTACTGTCAATGTGACGTCAAACTGACTCCAAATAAAACAGATGCTATCTTTTATTTTCTGTTTCTTTTAATACCAAGGCTACATGTTATCTGACCCGCCCGGCGTTGCCAGGACCCATGATAATAACCTTAATTGAACCTTAAATTTGTATGATTTTATATTTTTAACTCGATTTTGTTTGAATTTCTATTTCTAAATAAAGGCATCGCAAAAAAAATAATCAGCTGTAACAAAAAAATTACCTCGAACCGAACGAAACTCAGTCTTGTGACACCGGTGTCTGCGGCAGCACATACGTGTGCCGCTAATAACATAAAAAAAAAATCCCCAAAATTAACCTGCAACCGAAAGAACCCGCCCGGTGTTGCCCGGGCCCATGATAATAACCTTAACTGCACCTTAAATTTGTATGGTTTTATATCTTTAACTCGATTTTGTTTGAAGTTCTATTTTTAAATGAAAATATCACAAAAAATAATAATAATCATCTATAACAACAAAAAAAAATTACTTCAAACAGAACGGAACTCGGGTTCGTATCCCAGTGCCTGTGGCACGTATATGCAGGCCGCTATTAACATGAAAAAATTCTCAAAAATTAACCTTGAACCGAACGAACCTCTGACTCGTGTTACCGCTGCCTGTGGCTGCGGCACCGTATAGCAGGCATGCTACGCACGCGCTGCAAAATCCTCTGTCCTCCAGCAGGGAGCGCATTATGTTGTATACGAACATCACCAATCACCTTGAATTTCCAAGACCTTTCAAATAAGGTGTCACATGGTGGTGTCAACTGCAAAATCCTTTAGTTGCACTTTCCACCGCCAGGGGCCGCAGTTTGTTCTGTACGAACATCACCAACGGTGACGAAATACCAAGACCTTTAAAATAAGATATAACATGATAGGGTCTACTACAAAATCACCTAGTTCCATTTTTCACCACCAGGGGGGCGCACTATATTGTAAACAAACATCCCCAATCAACATGAAATTTCAAGACCTCTATCACCAATCGCCTTGGATTTCCAAGACCTTTTAAATAAGGTGTCACATGGTTTTGTCAACTGCCAAATCTTTTAGTTCCACTTTCCACCGCCAGGGGGCGCACTGTGTTCTGTACGAACATCACCAATGGTCAGGAAATACCAAGACCTTTAAAATAAGATGTAACATGATTGGGTCTACAGCAAAATCACTTAGTTCCATTTTTCACCACCAGGGGTCGCACTATACTGTATACAAACATCCCCAATTGACATGAAATTTCAAGACGTTTAAAATGAGGTGCTACATGTGTGGGTCTAGAACGGATTTCCCTCTCAAACTAATTTACCCCCTTTCCCCTCCCCTCCAAATCTACTTTCCCCCTTTAAAATCGAAAATTCCAAATTCGCCGATATTGATTTTTTAGTATTCGACTCTAGTCCCCATATGTACAATTTCTTCACAGTGAAGTAATTTGAAGCTTAGTTAAGCTCGTAAACGTGTTTTTAACCCGAAACGGGTGGGAAACGGTTTCCCACCCGTTCCCCCCGGGGAGGGAAACCGTTCGACTTTTTTTAATTTTTCTCTTCTCATGGCACATCTACAGACCAAGACCTTTTTTTAGACACCTCAACCAAATTTTTACACCAAGTAGTTCTCTCAATATAGTGGAGACAGACAAAAACGTGTTTCAAATTAATATATAGATGTCTACAGTAAAGGTATGAAAATGTGGTTTATAGAAATACCTCTCATAGAACACAATACTTTGAAATACTTTCGGGTGTCCCTATACACAAACCATTAGAGGTATAAACTCCATTTACAATAGGGAACATCCGATAGTGAACTTGAATCACATATTTTAATTTAATTAAGATATGTCTACAATAAAGCTATGAAAATATGGTTTATAGAAATACCTCTCATAGAACACAATGCTTTGAAATACTTTAGGATGTCCCTGTACACATACCAGTCGTGGTATAAACAACATTTTCAATAGGGAAAGTCCGATAGTAAACTTGAATAATATATTTCAATTTCATTAAGATATGTCTATAAAGAAGGTATGAAAATATAGTTTATAGAAATACCTCTCATAGAACACAATGCTTTGAAATACTTTCGGGTGTCGCTGTACACAAACCAGTTAAGGTATAAACTTTATTTTCAACTAGCTGACCCGTCCGGCTTCGCACTGATGAACAAATTTTAGTTAAAGATGGATTGATATGTAAAAAATCAAGAAATATATCAGTTTATATGTTATAGTCAGGCAATATTATTAACTGGAAAGTCAAAATATAATTTTACAATTATTTTTTTTAATTAGTTGTTAAATGTTGGCAATTTTTACTTAATGCTATTTATTTATTTATTTATTTATTTCATAAAAAGAAACATTTCTTTACTCATGAATAAAAAATATTGAAAAATAAACCTATGACATGAAAATGTTTTTGATAAAATTGACGTCATAATAGCTTTAATTATTATTTATTTTTTCATTTCGCAAATATATTTAATTTTTTCCACAATTGATTATTATTTTAATAATGTATATTAAAGGAGAAATCAATAATATGAAACAATATTCGTACAATATATACTATTACAGAATCTGGTGTGAAACAACCACACGACTTCCATTACCCACTATTACACGTAATATATACAATTTTTTGGAGATATTACTTGCATTTTTTGAGATTTTCGAGTAAGAGAAACTTGATACACGTATAAAGACACATACAACAGAGTTTGCATAGCGAGTTAAAAAATAAGGGGAAAAAAATAGATAGTTATTTTTTTAAACACGAATTTCCGAGATCTAAAACTGAACTACCTAATCAGGATGACCGTTAATATTCCTGTAATAAGCACGTAATACTTGAGAAAGGTTATCTAAATTGGATTAAAGAAAAAATTTTCAAGAATACGTTAGAGCCGTTTTTGAGATGCCAACTTTTACCAAAACTTAACATACTCAATTATTGACCTAAAAACAATAATTACATACAAAAGGATATTTAATAGGAAGTTAACATGGCGAGTTTGAAAAAAATCCGTACAGGCGTTTTTAAAGGAACGCACTTGCGAAGTCTGAAATTGAGCTTTTTATAGAGGACGCCTATCAATTTTCCTGAACTAAGCAACTTTTCAATCGAAAGGGCATCTAATATATTATTTATATAGCAACTTTGAAGAAAATCATTGGAGGTGTTTTTGAATATGGGCTTAGGGTCCCATTTCTGGTTTTCGATGACCCAATTCCGGTTTTTCAATTTTCACGAAAATTTGGAAAATTTATCTGTACACCAGACCTGAATCACTTGTGAAGTTTAGTAGTTCTATTTTTATTAGTTTGGAGCTATGACAGCCAGAAGATTACACACACACGTGCACATATACACACACACTGACCAATTGCCAAAACCTATACAATACTTCCACTACCTACGGTAGTAGGGTAATTGAAGTAAACACATACATCTCGTATTTACTACGATAATATACAGATTTTCGTATTACGTTTTCGATCGCCAAATACAAAAATCGCCAATGACGATAGATATCAAATCTATGCTTTGTTTTCAATTAAAATATTGAAAATTTTAATTAAAAATTTATTTTACCAAAATTTATTATAGTTTCTAGCACTTAGAGAGAGACAGTGTAACTTTTGATTGTTGACAGAAAAAAAAAAAAAAAGCAATCGGCTTTTTAGTTCTAGCGATCGTTCTCTACATATGCATATAAACCTTTCTTTTTTTTATATTAGTATAGCTATAGAGCATAGGTATATTAAATAGGTTTCCAGTCAACATAATGTAACTCAAATAATTAAATGCTATTTACATTTCAGTAATGGCTGTATGCGCTATGTATATTGAGCTACTTGCCATAACTGTTAGTTGCTAAAAATAGTCGCCAAATAAATTTAAACATCTCAATACGCAAGCGAAGTATGACATCACTGACCGCCCGTGGATGCAAGAAAAAGATTTTCCTTGTTAATCGCTCATTGGATTTTTTTTTTTTTTTTTATTAAAATTCTAGAACAATTATTTCCCGATTTTAATCCTCATATTTGGGTATAGATATGGATTAGTTATTGTATGCATGCGTTAGATTGAGTTATTTTGCTGTCAAATTGACAAAATTTTAAATTTAAATTTCAAAACTGTCACCCTTGGCGTTTTTTGTACTTGGCGATCAAAAACGTAATAGAAAAATATACATGCCAGATGTATATTTTCGTAATATGTATTGTACGAAATATTGTTTCATATTATTCGTTACACTCTTAATGTAAGTTTTTAAAATAACCATGATTTTTGAAAGGAATTAAATTGTATTCGCCAGATAATTTGGCGATATTTTTTTTTTCTGCCAAGGATGTCGGATATCAAATCTATTCCGCTGCAACATATTAGTATATTATATCAGATACTTTATTTAGACATTTGAAAACAAATTTGACTTCAAATTATGATAGAATATTTATCCTTTCCCTTTTAATTAGTTTATTAGTTGGATGTTTATTGTGTAAATATCATCCTTTGAAATGAAATGTTTATGTTTTCAATCGAATATGGAAATTTGCCATTTTTTTTTCTAGAGTTTTGAAATTTAAAATTCCAATTTTATCAATTTTACAACAAAAACAATTTAATCTAACGGATGCACATGAAAACTAATACATATCTATATCCAAATATGGGGATTAAAATGGGGAAATAATTTTCCTCGATCTTTATTATTTTTTTACAAAAAATCCAGTTCACTTTTTATATTATTGTTCGCGTGAAAATATATTTTATTATATGTCTAAAAATAAATTAATTCGTAAATCTTTTTGGCAACAATTATAAATTAAGATAAATAATATTATAAAATAGAATTTCTTATTTTATTTTATTTTATTTATTTATTTATTTTTAAATTCCAATTTCGTTTACACACATCAGTTTAAACCACTGAGTAATAAAGACTCCGTGGTTTAAACATTGATGCTTAGATATTATATCATATCATATCAAATTAAATTATTAGAAAAATAAACACTTTTATTTCTATAATGACGTCAGATTTAACGTGTAAGTTTAACAATTAAAAAAGCTTTATATGAATTTCAATTTAATGCACGTGCAAATATATTTCTTTTCTTTTCACGTCAAGATATTTTAAAAACGAAATGAACATGTAAATGTTTCTTTTATGTTGGCAGCAGCTAATTTTTTTAATATTTCATTATTTCCATTTCTATTACGGCTTCTATGGGGATTTTAATAAAATGCTCAGAATTTAAACTAAAATTTATTTTATCAAAATTAAATATAGCCTATAACAATATGGCATACTGTAGCTTTCGGTCAGTGAAAGAAGTTTTTAAATCGGTTCAGTAGTTTCAGAGATTACCCTCCACAAACAAACAATTTTTTGCGCTTTATATAATGATATAGATATAGATAGGGAACGTACGATTGCGAACTTGAATAACATATTTCAATTTCATTAAGATATGTTCACAGTAAAGGTATGAAAATATGGTTTATAGAAATCTCTCTCATAGAACACAATGCTTTGAAATAATTTCGGGTGTCCCTGTACACAAACCAGTAGAGGTATGAACTCCATTTTCAATAAGGATCTTCCGATAGTGACCTTGAATAACATATATCAGTTTTAGGATATTCCATAAATATTTAGGGGCGTTAGAGCGTGGACAGACAGACAGACAAACCGAAGTCATTAACACTTTTCAACCTTGTTGGAAAGCGTTAAAAAAAAGAGTAGAAGAAATAGAAGAAATCATAAAGAAATTAAAATATCCTATTTTGTTAAATTTTTCAAAAATTATTGAATATATACAATTATATTATTACACAACGAGGTAAATCCAATAAAGGGAAATAATCAATTGCTCATCATTCTAGAAATATAAAATTGGAAATAAAATTCCAGCACTATTTATGCATTTTCGAATTTAAAAAAAATGTTTACGTATAAGTCGTGTATGTAAAAGCAGATAAAATCAGTAGACCTCCGTAGACAGGCCTAATGTGTGTTAAATTGACTTTGTTCGCAATCGTGTAAGAGCGAAAACAACACTTAACTAATAGCTTTTTAGCAACATAATATGAGCAGCAAAATTCGCCTTTGAATTTCACAAACTTTTTGAGAAATAATCTTCCTTTTTTAAAGAGAATTCATTAGTACTAGATCTATATGAAAGAAAAAAATATACATGCAACTTGTTTATAAATAATTTCATTGACAATATATTTACAAGATTCGACTAACCTCATGCTAAAGTTTTTCAAATTCATCAGTTATTATTTTTTGTTACAAATTTATTATTTTTTGTTACAAAGTAGCAAATTCAAAAACCCTCTTTTAGCGCTACATTTGTCTTGGGAAATCTATGGGACCTGCGGTCACGAAATTTAGTGGGTAAATTGTTTATATGTATCCAACACTTATTGAAAAGTTATTTTACGAAATCCCTTCCCTTACCCCCTTAGGGTTCGGGGGGCAATAAACACGTGTAAAAATACGTTTTCCCGTTTGAATACTCTTTAAATTATCTGAGAATGGCAAATTTTAGTATGTGGATGTTGATTAAATGTACACATTATGTGCGTCGGTGGGATTTTGCAAAACTTCGAACTCATCTGCTGGGGAAATAAGGAAGGGGAAGTAAGAAACAGGTTAGTTGCCGACGAAGGCAGTGGGGACCAGGATTCCTCGCGTTGCGAGCGGGAAAAGTCTCTACCGAATACAGCAGGAACTTTAACTTAGGTTATTAATGATGATATGGGATTTTGACAACTCATTAAATATGGTGACCAGCGAATCGCGCGAAGCCTGCTAATAATATATATAATGTATATCTATTGAATGCCTCTCTCATAAACTGCATGTGAGAAGACAACTAAACGATATTGATGATTAAGGAAACATCACCGACGCTTCTTTAATTATCAATATCATTTAGTTGTATTTTTATACAAAGTTCTCAAAAAAAAAAAAAAAAAAACATTCTTTTTTCAATACTTTTTAACAAATTAAAAAAGTGTTTATCACTTCGGTTTTTCTGTCTATCTGACCGCCTGTCCACGCACTAACTCCGTAAATACTCACAAAATAACTTGAAAATGATATATGTTATACAAGTTCATATTCTGTATTGAAAGTAATATAAATACTACCATTGGTTTGTATACAGGGACATCTGAAATAATTTCATAAAATTTCACAAATTTCTAAAAATCATATTTTAATACTTCATTTTGTACAAACCATAATGAAATTCACATTTATCATTCATATGTACAAGAAAATGCTTTTAAATGAATATAGTAATGATTAGCATTAATATTTACAGGGTCACATAAAAATATTAAACTACATTAAGGGCTAGAATTGGAAATCGCTAGAATTGTATTTTTGTTTGCAATAAATGTTGTATATTCGCTATGATATAAATTGAACAGCTTGTTTGTGTACAAGGACATCACAAAAGTATGTCAATGCATTGCATTTTATGAGAAGCATTTCTGTAATTCATATTTAAGTTAATTCGCACAAAAAAAAAAAAAAAAAGAAAAAAAAATCACAATTAAAGTGACATATATTATCCACATGTCTTCTGTAGAATATGGTATGTGTAATATTAAGGTTTACAGAGATACGCTAAAATATTCAAATATATTACGCTGAAAAATTTGAATACATTAAGGGCTACATTCGGAATATTGCTGGAATTTCATTTCCGTTTTCGATAAGCGTTTGTAACGTTTTACAGCAAGATTTATATATTTTTAAGAATTCAGTTCAATTAGTTTAGTTGTCTGTATTTTAGTTTTGTCTGTCCGTTGTGTATTTACCTATGCAAAATATATTGAAAGTTAAACGACGAAATGAGTATATACAATGGTAAATTATAAACAGGTATACAATAAATATTAAAAGTTAGAAACGTCTGCACACACCTAAAAATTATTATAAGCACTAATAATTTTGAAAGGACGTGGCTCTCAATATTTGGGTGCAAAAAACACGCACAAAAAACAGGTTTCTTTTGCCTTAGAGCTTTTACCTAAATGATACTGGCATGCGTTTTTTGTATCTGAATTAGAAAGGCCACGTCTTTTAGGAAACCAGTAATGCTTACTTTAATTTTATGGCGAGTACGTAAAGTTGGAAAGTGTTAATAATCTATTCACCGCACGATTTCTTTTTCTTTCTTTTTTTTTTTTTAGATTATAGCATTAAAGAAAGTTTTAACTTGATATACTTTAAAATATTATGTCTTTATTCTTATCAACGTTTCTCGTACGTAAAAACTTGACAATAAACAACTTTTCAAATAACATTTTTTTTTTTAATTACTTTTTTTTAATAACATAACAATTACGCATATACATTCAATTAAAGAAGTATCGTTAACTATTTTGTGCTACACCTCTACATCAATATAAATATAATTATGTTACAATCTAAGATAAGGAATTATTTATCTTTAATCTATAACCATACCTTTAATTGCATGTCATTTTCTATGACATTCCGAATAGTTTCAGACAATGAAGAATCTTGGAAGTATTTTTCCGGCAATTAATAAATGAATGCTTTTAACATAGAAGAAAAGTAACTTTTGTTAGAAGTATAAGAGTAATTCCGGCATCTCCATTGAACTATGAAATTAAACCGAAACTTTTTGTCTTTTGGGAAATGAAAATAATAGAAAAGTTTTTCATTCAATATGAAAAATTAGCTGATTGGAAAAAGAAAAACTTTTATTCCCATTACATTGATTAAGCGCTTTTCAGATTAAAATGAAAATAAACTGTCCTTGGATAATAAACGAATATTTTTTTAAAAGGAAAACTAAAGATAAAGTATGAATAATGTGTAAGTCAACCGATAATAATCTCATTAAAAGAGTAATTTTATGTTTTATTATACAGGGCGATCATTTTAAAAGAGTACCAATTAGTTTTTCTTATTATCCTTAACTCTGACGGATGGTGCAACTATTCTAACACTGAGGTTTAATTGTTTGAACCTTGTTTAAGTGTGGGAGACAATTTTTAACACTGTTGGACTGTTGCAACTTTATTTGTGAGGTACAACAGAAATGGAGACGTACAATATTACTTACAAGGAAGGTCTCCTTAAAGCGCATACTCAGAATATTGTGAAAAAAAATTACAGAGATACTACTTACATAGGTAACACACGATCAGTCAAATTTATCGGTGAAATCACACTAAAAAGTAATATATATATATATATATATATACAGTGGTGGCCAAAAGTGTGGACATTTTCTGAATGTTTCATGTTTTTCAACTGCGTGTGCTTGTAGAATATATTAATTTTCACTTAACTACAAATGTTTATGTATCAAATTGAAGGTAATTTAATGTAAAATTTAATAACAAAAACAAAATTAAAATATCTGAATTATAAAAAAAGATATGCTCATTTTAGTAGAACAAACAAACGCAAATCGTTTTGAATAATGACGTGTTTTGTAATAAAAGCGTACTGACCAATCACAAACAGTGTTCTGATAACCAATCAAATGTCTGTAACTATAGTTTAGGTTATTTGGATGGTAAAAGAGTGATTGTTGTGGAAATATTTTGCGGAATGATGCTTACTAGTACAATTAAATAGAGTATTGCTGTTTTTGAATATTTTAAGTTCCTTTTTTTTTAATTAAACTAATTTTAAACAATGTCTCCAACAAGAAGAACTGATTGGACATCTACAAAAAGAATCCGAATTGTCATATTGAGAGAAAATCGCCTCTCTTATGCTGAAATTGCAAGACAAGTTGGTGGTTCAGTAACTTGTTCTGGTGTACGAAAATTCTGTTTACGTTATGAAAAAACGAAATCAGTGGAAAATTAGGCCAAATCAGGCCGAAAAAAAGTTACAAGTGCTACTGCCGATAGAAAAATTAAACGGCTATGCCTTCAAGATAGAAAAATTTCATCAGATGCCATTAGATGTGAAATGAATGCAGCGGGTATTGCAGTAAGTTCAAGAACAATAAGAAGAAGGTTATCAGGATTTGGACTACAAGCTAGAATTCCAAGGAAAAAACCATATTTAAATCAAAAGCAACGCGAAAAACGAGTTAAGTGGGCAAAAGAATACATTAAATGGTCAGAAAATCAATGGAAGGAAGTAATCTGGAGCGATGAGAGTAAAATATCGCTCTTTGGTAGTGATGGTAGAAAATACGTGAGACGTAGAGTAGGTGAAGCACTTCATCCTGATTGCATTGAAGCAACTACAAAAACCCCAACAAATGTCATGATTTGGGCATGTATGTCTGCAGATGGTGTAGGCCGAATTCAAGTGATTGATGGCATCCTGAATTCCTAAAAATACATCGAAACTGTCCTGGAACCAAAATTAATACCTTCCATCAGGGATCTCTTCCCCAACAAAGCACCATTTATTTTCAGTAGGATTCAGCTCCATGCCACACAGCAAAAGTATGCAAAGCATGGTTTCAAAATAAAGGCATAGATATATTAACATGGCCAGGAAACAGCCCTGATCTCAATCCAATTGAAAATTTGTGGCGACGTTTGAAAATTCTTGTACGAAAAAAAAAAGTCCATCCAATAAAAGACAACATATTGAATCTATAATTGATTCTTGGCACCATGTGATTACGAAAGATGAACTACAAACACTCGTTCACTCGATGAAAAGACGTTGTGAAGCTGTCTTAAAAAATAAGGGTTATCCTACTAAGTATTGATTGTGTAAGTATCACTTTAAAAAAATGTAAATCTAAGATAGATCTTACTATTAGTTGCATAAAATTTTTTGGAATACAGATATTGTAATACTGTTTCTGTTATTAAATTTGACATTAAATTACCTTCAATTTGATATATAAACATTTGTATTTAAGTGAAAATTAATATATTCTACAAGCACACAAAGTTGAAAAACATGAAACTTTAAAAAAATGTCCACACTTTTGGCCACCACTGTATATATACTTTCGAGTATTTGGCGCAAAAAAGACAAAAAAGAGCACGCGATTTGGCGAGCAACATCCTTTCCGCCAAATGCAAGTAATTTTAATGCATTTAAGAACATCTTGAAAAACAAATCATTTTGATTAGCGTTACACTAAATATAGATTGAAAAAAATCGATAAATGAGTTGACTGATTCTCATACAAGTTTGTACAGTACATGTGGCCTTTTATTAAAAGCATTTCATTTTAATTTTGAAAAAAAAAATGATCTTAATAGTTAAATATTTAAAGTAAATGTTAAATACATATTTAAGTTACACATATCTTTAATTTTTTAATTGGTAATTGAAAAAAAAATCTATTTTGCGAGTTGCAAATATTTATTTTTACATTTATTTAGCATTTTAAAATGATTTTATAATTTGAAAAACTAAATTAATTAAAATTTTTTATTCAAGACAATGTCTTTGGAAGTTAACATGTACAATGTTGTTTGGAGACTGCATAAACAATGCATGGGGAAAATATACATATAACACTCACAAGTGTTACAGAAGAAGTAATCAAATTCAAAAAAACTACATTGATGAAATACTAAAAAAAAAAAAAAAAAGAAAGAAAGAAAAGAATCGTGTGTAAGTTATGAAACATTTGAAGACATCCCTGACGATGCATATCCAGTGTCTAAGAAAATATCGCAAAATTCCGATGAAAATGAGTATACTACCTAATCTCTTAAAGATGTGATACTGTAAGACATCAAAATTAATATATATATATATATATATAAGAAGAAGGCTGAAATTTCTTGCATAATGTAAAATCTCAAAATTCATGTCGCAGTTTAAAAAATGACCAAACGAAGTTTAAGTATGGAAAAAAATAAATAAATAATACTTATATATATATATATATATATATATATACATATACGTGAATTGTATCATTGGGAGAAACAAATTGAAAATGTAACTAATCGTAGATAAAAATTAAAGGAAAGGAAAGAATCTCGTGTGTCACTCATACTACATTCTCTTACCCTGAAATTTAATACTATAAATATAGGTTGGAGATTAAGAGGTAAGATAACGAGTACTGTTATGTAAACCTATGTTAAACAATTCAAATTAGGCTTAGGAAGAGTTTTAAATGATAAATAGTTCTGTGTGAGGGAGGCTACCGCCCGCCCCCTCAACCCACCGTTTCATTAATGTACAAAACAAGTTGGCATAGGTGGACTCTGCTCAGTTCCCCATCATATTCATGTTCTCATAAATTTCTAGTGCAAGACATACAAGTATTATAATCATGTTAAAAGAAATGAATTTGACTAAAGCTTGATATAGTGACAGAATGAAATCCCCGCCTAATAGGCTATCCACCGTTAATTTCGATATATATATCTTATTCTAATCTATTAATTTATTTTATCAGGGTCAATTCCGTTGTTTAGTTTTCATGCTACTATTTCCAATGCAATAATCCTCAAAATTCATATTTATATGAAAAATTTACAATTTCGCTATGTTGATAAAATCGTAAATTACGAATGATTTACGAAATTTTCCTATTAGAATATTTGTATTCAATCATGCTCAAACAAATATCATAAATGTAATTTTGAAGTTGTCTAATGTATTTATGATCCTCAAAATGGAAATTTATGCTCAATTTTGCCTTATTCTGACATGTTAAGTAAATCGTAAATTCCAAATAACTTACGAATTTTTTAAATTTAAAAAATCATAGTCTATGGTATTCATGCCAGTATCCTATATAATATTTCGAAAGTGGTTTGACATCTTTCCGATGAAAATATCCCTCAAGATTGACGTTTATGTGAAATTTGGCTCTATGCTGCCATGTTAAGAAATTCGTAATTTTCCAATAACTTACAAAATTTTTATATTGGAAAATTCATAGTCATTAATATTCATGCCAGTGTTCTAAATAATATTTTAAAAGTAGTCTGACATCTTTACGATAAAAATATCTCTCAAAATTGACGTTTATGTGAAATTTTGCTCTATACTGCCATGTTAAGAAATTTGTAAATTTCCAATAACTTGCGCAATTTTCAAAGTAGCACATTAATAGTTACTAATGTTTATTCCGGCATCAAACCTGATATTTTAAAACTGTTCTGACATTTTTACAGTAAAAAGTTTCCATTTAATGCACGTTTAAGTGAATTTTTGTCCTATTCTCCCATGTTAAGAAAATCGTAAATTTCTCATAACTTACGAAGTTTTTTAATTCGAATAATGCAAAAGAATAGGGTTCTTGCCAGTATCGAAAGTAATATTTTAAAACTGATCTGACCTCTCTGCGATCATTTGTTCGTGAGATATCGTGTTAACAGACTAACAAACTAACGGACTAACACACTGACACACTAACGGACTGACACACTGACACACTAACAGACACCCTACAGACAGACACCATACAAATTTTGACATTTTCGGATTCCTCACACCTGAAAACGTGTAAAAAAGTAAAAAAGCCGAGGTCGAAAATTTTCACGATTACCTAAGTTCCCCATACCTGTATGATGGGGAACTAAAACAAGCGATGAATATTTAGCTTAAAACATACATTATTTACCGTATCTGTATGATGAATGTATTTCAATTCCAGAACAGCTTTCTTGGAAATGGTAAAATATTATTAGTAAAGCACATCTACTAACAACAAATAACTAGTGTGTTGTGGCCACCACACGACATTCTTCTATATTTTTCTATACAAATTCACTCAGTAAAAATAATTTATTAAAATTATTATTTAAAAAAATTATCTCCCATGATAATGCACACAGTTTCCATATTAGAGAAGTAGTATAACACTAAATATCCCCCCCCCCCCAAAAAAAAAAAAAAAAAAAAAAAAATGTTAAAAATGAAAAAAATTGATAACTTTTAAATTATCGCAGATCGATTGTTCAGCCATTCGTTTTAAAGGTTTTGGCGAGCTCTTTTGAAAGATACCCATCAAGAAAATTTTTTTGTTCTTGAGATATGCTGATAACAGACACACAGACCATTCTCTAAAAATATGATTTTCGTATTCAAGGGTCCTCAGAACATGTAAATATAACAAAAACTCACGTTCGAAAATTTGCCCCTAAAAGAATAAGGTAAGAGAAAGAAAAAAAAACATTTTTTTGGTGGGGAAGGGGATGGAATTACAACTTCTAATGAAGCATCTTTAATTTTTTAAAGCGTATGCTCATACAAATAAATTTGTTTTTGTGCATTTTTGGCTAATACAAACTCTGTTTTACTCCCCCTCCTGATCTATGATTATTATTTAAACTCATAAAGTGCCTATAAGTTATAATTCTTTATAATTTTTTATAAAAATTTGCTTTAAAGTTTGGATAAATTAACAAAAGGTACACAATTCAAAAATTGCTGTTATATAAATGTTTTTTTTTTTTTTTTTTTTTTTTTTGTATGTTAAATTTATTTGTTTTATTGGTACGTAGAGTTAGAAAAAGTTATTTGGTAAATTTTATCTGACCAGTGTAATAAAAAGTAAATTATAATTAGAGGTGCAAATTTCCATTATTAATGTGATGTACTGTGTCTAATTTCTTAAGATAGGAATCTCGAATAGAATAGAATAAGATAGAATGGAATAGGATAAGATCGTCTCAGGATTGGGCATTCGAGGCTCACACACAAACACTTACTTCTTGGAGAACAGGAACCTACTTGACCCAAATGCCACTTCAGCTTACTAACAGTTAGCCATATCCTCACCGATTGCTCTTGCCTTCGTCATCTGTACAGGCACTATTTTAAATCATCATCACCAAATTTGACTAACCTGTTGGGTATTAATCCTCATTATCATCTGACCAACTTTTTAAAAGAGGCAGGTTTTTACTACGATATATGATTTTATTATTTACTCTATCATTCTTCATCTCTGGTTTTGTCATTTTCTACATCTCATTTTATTATATACATTGTTTATAACGTTTACATCTTGTTTTATCTTATACACTGTTTACTCAATTTTTTATCATATATATCTAACATTATATACATCTTTTACTATTCTTATTTTTTTTTAGACTCTGGATGGGATCCCCCATCCAGACAGTAAAGTTTGGCGCAGTATATCCAATTCTGGATCTTGCGCCACTAAAAACCAACCAACCAACCCATTATAAATGTGTAACCTATACTGAAATTCTAAAGTTAAATTTAAGTTTGAAATCATTTTTTATCAATTTAAATTTTAATCTAAATTACTGGTTGCAAAATCGGTAATCTCCGAAAACGCAAAATAACGCGCTAATAAATGATTGCCGTTAATCATTGCTTCTCGTCAACAACACCAACAATGATTCTAAGTGTGTCAAAGAACTTGGTTCGACGTGTTCATGTTTGCATTCAGAATGGTGGCGAACATTTTCAACATTTTCTGTAAGGAACGATAATGTAAAAAACTTGAATTAAATTATGTTTTTCAAAAATAAAACTATCACAGAATTAAGTAACATTGTTCATCTCTATTTCTGTTTCACCTCACAAATAAAGTTGTAACATTCCAACAGTGTTGGAAATTCTCTCCCACACTTAAACAAAATTCAAACATTTATACTGCAGTGTTAGAATAGTTGTCACAGATATCGGATTTAAGGGTAATAAGAAAAAAACCAACGGGTACTCTTTTAAATTGACCACCCTGTATAATAAGTTTTCACGGGTTTCACAAAATAGAACTAAAACAGCTGAGGAAGAATTCAACTGCAAATTAATTAATTTAACTGTACGTTTTGAGTAAAGGTGTGTGTATGTATATGTAATTTACAACACGGCAAGGATATAAACACCTTTTTATTTTGCGTGAAGAATTTAAGGAATGCAAAGTACCATAATTTCGGGAGTAAAAGCCACAGATCAGATAAAGAAGTTTGAGATCAGAAAGGTTAAATAGCAGTTATAGTTATGTTTGTACCATGTACCATGTACAATCGTAAAACATATAAAAATAATAAATAAAAAATATTAAAAATTATTTCTGGCGTAAAATTAGTTAGATAGACTTGCTGCTTAAACACCGAAGACCACGGTATGTATAATTTACTCATATATTAAAAATTTTCAGAATGAGAATTACTCGTATCTAAATAAAACTTTTTTTTTCATAACGATCTTATACATAATTGAACCACCTTAACGATTATCAGTAGTTCATTCTATCAGTAACTCAGAAACTAAACTTCATTTTGATGGGGATTGTGGAAATAGTTTACGTTAAAAGTAATTCACGTTAACCGTGTTCAAGTTAACAAGGCCCGACTGTAGTTAATTTTCAAAATTCTTTTTGATAATATATATATATATATAAGGGGGGGGGGAGGACGGTAAAAAACCCAGGAGCCTAATTAAGGACTTTATCTATATTCCTATAAAATTCGATTTTATCAACATCAGTTACAAACCATTTTGTATATTAAAATATTGAATATCGAATCAAAACAATTTATCATTGCTTTTTTAAAACAAAGTTAAAACTTTAATGAGGAAGTAATTGAACAATTATTTTCAACATAATTGAATAGTTAATAAAGGTAATATGAAAAATGGAATGAACACTAACACACAAATATAAACCATATTTTAAAAGCTTTCTGCACGTCACGAAAAAGAAATATTATGAAAACAAAAATATAAGTGTAAAATATATTTTTTTCTTATTAAAATATATGCAAATCAGAAATATATATATTATTTCCGCTTATCCTGTTCTAAAAATGTAAAACTATTTAAATGTTAACAATGAAAAGAGGTCGATGATAAGATTCTCCATGTAATGTATTGTCACATGATTAAAGATGGTGTAACAAAGTGAGTATCATTAATTTATTGTTTATAATCTTAGCAACAAAACAGAATTTCTTGCGATTGGGATTATTTATTTCTTGTAAGGAAAATAGTTTGAAATTGAGAAAACAATTTGTAATAATATGTGAGAACAAGATAGGATACATCTTTAACGAACATATTGGTTAAACTATAATAAGACCTAACTAGGAAATTTTAAATTGTAGCGAAATTGCAGCAATCTTGCTTTGAAAGCCAGCAAATTTGAACTAAATTTGCTGAGAATTCGTTGCAAAGTAGCAGAAAATTTAGCCCTGTCAAGAGTACTGGAACTTCTTTTCAAAAAATAATCTTTTCATGTCACACTATCTGAAAAGGCAGTGGAAACTCGGATTCTTGTCATGTCACAATATCTACAAATATGCACAGAAATATCTTTCATAAAGTAGTCTATACGACAGCTTCGAATACTTTAGAAGCACCCGCAGCCAATGCCACTCATCGCCCTCTGAAATTACTGTCGCCTATTGAGCACGTGTGGTATTTGGTTGGTCGGCGTCTCGCTCGTGATCCGCGTCCTGTAGCTTCAAAAGACGAACTTTGGCTGCGCATACAAGCAATATGGAATTCTTTTCCACAAGCAGACATTCAAAACCTGTTTGACTCCATGCCACGTCGTATAGCAGCACTTATTGCAGCGCGTGGTGGCTACACCAAACACTGATTTATGACACTTTTTTTCTTTTTGCTTTGAAAATTTCGTCATTTATTTGTACCAATACAAGTCGTTTGTGCATTAAATTTCATTTAATTCTGATGATTCCTTCATGGTGTTGCATTTTTTACAAACAACAGTATATATTCAGCAGCTTTTTAAGACCACATGAAGTGGTTAAGTGAGATAGATACTGTTTAGTGATAAACAAATGTAATGCACATCCAGTTATGTGCGCATGTCAAAGTCACAAGTTAAAAAATATGATGATAGATTTTTATCCGTCAATTTAATGAAGCACAATGCGAGTTTTGTCTTTTAATTAAAGTGATACCAAAAGTAAACCAGTCTGTGAAAACTGTTTCGTGGAAACACCAAGACTTAAAATAGTTATAACATGCATTAAGAGAGCATCCTCGACGTTTGTAATTGTACATTTCTCAGGCAATTTAAACAAAGAGGGAGTTAATGTTTCTCCTGTGACAGTAGTGCAAAACATTACAGATGTCATTAAATCTTTCAAGAATTAAAACTTGCTTCTAAAAAAAACTTGTGATGATAAATATGATAATATGTGTAAATGAAATAAAATAATTAATGAAATTAATGCATTACGATTTTTTATATGAAAAATGCTTTTGATTTCTATAACTATATATATATGAACTTATTAGCATTCTATATAAGTTTAATTCAAGCATATACATTTAAACAAACAAACAAACAAACAAACAAAAGTAATAATGATAAATGTATAAATTAATAAAATGAGGAGCAAACGTTAAAACCGTGCTTCCCCCCCCCCCCTCTCCCACAAAAAAAGGAGTGATTTTTCTTTGAACTTAACATAATATAGTATGTTTAAATATCTTCCTAGATATGTATATATGTCTCCCGAGTAAATAGTGATATATCTAAGCAAACGATACTTAGCGTTTAAGTTTAGTTATTTTTTAATTTATTATTTTTTTGTGTTTTCTGAAAAATTGTATCCGAAGGAAAACGCATGGTTTGAACGTTTGCTCCTCAAATATGAATTATATTCTTATTTCCCGTAAAAGATCGCAATTTTTATTTTTCAAAATTTTCTTATCATACTTCAGCATTTGGAGTAAGAGTTTTTTAAAATAGCTCGCAACTAAGGCCCTGGAAAAAGTATGAATTCGCAAAATATATTAATAAAAAGAAGTGTAAAAAAACTTAGTTAAACACGGAAAAATTAATATCACTCTTTCTTAGGAATGTAATTAAAAATCATAAACAGACCTGGAAATATCTACACCACTCATTCTACTTGCTTTCATTCCAAGGATTTTCCCACATCATACATCGCATCGGGCAATTGCTTCTGCCTCGGCATCGATTTCAATAGCATAGAGATAGATTAAAGTAGCCCTAAATGCGTTGTCAGGTTATCTTTTATATTTCGTGCTTTACCAGACCGCAGAAAATGTACATATCACTCCAAAAAATTTGACTGCTTTATACTTTTCCCCACTAGAAAATAAGATTAATGGTATTTAGTTCGACTCATTTAAATTAGATTTTTATTAAATTATATTATAATTAATAAACCATTTGCATACTTTGTATTTTTGTTGCTTTCCCATCCAAGAAATTTGCATAAATCCTGGTTTAACTGGCTGTTTAATTGACCATATATATTTTTTTCAGGGCCTTAGTAAATCATATACTTTTTGATAAATTGAAAATTAACACATAGTTTATTTCTTCTTTAAATTATTTTAGTATTTTTAATCAATTATATAAATTTGATAACCAAATCATCTTCAACAGTGTAACTCTTTCTTTTTATAAAGCACTTTCATTATTTTTTCTTTTTATTTTAAAACACAAAATATTTTTCAATTAGATACTATAGCACTATCATTGTTATTTTTAAGTGGTTAAAACGATAAATTAGTTAAACAAGTTATAAAAAATGATTTGATTAAAGTTAATACCTATAAATTTCACATATTAAGAACCTGCTAAAAAGTATAATGCACTCTGCAGTCATTATTTATATAAAGAGACTTGCGAACATATATTGTAGATATATATTTATAACGTAACTAAAGAATAAAGATCAATTTTGGAAACCCCTTAAATTTTTTAGAAGAAATTTAATAATATTTCTGAGTATTACTAGCAATAAAGTTTTACTTTATTTATAAAAGTAAACTTTCCTTTAAAAATAACTCAAAAAAAAGATATTTCTATTCCTGTTTATACCTGTTTATTCTCTTCTTGATATTTTTATTTTTCAGGAATGTGTAAAAATGAATTAACTTAAAAAAAAAAAAAAAAGTTTAAAACAATTTTTTAATCACTTTTATTTAAAGAGAATTTATGAACTTAAAATGTCATAGTAAAAGAAGAAAAGTGAGTATGTTTTAATCGGAGATATTTTTTTTTTCTCCTTATTAAAAATACTTATAAAAAAGTGTATGACATTAAGGACTTGTTCCAGCTTTTCTAAAGTAAAAAATGTTATACTATAATTAATTAATGACAATAAAAAAGATACCAAATTATTAATTCGATAATATTTCACAATCCAGAAAATAAATTAGAATTTACACATTGGTCTGGAACTACTGTTCAGATTTTCCCAAAACTGAATTCTACAACATGAATTAACATTTTTATGAAAATATTTGTAATATTTGTAATGAAAATTTAATTAAAAACTTTCGATTTTTTTTTAAATATGCACGTTATGTTTAAATACTTTGCATTTAGTGATTCTTATATAATTACTTTATTCTAAATAATGAAATTCTGGGAACATTTAAATCCACTTTTTATACAAGTGTATTGTATTTTCAACCGTATTGTATTTTCAAGCTGCAAAAATCTGTCCGAAAATTTTACTATAAAATTTAATTTTTAAATCTTACCAGAAAAATTACATTTTTCTTTTCTTCTTGCCCTGTACGGAATTCTGGAGATTTTCTATAATGAGCCTAATTACCTTGCTCCACAAAGGGTTTACAGTCGAACCTGGGTAACGTGAGCACGCTTAACGTGAATTACATTTAACATGAACTATTACCACAATCCCCGTCAAAATGAACCTGCTTAAAGTGAATTACTTTTCACATGAACTATTTCCACAATCCCCGTCAAAATTAATATTAGTGTAGTTATATGAAGATTAGTTATTGATAGCATGAACTACTGATAACATGAACATTTTTTTCTTCCCCTTGATATTCACGTTAACGAGAGGTTCGACTGTATATCTCTCTATCTATCTATGTATCTACCTATCTCTCTCTCTATCTATCTATATACATATATATATATACATATATATATGTGTGTACGCAAATTAAAAACTAAATTATTATTAAGTAACACTAACCAATCTGTCACAATAATAATTTGCTACCTAATTTTTGTAATTTTTTAAAGTTTTAATTTTATGATTTCCTGAAAACTGACACAATTATAAAACAATACACTACTTTCTGTGTAATAAAAAAAATGATAATAATAATAATAATCTGGTGTGTCACTCACACGACTTTCTCTTACCCTGAAATTTAATACTATAAATACAGGTTGGAATATAAGAGGTAACATAACGATTACTGTTATGTAAACCTATGTTAAAATAATTCAAATTAGACTTCGAAAGAGTTTTATATGATAAATAGGTCTGTGTGAGGGTGCTCCCTCGACTCACCGTTTCATTACTGCACCTACATTTATATAGAATTTAAATCTGTTATTAAAATTAAAAGTTCACTTAAAATTATTCAGACAACTTTCACATGCAACATTCCTTCAAACGTATTAATCTTGATCAAACTTTTCCAGCAACAAATTTATATTAATTTGAAAATACATCTTATTCGTTTTTAAGTTACTCTAAGAGACACAGACAATAGTCAAACTTTAAAAAACTTGACTTTGGTAATCACTAAACCTCAAAACGTGTAAATACATCAAAAACAATCGATGAATATTTAGCTTAAAAACATACATTTTTCATCATATGTCTAAGAAGAATTCATTTACATTCCTGAGCAGCTTTCCTGGACATGGGGAAATATTATAGTAAAGCATTTCCACTAACAATAAAAAAGAATGTTATCGCTTAAATATTTTCAACCCTGTATATATTTTGAAGAATATGTACAAACAACATAATGCACCTAAATACAATCCTATAGAAATAATACACGGCACAACCTGAAATGCACTTCCATCAATTTTCAGCTATTGTTGCACTATAATTTTGTTCTTTTGTGTAGCCCTGTAAATGAACAGTGAATGATTTATTCTACATATTCTACATATTCTGCCATATTCTACATAAGGCATGTTTTTTATGCATATTAAAAATATATATTCATTTCATTTGGTTTAGTGCAGTCTATAGATGTTAAACTCTACTTACCTGCAATTTCCCCCATATACGTAATGTATTCGAATACTCTTGGGTGTCCCTGTACAAGAACCATTTGCTTCATCTCAAAGAAAAGTTTAGTGTGGCATCCCTACATGATACACTTTTAGAATGCTGGGTTAGGAATTTCTGCTACTCTTTGTTCTTGAGATGTGCTGATAACACACATAAAGACAGACACACACACACAGACCAAACACTAAAAACATTATTTACGGATTCAGTGGACCTCGAAACGTGTAAGTATAACAAAAACTCACATTCGAAAATTTGACCCTAAAACAATACTTTCTATACCCTATGGATAAGAGAGAGTATTAAATAAATAAAAAATAAAAAAGTTAATATTTTGCGTTTTCTATCTTATTTGAAATTTCTTTATTTCCTAAATTTAATTTAAAGTGTTTATTTATATAATGTAATACATTTTATTTAACAAACTGTTCAACTTTTTAAGAAAAATTAATTTTAAATGTATGTCAATTAATTTTTCTTTTAATATTTAAATTTGTCTACATAATTTGTTCTATGGATTATATTTCATTACGGATTAACATGGTTAATCATGGTAATAAAAAGAAAAAGAAAAAAAAAGAAGAAAAAAGAAAGAAACTTTTACAAAACATATATATTTATATATATGTACTTAAATTTTAAATTAAATTATTATCAAATAACATTAAGCAATCTGTCACAATAATAATTGCCACATTATTTTTGCAATTTTTTAAAGTGTTCATTTAATGATTTCTCTAAAACTGACACAAATATTAAATAATACAATAATTTCTGTGTAAAAAAAAAAAAAAAAAAAAAAAAAAAAAAAAAGTTTTCTATCCTGTTTAAAATTTCTTTATTCCCTAAATTTAAAGTATTTAAATAATGTAATTCATTTTATTTAATATACTGTTCAGCTTTTTAAATAAAATTAATTTTAAATGTAAATCAATTAATTGGCATTCACTTTTCTTTTAATATTTTAGTTTGTCTAAATAATTTATCCTATAGATTCAATTTTGTTATAAATTAACATGGTTAATCATAGTAAAATAAATAAATAAATAAATAAATAAATAAATAATAATAATAAAAAAAATAGAAGAAGAAGAAGAAGTAGAAAAAAGAAAGAAACATCGTTTGAAAACACAGCAGAAAAAATTTTGGTCGAAGAAAACATTTCGTCAAGCTTTAATTATGCATTGTTTTTTGTGTTAAAATTTTCTAACAGTCATTACTCTCTTTATTAGAGGATAACGATACAATTTATCATTTGGTATAAGATTTTAACTTGCAGCCTGTAGACATTTATAAAAAGGGTAATATACATATTTTTTAATTGCTATTTCTATAAAAGTTAATAATTTATTAACCGTTCCTATAAATATATTAAATTGATAAACATTTACTTTTTGAGTGAAATAAGAAGGAATTAAAAAGGTATATAAGAAACATTAAAACTATGCTTAAAAAAACCATTTGAAACATTTTTTATCAATCGTTTATGAAGAAGTGTTTCTTTCTTACGTTAAATGATATTTATAAGCATTTATAAAACCATTTCTCCTTTATCTACAAAGTATTGTAAAATAATAGAACTGTTCCTACAGCTAATAACATTATTCGATTATAAAAATAAATTATTCTTTATTTTATGTTATTTTAGGTATGAAATCCACCTTAATGTGGTAAAATATTGAAAGAAAAATTAATTTATAGTGCAACCATGTTTCAAGTGCTGAGCATTGAGGATGATTCGAACAGCTTGGAGAAGGGCCAAATTGACCCACAGATTGAAATTTACTAGTAAACATTCAGTCATTGGCGTTCCCTTATCGCGTATTTTCTGCCACCACACGGATATTCATTCGTATTTTAGCACTAGACTCGTTGAGTTAGCGTATGCCAGAGGCTCCCATGGTCTCAATAAACGTGGCAGAAGAATACATGCTTCTTGGGTGTTAGAAAAAATCAAATCAATAAGATGTGATCTTGTGAAACATAAGAAAACTAAAATATTTTCCTTCACGCTTTAGCTTCCTTTTCTATATTTTAATGGTATCCGGGTATGATTAAAAAATAAATAAAGAAAGAAAAAGAAAACTAAGTATTTTTCAAATGAAATTAGAATGTACGCAGTAAATTTTTTTTGAGCTCAAATCATATTTTTTCTTATATGTTTATTTTTTAAAATAAACCATATTGCATTGTCAAAATTAAAGATCTTCATATATTTAAAGATTTTTTTTTCTAATTTTTTTATGAGAAATAAACATCCTCTAAAAGAACATTCTTTTTTTTTTTTTCGTTTTTAAGTGAAAGTTTTCATCTTTTAATTATTTATTAAAATTGTATTCAAGAATTCAAAAACTTCAAACTCTAAAACACCCTTCAATATGTATTTTAAATAAATCACTTGTTAGAAATATGAAAACATAATAAAAAGCGTTAAAAAATAGTTTATGTGTCAACAAAAATTACATCAATATATATATATATATATATATATATATATATATATATATATATATTCTGATATTAATTTTCACGAATACAAATTACTTCGTTAAATATTATTTATACGGTCATCAAATTTAAGCAATTAGGGTTAACATAAATTAACATATTATATACTAGGTGTTCCATGAGTCTGTATACATTTTCAAAATACATAACGATTGAATTGGACCCCAATTCATAACAATTGAATAACAACATTGTGGAGTTTGCGTTCCTGCAAACTCCATCTTAACTTAAATACTTAATTAGATTACTAAGCGAACCAGAGACTTGGATTGAACAAACAATAAGAGTTTATTTGAACCAGATTAATGGGAGGGCGGCCTGGTAATAAAACTTAGCTCAGTCAGCGTATTACTTAATCAAAATATATGAACCAACAATTTAATTAGATAATCTTAAATATCTCACCCCAGAAGATAGTCGAAGGTGTAGAGACGGTTGCACTCGTACTCCGCTACTACGACTTCACTATGGATCAGAGGATTCCCTTCAGACCCAACTTTACCTTTCCGAATACTAGTAGATACGCACACCAACACTCATCACTACTTAACTTCACGCAACTAAATCTCCACAACTCTACTTCTCGATATTCGCGGAAATAAGATTCATCACCATCCACTACAGTCCCTGGCCAAATTATTAGACGCACTATTGCTTTTTAATAATTACATGTTTTGCAGCTCAGAGAATGGTTTCCAAATGGATAACCATTCATTTTTATGCAAGATGGAGCTCCCTGCCACACAGAACGGCCTGTTAAAGATTGTTTGGAAGTGCCAAAAATCCCTCTGTTGGATTGGCCGGGTAATAGCCCAGATATGAAACCCACTGAAAACGTGAGGGAGCTGATGACGAGAGAAGTGGCTAAAGGTGTGATCATAAACAAAACGCAACTCTTAGAAAAGGTCATTCATGTGTGGAATCACAATCCTCAGATGCATAATTGAAGCTCTCATAGCGGCTAAAGGTGACTCAACAAAATGTTAACATTTAATTGCATTAATTTCAAATTTTTTCAAGAGTTAATAAATACATATTTTTTCTATACTATGGTATTTTATTTGTGTTAAAAAACAGGTAATAAGGTGGATAATAAAAAAAAAAAATACATTGTATCTAGTAAAAACAATAAAGCTGTATAGTATCACCTGATAATTAAGATTTTACATAGAATCTTACAGTGCGTCTAATAATTTGGCCAGGGACTGTATAATATCCTCCAACATCCACACCATCTACTAAAACCATCTCTATTTTTATACTTCTTCCTACACCCTCCTTTCACTACATTTCCATCCGTCCTTTTAAAAATCACTTCTAATTTATCCAATATTCAAAATCTAAGTCTTTTGTTGCAGCACCCTGCCGACACAAAACTAACTCGACCTCAACCTTCACCGAGTCACTGGCGACGAAGCGATTTTAACCGTCCCCACTTTCTACTTTGCTGGATCCAGCTTAATTAAAACAACTGGTAGCTTAATTAAAACAACTGGTGACATTCTGACGTCTTAACCTCACAACATCAATTCATAACAATTGAATTGGACTTCAATTCATAACAATTGAAGTAATTGGGAAAATTAAACGTCATTTGCAAAAGTCATTCTCGTTATTATTATTATTATTATTATTATTATTATTATTATTTTATTTATTTATTTTTTTTTTAAGAAAAATGTAATAGTTTAATTTTTCGTTGATAGAGGGTGCTGTACGCGAGTAAATACAACATTTCCATAAAATTATATTTATTTGCATGTAAAAGTTCGCGGGCATCTAGATCCTATTCTATGTATCCACTATCACCACAAATTACAGTTCGCAAACGAGTTTCAATACCACCCACCAGGTTTGCCAGATGAATACTACAATTTCACTTTTTAACTCCACTAAATTTCTAGAGTATCAGTCTACTGGTTCAATTACACCCCATTGAGTTTATGTAAAAAGCGGTTGCTTTAATATAAAATTAGTGGTGTTCAGAAATAAAATTGTGGACACATAGAACATCTGGCAACCCTGCGGAGAACTGCAGCTTCAGTCGATGATTCTAACCTGAGGGAAAAAATCTTCACCAGTGACGCTTTATCCAACAATTCAGCATCGCAATTAATGCTACATGCATGCACAAGTACAAAGCAAAATAAGAAATAAGTTGTGTTAATCGTAAAACCGTGTAATTTATAGGACTCTGATTTGCATATTTCTTGTTACGCATCCGTGCAGCGCCCTCTATCAACAGAAAATTTAACTATTTTTCCTTAGGGGAAAAAAAATCCCCTTCTATTAGCATGATTTTTCCCAAAACGCGTTCAATTCTATCAATTCCGTCAATATTATGATTTTTTAAAATGTGCACAGACTTATGGGATACCCGGTATATATACATGTGTGTGTAAAATTATTAAACTAGTTTACATGTTTTTTAACCTACAATAAAGAAAATAACTTAAGATAAAATTCACGCATATATTTAATTAATGTAATTGAACTTTTTAAGACGTATAATTGTTTTACAAATTTCATTTCACTTAATGCGTCTAGAGTATCTTTTAAAAAATAACCTCTTAAATAAAAGAGAACATTCCAAGGTGTATCTAGAATTCTTGAAAGCTTTTTCTTAAATTGAATTAATACTTGTTCTATTAGAAGTTTAAATGACAAAAAGTTTAAATTTCATACTTTTCCTTTATATGAAATTTTAATATTACCAGAAATTGTATACATTTTTTGAGTTTTTTATGCGCTTATAAATTTGATTCTGTATGATAATAAAGGAAACATGTGTTAGGAAATAGAAAACTTTGTTTTTGAATGTTATGTTGTTACATTTATATATATGCATAAAAAGAAAATATGATTCATGAACATTTTTTCATCGGTTTTCGATGGTTTTACAAGTTTAGAGATGTCCTGTACTCTATGTGACCATTTCAGAAAATGTTTGTCTGTGTACCTGCTTGGGCGGGTAGTATCACAAATCTTGTGGCAGCTGTAGTTCTTTAATCATATAACGAAATTTATTAATTCTTGATATTTTGTTTGATTTTGTCATAAACCGATGCTGATTATATTAAGGGATCAATCACTCTACAGGTGGTGCCACCATCTCATTTTTCATAATATTTAATATGCAGTATAAGACAAGATTTCGCATAAATATACATAAAATGATATTTTTTTTTTTTTTTTTTTTTTTTTTTTAAACGCGTGATTGTAAAATAAATAAAATTTATTGATAATATTAGTAGTAGACCATGAACAAAATGTGTGCATCCACGAACATCGTCCAACCCCCTGAAATGGAAATCACCCCCACCTCCAGTGTGTACAGATTCAATATGGGTATATTTAAAAATAACTTATCAGTACCATAAAAATGATTGGTTGAAATATAGATTTGTGAAAATTAAAAACAAAGTTAGCATTTTTTTTTTTTTTAAGCGGAAAAAAGAGAAAAAAAAGCAGTATGTCCTTAAATGCCGGCACAAAATTTGTTTGTTTTTTTGTTTCTTTTTTTTGTGTGTGTGTGTGTGTGTGTTATGCTTCTGTGAGATGAAAATCGTCTGCATTCACCATGGAAAATAATTTTAATAAATAATTAGCACTGCGCGAATTTGTATAGAAAAATATAGAAGAATATTTTATAGCTGACCGCAGCATAAGGTCATTGTGCCTAAATGCGACGTGATTTTTGGTAAGTTTATCGCATTTAGGAAACTTATGACATTTTAGTAAACAAATAATTATGAAAAGAAAGAAAAAATGGTTTAATATTATACTCATAGTTCTAAACTAGTGTTTTGTGTCATTTATTTTCAAGAAATTAAAAAAAATATCAGTAATTTATGAAAATATATACCAGCGTCGCATTTAGGAAATTTTTGTCGCATTTAAGGTACTATGTCCTAAATGCGATGTTCAAACTCCCTAAATGCGATAATGCATTTAATGCATGGAAGTTACTTTAATGTTATTAGCATTTTCCGAAGAAGGTTGAAAACTGTTATTAACACTTTCCAACAAAGTTGAAAAGTGTTTATGACTTCGGTTTGTCTGTCTGTCTGTCCGTCTGTCCGTCTATTCGTCCTTCTGTCTGTCCGCGCTCTAACTCCCGTAAATATTTATGGAATTTCTTGAAACTGATATATGTTATTCAAGATCACTATTGAACGTTCCCTATTGAAAATGGAGTTTATAACTCTACTAGTTTGTGTACAGGGACACCCGAAAGTATTTCAAAGCATTTGTGTTCTATAAGAGGTATTTCTACAAACCATATTTTCCTACCTTTACTCTAGACATATCTTAATGAAATTGAAATATGTTATTAAAGTTTACAATAGGATCTTTTCTGTGTAAAATGGAGGAAATATCACCATCGGTTTATGTACAGGATCACTCAAAAGTATTCCAAAGCATCGCGTTCTATGAGAGATATTTCTATAAATCAAATTTTAATAACTTTACTTTCCACGAAGTTTTTGGAAATTTAAATATGGTATTATTATGCACAAAAGAATGCTTTGCACAGAATATAGCATGATTAGCATTAGATTTACAGGGTGGCACAAAAATATCCAGTTACATTAACAACTATTAAAAAAAATGGCTGGAATTGTACTTTCGTTTATGTTACGCGTTTTTAACACATTCTAACATTTTTTAAGTGTGAATATGATACCTCTACTGGTTTGTGTACAGGGACACCCGAAAGTATTTCAAAGCATTGTGTTCTATGAGAGGTATTTCTATAAACCATATTTTCATACCTTTACTGTAGACATATTTTAATGAAATTGAAATATATTATTCAAGATCACTATCGGACGTTCCCTATTGAAAATGGAGGAAATACCTTTACTGCGGTTTGTGCACAGGACACCCAAAAGCATTCGAAAGCATTGTGTTCTATGAGAGGTATTTCTATAAACCATATTTTCATACCTTTACTATAGACATATCTTAATGAAATTGAAATATGTTATTCAAATTCTCTATTGGATGTTTCCTGTATAAAATGGAGGAAATACCACCACCGATTTATATACAGGGACACTCAAAAGTATTCCAAAGCATTGCGTTCTATTAGAGATATTTCTATAAATCAAATTTTAATAACTTTACTTTCCACGAAGTTTTTGGGAATTTAAATATGGTATTTATATGCACAAAAGAATGCTTTGAACAGAATATAGCATGATTAGCATTAGATTTACAGGGTGGCACAAAAATATCCAGTTACATTAAGAGCTATTAAAAAAAAACTAGTATGTTGTGGCCACCACAAGACTTTCTTCTATATTTTCCTATATACATATTCAATCAGTAACAATATTAAAAAAAAAAAAAAAAATTACGATTTTTTTCTAATTTTTTTTTTGTTAAAAGTAATACATATTCAACCAGTAACAATATTTAAAAAAAAAAAAAAAAAAAAAAATATGATTTTTTTTTTTTTTTTTTTTTTTTTGTTAAAAGTAAAATCGATAACTTTGTTTTAAATTATCACAGATTTATAGTTCAACCATTCGTTTTAAAGCTATTGACGAGATCTTTCGAAAGATACCCATCTTGAAAATTTCCCCCCCCGGGGGGTACTTCCCCCCCCCAGGGGGGGAATCGGTGCCCCCACATGCACAAAATTTTTTTCGTAGTTAACTACTACTATTATCAATAATTGATATTAATTTTATAATCACAAGTTTAAAATAACGCTCATTATGTACATTTATACGAAATTTTGTCCTATATTGCCATGTTAAAAATTTAGAAAAAATGCGATCACAGCGCCACCTGTTGAGCTATTGATCCCTAAATGTAATCAGGACCAGTTTATGTCGGGGACCAACTAAATACCAAGTTTGGTTAAGTTTCTTTAAAAAAAAAAAATACGATTTTTTTTTCTAAGTTTTTTTTTTGTTAAAAGTAAAAAAATCGATAACTTTGTTTCAAATTGTCACAGATTTATAGTTCAACCATTCGTTTTAAAGGTATTGACGAGATCTTTCGAAAGATACCCATCTTGAAAATTTACCCCCCCGGGGGGGTAATTTCCCCCCCCAGGGGGGGAACCGGTGCCCCCACATGCACAAAATTTTTTTCGTAGTTAACTACTACTATTATCAATAATTCATATTAATTTTACAATCACAAGTTTAAAATAACGCTCATTATGTACATTTATACGAAATTTTGTCCTATGCTGCCATGTTAAAAGTTTACATAAAATGCGATGACAGCGCCATCTGACGGGCGATTGATCCCAAAATCTAATCAGACCCTTTCCATGTTAGGGTCCAACTATACACCAAGTTTGTTTCAATTTCATTCATCGGTTCGTGAGATACGGTGTGACATACGAAATTTTGCGATCACAGCGCCACCTGCTGGACGATTGATCCCCAAATCTAATCAGCACCATGCCCCGTCAGGTTCCAACTATATACCAAGTTTGGTTGAATTTCATTCATTAGTTCGTGAGATACGGTGAAAAATACGAAAATTTGTCCTATACTGCCATGTTAAAAATTTACATAAAATGCGATCACAGCGCCACCTGATGGGCTATTGATCCCAAAATCTAATCAGCACAATGCCCCGCCAGGGTCCAACTATATACCAAGTTTGGTTGAATTTCATTCATTGGTTCGTGAGATACGGTGAAAACACTAAACCACAGACAGACAGACACACACACAGACAGACATTTTTTAAAAACTATCAATTCGAGTTCAGGACATCCCAAAACGTGTAGGTCCGTCAAAAAACGGAGGTCGAAAATTTTCGCGAATCCAATACTTTCTCTATATTACATATAGAAGAAAGTAAAAATGGCTAGAATTGTACTTTCGTTTACGTTAAGCGTTTTTAACACATTCTAATATTTTTTAAGGGTGAATATGATTTCAGTTTTGTGTATCTGCCTGTCCGCCTGTTTGTCTGTCTGTCTGTCTATCCGAGCTCTATAAATCAGCTCTATAAACCGAGCTCATAAATATTTATGGAATTTCTTCAAAGTGATATATGTTATTCAAGTTCACTATCGGATGTTCCCTATTTAAAATGGAGTTTATACCTATACTGGTTTGTGTACACGGACACCCGGAAGCATTTCAAAGCATTGTGTTCTATGAGAGGTATTTCTATTGGTTTTACTGTAGACATATATCAATTAAATTGAAATATGTTATTCAAGTTCACTACTGGATGTTTCTTGTATAAAATGGCGGAAATACCACCGCCGATTTATGTACAGTGACAGTTAAAAGTATTCCAAAGCATTGCGTTCTATGAGAGATTTCTATAAATAAAATTTTAATAACTTTACTTTACACGAAGTTTTAGGAAATTGAAATATGTTATTTATATGCAGAAAAAAATACTTTGCATAGAATATAGCATGATTAGCATTAGGTTTACAGGGTGACACAAAAATATCCATTTATATTAAGAGCTACTGATAAAACAATTCTAGAATTGCACTTTCGTTTATATTAAGCGTTTTTAACACTTTCTAACATTTTTAAGTGTGAATATGATTTCAGTTTGTGTATCTGTCCATTTGTCTGTCCGTCTGTCTGCCCGCGCTGTAACTCCTGTAAATATTTATGGAATTTCTCGAAACTGATATATTTTATTGATGTTCACTATCGGATGTTCCATATTGAAAATGGAGTGAATATCTCTTGTGTACAGGGATACTCAAAAGCATTCGACGGCATTGTGTTTTATGAGTGTTATTTTTATAAACATTATCCCTATAGAATGTTCCCCATTCAAAACGACATTAATAGGTCCTGTACAACTAGTTTGTTCACAAGGACAACAACAACAACAACAAAAAAAAATGCCAATGCATTACGGTTTAGGACAGAATTTTTTTAAAGTTAAGTCTTTCTACTGCAAAAATCATAAAAATATTGAAATGTATTGTTAATATTCTAAATTAATATTTTGTATAGAATATGGCATGATTAACTTTCTGATTTAAAGGGCTAGACTAAAATATTCAGAGAGATCAAAATCTGTAATTATAATTTAATGGCTGCATTTTATTTTGCGTTAAGCCTTTTTAACTCTTTCCAAAATGCCTAAGAGTAATTTTAAAATCTGTTAGTCTATCTGTATATTTTTCAGTCCTTCTGTCTGTTGTGTGATAACGTTGTAAAGTTTGCGTTGACGCAAACTCCATCTTAACTTAATTAGATCACTAAATGGATAAGTAAGAGAACACAAGACTTGAATTAACAATAACTAAAATTTATTTGAGCAGTTTAATGGGGAGGGTCGCCTGACAATTAAATTAGCTCAGTCAGTGTATTACTCAATCAAAATGTATATATCAACAATTAAATTAGATTATCTTAAATATCTCACCTCAGCAAGCAATTGAAGGTGTAGCGACGGTTGCACTCTGTAACTCCACTGCTGCGACTTCACTTTCGATCAGAGGATTCCCTACAGATCGAAATTCACTTTCACGAGCGCTAGCAAGTACTCGTACTAACACTCATCATGACTTATTCCTCACTCATCTAAATTTCTACTACTCAATATTCGCCAAAGTAAGACTTTCAACAATCCACTATAATACTCCAATATCCACACTATAATATGCTCCGACATCCACTATAATATCCTCCAACATCCACTCCCATCTACTAAAACCATCGCCATTTTATACTTCTTCCTACATCCTCCTCTCTCTTCATTTCAATCCGTCTTTTTAAAATCACTTCTAATTTATCTAACATTCAAAATCTAAGTCTTTCATTGCAGCACCCTGCCGACACAAAGCTAACTCGACCTCAACTTTCGCCGAGTCACTGGCAACGAAGCGATTTTAACCGTCCCCACTTTCTACTTTGCTGGATCCAGCTTAATTAAAACAACTGTGGTGACGTTCTGACGTCTCAACCTCACAACGTAGGCAAAGAATATTAAAAGTTATTCGATACAACAATTACGTACAGTTGGAAAGTGTTACTAATCAATAGGTACTGCATGATTTTTCTTTCTTGTTTAAGTCTTAACGTGTTTTCAATTTCTGTATCTATGTGCCCGAATCTCCATTTGTCTATCTGTCCGTGTACCGCACTTAGCGTCCGGAAATATTTTCTGAGTTTTTAAAAAAATATATATGTTGTTCATATTCACTATTGAATGTTCCATCAGATAGTGAACTTAAATAACATATATCAGTTTCAAGAAATTACATAAATATTTACTGGAGCTAGAGCGCGGACAGACGAACAGACAGATACTTAAATTGAAATTATATTCACAGATGAAAATTGTTAGACAATGTAAAAAACGCTTAATGTAAACGAAATTGAAATTATAGCAAATTTTTATGAACAACTCTTAATGTAACTGAATATTTTTGTGTGGCCCTGTAAATGTAATGCTAATCATGCTATATTCTATGCAAAGCATTCTTTTGTGCATATGAATAACATATTTCAATTTCATTAAACTTTGTGGAAAGTAAAGTTATTAAAATTTGGTTTATAGAAATACCTCTCATAGAACACAATGCTTTGGAGTACTTTCGAGTGTCCCTGTGTACAAACTAGTGGTGGTATTTATTCCATTTTATATATGAAACATCCGATAGTGAACTTGAATAACATGATTCAATTTCACTAAGATTTATATACAGTTAAGGTATTGTTTACAGCAATACCTCTCATAGAACACAGTGCTTTGGAATACTTTCGGGTGTCCCTACAGGAATTAGAGCGCGGACAGACAGACAGACAGACGGACAGACGGACAGACAAGCCTAAGTCACTTTTAAACCTTGTTGGAAAGTGTTAAAAAGGAAAAAATGCTTAAAATTCCTTTAATATATCAACTGTAAAAATTGCTGCATTTAAGGGATAAAATTTGTCGCATTTAGGAAAATGGTGTAAACAGACCCTTAAATGCGATAAAAATTTTAAACCCCACTTTTTAAAAAAATGTATTATTTTTTTTTATTTTCTTCTGGTAGGTATAAAGGGTATTCAAGCACATGACGTAACAGTGGTTATTTGACCTTGAAAGATTAAAGGATAAAATTACAGTTACTATTTGAAAATTTTTCATCGCAATTAGGAAAAGACGTCGGAAAGCCATAATGGACAATGTTTACTGCAAAAGAAAATTCTACTAGAGAAAACCTTTAAAATTTAATGAAAAGTTTCGCGAACCGTTCTTGAAATGTGTATGTTCCATTATGATTTATAAGTTTGTGATTTAAGCATTTAGATTTTCAGTAGAAGAACTTTGTCGCATTTATGGGTTATCGCATTTAGGCACAATGACCTTACTCCTTTTCTTTATTTTGCAAAAAAAAATCTAGATTGAAAATTTATTTAATTTCAAAAACGAGGAAATAAGTGGTGGCCAAAGTATACAAGTTTTGAGGTTAAACTTTTAAGTAATGTATTTAATTTTAAGTACCTGTTTTAAGCTTTTTATTAATAATATGACAGGAATTTTCAATACAATATATGCATTACTAACAATTTCATGAAATCTAATATTGTTTAACTTTCTGAAAAAAAAAAAAAAAAATAGTAAATAATACTCCGATGCTTACAAAATTGCATGTTTACTGGCTGTGTTTAATATAATAGTTTCAATTCATAGAATATTTCAAAATTCATAACGGAACTGTGCAAGTTTCTGCACATGATACACGAAATACATGCACATAGCTTGATGTTTTTCATTTCGCTTATGAAAGAGAAAATATAATAGTTCTCCGTTGAAATGCATATTTTCATTTCGTTTTCGTTTGGTGCGTGACAGTAATAAATAACTTCATAAAAGTATTATCAATAGCCATGATGCTTTCTCTCCGACATCCTTCTTTTATTATAAATATTCTATAGAAATGCATGCATTTTTTGTATTAACATTTGTTATTTGTGGTCGACGTATGTTTTAAATATTATTTTGAGAATTTCAAATTACGTATGTTATACTAACATTTTTTAAGATTTCTTCAGTACTTATTAGCATTTACTTCTAAATATCACTGTAATAGCTTTACCATAACGTATTTAAAAAAAAAAAAAAAATGGAATTTTTTGTAGAATACTTTTTTTAAATTGTCATTAAACTATAGGTGATAAGCGGGTTATTTAAATTACAATTTCTTCACACAAGCACTTTTTTTTATTTTTTTAAGATTCCTTCAAAATACTAAGTAACAAAGGTTTTATAAAAAGCAATAATGATTTCTACACTGTAAATCTAGTTGTAGGCCATGAGACAAGCTACACGACAAAAAAATGCAGAGAGGTTTTAGATAATTGTATATATATATATTTATATATATGTGTGTGTGTGCAAACACAAAAGGCTATTTTTTAAAGACCAAAATGAGAGGATTTGAGCATACGCGAAAATGTTTGAGCCAAATCCGAACGCTCATATTTTTGTTATCAGACGCTGGACAGTTTGAACACTCGATGAAAGAACTTACTACGGAAGAATTGGACAAAATAATATTTAAGTTGGGTTGGTTAAATGTTGCACTAGTGCCACGCAGTAATCAAATGGCAATGATGTGGGATTCACAATTACTTCAGGTTTGAACCAAAAACATTTAAAACATTCAAATTTTTTAAATGATATTGTTTTTAATTGTATATTAGGATACGCCTAAAAATAATTTCCTTTGCTAAAAAATATTCACATTGAATTACTGTAGAAAATAAATGTCCAAACCTTTGTGCTCCCTTAATAACTTTTGCCTCCCGAGGACAAAGAAAAAGTGCATTTTTTATAAAAATTAAAAATATTTACAGTTACGTTCTAGTAGTGTGAAAAAGTAATTTAACTTATTTAATAATACCTTGAAAGCTTCATTAGTCACTGTATTTAAAAAAATTATATTTATAATAATAAGTCTCATATTTTAATATTCCATATTTTTATTAATAGTTCTCGAAAATACAAACAGTTAACGTTTTAGAAAAATTATTTTTTCGTTAGTAAAATATAACGTATATTCGTATATTCGTTAGTAAAATATAACACTTCATTAAGAACATTCTTAAAGAAGAAAAAGTGTTATTCTCAGAAAAAAAAATTATTATTATTTTTTTTTCAACATGAAAAATATATTTAGATGGAACGTGCAGAATTGTTCTGATATCTTTACACAAAAATGCGAACTACAACAGACTCATTATTCATCTATCAATGCCGAGTCCAAGCAGATGAAGTTAAAACGATTTCATTTGAACAGTAGGGTCCTTTCATGACTCAGAAGCTCACTTAGAATGCATTTAACGATATTTAAACTTTGAAAAGTTGAGTAGAATTTTTTAAAGCATTTCCTCAGTATCTCTGCAGTGGTTTTAAAAATAAGCTATCAAATTCAGCAAAATGTCTCCTCATAGGCCCTTAAAATGAAGACCATCCGAAGTTTCAAATAGGGCGTCTAATAATTCTACTCGTTCTTTGCATATGGAAAATTCCAGTGGTTTCTGTTGAAGCTTGACATTTAGTAAATTGTCTCTTCTTGTCTCTTTTTATACCCCAATTAAAGTAAATGTGAAACTATGCCGAAATTTTATCCTTAAAGAGTGAATAGTAGGAATCTAGCAGCTCTAGCCGTTCTTCGTACAAGGAAAATCTCAATAATTTCTAACAATAGCTTTAATTTTAGATAAATGTCTCTTCTTAGGCCCAAATTAAGATAAAAAATGAGAATCTTGCGAAATTTAAGATTTAAGTGATAAAAGGGATATTGAACATTTCTACTGTTCTTCACACGGGTAAAATTGCAGTTTCCTGTGGCAACTTAAACTTTTGAAAACTGTCTCATCTTACCTCTTAATTAAGGTAAAAGTTAAATATCTTCCGAAATTTAACCATTAAGGAAGTGATAGTAGGTGTATAGCAGTTCTATTCGTTCTTTGCACTTGACAAATCGCAGTGGTTTCCAACAGAATTTTTGAACTGATTTGTGCAAAGATCATCAGAACTCAGAATAAACAATCTTATTCCAGCACTTCAAAGTAAATAGTTTATTTGATTTCAATTTTTCTTTTTAAATTTTTCTCCACGTGAAAGACGGGTTGAAGTGCACTGTTGAAAATTTCAGTTCAAGGTTAAACCAAATGTTGGTACTACAGTAACTTCAGTTTGCTAGGTTGAACCAAAACTTGGTACTAGCGTTGCTGCAACCATAAGAAAAAAAAATTGTTGAAAAATTGCATCAAATTATGGTAAAAGATTTCCCCACCTTATGGACGTAGTTACTGCAATACGAAGCCTTGCTTGAACGAAGCACCGAATAATGGTAAAAGGTTTAAATATCACATGGTTGCAGCTACAGTTTACCATGTTTTGATGCAATATAGGAAAAATATTTTAACAGTGTACTACATGTATAATTTAAAATTTATTGCTGCATTACTACAGTAGAAGATGTACAATGTGATTTTCTAGAGTGCATTTCATAATTTCCTCCCTCTGCGTATGCACTAGATCTGTTAATCTCCTACAGTTCCTCAACCCTGGTAATAAACAGTGCCTATGCCAAGTTTGGTCAAATCGGTACAGTGGTTTGAGAAGATATGAAAGGCATATCGACTCACTCTCATACATACATGCAATGGCTTTTTTTGTATACTATGATTAACACTGAATTACCTAAGGAAGTCATTTTGACTTCTCCCTGCTTTTGTGTCTTTCCAACAAAGTAAAAAAAAAAAAAAAAAAAAGTTTATATCTTCCGTTTGTCTGTACGTCTGTCTGCCTTTCCACGCTCTAACTCCACTAAATATAAATGTAATTCCTTGAAACTGATATATGATATTTAAGTTCAATATGAGATGTTCATTTTTAAAATTTGAGGAAATACAGCCACTGATTTGGGTACAAGGAATCCCAAAAGGATTCTAAAGCATTGCGTTCTATGAGAGGTTTTTCTTAAAATCATATTTTAATACTTTTATCTTGCACGAATCATAATGAATTTGGCATTTATGATCCATATGCTAAAAAATGCTTTTGACAGAACACGATATGTTTAGTGTTAAGATATACAGGGCTCCACTACAATATATAGATACATTAAGAGCTGCAATTGGAAGTTGCTAAAATTGTATTTCTGTGTATATTGATAGTTTTTAACACTTTCAAACAATGTTTAAGAGCGATTATGAATTCTACTAGTCTGTCAAAATATTTTTCTGCCCTTTTGTCAGATCGTTTTGTGCCTTATTAAAGAAAATGCATTAAACGCTATTTGAAGCAAGTAACTACAGTAACTTAGTGTTAATAATGTGTCGTTGTTCGTTGTTTTCCTTTCTACCGTTAACACAAGACATGTCTCAAGAGTAAGGATAAAAAAAAAATAGATAAATTAAATAATAGCCCTTGTAAAGAAAAACATTTAATAATCTTCGAAGTATGCGTATTGGGCAACAATACAAAGATACCAGCATTCCAGTAAGCGAATGAAGTATTGTTCGAATTCTTTTTGTGAGATATCGTAAAGCTTTGTAGTTACAATTGTTTGAACACCTTAGAGTGTGACAAAATACAGTTCTTTCATGTCAAGTTTAAGCCGTGAATATAAGGAAAAAAATGTCACAGAGGACCAGGTTGATGCTGTATGAGGGATGGGAGAGAAAAGGATGTATTCTTAGGTTAGGTATTCAGACACAACCAACGACGTGTGATTCCGAGAGGATTCCTTAATTTAACATAAATATAATCGGCAGTCTGTGTTCAGAACAAATCTCACTCTTTCTATGATTTTATACGTTTTCGTAGCTGATTGCCGTACTTCACGTAGATTGTCTTCAACGTTCTACCGACCGTTCCTAAACAGAGTGTGCTTAACTCAAAACTTTATTTCATAGCGTTGTTCAATAGATCGATGCATCGTAACGGCCCGCTTCACTTACCATCGCCTGAACCCAAGCCAGTGTTATTCTATAGGAAATTTTGCTTACTTATAACCCATTAAATAGTACATATTTTTAAATTCTGTATTCCCATTCAGAAAATTCACAACTGCACTGTAAAAAAAATTTGTGTAAGAATACACAACATTATTGAGGTACCTTATTTTTCTCAACCATGTTGAGAAATGTTATCAGCTATAGCTGTTTAACTGAGGCATATAGTTGAACGTTACGCAATTACATCTGGTAGAATTTCTCTACATGGTTGTGGCAAGTAAGGTCACTCAATGAGGAAAATAAGTTCCCTCAATAATGTTGTGTATTCTTACATAAATTTTTTTACAGTGTGTAATCTGATGGATGGTTTTTAAAAATGGATTTTTTAAATTTTAATATTTTATTTTGAAACTGTAAAATGAAAGATTTCATATATTGAAAATTTGTTTTTTTACAGATTCAAAATAAAATATTAAAAATTTTAAAAATCTGTTTTTAAAAACGTCCGTGAGCTTAACAGTTGTGAATTTTCTGAATGTGTAAACAGAATTCAAAAATATGTATTAGTTAAGGAATTATAAGTAAACAAAATTTCCCATAGAATAACATTGGCTTGGGCTTCTGGCAACGGTAATTGTAGCTGGCCCTTAAGCGCAACGGGCCACGCTCACAACAAATTAACTATTAGGCAACTAGCCTTGCTCTGTAAGTAACGAGCAGATATACAATCGCTAGACAACGTCACTGAGATTCAAGTCTACATTTCTGAGTCACCGGTTTTCGTTCGCGATGTACAAGAAAACTTCAGAAAAAGTTTCTCATTAGGTTTGGGACAAACCTTGCATTAACACTTTGCCGGACGCATTCCCGAAAGAGTTCTAAACACTATCGCTAAATTTAGGGACCCTTTTATTCAACTATCACCAATAATTTTGAGGAGTGATATTCGATATATATATAATGAACATCGAAGTGATTAGGCAACCGTTACAGTTAAAATTTAGTGGTGAATACTGAGTAAAAATTGTTCCTAAATTTAGCAACACTGACCAGGAGGAGTGAAATTAAATAGAACCGATAAAGGTTAAATATATTATGTTGTTCTGGGGCACTATAAAACGTAATAGTACTTATTTTCATGGTTTCTAAACAATGCTCGAAAGTTTACTTTTTTCGAGGGTTCGAAAAACGTTATATGGCGAAAGATATAAATAAACATGATAGAATATGATAGAAAAAACTACGAGATAAATCAGAAAGGTCTTCCAAGGCCTAGACGAGAACTTAGCTGCCATTATGGAAATGATGCAGTTTTTTTTTCCATGCCTATTATGACACTCCGACCTATATTAGCAAGATTATCGCAAAAAAATAAGTCACATCCCGTAATCTCTTCCGCAATCCACCGATACTTCAGCTTCGACCACACTCATGCGGCTAAACATGACCTTCATTAACTTAATAAAACAAAAATGCATTGAATTGCGTTTTCGTGAATGAGAAAAATGCTATATAATTATATATATAAGTAGAACGTAAATCTTCTTTATTCTAATATAATTTCTATGCGTAGTTCTTTTTTTTTTTTTTTTTTTTTTTTTTTTTTTTTTTGTAGTAGCCTTTTTTTTAATAAAAATTTGACGTTTGTTGCATGCCTTTTTCAAAGTGCAGCAAATGTATAGGATTGTAAATTGAACTTGTAATAAAAATTTAACTTAATTAAATTAAATTAAATTCCAATTTTAATTTTTAATTTTTGCGATGGATATATTTTTCAGGTCTCTTGAATACAAAAATTGATTTTTTAGCGGTAATTATGCGTGTATGTTTGTTATGAGTATAATCATTAAACAAATAATTGCAGGACATTCAAGTTAGAGATTTTGAAGAATAAATGAATAAACCACTTGAAAGTTTAGAGCAAGACTAAAAAGTTTCTGTGAGTGGAGTGTGTGTAAAAGTCGTGGACATAATTTTAATACATATATATTATAATAACCTGACCTTTTTTTTTTATGAACGTATGAACTATATTCAACGGGGTTTAAATGGTTGATAATGATCTTCACTCAAAAATATATGTCATGTAAAGCTGTTTATTAAACTATTTTGAACTTTTTAAAGAATATATTCATATGTCTTTTTTTATCTTTCGTCTTAATATGGAATATATTTTTATACTATACAGATACAGAACTAATGAATTTTGTGAGATTGTTACATCAGATAATTTAAGAAAAATAATTGTGTGACTTAGTATTCTACAGGCATTATTAGAAACAATCTATGCTGAAACATTTTGTGTTTCAATGTGTCGCATTGAAGTTGAACAAAATTATAAATTTTAATTTTTAATTGAATTTAAAGATTCTTATATAAAATAATTAATTAATGCATTTAAATATTTGTAAATATAGAAAAGTTTTGACGATGACTTATTACGTATTTTTTCTTTTCTTTTTTTTCTCTTTTTTTTTTTTTTTTTTTTTTTTCATTGCTTTTCTAGAAATACGTTATCTCTAGCAAGTTTCTAATATATATATATATATAGTTCATAATTATATATACAATTAAAATCCGTTGTATGAAGGTACGCCTACCTACTGATAAACTACTAAAATAAAAAAATAAATAAATAAAAACTTGCGAAATAACTAAAGGATCCTAAACTGACCATTTAAATTAAATTATTCCAGTTACTCACGAACAGATGAACGTAAAACCCAAATCAAGTATAAGGTAAGCAGCACAACTTAATGCTAAAACATGTCCACCTACATCAGCGTAATCTGTTTCAAATGGCTTTGCGTAAAGATACAGGCAGAAGACACGAGATAGGTTTGATAAACATTATAGTCAAAACTTATATGTAATCATCCGAAACGAGGTTTTTATTTTAATGGAATCTTTTTTATTTAATATTAAAATCTTTTTTTTAATTTTTTTTTTATTGTTTTTTATAAGGTGATATAAAATATCGTGATTCCAAGTTTTTTCGCTAATTCATTAAAATATAACGACCAGCAAAGCGGAAAAAGCCTGCTAGTTTGTTTTTAATGTGAAAATATATGAAAAGTTTTGAAATATTAAAAAAATTCAAAGTATAAGAAAAGTTTCGAAATAGCCTTATTTTATTTATTCATTTATTTTAATAGATATACACACCTACAATATTATTTTCCTTCTAATACATTATATTTGTTAGCAAGTGTACTGTAAAAATGATCGTGAATATATCTCTCTCTCTCTATATATATATAAACGTTTTAGCAAAAATGTAATGCATCAGAATAAACTTTATTTTTATGTAAGTTCGTTAATATTCACCCAACTATAAAAAAACATTGTCAAAATTATAACATTTGATGTTAAACTGCAATAAATTACATATTGAATAGAAATTTCTACAAAAATGTTTCTGACTTACTTTTCGTTTTACGGGTAATACGGTAGATCTGCTATGAACTAGAATGACATCCCCAGAGCATTAACTGTTTTTATTCATTTCTTAAATAATGATTTTTGAGATTTTTTTTTTTTTTTTAAACCATTGCATATATTTGTATATTTATAGCAATATATACACAAAAAGTATTATTTTTCTTTATTACAAATTTAAAATTGCGTGCATTTAATTTTGTGGTTGAATTTAAAATTTTATGCTTTATCATTATAATAAATTACATAAGAAAAGAAAAGAAAAAAAAAAAAAAAACGGAATCCAATTCAAATTAATTTTAAGATTACAACATCATTAATTATAGGATGTTTTTATGAAAATACATTTTACGTTTTCTGCATTATCTTTCGGATAAATCTATTTAGTTGTAAATTTACTCAGAGTTTCTAAAATACAGAGTATCCATAAAAGAATGTCCCAGTTTCAATAGTATATTATAACAGTTTAATTTAGACTATTTACAACAAATACTACGTCAAATTGAAGGTAACTTAACCTAGTTTTTCTTACAAATGTTCAATATGTGCACCTTTATTTATACGGCACACATCGAACCTAAAGTCCAATTCTTCCCACACTTTGGTTGTTCCGTTGCAAACACATCCGGTCGTTTCGAATTGCCTATAACATCGGCGGATGATTTTGCCACATGGGGAATCACATTAAAACTTTAAACGAAACGCACGTTGAACGTTGAACTGAAATTACAGATTGACTTTTAGCAAACTGCAGAATACAAAACGCTTTACGCTCAGTAGTCGCCATTTTGCGTATGTGGCTCTACAAGCGAGAAAATAAGAAAGCGCTTATCTAAAACTGCTTGAGTTGCTCTAGAATTGTGATCTTGAACCAACAAATTAGAACCAACAATAACAAATTTTGAATCATTACTTACAAACATAATACAATCTCCGTATATCTGTTTAGCTATCACATATATTAAATAAAGGAAAACTTGCATTTGTTTCTGACTGTTATGTGCTTTTCTTAATTGTTTCAAGGGGACTTGAAAAATTAAGCATATAATTATTTTTCTATATACCATTTAATACTTTTGGCAATATAAAAACTATTTTAGTATTTTAGCAAATTTAACAACGCATACAAATTTCCATGGAAATGTTGTTTAAAAACGTAATATTCTGATTAATTTAAACTTAAAATCAGGAAAATTATTTTTATTATATTTTGACCAATCGAAATCTAACCATATAAAATTCCAGAGACGATCAGCAGGACGGTTAAGATGAAGAAATTATGGTGGATTGACGTTGCATATAGCTGAAGCAGAAGGATTCCGTACAACTTTCACAATGACGGAAGGAATAAACACACATTCTCTTTTGAAATAAATATCCTTTAAAAGTATGCAGTAGTATCCGTTTAAGGTCTGTTTGTAGAAAAAAAGTATATAAAATTATACTTGGCAATGAAAAGTATATGGATTTGTGTATATCGAACATTTTTATATTACTCATTGTTAAATTATCTGTTCGATTATTGATTATTTTAAATAATAATATATTTGTGTACCAGTAAGAAAAAAAAAGTACTTAAATATTAATAAAAAATTTCGCAAAAGAAAATATGATGTAAAACCGAAAATGGGCAAATGTTTTACATGCATATGCAGTAGTGTAAAGGCACGAAAAAACACGCAGGAAGGAATGATTCATCAGTATTTTCCCTATTAAATTTTAACTGCCATTGCCCAATTTTTAGCATTTGCCCTAAATAACTGTATCCTAAGTAGTTACAAAAAATATCAAACAGAAAATTTTATATCTATTAAAAAATGAGAAACAGTAATTATTCTAATGTCTTAAAAGCCTATAAAAAAAATAAGTAAATAAAAATAAAAAATAAAAAAAAGCCTTCAAAACATATGAAATTTTGTTCTTTGCATATTACTATGTGATTTCTCCTAATGGACAATTTATTAATTTCATGAAAATATATCGCATTTGTTAGGCCTACGTTTTGTTTTTGTTAATTTGTATAAAAATGTATAAAGTGCAGAAAACGAGTTATTCTTGATATCATGTAATAAAAATGCTTCATCTGTTTAAATTTTCTATATCAAAGCAAAACAATATTATTTTACACTACGAAAATACAAAGGAGAAAAAAAAAAAAAAAAAAAAAAAAAAGAGAGAGAGAGAGAGAAAATACACCTTGTAAAATAATTCCAGAACATTCTTGTGGAATTTAGAATAATTTGTTGTTCGATATTTGTCAGTTTAGTTCTTTGAATATACCAGTAACTGTCAAGTTTGTCATTAAAAACATCAATAAACTCTTGTAATTAAAAATGTTTCATACACAATATCCTGTTAATCTCAGAAACTTGTTTTATAGTTATAAAAACAAGTAATTTCTCCGAAATACTAAGCAAGTAACGTTATTAATTTTTTTACAGTATTTGTAAGAAACACAAGATTATAAAATGTACGTAATTATAGGCTAGATATTCTTTAATAAACAATAATTCTTTTTATGAGATTATTTGAAGAACTAAAATGCATATAACTAGTACAAATAAGGGTGTGATATAAAGGCTAGTTTAAAATTGAAGAAAAAAAAACTGATTACAGAACAATAATTATATTAAAAACAAGAGTTTCATTTATGGAAAGGATTTTTGAATTTAAAAACATGTTTACATATAAAAATTATACACAGTGTAAAAACTAATTTGTTTATTTCAAGGTAAACGAAATAGCGTAAGGAATGTTTTCGATAAACGTTATTATTATTATATATGTATATATTTTTTACATTATATGATTTTTAAGAATTTACGCTCAAATGTTTAAATTCTTACATATCTTGTAAAAAGTCTGTTTCAATGCACTTTTAAACATTTTTAATGATTTTTAGATAAAATTTTTTGACCAATTAAGAAATTTTTAATTGGGTAAAAAAAAAAAAAAAAAAAACTGCTTACAGAAAGAATGAATGTTTTTTCTACATAAATAATTAAGAGAATATTCCAGAAACTTAAGGTATTAAGGTATTACTTATAAATACTTGACTCTTTTTTATTATAAATTTTAAATGTATATATAATACACCATGTTAATGTTTAAATGTTCGTAGGATACATCATTGTATTTATTGCAGTGTTGATTTTACAAAAAAAAAAAAAAAATGCCTATAGAAAGAATTGTTTAACAGCTTTGTCACTTCTTTTGAAAAATAAAACTACTTTCGAAAAGAGAAGAGTCATCTTTCCTCTTAAAGCAACACAAAATTCTCGAATGATGTGCCGCAGATAAGCTGTCTAACGCCTAATGATGCTTGATTATCTCATAAACACAGAAGCAGGATTATTGGCATTATTATTATTTTTGTAAGGTAAAGTCATACCAAATGGTTGTAGTTTTCTTGGAAATATCGACAGCCCTAACAACAGAGTTAAAGATCTTTCTCATCAACTTGTGTTAATATATTTAGTTTTGAAAATATATTTGCACATATTGTATTTTAAACTATATTTATTTATACGATTGTATAAGTTAAAACTTAAATTTTGATTTATTAAATTTTTCTTAAACAAAGAATCTTCATGCATGTTTGTTTTTTTTCCCCACAATTCTTTAAAATAATAATAACTTCAAAAAGATATTTATATATCTGAGACAAAAATGCATTATCCGTTAACTTAAAAAATTTGGAAATAATAAACATTATTTTAAAATTAATTATAGTTTCTTTTTAAAAGCATACTTGGAACAATTAACTGTTTTATTTGCTAAAGATGCAGTATAAAAATGAAAAGATAAAATGGTCAACCTGTGATTCGATTGTAAATGGTATCACATTTGTATATTTACAAAATGGATGAAAATGTCACAAAAAATCTTCGGCTTTTGATACATGTTTTCTACTTTAAATCCTTCTCTAGATTCACATGTGAAATAAGTTTTCCTTCTTTTTCAATTTTTGTTTAACTCTAACTATATTTTTGGTAAATTAAATGAGTTACTTTCATTAAATAGAGTATTTTTATGGTTAAAACTTTGTTTACAAATTTGGCAACACCTATAATTCGATAACAATGTTTTTTCAATACTTATTAAAATTTTCAAAAATCTTCGACAATTCTTATATATACATTTTATTTTTGTATTTTAAAATAGAATATATGTATTAAAATATACAGGAAGTTGCTAAAATAAATAATAGAGGATGATCAAGATATATGTATGCATATAGTTTTATTTTCTAAAATACAGACAACAAAACGACCAACATATTTTTTATAAATGAATATTTATTAAAAAAAAAAAATAGCTTATACATGTATATTTTTTTTTTCATCAAAAAATAATGAATCAGTGAAGACGGCTTACTGTTAATATTAGTGTATCGCATTTACCATGATTGAATCTATATGTATAGACCTTAATTTAGTTACTGAACTATGACTAAGTATAACGTAATTTAAAATTTTATGGCCTTAAGTAGGTTCATAATCCAAAATGGTAAATTTTTTTATTCTGTAAAGTGTTTAAAATTTTTAAACATTTATGAAAGGTACTTGGATTTTCGGTCACGCTGATGCTTCCAAGCAATTTTACAACTCTACATAAAAGACAATAACTAAAGTTAGTTTTGTGATAGTGTATACTATATATATATTTTTTTTTTAAGCCACATCATTCAACTTTTCGGTAGTCTAATCAAAATTAAAAATATATTGAATGATTTATATGAGATATAAAGCAATATGAAGCAATATAAAAACAAAATGAAATAAAAAGCAAAGACAAGAGGTCCACATATGTGGATTCAGGATTGAAGACATAGACTTTTATCGATATTATAAATGTTATTTTTGAGTTGCTATAAAACACCTGACTACACATATGCATATATATAAATATAAAGTAATGCTAGGAGAGATCGCGCGGTAGAAGAGATTGCAAACATATTGGATTGGCGGGAAAGAGTAGAGTGGACGAGTTGCGATTTCAGGTGGTTGTACAACATCAATAGTGAAGTGCCGACATGAATGTGCATGTTGATTGCGTCAAGAGTCTAAGATAAAATGTGGTTATTTGTGGTTATTTTTCTTGTTTTCGAAAACAAAATACTTGCATTTTCATAAACCTTCCTACAATTTTCAATACAATGGTAGTAGAACATGATATGTTTAATTCAATTATGTTCTTATAAGTTGCTAACTTAGATTAACGGTACTAGCACCACAATTTTCTCTAAAAGCTAATAATTATTTAATGAAAGCTTGCGAAATATCTCCTACCAACATAGGAGAGTTTGCGTTTTTGCTAATTAGGAGAGATTGCGCATTGATTTTTAGAAATTCTATACTAATAGAGATTTCGCAGCTTATTCGTAATGACAAGACAATGAGGATGAGATTATTGAATGTGTGGAACTGACCAGTAAATAATTTCGACAAGTGATTGGACTAGTTCAAGCCATTCGCAACGGCACATCTTTTTGGAGACTGTCCCCAGAATCTGAAAGTGAACATTATTCAGGAGTGGCACAATCAACAAAAGCCAGACGTCTGGTGGGATTTAGCTCTCGGATGTTTTATGCTAGCCTAAGGGAAATTTATCGCAATATATTTAAATGTTATTGTTTATATGTTATATTCCACAATATTTTGAAGTATGGTGCTCAAGTCTTGTGCAGATATCGGTTCCTTAACAGAAGAAATAAAACTAAATGCAAGCAAAAAAATATCAGACTACTCAAACTTCTTTTTATGGACTGTAATCGTCTGATTTTCAATAAAATAAAATAAACGCAAAGGATTTTAAAGCTGAAACGAGAAGATTTCAAACCAAGTGAAATTTCGGTTTTGTGTTTTGAGCATTTTTGTGCAGAAGATTTTGAGAAAAAAAAAATAAATAAACGGGGGGCAAATTCTGGGCTTAAAAGAAGGCGGGAATAGCCATATAGCATGACACATACGGTGTTCTACCTGTAATTTTTTTTTCTTAATCTCGGAATTGCATTCCGTCTCGAACAGGTTCACTTGCGGCAGGCAGTGACACGATAACTTCACCATGTACAACAATATGTGCAATGATTGTGGACAACAAGAAATTCAGTCAGCAAACAAGAAACTGTTCCAGCTGAATAGAAAATGTGCTAATTTTAATTTAAACGTGTTACCTAGGTACTTTAGGTGTTATTTTGCAATTTTTATTTGGTCTTGTTCTTATTTCTGCTTCTTTAACATTTTTAGTTTATTTATTTATTTTTTTTTTTTTAATATTTTTTTTAAATTACTTTTCTGATTTTTAAAATTATTGAATTGAAATATTCACTCCTAATAGAAAAATATTAGTTTAGAAAAACCTTAAAACAATGTCATTTATGTGTAAATTTATTATTATTAATGATGTAATTGCAGTTAAAATTAAACGCAATCTGTCTTACTCATGTGAGCAATCACCCCTACCCTATTAGGAGAGATTGTGCAAAATAGCTTTCTTTGTTTTATTACAGCTGTTTTTTTAAATTATAACATAACAACAAAACAGTAATGGAAGTACATAGAAGAGGAAACAAATCAAAATTATGCACCAATAGTTTAACAAGAAATAAATATTTGAATTAATAACAGGAGACTTGGCGTTGGAATATTAAAACTAGAATAAACTACAACGTCACAAACGCCAAAGAAAACTAATTGGCATAGGTGGACTCTGCTCAGTTCCCCATCATATTTATGTCCTCATAAATTTCTAGTGCGAGACATATTATAATCACGGTAAAAGAAATGAATTTGACCAAAGCTTGTTACAGTGACAGAATGAAATCCCCGCCTAATAGGATATACACCGCTCACTTCGATATATTTATCTTATTCTAATCTATTTATTTATTTTATCAGGGTCAATTCCGTTGTTTAGTTTTCATGCTACTATTTCCAATGCAATAATCCTCACAATTCATATTTATATGAAAAATTTACAATTTCGCTATGTTGATAAAATCGTAAATTACGAATAATTTACGAAATTTTTCTATTAGAATATTTGTATTCAATCATGCTCAAACAAATATCATAAATGTAATTTTGAAGTTGTCTAATGTACTTATGATCCTCAAAATGGAAGTTTATGCTCAATTTTGCCTTATTCTGACATGTTAAGTAAATCGTAAATTCCAAACAACTTACGAATTTTTTAAATTGGAAAAACCATAGTCTATGATATTCATGCCAGTATCCTAAATAATATTTCGAAAATCGTTTGACATCTTTACGATGAAAATATCCCTCAAGATTGACGTTTACGTGAAATTTTGCTCTATTCGGCCACGTTAAGAAATTCGTAATTCTCCAATAACTTATGAAATTTTCATATTAGAAAATTCATAGTCATTAATATTTATGCCATTGTCCTAAATAATATTTCAAAAGTACTCTGACATCTTTACGATGAAAATATCTCTAAAAATTGACGTTTATGTGAAATTTTGCCCTATACTGCCATGTTAAGAAATTCGTAAATTTACAATAACTTGCGAAATTTTCAAAGTAGCATATTTATAGTTACTGTTGTTCATGTTCCATTTAATGCACGTTGAAGTGAAGTGTTGTCCTATTCTCCCATGTTAAGAAAATCGTAAATTTTTCATAACTTACAAAGTTTTTTAATTCGAATGTTGCAAATGAATAGGGTTCTTGCCAGTATCGAAAGTAATATTTTAAAACTGATCTGACCTCTCTGCGATCATATGTTCGTGAGATATCGTGTTAACAGACCAACAAACTAACGGACTAACACACTAACACAATAACGGACTGACACACTAACGGACTAACACACTAACTGACACCCTACAGACAGACACCATACAAATTTTGTCATTTTCGGATTCCTCACACCTGAAAACGTATAAAAAAGTCAAAAAACCGAGGTCGAAGTTTTTCACGATTATCTAAGTTCCCCATACCTATAGTATGATGGGGAACTAATATTTGAGAATTATGCAAATATTAGTTCCCCATATGCAAATATTAGTTTATTGAAAACATAAGAAAGTGGAGTGTAGAAACTTTCCAGCCTCCCTTAGCGGGAGTTATACACAAACTAGAGTTGGAAATAGGGAAATTTAAAATACCGCCAACGATTGCGGTTTACAGACTGCGCAGGCGCAACAAATAGAAATTAACATTCATGTAAAAATCCTTGTAAAATGGTCTGTAGACATTTTAAAAATTCACTGCTTTTGAATGAATTCATATTGCTGCGTACTTGGGGGTTCGTGAGTTGTCCGAGAATGAAGGGCCAAACTTACAAAAATTCAGTAATTTATTCACAGAAAGTTCCATTAAAATACAGGTCAATAAACCAATTATCAGCTTCAATTCAAGCAGTAAACACAGCTTAAACAACAGCTGTCAATAGCAAGTCCACAGTACAAACTGTATACCAATAACACTTGAAGCAAGTCTCTCTCAAAGAGGCTTAAGAGCAACGCAAGCACTAGCGAAGCTGGCTGAAAACTGAACTGAAATGACTGCCTTGGCGAGAAAGCGCTTCTTATATACTGTTCCATGGAACCCAGATTTTTCGAGAAAACTCTAGAAAGTGGTCAACCAATCAACTTACAGCTTCCATATTTGGTATATCCCTTATAAGGATTTTCTTGCCAAGGTCGCCAAAAAAATCGCCAAGGTGGGAAAAAGTCGCCAAATTTGGCGCCAAATCCATTACCTGCCTTATTGGCCTTTTTAATGCGTTTTTAAGGGGAAATACGGCTATTTCAACGCTAAAATGACTAGAAATGGACAAAATTAGCACTTTATCAGCTTACTAAGCCTCTTTGAAAGAATTTATACAAAAATAAACACAATTATTTACAATTTTGTAACAATATAATTGAACGCTTCATTCATTAACGGGAGGGAGACCTTTTTTTTTTTTTTTTTTTTTTCTAGTAAAGAAAAAATATAGTAAAATATTTTGTCGATGATAGTTAGACAAATACTTACATTTTTCTCACGGATGTGAAAGAAAAATATGCAAATGAAAGTCCTATAATTCGCACAATTTAGCGATTAGAAAATTTTATTTCTTATTTTGCCTCCTACTTGTGCAATTGAAACTTCATGTACGCACAATGTGCATACATGAAATTTTAGTTGCGAGACTGACTTGGTGGAAAAAGCGTTATTGGGGAAGATGTTTTCCCTAAGTTAAGAACCGCAGACTGAAACTGCTTTTAGTACTGTTACAGCTCGTTTGAAAACTGTAATTTATGGTGACGACGGACAGTTAAAATAGGATTTACATGCCTGTAAATATTTGCATGCAAATAAGTACAGTTTTTTTACGAAAATGTGTGATCTGGTCACGCACACCTCCCTCTATCGACAACTATCTCAATTATTACTTTTCCTTTACCGAAAAAAAAAAAATCCCACTTTACGAGAATGATTTTTTCGCAAACCGCGTTCAATTCGATCAGTTCATTCAATAGTTATGAATTTTTAAAATATCTACAGACTTATGGAACAACCTATATAAATAGTATATATATATAATTAAATCTATTCGCACAATATCAACATATCATGAAGCATATGCAAATGGAAGTGATATGTATATAAAAAATAATAAGTATTTTAAGAAATCTTATCAAATGATTTACAAGTATAAAATTTTGAAAATAAAACGATGCGTTTCATTTTTTTTTTTTTTTCATATATGTTTATAATTTTAAAAATAGAACAGTTTAGAAACTCTTTAGGGTATATTTAATATTTTGTTATTAAAAATTTTTAGATAAGAATTAAGTTATATTTGTCGCAGAATGTGATATTTTAAATCTGTAAACAACACATTTTTTTTAAAGTAAAAATGCACATCATATTTATAAATTGATATTTAAGTACGCAGATAAGATTTCCATTAACATATCGACACATTAAGATCAAAATATTTTGCCGTATTTGTAAATAAATCGTTATCTTTTAAATTAATGATAAATGTTTTGTTTTTATATTATATGTTAACCTCAATATTCTTCTTCTTTTTTTTAAATATTAAACCCGACATTTCTATACATAATTTTCCGCACACACACACAAACAAAACAAAAAACAAGAACGAAATTCATGCGGTACGCATTGATTATTAACACTTTCCAAATGTATGTACTTGTTGTATAATTTTCAATGTTCTTTGCTTACATTATCACACAACGGACAGACAGAAGGTCTAAAAGGCATACAATTAGACCAATTATTTTTTTATAATTACTCTTTAACATTGTTGGAAAGTGTTAAAATTCCTTAATGCATCTGAATATTTTAGCGTAGCTATGAAAATCTGAAGATTAACCGTATCATGTTCTATGCAAAGTAATCTTTTAGTATATTATCAATAACAGTTGATTTATTTATGAATTTTACAGTAGAAAACTATTTAAATGGGATTTATAAAAATGTCTGTCTAAAATGCAAGGCATTGGAGTTTTTCGGGTCGAACCTGTGCACAAACCAGCGATACAGGGCCTATTAAACTCATTTTAAATATTAAGCATTCGACAGTGAACATGAATAACATATATAAATTTTTAAAATTTAATAAATTATTTAAGGACGATGGGGATGGGCGGACGAACAGATAGAAACATATACAGCCGGACAGACATATACACAAATTGAAATGATATTCACAGTTAAAAAATTACATTTAGCACTTAAAAAGTTATATCTGGAAGTGATAAAAACGTTTAATGCAAACGAAAATGCAATTCTATCAAATTCGAAATAATAGTCCTTAATAAAACTGAATATTTTTGTGTGTCCCTGTAAATCTAAAGCTAGTCATACTGTATTCTATGGAAAATATTCTTTTGTGTATATGAATAACCTATTAAAATTCATTAAGATTTGTAGAAAGTTACGTTATTAAAATTTAGATTATAGAAATACCTCTCATAGAAGGCAATGCTTTGGAATACTCTTTGTATCCATGTATACGAACCAGTGATGGTATTTACTCCATTTTCGATGAGAAACATCTGATAGTGAAATGGAATAACATATTTGAATTTCATAAGGATTTATCTAAAGTAAAGGTATAGAAATATGGTTTGTAGACATAACTCTCATGGAACAGAATGCTTTGGAATGCTTTCAGGTGTCCCTGTACACAAACCAGTAGAGATATTCACTCCATTTTCAATAGAGAACATCCGATGAAGAACTAGATTATCATATATCAGTTTAAAAAAAATTCCATGGATATTTGAGGGAGTTAGAACGCGGACAGACAGACGGATAGACAGATAAACCGAAGTCATTAACACTTTTCAACCTCGATAGAAAGCATTAAAAAGAAAAAAAAAAAACTATATTAAAATATTTTACATTCGGCAACACAGAAAGTAATGCTTTTTTGAACCCTTTAGCTTTCTGAGAAACATTACCTAATTTAAGAAAAATATCTTATGTATTCTTTTTAACCCCTGAAGTTTAGCCGTTAGAATTTTATGCCAGTGGTATTAAATACCGATTGCTGAGGATAAAATATAAAAATTAAACATAATACGCAAATTTATTTGGTTAAATAATGTGTCCTTTAAGATTTTCCAAAAATTTTATTTTTTTAGTTTTCAGTTTATTTCATTTTATTTTTCAGTTTATTCTTCAAAAATTGAAAAACATGCGGTTGATGGTGTCTTAATATTTCTAAAACTATTTCTTGATGATAATGGAAAAAAATTAATTGAAATTTCAGTTGACAGTCCTGTACATCATGTCCATGTTAACTGTAATTTTCGCTGTAACTATTTTTATATTGATAATCATTTGTAATATCTTTATACGATTCAATAAAATAAAGATAAATTATACAAAAATTATGCCCTATAAAACGTAGAATGTTTCAATTATCTTGCAAAAAGATTACAGTCTTTCATTATCATAACACATTTAAGTATGCTCTCTGAAACCTTCTGAAACATTCACCGTTTCCGATGTTCCATCTATTATGTGATTATAACGTTTCTGTTACGTATCAGATTTTTTATTACGATCACGCACACTTCTATGTTTTTGAAACTAATCGGAAAGCAAACTAAACGTTTTGAATGTTTCTGAAATATTTACGATGTTCCCATGTTATATGATTGTTACGTTTCTGAAACATTTTGTAGTGTTAGGGATGGTGTCTATGACCGGTAACTTTTACCTTCTTACATATAAAAATTTACAAGCATATCATTCCTTAAGCATCAAGAAAAAAAATGATATTTAAGTATGTCTTACTTTATATTTAGAGGTAGAGAAAGTATTGTATTTGGATCAAAATTTCGATATTGAATTTTTGTCATACTTACACATTTTAATGTCCTCTGAATCCAAAAATCATGTTTTTTTTAGCGGTTGGTCAGTTTGTCTGTACGTATATCTGATATCAGCATATCTCTAAAACAAATTGTAGTGCAAAGTCCAAACTTGGTATTCTAAATGTTATCATATAGGAATGCCACACCAAACTTTTCGTTACATACAACAGAATTCAAATACATTTTGTTGGTGGGGAAATTACTGCTAATATATATAGGCTGAGTTAAACAAAACTGAAACAACAAAAATAATCTGGTGTGTAACTCACATGACTTTCTCTTTCCCGTAAATTTAATACTATAAATACAGATTGGAGATTAAGAAGTAAGATAACGAGCACTCTTATGTAAACCCATGTTAAACAATTGAAATTAGGCTTCGGAAGAGTGTTATATGATAATTAGTTCTGTGTGAGGGGGCTATCGCCACACTTAACCCCCGTTTCATTAATGCACCTACATTTATATAGAATTTAATTCTGTTATTAAAATTAAAAGTTTACTTAAAATTATACAGACAATTTTCACACGCAACATTCATTGAAACTTATCAATCTTGATCAAACTTTTCCAGCAACAAATTTATATTAACTTCAAAATACAACATTTGGATCTCCTAAACTTATTCGTTTTTAAGTTACTCTAAGAGACACAGACAAAGATCAAACGTTAAAAAACTTGACTACGGCTTAAAACATACATTATTTACCATATCTCTATGAGGAATTTATTTCAAATCCGAAACCACTTTCCTGGAAATGGAAAAATATTATTAGAAAAGCACATCCACTAACAACATATAACTAGTAAGTTGTGGCCACCACACGACTTTCTTCTATATATTTTCCTATACAAATTCAATCATAAAAAATAATTTATAAAAACTATTATTTAAAAAAATTATCTTCCGAGATAATGTAGACGATTTCCATATTAGAGAAGTAGTATAACACTAAATATCCAAAAAAAGTTTAATTTATTCTCAATATTAAAAAAATCGATAACTTTATTTTAAATTATCTCAGATCGATGGTTCAACCATTCGTTTTAAAGGTATTGGCGAGCTCTTTTGAAGGTAACAATCAATAAAATTTACTCCCCTTGAGAGGGGATTTAACCCCAAGGGGGAGGCAAGGCTCCTACATACGCAATTTTGTTTCCCAGTTGACTATCTCTATTACAAAAAAATATACATTCGTTTCATTTTGTTTAGTGCAGTCTATAGATGTCAAACTCTACATACCTGCAATTTCCCCCATGGACGTAATGTATTTGAATACTTTTGAGTATCCCTGTACACGAACCATTTCATTTCAACGAAAAGCTTAGTGTAGCATCCCTATATGATACACATTTAGCATACCGAGTTTGGAATTTCTGCTACTATTTGTTCTTCAAATATGCTGATAACACACACACAGCCAGACAGACACACAGGCCATTCGCTAAAAACATGATTACGTAATTAGGGGACCTCAGAACATGTAAATATAACACTCACGTTCGAAAATTTGACTTTAAAACAATACTTTCTCGACCCTATGGGTCAGAGAAATTAAAAATCATGTGCAAAAAAGCATGTTTTGTATAGATTCTGGTACGGAAATCATTTATCATTCGTTTACAGGGCTACCCAATTTATTTGGGTACATTGCGGCTATATTAAGGAATTGATAGAATTGTAATTTCTTTAGTGTTAGATGGTTTTCAAATAAGACTAAATTTAAGTGCATAATAATATTTATAGTGCATAGTGGTTATAAACAATATGCAGGGCTTCCCAGAATTAAGCTAAACGTTCTCTTCTATTGAATGTAATTGATGGAAGTGCTTTCCTACATATTATTATGTCGATGAACACTGATCAAGAAGCAAAATTAGTTTTTCACACGCATATTGTAAACAAATTATATTTCGAATTTTCAAATCTGATTTTTTACATTAAATCACGTTTTGAGATGCATCGATTACGAAAGTCTGTTATCAGCATAACATAAAGCAAAATAGCTACAGGAAATTCAAATTTGATATTTTGGAATCCATATTAGGTTGCCACTTATATTTGAAGGTAAATTAATAACAGCTTTGAATTTTTTTTTTAGATAATATTATGCACTATAATTGAACGAGGGTTGAAGGTAGCGGAATCCCTCATCATACAAAATTACATGTCAAATAAAATTTTCCTAAACCTATTTTAAATTATTTTTAAAGTACATTGAACTTTATTATCTTACGCTATTGTTCTTAAGACTTAATGGGCAATCTATCTTTATAGTATTTAAATGCAGGGTAGCAGAACGTGGTGTGAGTGACACACCAGATTATTCTATTTCATAAAATTGTAATTTAAATGAAATTTTCATATGTGATTTAATAAAAACCTCATATATATTTATATATATATATATATATATAAACTTTCATTTATTAACTCAACACAACATATCATTAACTGAAGTTTAAACTGTCATTAAATACATAACGTTGTTGGGTGCAAAGAAATGAACATAATCTCTATAATCAGCATATATAGTTACGCTCATCAGTGCCTGACTCTGTCATGCTTAAAAAGGCTTAAGAGATTTCCTTGGACTCTGTGTGTGAAGGCGAGTTGCAACCTAATTTTCATATTTTAGTTAATTTTAAAAAATCTAATTGTCCGATCGATAAGCTGTTTAATCCGACGGATTCAGAAAAATCGCCCCTCTTATTTGGTACCTTATTTATAACGAATTTTTGATTTTTTTTTTATTATTATTAATTAAAATATGAAAATAGACATAGCTTTAAAATAAACATTTAAAATTTTAATTGCTGCCAGTTTTTTTTTTTTTTTTTTTTTCCCGCATAAAGTGAAATATGCTTTCACGTGAAAAAATAAATATATATATATATATATATATACATAATATTAAATTTGCTCATGCATATGAAAAAATACTTCTATAAAATAAAAATAATAATTATAAATTTTAAAGGTAACAAAGAGATAAATAAAGTGCGAAAATTTCACACGGGCTTGCTAGCAAATGAATTATTTGAAGTGAGAAATATATAAAATGAAATGATCATTTTTCAACAGGCGCCTTAGTCGCCCTACAACTAACTAGTATTAGAATGATTCCATTTTACATGAAGAATAATCAGTTGTGACCCTCACTTGATTTTCTCTTACCATGCATTTCAATGCTATAAAGATGGATTGCAGATTAACTCGTAGGACCAATATGGAAATATGATAAATTTCAATTTAGTTGAAAAATAAACTAAAATAAGATTAGGAACAGTTATGTTTGACATATAATTTTGTGTAAGGGGAGCTTTCGCCCCCTTACACAGTTTCAAGACCGTTCATTTACAGCGCTTACATTTATAATAATAATTATTATTTTAATGGTCTTTAAAGTTTGTCAATTTTTTCAAGTGTTAACCTAATAAGAACTTTAAAACACCAAATTTGTATTTTTCTGCAGTTATTTACTTTTAAATTATGCTGATAACGGATACCCAAACTGATCCACGGCTAAAAATCGGATTTTCGTATTCAGTGCACTTGAAAACGTGAATTATATATATATATATATATATATATATATATATATATATATATGTATATATATAAACAGAGTTGAAAACTGAACATCGAAAAATGCTTTGTGTATAATTTGGATGTGAAAAATTTATTTTCCTTCTTCAGTAGTGTATTTCGACATAGTAAAATGTAAGAAAGATCTTCATCAATTACATTCAATAGAAAAGAACGTTTAGCTTAATTTTTGGGTAGCCTTGTATAAACTACATTCACATCACATTGTGTACTTACATTTAGCTTTATATGAAAATCACCTAACACAAAATGAAATAAACTTCCAGCAATTTTTAAATATAGAACCAATATATCCACATATTTCGGTACCCCAGTAAAAGATTCATGAATGTTTCCATATCACAATCTACACAAAAAATTGTTTTTCGGCATATATAAAAAAATATGTTCATTCGGTTTTGTTTTGGGCAGCCTATAGATGTTACCGTGCAGCGACCAAAAATTTCCCCCACAGAGGAAATACACTTCAATTTTTTTGGATGTTCCCGTACACGAACTATTTGCTTTATCTCAACGAAAATGTTAGTGTAGTATCACTATATCATGTAGATTTAGAATACTGTATTTGGACTTCCAGATATTATTTATTTGTCAGATATGATGATAACAGGCAGCGTCACACACATTGAGACACACAGACAGACTCACATATAGACCAACCGCTAAAAACATGATTTTCGGATTCAGAGGACCTCAAAACGCGTAAAATAAAAACTCAGTTTCACAAATTTGACCCATAAATAATAATTTCTCTACCATACATATGAATAAGAAAAAGTAAATATATCCACGAAAATATCCGGCATCTAGAAATATATATATTTTTTTCTCTCAATAATTAGATATAGTTATAGAGTATTAAGCTTTACAAAGGAATTTTAAAAACTTGTTTGTGAACTTTCTGAATTTAAAAGGGTTTTAATGAACTTAAATTTGATTCATGTTATAGATTTTTGATAAAAATAATTTTTAGACTAAGCTTATTAAGTCAATTCGGAAATATTTATATTAAAAAACATTCATTAATATAACAATTCGAAAACGATGAAATCTAAAACTCATGGTTGTAAAAATTAATTATATCTCGATGATCTTTTAATTTCAAACTTAATTGTTGTTATTATTATAATTGTTAAATAAATCTAATTAAATCTTATCAAATTTGACATTTAAGAGTCATTTGAAATTTTCAAATGAACATATGGTATGGAAGAAGAATTGTTTTTTGATATAATTAAATATTTCTGCGTTTGAAATGAAAATCGATACACTAGTGAATGATTTAAAAAAAATAGCCAAAAAATATTCATATATGAGTTTCACTGCTACATTTCAGAAATATATATATATATATATATATAACATATGTACCTAACTGCTTAAATTTATATATAATAACATATATAACGCATTTCAATTGATGCATTAAAAATGTATTGAAAAAAAATATTTTAAAAATATTTTTAATTATCTAGTTCATAATATAGTATTATATTCTTTCTAGATTTGTAGCAGTAATTCTTCCACTTCGTCCACGTATGACTAAAAGAGTTGCAGTATCAATTATCATTCTTGTATGGTCACTTAGCTCCCTTCTGTGCATTCCATCTTTTCTTTACACTACAACCGAAACTTATAAATATTCAGATGTGCAACAAAGAACTCTGTGCTTTTTGCTGTGGCCTGATGCAGAAGATGGAGTTTCATATTTAGATCATATGTAAGTTTCTTTTTCAAGTATGTAGAGCAACTCATTGAATATGCAATTTGAGTTATTGATAGAATCTGATAGGTTTCACCAGGATGATAATTTTGGAACCTCACATTGGTGGTCACTGAATATAGCTTTATAGTCTAATATTTAAATTATTTGATAGTATTAAACAAGAGATTTTTAAAAATAATTTTCTAAGCTATTAAATGTAGAGACAGCACACACGAAAAAAACAACAACAAAAAAAAATAAATAAATGTGATGGAAAACTTTGCAAATTCTTTCTGAAATTGACGGATAATTATAGTATGTAACTGTAAACTGTATAATTATGAAATTGTAAAATTATTCTCGATACAAGAACATATTTGATGTTTTCTAATATGATTACATTTCCTCAGAGAAATATTTTTGAGAGCACGTCCAGCTCAACCCCCTTAACTTGACGACAAATGTAGATGTCTTAAACTAGATGTCTAATGTTTGGAAATGGGTTATTTACTTCAAGCTGAGAATTATTACAGCTTCAACTTATTGCAAAAATACATATACAACGTTCTTAAATAGGAAACAATGAAAGTTATATTCAAAAATAAGGTACAAATATTTAGCACGTTCTCCATTTAGTATAAAAAGACATCTTATGTACAATAAAGCAGAGAAAAGAAAAGGATTAACGGGCGATTGTTTGAGGTACCCCCAACCTACGACATTATAAGCAACGCACATTAAGGAATATATATATATTCCATTTATATATGCTGTTAATAATTAAAAAAAACAGTAATAAAACATACTTTCAGCATATCACACAATTTAAAATATCATTATTCCGACGTTTCTGTTAATATTCCATTTTTAACCATCTTTAGGGAAATGATGTTCAAAAACTATAAACATAAACAATTTAAGCCATTGATTTTTGTTAGAATGGAGTAGAAGGTTGATTTTTACCAACTATGTGAAAAATACCAGATCCGGTAATCGAACCCCGGGCCTTCCGCTTAACGCGCGGATGCTCTAACCACTGAGCTACCCTGGCTGATAACCAGCCCGGCACTTCTCACATAATTTACGTTGGCAAAGTCACCGAGTCTGCATTAAAGCAGCTATATCAAGTGACAAATTTAAACATGGCATAACTCCAAACGGCCACGAAATTTTAATTCAGAAATTTAATTCATCAACCAGGAATTTTTTTTTCTTTTAATTAATTTCCAGGTTGATGAATTAAAAATCTGAATTGAAATTTCGTGGCCGTTTGGAGCTATGCCATGTTTAAATTTGTCACTTGATATAGCTGCTTTAATGCAGACTCGGTGACCCTGCCAACGTAAATTATATGAGAAGTGCCGGGCTGGTTATCAGCCAGGGTAGCTCAGTGGTTAGAGCATCCGTGCGTTAAGCGGAAGGCCCAGGGTTCGATTCCCGGCTCTGGTATTTTTCACATAGTTGGTAAAAATCAAACTTCTACTCCATTCTATCAAAAATTAGTTTCCAGGTTGATGAATTAAATTTCTGAATTGAAATTTCGTGGCCGTTTGGAGTTATGCCATGTTTAAATTTGTCACTTGATATAGCTGCTTTAATGCAGACTCGGTGACCTTGCCAACGTAAATTATGTGAGAAATGCCGGGCTGGTTATCAGCCAGGGTAGCTCAGTGGTTAGAGCATCCGCGCGTTAAGCGGAAGGCCCGGGATTCGATTTCCGGCTCTGGTATTTTTCACATAGTTGATAAAAATCAACCCTCTACTCCATTCTATCAAAAGTTAATTTCCAGGTTGATGAATTAAATTTCTGAATTTAAGCCATTCTTGGATACTATAAATACAATTCACAAAGAAATTAATACGTGATTAAATAAATTATATAAAAAACACTCTATATACATTTTAAATGAGTTAAAAACACCTAAATAAATCACAATCATGTAGATTACAAGAAAAATAAAACTTTAATAAAATGGAGTCAAAGTATCACACTGCAGGGTTGCCAGAACAAACAATAGCAGGGTTACCTTAAATTATTTTAAGTTTAAGAAACGAAGCCAAATTTAGGGGGGGGGGGGGGGTTAATGGATAATATATCATTACAAATTTCGAATTTCCTTTTCATAATTTCAAAAGATTCATAAAGTAGAGCTTGGTTTCTGTTGTTAGTACTATAATTTATTCGGGCATTTTCAAAATCAGGTTCGATGGGATTAGTTTTATACGTACGTGAAAAAGAAGTGCAGGATCTGTTTTATTTTAAATCAGCTATATGTTCCCTCATTCTATCACTAAAAGGTCTATTGGTCATACGTATATATTAGTTAGTTTTATTATAAATTTTATATGGGATTTCATAAACACCTGATTTTAATTTGGAAGGAGGGGGATCTAATTCTTTAGAAAGAATTTAATTTTACGGGAGCTTTAGCAACAAGATGAACATTATTTTTAATTAATTTAGTAAATCCTTCATGTAGACCAGACAAATATTGTATTTTCTTAAATTTGTTATTAGAGGATTTATTACAATAATATATTTTTTTTTTTTTTAGTTATTGTATAGATATTTTAGATTTGCATTTATTTATTTTTAATTTGCGGAAAACTTTAAAAGTAAATTAGACTTTAAAAATATTTTATCCATATTAATAAGAAACGTCCCTTATTTGCAACAAATAAAGCTGCTTCGAAGAAAAAGTTTATTCTATTTTTTACTTTATTATTTAAACTTTCTTTTAAATTTCCATTTCAAGCAGCATTTCATGTCAAACTGCTTGGTTTTTATATTATTCATTCGTTTTCAAAATTATATAAAACATTTTAATGTAGGTCATTTTTCAATTTTTTACATGCGATAATTTATTCAAGAAAGATTAATGCATACATCAATTTGTTTTTCTACAGTAAATAAGGAAAATTTCGTGTATCTCATATTTCTTTGATTGATGATTTTTGTAGAACAAAAATAAATAAATAAATAAATAAATAAATAAATAAATTCTTGTTTCTGCGTTTCGAAAATCGTTATCATTATGTATTTTTTTAGTAATGATGCATGAAATAACGAATGTAAAGGTATTACCTCATCTGTATGTAGATGAAATATATGTAAATAAAAATTCAACGGGTGGTTTTATTGTGCAGGTTGACATGCCATTTTAAATACACTCTATAACAAAAAAAAAAAAAAAAAAAAAAAAAAAAAAAGATGCACCAAGAAAGAGTTATCCGAATAGGGCAAAAATTGGTAGATGTGATGTGTATGTGCAGAAAAACAATTAATTACAGTTTCAGAAAATTTAAATGATTTAATCAAGAGAAAGGGCTTCAAAAAGTAAACAAGTCAATAACGCGCTGGTTCAATTCTGGCCCTTATGTACGCAGTTATTCGACTTGATATTAACTGATAGAGTCGACAGATGTTCTCCTGTGAAGTATCGTGACAAATTCTGCCCAATTGGTGCGTTAGATTGGTAAAATCTCGAGCTGATTGTAGGAACCTTTTTATGATGCTCCAAACGTCCTCAGTGAAAGAGAGATCCGGGGACTGAGCTCAACCCCATTTTACTGTGCTGCCTATTAAGGGTCTTTGAAGTCACTGAAGTACCAGTTGCAAGTAGTATCGACGATAATAATGAATTGGAGCTTTGAGTACCGCTTTGATATTGACAAGGACTCCTTTCTAGCCTCTCTTTAGGCCGACTGCTTCCTCCCTGATGCCATGGTTCATCCATTCCTCTCAGTATCATCTAATAGTAGTACCGCTCCTATCCAATTGCCAAAAAGTTAGACCAACCATCTTCTTTGAGCCCAACTACACACCACACTCAAATGCTGACATCTGCGCATGTTGTTTGTGCACATGTATACGAGGCATAGTTACTGAACAGGGGACAGTCCCCGTTCATCGCTCTTGGAGCGATGTTGAGCGCTTCAGTGTCTCGGGCAACAAGTGTCCGAGACAGAAGGAACTGCTCCGAACGTTTATTGAGAATTCAACAAGCGTTCACAAAATTCGCCGGGCATTGAGCCTCAACCGACTGAGGGCGATAATTTATTTATAGCAGGTGTGCCGGGATTAAACTCCACGCGACAGGGGGCACAAGGAAGAATTAATAGCTTTGTTAAGACTTTGCAATGAGAAGTTTTGGCTATTATTTTATTAGCTGAGTCCATAATTAAGTATTTCAGTTCATTAGTTTTAGTCTTTGAGTTGGTTTAGGAGCATTGATAAAAGCCTTTTTGACATTTGCATGTTGTTGCCAGGCTTTCGCCCCACGCGACAAGGGGCAACAGTGGTTAATTTGGTAACGTTGCTGTACAAGTTTGGAGTAGTGCTGCAGAACTGAGTGGCTTGAGATGATCACTATTCTAGGTGTCAACTTGAGCCAGTAGGAAGAAGCTTGGAGGTTAATCTGTTAAATTAGTAATATCTTTTAAAAGTGCGTAAATTTTATTTAGTTTTTGGATTGGGGAGGGTCTAGTGATGATATTACCTAACTTGTTTACTGGTCTTGGGAATGGGTTTCGTAGGTGAAAACTGGAGATAAGGGCACAGTCGAAGTAGTAATGGGAAGCAGTGCCTTCCTCACCACAAGGGCACAGGGGTGAGCGTCGTCCGTGGAACCTATAAAGGTATGCTTGAAATGGGCCATGACCTGTTGGAAAGGCCGTGTTAGGGGGAATAAGGGTCCAAGTCTTTAAAGTGGGATTTGGGATCAGGTTATAAGTATATCTGCCTTTGATGGAGTTATCCCATAAGGATTGCCAATTTTGTTTTAATTTGTCCTTGAGTCTAGATTTTTACATAGGAACGTGGGGGCGGGTAAGTTAAAATCAATCATTGCATGTTCTGTGGCAGTTTTTGCTAAATGGTCTGTCATTTCGTTCCCGACGACACGCCTGTGGCCAGAAACGTGTGCCAGGGAGATGATGGATTTTAGGTTATAGAGTTTAAGTTTTATTTTCAATATTATGGGTGCCTGCTCCTGTAGCGGGCAATGGCTTGCAGGCCCGAAAGGCTGTCGCTAAAGATGTTAATACTTGGGTAAGAGTGAGCCTTTTCCTCAGCCCATTCGACAGCCTTAAGGATGGTAAATAATTCCGCCTGAAAGACTTAATTGTGGTTTTCGAGCCTGAGGCATACTTACTGTCTTTCTGAGTAGACGGAATAAAATTTTCGAAGAATTTATGGCCTGGAATCAAAATTTCTCATTTTTAATATTCTACAGCCAAACTTTAAAATTTTGCATTTTTCATTGAAACCTGTATGTATGTCAATTTGTGTCCAGTTTCCATTACTCCTTCTTGGTGAGTATATATATCTTTTTTTTTTCAGAGTATAAAATGAATTACATTACGTAAAAAAATACTTGTACTGTAAAGTATCTGGGACATTACATTACTAGTAAAGGACTAGAAGCTGATCCTGATAAAACTGCTGCAATACAAGACATACTAGCTCCAAAGAATGTAAAGCAACTGCAGTCCTTCCTGAAAACTTCCTCATGGTATAGAGGGTTTATCCAAAAATTCTCTGAAGTTGCTAGACCTTTGACTAATTTGACGAAAAAAAACGCTGTTTGGGCTTGGGGAGAAGAACAAGAAACCATCTTTCAAATCCCCAAAGCATCTTCTAATGAGTCCACCCATTCTCAGACAAAATGATACAACTAAACCATATATATTAAGAACAGACGCTAGTAACTATGCCCTTGGTGCAGTTTTGTTACAAGGCATTGGAGCAGAAGAAAATTATCGAGTCTTTAGAAAGTATCGATAAGAATGAAGATTTCGCTAATTGGAGTGGTCGTGGTTACTTGATGAATCAAGGCGTTTTATATAGATATTCTCCCGAAGCAGAATCAGAAGAAGCGCAATTAGTAGTCCCGGTTCAAGAGAAAGAAAGAGTGTTAAAAGAGCATCATGATGCACCCTCAGCTGGACATTACAGAATTGAAGGAACATTCGATAGAATCGCAAAGCGGTATTACTGGACTGGTATGAGAAGATATATTACAGAATATATCAAGAATTACCCCGATTTCTGTCGTTATAAACCAGAAGCCATCTGTATTATTACAAACATCGATCTATAATCTACGATTCGAATTCCTTTCTATTGATTTATCCGGTCCTTTACCTAAAAGCAATGAAAAGAAATGGATCTTCATCATAGAAGATTGTGCCACCAAACGTGTGGAACTACTTGCATTAACCTCCGCAACTGCTAAAGAGTGTGCGATCAATCTAATAGAGAAGTGTTCCTTAGGTATAGTTTACCTAGACGGGTAATAAGCGACAACGGGCCGCAATTCGTAAGTGCTGTAATGCAACAAGTTTGTCACATCCTGGGAATAGCACAAACCCTAACTCCGGTTTATCATCCACAGGCAAACCCTGTGGAAAGGAAGAAGAGAGATCTAAAACCCCGTCTGGCCATGTTGGTTGGGAATGATTATACTACCTGGAGTGAGAAGCTACCAACAATTAGATTTGCCTTTAACACAGCAAAATGTGATTCAACCGGCCAGACCGCTGCATATATCATGTTTGGGCGAGAACTACGTACTACCGATGATGTTGGTCATGATTTCCGAAGTGTTGTCCACAATGATAATTTCGTTCCTGAAATAACACCGTACTTGAAGAAATTTGCCAATTTCACGAAACAAGTACGAGCCCGAATTGAGGAAAGACAAGACCAGCATAAACGCTAAGCAGACAGAGAAAATTTAAAAAAGGCTCCTTCTTTCAAGCAAGGTGACAAGGTATGGGTTAATACCCACCCCATTAGTGATTTTAGTAAAAATCGAACTTCCAAATTCATGCCGAGGCGCGATGGCCCTTATACTATTTTATCACAGAGATAACCAGTTTCGTATAAATTAAGTACTATAGATAATCCTTTTACTCCCATTGGGAATTACCATGTATCCGCTCTTCAACCATATACAGGTCAGGACACCAGTCCTGTTCGTCCGATCCAGAGGAAAGGGAGTCCTCGTCTGAGACTGGAGTCTTCGTCGGTCGAGAGGACTCCAGTCTCAACTAGTAGGAAAGATAGTCAACCACGAGAACAGTTTCCCAAACACTCTGCTGTGCTCACCAGGAAGCAACCCCCCAGAAAAGCAAGCTGTGTACCGAGGACGACGTACACAGCTTGAGGGAAAGCGTGTAAAATAAAAAAAAACTGATATAACGAACTTATACATTTCTTCTATAACACTGACTATTAAAACAAACTTTTTCAAAGCTCCGACTATTGCATAATACTCTTAGAGAATTCCCCCTTCCCACCAAACGATGTCACGGGACTCACTCAAAAAAGAACAATGATTAACTTTTGTTTTTAGTTTGTATAGCTGAATGTAGAGTCGTAGGACTCTTAAGAAACGGGTAGAAAACAAGTAATATTAATTCAAATAAGTTCTTTCTTGTAAATTTTTATTTCTTTGTGTATAATGTGCTTAGTACATCTTCATATGTGTCCGTCTTGAAATTAAAATTGTGTTCTATCTGTAATGAGGAGTCAAGTCATCTTTTATATATTTTGGAACACTTTGCATTCATTGTTTTAAGTTTCCATATGTTTAATAGAGTATTTCGATCATCCTGATCTTAACGAATTTTAGATCTCCGAGATCTTATTATATTTGCATACCAGTTCCTTTAATGCCTGGAAATTATTTTTTGATTGATATTTGTTGATATATTAAGAATTCATTTTTAAAGTACTTTATTTGTTTTTAAGTAAAGACACGAGAAATGTTCGTAAGTGTTATAAAAGTTGGAGAAATTAAAAAAAAAAATTAAGATATTTATCTATTTATATTTTTCACCCACAGTTTTTTTTTTCAATTTTATTAACTGAAAAACAGAGTATGAAAAATTGGATAAATTTGTGAAGTCTCCGTTCCGATTTCTACTTGATTCATCGTCCTTACATTTATTGTAGGAGGCAATTAAGAGACTTATATTAAAGAGACAGCCAATTTTATTGTTACTTTGAACTGAAGAGGCGGACGTGGGTAAGAAAGAACTCACTAATAAACTTAAACTGAGTAGCTTTAAACTATCATAAAAAATATAGTTTACCACTTGAAGCTTACAAATACTAATAGTTGAATTTGTCAAGGACTTTTGAGAGCGACGAGAAACATTTTATATCACCAGCATCAAACTTTAGGCGCCAACGGTACATGCGCCCAATCTAACATTAACGCACAATACTTCAATCTGAAAAGAGCACATCTATCAACACAATATATCTCAACTCCAACGACCCACCATTGCTCGATTAATTGCTCTATGTAAAGTCCTCAAAAATAGAAAATACGATTCACTTCATTTTACCAAACTACTTCTTTAAAGACTATACACATTCAAATCTTAAACACCTGTCACACTCTAGGTAGATCCTGTTTTCAATTTATCCAACTAACTATCCAATAACTAGAAACTCCATGCTAACCCAAATTCACATCTGCCCGACACCTTCAACTAGCTTGCTCACCCACTACATCGCCAGACTATGCTAGATCCAGCTAGAAACTTTCCCAATCTCAACCGAACATCGTATTCCAACTCGACGCTGTCACTTTACGCCACTTCAATGCTGACTTCGCTCGGCGACCTTTACTTTCTTATCACGCCACCTCTACCTTGCAAATTATCAACATTTTAACTTTCATTATACAACTAACAAAGGTAGTGAAACTATCGTATTCGGTCAAAAATTTCAGTATTATGTTCTTACGCGACTTTTATATTTTAAGGTCAACACAATTGAAATAAATTGGTTTTTGGTGATAGTTCGGTATATACGTGTGTTTGTATGTTTGTGTATATATATGTGTGTGTTCGAGGTATTTTCTTATAGTCATATCGCCAAAGCTAAAAAGAGCAGAACGACGAAACTTCATAATTAAAACTTATATGTCAAACAGATAATTTTGCCAATTTTTGTAGAAATTGGAAAACCAGAAATGGAACCTCAAGTTCGTATCTGAAAACAGTTTTAAAGATTTCCTTCAAAATTGCTGTATAACCCGTTTATTACATATCCATTCGTACGTATCAATTGGTTACTTCAGAGAAACTGATAGGCATAAGTACTGAATAAATTATTCAATTTTAGGCCAAACAAGTGGGTTTCCTAAAAATCCCAATTATCTTCGAAATCGCCATATTAACTCGCTTTTAGATGTTATTTCCTAATAAGTGTTGACTTCTGCTAAAGAGATAAAATTCCCGTGATTTGGTGAACATCCAAAGAGGAGGGGGGCGAAAGTCGATATCTCAAGAACGGCTATAAAGATTTTTCTTTTTTTTTTTTTTTTTACAAACTTACTTAAAAAAAAAAAAAAAAAAAAAAAAAGAAAGAAATATTAATTCTTTAACTAAGGAAATCTGTTAGGCATCTTAATTAGTTACATCAAATTTATACCTTCTGACCACAATATCTTCAGAATGAGTTTATATTATGTGTAATGGACGTAATGTCGATTTTACGTACCAAATTTTTAGAAATTTAACTGCACTTTAAAATAAATTTATTCAACTTACAAGTACACACACACACACACACACACACACACATATATATATATATACAAGTGTCTGATAAAGTTTGATTAATTTATTACATATATTTTGTAAAATCATCACATATATTTCATATTAATTGGTGTTTGAAATAAAGTAAAAAAAAAAAAAAGAATAGTACCTTTTTTAATCATATAAGTATTTGTAAACACAGTATTTTTTTTTTTAAGTACTGATGGCACTATTATTCAACGCTTAGTCTCTACCAAAATACTTTCGCAGCAAACCATTTACAATCATAATTTTTTAGTTCAGTCGGAAACATAATTTCAGTAAGAAAGCTGTAATGGATTATTTTATGTTTTGGGACTTGCTTTTTCTAAGTAAAATAATGTATTATGCAATTTTTAATAATGCAGTTAGATTGGATAGCATGTTTTTAAAATTAATTGTTAGTTAGATTAAACTATGAAAAATTAGTTATAGCTTTAATTTATAAATCTTTTTCATGAAATGTAGTTTTCAAACGAAATGTGAAAATTATTATTATTATCGTTTCCTTTTCTTTCTTTCTTTCTTTTTCTTTTTTTTTCCTAGCCGTATTATATAAAAATGAAATTTTAACTATTGAGAATCATTTAATTGTTTGTCTTTAATTGTTTGACCCAATGGCTTTTATTTATCTGTAAAAAAAAAAAAAAAAATAGTTTAATTCTTTACATTCAATTTAATTTTTAATAAAAGAAACTGTTTTTATACGTAATTTTTACGATAAAAAAAAAAAATAATAAAAGACATATCCTTAATTTTAAAAAGATCGCATTTTCTTTATACTTAGTCCTAGAAAAATAATGTTGAATATGTGTAAGAATTTTAAACTTTGGGGAAAGAAGTGTTATTTAGAATTTAGTGTAGATATCGTACTTTTAAATGCAAAAACGTTATAAAAAATAATTAGCAATTTACATCATTTTGAAATAATCCAAATCTTTGAAGATATATGCTGTAGAGTATTATAAATTTTTAGTTTTTTAATTTAATATTTCTCCATTATTTTTAGATACATTAAATAATTTGTTTGAAAAAACTTTTTTTTCTAGATCTATATGTATATATCTAATATATGTGTTTCAACATATATTAGATTGTTTATGTCTTATTTTTACACTATTTTCAAATAAGTATTTGGACACTTTTTAATTTAAACGTTTTGTAAAATATCTGGAAAAGTTATTTAGGAACCATCTTGAAACTTTAGTAGTGTAAAGGACATGTTATACATCATATAATTTAGCAAAAGTTGTGTCCGGAAGATAAAAAGGTGACCAGTAAAAAATTAAACAAAAATCAAAATGTTTTGGATCACCCTGTAAAATGTAATGATTTAATTGCCTTCTGGTGTAGCATGTCATTATGAGATTTTTTTTTCATTATCTGTGTAAATGTTTATGAGACTACCACATATATTCATGGAGATATATTAGTTTTTGTAAAAAATTGCAAAAAATAAATTCCAATTTTTTAATTATAAAACTTAGCGTATTAGACCCAGTGCAGAGCTATTTTTAGAAAATTTGACATACTAGACACATAATAGACGGCATACATCAATCAGAATGCAAAACAGTTAAATATTCTGTGAAATATAAGCATGTTTACTAAATAATTCATACATATGCATGTGCTAGATTTTTAGAAAGTTCATTTGCAAAATTTAATAACTTATAGAACGACTTATTTGTAAACCCCAAACAAATGTCGTTTAAATATAGAAAGTTATAAGAGATAGAATAAACAAAATTTTAGATCTTCTCAAAAGAAAAAAAAAAGGGGGGGGAGGGAGGAAGAAGATAGGAGATTTTTATCAATATTTATTTGCAATCAACGAAGACTGTATAACCATTGGGCATTGACTGAATCAAAACAAAAATGTAAATAACACCCCTTGTAGTTTAGCTTTTATTTTGAGAGAAATGAAATTCTGTTCATTCTATCTTTAATATTTTTTTTAATTTACTTGATATGTGTTTGGGGTTTTCATACAAGTTGCTCAATACTTTTGGCTATTAAACTATGCAAATAAACTTTTATTTAAAGTTACCCCATTTGTAGTTAAAAGTTATTTGGTAAAAATATTCATATTTTGTAAGATATTGAACATTTGTGCATTGTGATTACAGTATGCTGTATCTAGTGTACTATGTCAAATATTCAAAAAATTTCTTTGCACTGGGTCTAATAACTTAAGTGTTATAATTAAAAAAGTGGATTTTTTTTTTCAATAAAAGAAAACAAAATCGTTATATCTACAAGAATATATGTGGTAGCCTCATAACAATTTATACAGATAATGCAACAAATCCTCATAACCATATGCTACAGCCAAAACACATTTAAAGCATTACTTTTTACAGAGTGATCCAAAAAATTTTGTATTTATTTTAATTTTTTACAGGTGCTCTTTTTCTTTTCAGGACACAGCTTTTACTGAAATATATGAATTATAACATGTTATTTACACTAGCAAAGTTTCAAGACGATTCCTGAAGAACATCTCTCTCTCTCTCTCTCTCTCTCTCTGTATATATATATATATAAGTCTAAATTCGAAAGTGTCGAAATGCTTATTGGTAGATAGTGTATACGTTTTTTGCATATTAGAAATTTTACACAAAATAAAATAGTAAAAATTAATGTCGTTTCCTACATCAGTGCATCGAAAATTGATAAGAAGTTAAATATTTAAAGAGATAAGTTAATTATTAGAATATATCTTTATCAATTCCTGTTTCAAAACGTGAAAATTTTAATTATCAAAGTCCTTTGTACAAAGACCTTTATATTTAAAAAATAAATAAAGGTGGTTTGGGGTAGGATGATGTGGTGGACAAGATGCTTTCTCACATAATTTTCTTATACGCAGGTGCCGTAAGAGGACGCAAGCCATTCATAGGTGACGTGCATAAATAATCATATAAATTTTACTTTTCTGATAAATTTTGAGAACTTCTAAGATTAGTTTTGATCAATAATTCATATTTATTTACCTGATAAGCGTTAAAAATTTTGACTTACTCCCTTTTTAGTTAGTTGTGTTAACTGTAGAAATAATGGAAAAAAATAATTCAGATATTTTTTTTAACTACAGTGTTTGGCCTTCCGAAAAACCTAAAAAGGGGTGCTGTACAATCTTTGTAATTTGATAAGCAGACATACATTTTGTTAAACGTTTTTAGTAAGATAACGAAATTTTGTAAATAAGATACAGGCGCCCGATTATTTTACATTGACAAATTGTGCCTCTTTTATATTGTTTTAAGTAACAAATGGACATTCATTTTAGCATAATATTAAAAGAAATAATTACAATATTTTGTTTTATTTTTGGGTATGGCAATCATGAGTTTTAAAATAAATATATAATATTTTACAATAATATATATTTTATGTTAAAATCGCATAGCTCATCTTACCTCAAAATAGACTGCCATCTCACCTCAATGTTAAAATAATATGCCGATACAAAAGTGCTATGGAATACTTTTTTAACATCTAAATATAAACACCGAGGAATATAATTTTAATTAAATTCACACAATCAACTGATTGGAAGAAAATCATATTTTTTGAAATTTAATTTTTCCGACTGAGTGAAAATAATGCCTGGACCGGGAGTCGAATCCCGGAACTTTGACTTTCAAGGTCAAGGCTCTACCAATTGAGCTATCCAGGCCGACCTTGGTAGAGCCTTGACCTTGTAAGTCAAAGTTCCGGGGTTCGACTCCCGGTCCAGGCAATTTTTTGTCGGCCTGGATAGCTCAATTTGTAGAGCCTTGACCTTGTAAGTCAAAGTTCCAGGGTTCGACTCCCGGTCCAGGCATTATTTTCACTCAGTCGGAAAAATTAAATTTCAATAAACCGAGGAATATTTTTTGAAAGTTTTAGCATCTTTTAAAATCACTCAATGACATAAAATAAGCAGCATTTTAGGAATACATATACAAGAATGCTTTAAATATGGAATGTTTATAAATATTAATGCCTATTTACTTTATAAATTTCAGATCAATACGCATTTTGTAAACTTTTATGTTCCGAAATAATAAACAACATAGCAAACTTTTAAAACTTAGGTATTCCTCAACTAAACAATGACTTGGTTTATGCATACTTTAACAAAGAGTAAAAATGTCGTCATAAGTTATGGATCAAATTATATTTATAATTAGTAACAAAATATATCACATTTTATAAAAAAACAGTAATTACATGTAATTAAATATCTAAATGCGGAAGAAATAATTTAAGCGTGACCTAAGATCTTACTCACTCATCGATAAATGTTCTAGAGAAATTCTTTACAAATAAATGTTCAAGGGAAAAAAAATCATTAATTATCTTAACAGCGATAATTATCAGTTTTTGATCCAAAAAGCTCATTAGTTTTAAAAAATAAACTACAAAATAGCATTTAGCTTTTTTTTTTTTTTTTTTTTTTTTTTCTGATGTAGTTATTAAATTATTTAAAACTGCTTTCTTTTCACACACACACACACACAAGAAAAAAAAAAAAAAAAAAAAAAAAAAAAGTTTTTCTGAGTTAAAATTCGAAAATTTAATTGGAAATCTTAAATTTATAATCTTAAATTATATGCTTGTTTTTTTTTAATTTTACGTTATTATATATCGTTCACAGGGGACATATATACAGTCATGAAAATATTTTCCAAGATAAGGTATAAAATAAAAACAATTACTCAATCGTACGCTATGAAAGACTGTTTTAATTGTAAGAAATTGTTTTAAATTTATATACGTTTTATTTATTGGTTTTTCTATGGGTTTTATTTTATTTATTTATTTATTTATTTGTTTATTTTGTGTTTTTTTTTTTTTTTTTTTTTTTTTTCGAAATCATTTTATTTTTCATATTTTAAACATGAGCCCATAATGGATGAAAATGCACTATGATTCCTTTCAAGAAATATTTTTAAGAAGGTGTAGGTTCCAGGTGCAAAATTCAGGTGTACCTGAGGCAAATTTTGAAATCACTTTTTAACATACTTCAACCGGCTCAATTTTGTTAAAATTTTGCACACCATTTTATAATCGCTGGCAATACACTAGGCAAAATTTTTCAGGGATCTATTCCACTTGGTGCGGGTACCAAGGTAGAAGTCATGCCTGTATGACAAACCTTGCGATTTATTTTAATGCACTTCTTCTAATCGATTTTACTCAAAATTTAGACATGAATAGACGAAATTACAGTATGAAAGCTTTTTCAGGAATCTGTCTCAAAGTGATAGTGGAGAAAAACTATCCAAGATATCCTACGATTTATTTATTTTAATGTCTCTATAGAACCGATTATTTTGAAATTTTATACATGATACCATACTAGATAACAGTACAATATGCATGCATTTAAAGGATGCTTGTGACCAGAATGTTCCAGGTACAAACAGCAGTTCACCTGTGACAAATCTTGCAGTCAATTTTAACCCACTGTAACTGAACCGATTTTGTTCAAAGTTTGCGCATTAGTTCATGGTCGATGAAAATATATTTAAATAGAAAATATAAGGATCTATCTTACTAGGATATGTTTTAGGGGAAAAACTGCCTACATATGACAAAACTTCCGATTCTTTTTAAATCTATATCTCGGCATTAATTTTGCTCACATTTTTCAAACGAATATCTATAATAGATGGCAGTACAATGCGCCAGTATTTATGAATCTGTCTGGCTAGGGGTAGGTTTTAGGGTTAAAATATGGCTGTTTGAGTATCCCTGTGAAACCTCAACTATATGCAAGATTTTTCCATACATGAAGTTGTTCTACAGTGACCCTGAAAAGCTTCAAATAAAAAATTCTTTTGTAACTTAAGAACTGACTGATCGAAATTAACTGTAACTGTGCTGTGACTTTTTATTATATAATGAATGTGTCGAGCTGCATTTGTCAAACTTCTGTTTTTAATCTGTCCTGATGATGCCCAGACAAGCTGGACGAAAACTTTCGAATAAATGTATTTGTAAAATTTTAATAATGTTTTTAATTAAAGTATAGTCTTTAATGAAAATATTTACGTGTTTAAAGTGTTATTTTTAATTAATTTATACAATGACACGTGGTTTATGATCGGTTTATGAGATGTGATTTCCTGTTCATTTTAAAGCTATTGGCGAGCTCTTTTGAAAGATACCCATCATGAAAGTTTATTCCCCTCGATGGGGGACTCCCCCCCCCCCAGGGGGTGAGACAATGCTCCTACATATACAATTTTTTCCCCAGTTGACTATCTCTATTATAAATAATTCTTGTAAATTTCATAATAATTATTAAAAAGTAAATCTGTTTACACGCGTGTATACAAAATTTTCTCCAATACCAACATGTTAAAAATTTTGAAAAAGCGGGATGGCAACGCTACCTATAAGACAATTTTTACCAAAAGTTGATAGGCACTAACTGATGCCAAGGTGTAACTACATACTAATTTGTATGAAATTCTGTGCAGTAGTTCCTGAGATACAGTTGCCACAAAATTGATTTACACACACACACAGACAGAGAGACCGACAGACATTTTCTAAAAATGGTCAAATCGTGTTCTACAGCTCTCAAAACGTGTAAATCCTTCAAAAACAAAAGGTCGAAAATTTTTATGAATCCAATACTTTCTTCTATTGAATATAGAAGAAAGTAATAATCATACTACTACTTATCATTTTTATTTATTGCATTATTATATCCTTAGCAGAATGTTTATTTGTTTATTTATATTTTAATAAAATTAAAATATATATAGTTCTTGGTTGTCTGAATATTAGTGTCTGAATATTGATAAAACTATAAATGATATTTAAATATATTTATTGAAATTATGTGGTTTAAAATGCCCTTTTCTTTCTTTTTTTTTTTTCTTTACAGATACAACATTGTATTTTTAGTTGTCACATACGTTTTGCCTATGCTGTGTATGACAGTGACATATACCTGGATAGGATTTATATTGTGGGGAAGTAAAGTGATAGGAGAAAAGAGTGATCTTCAAAGTCAAGTTGTTAAATCTAAACAGCGAGTGAGTATGCATGAATAATAAAAAAAAAATGATTTTTTTGAAAATGATTTTTTTTTAAATTAAAAAATTGCATATTAATAAATAATTTGTATTATTAATGAATTTGTAGTTGAACGTTTAATATTTCTTTTCAGTCATAATCTAGTTGAAGGGAAAATTAAAATTGCGATACATGCGTGTTTCGTTTTTATCTTCAGTGAGAATTCTCATTTTAAATTAACATTCATCAATTAAATTTTACCTTAATGCTGAATGAAATTTTAAAGTAGATTTCTAGCTTTAACTTTTTTTTATTATTATTATTAATACAAAAAGGGTAATAAACAAAAATAAAATTCTATTATCTCTAATATTTCTCTATTTTTTAGAAATATTTTTATTACATTCTACTGTGATGAAAAAGTACTCGGAATGGAGGCATAAAACAAAAGGTGTCAAATTATTATTAGTCAAAAATTATTTCATTACTACAAAACACTCTCCTCTGACTTCAGTGCGCACTTCTGCCAACGTTTTAACCAATCTCAAAACATATCCTATATTCCTTTATGTAAATGCCCTTGAGAATTCATAAAGGATTTCCTTTTATCAAATTAATGGACTGAAAACGATGACGACGAAGAGGCAATTTCAACCGTAGGAATAAGAAAAGTTCACTTGGTGCCATATCAGGAAAATACAGTGTTTATGGGAGCCATATTTAGGGAGCGCTTTGCTACAAATTCACGAATAGTGATTACAGCGTGAGAAGGCGCATTACCATGGCGCAAAAACCATGAGATATCTCGCCACATTTCCAGTCGTTTTCGAAGAAATACTTCCTGCAAATGGCGAAAAACAATAGTTTTTATGGACTGTCTGGCAAGTTAATATGAATTAAAAATTCAAACGCACAACATCGCAACAATCACAGAATAATTCCTTATTTTGATTTTTGAGCCACTCGGACGTGGTATTTTCAGTCTTGCTTCATCTTTCAAAACCCATTCACTTGATTGTTGAGCTGTTTCTATGTCGAAAGCATAATTCCAAGTTTCATCACTGGTAATAAGGTTTTAAGAAAGAATTGCTTTGAGAAAGTATCTTTCAGAGTACTTAAATACGTTGTTGTCTTTGAAAGAAATTCAAAGCTCTTAGAACAATCCGATTTGCGACGAGCCGCAACCATAAATTTTCTTTTAAAATTGTTTGACAGGAACCAAATGATATAGAAACTTGTTTAATGATGTCTCTTACTGTCAAACGATGATCACGGAGCAGCCCTTTATTGACTTTATGTGTTTCTTGATCATTAAACGGAATGAATGATCTACAAGATCGCGGATTACCTCCGACAAATTTTCTACCATCTTTGAAATTTTCGTTTTTTGATGTTTTCGTTGTAGAATTTACATCGAGAAAACGAAATTGAATTTTTGTTATTTGGTCAATAACTTTCGTCATTTCGGAAAATAAAATGAGAAATAATTCTTATTTAATTACACTGATCTACAGTGGTTCGGTAAAAACGGTCAAATTATTATTTTTATTAATAATTCCAATTTTTATTTAAATTTCAGAAACTAAAAAAGTCTCACCACGTCACATTTTTCTGTTAGTGTATCAGAAAATGGCAATTTTCACGATTTTTTTTTTATCACTTTCACAGTATCACAGGCGGTAACCCTTCCTGCTGGCAACCCAGAGTCCTGGCAACTGTGAGTCCCCGCAACCATGTTTGTTCCTTTTGTTTTGTTAAAGCATCAGAAAATGGCAAATTTCACTACTTTTTCTGATTTTTACAATACAGTCGACAGCAAAAGTATCCGAGCTCTAGCCAATAATTCCGATATCAAAAGAGTACATTTAATACTATTTTGTTAAATAAATCCTTGTCGAATCATGTTCTATTAGACTGACTAAGAACATGACTCGACAAGAATTTATTTAACAAAGCAGTATTAAGTGTACCTTTTTTAGGCAGTGATTATTGCTAGTGCTCAGATACTTTTGCTGCCGACTGTTTCACACATGGTAACCTTTCGTGCTATCAACCCTAACTCCTGGCCATCCTCTCTGCTGGCAACTCCTGTTTGGCATCCCTGTATTCGTACCTTATCTGTTTTTTTTTTCTGGTATTTTAGTTAACAGATATTCTTTCTTAAGTATGACTGTGCTGTTTTGTAAAGTTTCATGTTCAAAATGGCAAGTTTTCAGTGTAGAACTTGTAAAACCGTACCCGATAAATTTTGCTGTATTCATATTAAAATCACAAGATAGACATTTAACACAAGAGTTACAAAAAAAAACCCTATTTTTTGTATTTTGGTTTTAAAATAACACATAATAACAATTTAATCATTTAGTGCATTTTCCATGTTTTTATGTTCTACTTAGTCTACAATATGAATATTATCTCCATATTTACGGTATTCCATGCTAAATTAATAATATTGATATGAATAATGCATGTCTTCTAAAGATTTTTGTACATTGCTTTCAGTGCAGATTAAATAATCATAACACAAAAATTGTACGTGTTACAGATTTTTTACTATTATTTTTTAATTCTGCACGACAAAATTAGTTGAAAATAGTTAATTTCGTTTCTTTTACCCCCCCCCCCCCCATTTTTTTTTTTTTTTTTTTTTTGGTCGATTAGTGTTTTGAAAGCATTCCAGAGTAAGCTTCTTCACACTATGTTAAAAATTACTGCATACTAAACTCGATGGCAGCGCTTCTCGGCGTACAGTGGTTGCGGTACCCAAATAAAAGCTGTGAAAACTCCGCCCACATAATTCGTTCTGTAAAATTTTATCTTCTATGTTGTTCGCACAAACAAGAATTATACTGGCCCTAATTAAGCATTATACAGTCAGCAGCAAAATTATTAGAGCGCTAGCAAAAATTCCTATGTAAAAAAAAAAGTACATTAAATAATGTTTTGTTATATAAATCCTTGTCGAATCATGTTCTTTGACTGACTAAGAACATGATTAGATATTAACAAACCAGTATTAAGTGTACTTTTTTTTTTTAGATAAGAACTACTGCTAGCGCTCGAATAATTTTGCTTCCGACTGTAGATGAGATTATTTACTTGAAATTTCTAAAGAATACTTGACAATACATATAGAACATGCTACACGTTTGCAGGTAATTTGAAGTAAATAGTCAGATCTACAGTGATTACTTAGCTCCATAATTAATGTATTTTTTTTTTTTTTTTAATTCGATCATTTTGTTGAATGAATGTCAAATGAATTTTCGAGGTTGTTAAAAAATTTCTAAATTGAAATTTCGTGGCCTATTGGAGTTGTGCCATGTTCAAATTTGTCACTTGATATAGTTGCTGTAATGTAGATTCGGTGACCTTACCAACGTATATTATGTGAGAAGTGCCCAGCTGGTTAACAGCCAGGGTAGCTCAGTGGTTAGAGCATCCGCGCGTTAAGCGGAAGGCCCGGGATTCGATTCCCGGCTCTGGTATTTTTTACATATTTGGTAAAAAATCAGCCTTCTATTCCATTCTATCAAAAAAAAGTTTATAATTTAAACAAAATATGTTTGTATTCACTTTAAAATAAGTAACTAAAATACTAATAATAAAATAACATTTAAGGATGAACAAATGTAATAGAAAAAATTCATATTTCAATGAATATATATTGTAAGAAGTATTCAAAAAAATACATAGAATAAGAAGTATTCAAAAAAATACATAGAATAAGAAGTATTCAAAAATTTGAATAAAAAGTATTCAAGAAATTAAATGCAATATATATTACTTATCTTAAAATATGTGAAAGTATGCGCAATACGAATATTTTAAAAATCGATATTTTTTTCCGTTCAGATTTTTTTCCGTTCGACTTCGCTTAAGCTCCAATTCTGTTTTAATTTTAAATATGGAGCACCATGTGAGTAAATAAATTCAGTTCGACCATGCGCAGTTTCAGCCTGAGTAGTTCTTCACCGTAGGCACAAGATGTCCTTGTCATTGATAAGAGACGTAACCACGCTAGCCATAGCTCTATTGTGATGAATACGCTTAATAGTACTCGATTTGTCTAATTATAAATAAATTTATTTGCAAACAATAAAATTAAATATTTTCCTGACTGTTGCCATATTCGTAAAAGTCGGAAAAAGGCTTTTTAAAAGTTTTCAGATGATGTCTTATTATTGATCATTTTAAATTAAGCTTTTCGAGTATTTTTTGATCATAGTAGTATTTCCTTCTAGCAGTACTTTTCAGTTACATATATTATATGAAACATTATTAATGGAGCTCCAGATTAAAAAAAAAAACAGTTACCGTTTATCGTTGTAAAAAGAGAAACAATTACGAAAAGAAAAATGCCAATAAATTAACTATTTATAATATAACATTATGCAGTTTACCAAAACCTACAAGTATAACGTTAACAAAGAAAAAATAACTGATATTTGTTTTTGGCTTGTAATATAGTTTTTTTTTTTTTTTTTTTTTAAGACGCAATGTGTGAAATGTAGTTATCAAGACAATAATACATTATTTATAGAATATATGCACCTATTTTTACTGTCGGGATTAGAATTCTGAGCATAGTTTCTATGTGCTAATATTTAGGTTCACCTGTAAAAAACAACTATATTATGAGCGAAAACTGTAGTAAATATACAGACGTAACGAGATTTCAAAAAATAAATAGTTATCAAAATAAAAGTAAATGTCAAATGGCTAGCTTGAAAATACAACCAAATAGGTCTATTATATTTTTACATGGCGACCCTAGAATTTACGAAAACCAGATTATTTGTCTCATAAGGTGCGCAATTTTGGAAAGTCAAACAGATTAAAAAATATATATATATTATGCCGAATGCCAAACACTTAACCGGATAACTGCATTAATCTTATCAATTCTGACGCATTCAGGAAAATTATTAATGTAATCTATGTTTCTAAATACTATCATACGTGAACTTCTAAATTGAATTTAATACGTGCTCTGAACGCTTATTTTGAATAATAGCAATCTGCTTCCTTTTACTTTTAAAAACGTTGCACCCGTACAAAAATTGAAATGAATAGAAGACTATAATTTTTACACATTAATGAATAATCATTTAGAGAAGTAATCACAACCACCTACATTAAAAAAGACCATAATTTTAATAAACACACAAAAAAGGGTCAAATATTTTAAAATAAATTATACAAATAGTATTGTAATTATATTTAGCATCATTAGATTAACTAACATTTTTCTTCAGTGATTTATCTCCCTAAATAAACGAATTTTAAATGAAATTCTTAATTCGTGCCTTTGAATTTAATTCAAAAAGGTCACGTACCTTTATTTTCATCTAAGAACAAATTTTCAATTATTTACCTAATTTATGTATGAGCATGAAGTTTTTTAAAAAGCGCTGAGTCACGTAATTTTATGAGAAATTAAATCCACACTTTATCAAATCATGAAACTTAAATGTATTTTCCCTTTAACATGTTTTGCGATATTTTGTTTAAGAATGAATAAATATGTTGTGACAAAATAGGTTGTAACTGTGGTTGCCTAGTCTGTGAAGCCTCATTTGAGAGGGATATTGGGTCAGCAATAATTTTAGCTTTTTTCTCTTTCATTAATTATTTCATCATATGTAATTTGGTCAATCGTTTCTACAGACTACGTGCAAAAAGTTTCGAGCTCTCAATCGTTTGAAGTTCTTGATACAGTGCAAGAGACACCGCGTCATCCCTAAATTCATTCAACTGAAATGCAGTATTACCGGCTCTAATTTTTTGAACAAAGCAGTACTCAGGCCTCATTTTAATATTTTTCTTGCAGTTATTAAAGAAAATCGTGTTAACATCGCCAAAATTGAAAAAGCCTTATTCTTCCTTCATCTAAGGTTAGTTTTTGAAATTCCTAATTTTACCCTTACTGATCGCAATTCTTGGATTCACTGCGACAAAATCTCTCGTAGACATTCGTTTAAATTACATGATAAATTCTCGCGCCTTCGTTGTTCACAGAGTACCAACATTTCCAACGACCTCCATGTTGTTAATAAGAATGCCATCGTTAATCTTTCAAGAGCTGAAATTTATAATATTCAATATTCAGTACTTAAACTTAATTCAAATTTTGCTATTGCCAACCACCTTCATTCCCTCAGTTTTTTGCTCCTGTTGAAAAAACTTTAAAAAATTCATTTTAAAGAATTCCATATCCTTTGAAATCGATGAATTAATTTCTCTCACCCAGATATGCTTATCCCCAATTACTTTTTCATTACAGAAAAAAAAAAAATTGTCAATCTGAAGGTCTTGCCATGGGTTCTCCTCTCTCCCTAATTCTCGCTGATATTTATATGAATCATTTTGAAAGCACGTTCTTTTAGAAAATGTCTTTTCCTTTCTGGACCCGTTACGTTGATGACACTTTCACGTTTATCGGCACATCTCTTCACAATATTGACCATGTTTTACAAACTATAAATTCTATAGACAGTAATATCCAATTCACATATGAAATAGTGAATTTCGTAGCGCATATGTATACTTATATTTATAGAGGCAAACAATTGTGTAATCAATTAATTAAAGAGCAAACTACATAAAAAATTTGATATTCCAATAATGGTTAATTATGAAATTCCGAATTTTTCCTTAATTAAGTTTAATTATACTTCAATTATAATATATAGTTTAACAGTAATATCACACATTTACGGCTAAATTATGTCATGTCATTTACAACCAAATATATATAAAACAACAGCCTTTAATAAAAACTAGACAGACAGCACCGCCTAGAGCACCAAAAAGAAATAATAGGAAAGCAGGCAGCTGTTTCCGTAGCATTTAGCGTACCGTCTTCAGTGCACAAAGAAATGAGTGAGAAGTGCTCTTATATATAGGAAAGGGATCGGGTTCAACTCAGTATGATCAGCCAATAGAATTACGCGGAATGTGAGTGATTGGCCAATAGGAAATTACGAAACACTAGTTCTTAAAAATATGGAAGAAATTTTAAAAAATGTGGACTGCATGTAAAATATCCAACAATCAGACAAATGGGGTACAGCGAAATCACAATTAAGCCGTTAGTAGTCGCATATCGGTCATTTTGCTGCTAATAAATTCCTCCTGCAGATCACCCCTTAAAAATAAAGTGGGGAAACTCTGTGTACCTGACCTTTTGTGTGGATGTCCTCTAACATAGTATGTTTTCAAGTCATTCTTGCTTTTTTTTTTGAGCAGTAAAAACATTTTACTTCTCAAATCGGTCTATTTGACCGCGACATGACCACTAACGTTGATTCATTTTTCTCTCCATTTCCGGTTTTTTAGACAAGTTAGAGTTTTGCGGAAAAAACTTCGCGTGAATTAAAGGCACTTCATCTTTCTCTACTGGCTTTCTTTCAGCTTTCCCACAACACTAACCAGCGGCGGCAAAAAGTCTGACACGCGACTACTAGCGTTATAAAAAATGACGCGACCACTCTCGGGTTAATAAGATTTTTAAGATTTTATATAGACAGTAATATACAATTCACATATAAAATAGAGAATAATGACTCACTTCCATTCCTTGATGCCCTTGTCTCACGCACTGCAGATGGATTTTCACCACCATCTATCGTGAAAATTTTGCTGACTCTCTACCTCCCCATGCGCGTTTATACCATCCACCTACTCAAAAAATGGCTACATTCTATACTTTTGCTAACCGTGCCCTTAATATTTGTTCCAATCCTGTTCTATTAAGCTCTGAAATCAAATATATGAAAGCTATAGCAATTGACAGAGGTTATAACCCTTCCGCTATAGATAAAGCTATCTCAAAATTACAACTTCCCCGTACTTCGTCTACTAAATCAGTCTCTTCTAATATCAGTATTGTTTTACCCTATTTTCTTAAATCTAGTCATGCCGCAGCTAAAATTCTAAAACAATATGATTTTAAAATATTTTTTTCACCTTCCAATAAACTTACCTTTTCTCAGTTGAAAGGTCCTATAGATTTGTATAATTTTTGGGGCATCTATAGTATTTCCTGCCAGTGTGGTTTATCAAACTAAACGCAGTCTTAAATTCCGCCTTAAAAAACATATTAATTACGTCCGTAAACAAGAAACCAATAAATCTGCTATTTCTAAGCACTGCTGGGAGGAAAACCATAATTTTAAATTTGATTCAGCTAAAATAATTTGCAAGCCTAAATACACTGACGAACACTTCTTCTTTGAAGTTTTTCACATTTATAAATACCTTAAAAATATTGTTAATTGTGATTTCGCTGTGCCTCATTTGTCTGATTGTTGGAAAGTTTACATTCAGTACACATTTTCTTAATTTCTTTCATATTTTTTACAACTTGGGTTTTGTATTTTCCTATTAGTCAATCCTCCAAATTCCACGTAATTCTATTGGCTGATCATGCTAAGCTGAATCCCCTCCCCTTCCTATATATAAGTGCACTTCTCTCAAAAATCTTTATCCTCTGAAGACTAAAGGCTACCGAAACAGCTGTCGGCTTTCCTGTTATTTATTTTTGGCGTTCTAGACGTTGTTATTTGCCTTGTTTATTTAGGTATAAGCTAGAACACAACATTAACTTTTATTTAAAGTACTATTAAAATTTTTAGTGCTCAAATAACAACATTTTAACTATGCATGAAACTCAAGTGTTGAAAATGTTATTTAAAAACAGACATTATTTAAAATCCATTTAATTTCATATAATTTTGATATAATGTTTTGTTAAGAATAAATGTATGCACTTTTATTTTCGAAAACTATGTATATCTGGTAGCTGTAATTTCAAGCCTTGTTGATATATCAATCTGTATTTTTTCTAGCAGTTTTAATGATTGCATTAATGTCATAAAGTAAAACATTTTTAGAAAAATTTAATAAGGACTTCACAATATAAATTCTGCTGCTTCGTATAATAATATTTTTGTAAGTTATTTTTCACAAACAAGGTTCATCCAAACATGCAGGAATATAACCATATTGCAGTTTTTGACACATTGTTATCCTATTATAGGTATTTTCACATTATTCTGTTTTTTACCTCAAACTACCATTTTTTAAATATTTCAAAACGTAGATTAAGCGTCCTAAAAATTTTAATGAACGAAAAGGAATTTGAAGTACGTTTATATGAATTTAACAATATGAATGAAGGACGATTTTATAAGCGAACACGATTGCAAAAACATGCTAATGTTTTTTTTTTTCTTTTTGTAGTTAATTGTGTCAGCTTAAATAATTTTCCTTTGCCTTCGTTCAAAACAATTTTTAGATGTAGTTTTTCCTGAATTTATATCGTTTTATATTTGGCAATAAGATATCTAACAACTAAAAAATTTTTTCTTGTGAAAAATTCTCTCTCTCTCTGTGTGTATATATATATATATATATATATATATATATATATATATATATATATATTATTTTGTAATTTTTATTCTAACTTTCTATCGATACCTTTGATAACAGAATTTGCTGATTTAAATTGATTGGGTAAATCTTTCTTTATACAAGCATGTTATTAGGAATAGTTTTAAATGTATTATTATAAAAAGATTATTTAAATTTCGTAAAAAATATTCTGTATGCGATTTATTTAATTAAATTTTTTATTCAACTTAGTCAGTTTGCCTTTTACTGCTTGTCTCACTGGCATCGATTATAATATAAAAAAGTGACAGTAACTTCATTGTCAGGTCATTTTATTTTTTCTACATATATATATATATATATATATATATATATATAATTAGAATTTACTCATTTTTTTCTGTTATTAAAGTCATTGATCTTTTTAAAACTATGAAATAAATGTAATATTGTTCTTTCTAGGTGGTACACATGCTCGTCGCTGTCATGCTTTTGTTTGCTATCTGTTGGTTGCCCTACCATGTGTATTTCCTTTACACATACTACAACAGAGAAATTCTACGCACCCACTTTATTCAACACGTATATCTTGCTATTTATTGGTTAGCTATGTCCAACTCTTGCTACAATCCGATCGTTTACTACAACATGAATGCAAGGTACGATAATGAAATGTGTTTTATTTTTATTATTTTGCGATAGAATAACTGACCATTAAATCTGACAATAGTTATTAAATCTGACCATTAGACCATTAAACCAAAATTATCTTTAATGCTAAACGCGTTTCTGAGTTAGATTTCCTGGAAAATGTAGCTATCTATCTTAATCGTGATAAAATTGTTAATGAAATGTCTGATTCTACATTGCTGTCTTCAGCTTGGAAAAACTTGTTTAGTACCATTGAATAATTTAATTTCTTTTTCTTAAATAAAGTAAGTAAATTAAAAATTCTAATAAAAAAAAAAAAAAAAAATTAATTAATTAAAAAAAATAAACAAGTTAAAAAAAATGTAAATTAATAAATTACATTAAATTTGTAATTTCCTTTTCTTCTGCTGTTTGTTTCTTTTGCCTCTAATTTTTGATGTTGTGTCCCCTTCTGTTTTTTTTTTTTTTTTTTTTTTTTTGTCATGCAGTTACCTTAACGGCTGGTTGTGTTGTTTTTCTAATTAGAATTTACTCATTTTGTTCTGTTATAAATTCTGTTCTGCTGCTTCCCTTTAGATTTTCGTTGTGTTTCAAACTTGATTTTGCCTCCAAGCACGTGTTTTTTTGTTTGCACCTGAAAAAAAAAAGGCTACGACCTTTCGAAACCGGCAGTACTTTCCTTTATTTTATTGTGCGTAAGGAAATTTTTATGTTTGTTTTCTATATACCTCGATTTCGGAAATTGGAATATGGAGTCAAAAACTGGTGTTTATCTTTTAATAAAATGAAGTGGGTAAAATTTTTAACATGTAGACGACCGCTTAAGTAAAATTTAGGTATACTATTAACAACTGGAATTCATTATCAATCGAACGGCTCTAGCCGCACATTTCGACAAAATCATAAAGGATACGGCTTTATTTATTTACTTTATTTATTTATTTATTTATTTTCTGGCTACATTGTGTCAATGCATATCTAACGTTTCTAAAATTGTATTTGTGAAGACCTAATGTGATCTAAAATTACATACTCAGATTTCAAAAATATCTTCATGATAAATTTCCAAACTTCCTTTAAGTATTTTTTTAAAGCCAAAAATATCGTGTGCTAAGTATTTAATAGTTCTATAATTCAGAAGTACTTTCCATTATTTCGATAGGATGTTACAGAATTCAGTGTGTACAAAAACTATTGAAACAATTTAATTTATAGAACATATTAAATGAATTATGAATTTCTACTCATAGTTTACTGAAATAACAGTTTTCTAAATCGGAAGTTTGTGTGGTACGTCTGATTAACCTGTTATGTAAGTTGTAACGTATTTTCTTAAAAGAAAAAAGAAAAGCGATTTTTCTAAATATTTATTCTTTTCGCAATTTTATTGAATACGTTGACACAATATTTTGCCTTTTAATGCTATTTGTTAATATACATATTGCAATTTATATATAATAACAAAAATATCAGGACCTAAAGTAGATGTGAAAACATTAATGAATTCAAGCTTAAAACTTCCATTATAGGTTTGATAAATTGACAAATTTCTTGTTATTATACGACAGTTGTTGTAACAGGGATACGAGACTACATAATGAATATATTGAAATTTCCCACATAACACACATTATAACAGAATACGTCTGAAATACTTCATAGCATTTTTTTTAAAATTCAGTTTAAGAACGATAAAATTCAGTTTTACTTTGCATAAAGTATTGAGAAAATTTTACATACTACGTCTAAATAATCTTCACAAAATAAAGTATAAATGAAAATCTTATTCAATATATAATTTTCTTCTTCTTCAAATATCAGAATTTTCCATAGAGATCTATGTATTACGATTTTTGAACATTATTTAGAGTAAAAACCTTTCTCCTCAACAAGAAAAAAATATATGCGAATTAAAGTAAAGAATTTAACATTATTAAATGTAAAATGAGATACTTTGTGCTGGAATATTAAAGCAAAGTAAAAAGAAGTTCAAAAGCACAAATGAAAGGAAAATTGTTTTCTTGTATATGGTCGTTTCGGAACTTCTTTATTCCTTCCTCAGTACTAGTTGAGAATGAATTTGACCATGATAAAAAATAAAAAAGATAAAGGAACGAAAGGTAAAATTAAAGGTTAAAATCCCGAAGCTTGCCAGGCAAACATGGTACAAGACCTGGCCTAATTTTTCTTTCATTTGTGCTTTTTAACATTATTTTTACTTTCCTTTAATTTAATGTGAGATAATTGTATTAGATGTGGATATACGAGGGTTAAGCCAGAAATAAGGTTCCCACAAATTTTACAAATAGACAACATTGTTTATACTCATAGCAATGTACATCGTCGGAAGGAAGACACTTTGCTCTATTTTTATATATTTTATCCAAAGAAATATTAAATAATTATCCAAAGAAATATTAAATAATTAAAAATAAATAAATAAAAAATGTATGATGTTAAGACTATACAACGAAGTGAAAATCTTAATATAAATATAATAGAAAATATAATATGATAAAAAAATAATAATTTATTCAAGGTCTTTTAAGTATATCTATACAAGACGCAAAGCAATGTCAGGAAAATGGCTTTATCTCGGAAACCATTGGTCGCATACATATACTTACAATTTCAATAATACATAAATAAATAAATAAAAATAAATAAATGCTTGTTTTAAAATATATAAGCGATTACGATGTGTAATGTTTATATATAAAATAATAATAATAATAATAATAATAAAATGCTTTTTTTCCCTTAAAATTACAAAGAATAAATTTTTATAGAGTCCCGATGTCTGTAAGGTTACAGTTATAGTAAACGTTGATACTCATCAACAAGTGTAGCACAAAACGTTTTACTTCCGTGAGCCCAAAATTGAACGAAATATTTAGTTTAAAAAATTGGGATTTTTCCCATATTTTTAAATCATAGAGCCCGAGAAAATGTGAGAAAAAAAATCACAAAATTTCAAAATAAATATCTCGGTCGATTCTGTTTTCACAGAAGTGAAACTTTCTTTTGTGTTATATTTGTAAAGATGAGTGTCAACTTTTCTAAATATGACTGTATTTAGAGACTTGGAGACTGCTGAACAGGTAGTTATTTTAATTTAAAAAAAAAATTGATTTCTTTAAGTTTAAACATACTGTATCATAAATACTTACAATTTTAACAAAATATTATCTATCACCAATGGTTAAGGCGATAAAGTTCTCCTCGAGGTTTTGATTTACACGTTGTATATTGCCTATAAATTACATGTGGACAGAGCTGCCAACCTAATCCGGCAAATTGTTAGTACCGCCCCTTTTTCTACACCACTTAATTTTTAGAGTAATTTTCTTCAAATATATTTACGATGAATTAAGACAACAAATACTCTATAAATTAAGTGGTGTAGAAAAAGGGGCGGTACAAACAATTTGCCGGATTAGGTTGGCAGCTCTGTGTGGAACCCTTTGATGCGATAAAATTTAATAAATTAAAAATGGCATAAAATAATGAAAACGCATTGAAAATCTTCAATATACCTGGTTTATATCACGTGACCTAAAACTAAATAAATTTTCTAGTATTGGGAAACATATTTGAATCTCAAGTAAAGATTCGTTCGCATATAAAATAACTACTGAATGATCGATATAAATATACGCGATTTTTAAACATTGAAAATCCTTTTAGTAAGGAATGACATGCATACGTCCTAGAGGGAAAAAGTCATACAGAGTTCATAAAGGAGTTTAAATCTCAATTATTGTTGCAATTGCTTCACACCTTTACACAATTTGCTCAAATAGTGAAATTAATATAATTATCTCCATCTTTCTTTTAATAACTAAAATCCTCGTAAAATTATACATCTATAAATTCTCTTGTTGTATATATATATATATATATATATATATATATATATATATATATATATAAAGTGATAACTTGAAATATGTAAAAATTATTCCATTTTTACAGATTCAGGGGTTATTTTCAAGAAGTATTATGCATTCGATGTCTAAATCGATGTTTTAAATCTCAATTATTGTTGCAATTGCTTCACACCTTTACACAATTTGCTCAAATAGTGAAACTAATATAATTATCTCCATTTTTCTTTTAATAAATAAAATCCTCGTAAAATTATACATCTATAAATTCTCTTGTTGTATATATATATATATATATATATATATATATATATATATATATATATATATATATAAAGTGATAACTTGAAATATGTAAAAATTATTCCATTTTTACAGATTCAGGGGTTATTTTCAAGAAGTATTATGCATTCGATGTCTAAATCGATGTTTTAAATCTCAATTATTGTTGCAATTGCTTCACACCTTTACACAATTTGCTCAAATAGTGAAACTAATATAATTATCTCCATTTTTCTTTTAATAAATAAA